>CM056720.1:46513808-47220840 GCA_029844215.1 Przewalskia tangutica
GAGGCGAACATTTTGGACCAGCGAGAGAGGCGGCGCTTGTGCACTCTGGTGATGAAACAGGTATTGATCTTGCCTTGGAATGATAGGGATGTCTGGTAGTGAATATTCCCAGTAGATATATTTTTGTGAGGGTTTTAAGGAGTAGGGACTAGGGAGCGCTTGAGCATATCTTGGCCTACTGCTTGTCTTAACGCAGCAAGCGATGCTTGGCCATTGGTTGTGCGCCATCTTATAAATACCCTCCGGCTTTGATGAATTCTTAAATCCCGTTCTAAATGTTTCAAGTGTAAAATCCTCTCCATCCTAAAGCACATGTTTGAGTTGTTGAGACCTCACCCCATACCCAATTGTAGAAAGCACCCCATACACTCTGGGGGTCTTGAAGTAGTGCCCACTCCACTGGAGTTCTTGGCCCAGTGGGAACCCCACTGCTAGGTGTTGTTTAGAGTATAATACCAGCATTTGTTGTGGTATAGAAATACTCTCTAGTATTGTTGTAATGTCAAATACCTTGTAGGAATACCTTGTAGTATTCCCAGAGTTACTGTTTATCTAAAAAGCCGAGAAAATACTATTTATCACTTAAAATCTAGATTCCATAGCAAGTAACCATAGGAAAATCTCCATAGTCAGATTGGGTTATTATGTATGTAGAAGTTGAGTTTAGAACTTCTAAAGGGTGGTTTTAGAGAAGCCCAGGTTGGGCGCTTCAGTTGGAGCTAAAACTTTGCTAAGGATCGACATTAAACTTCCGGATAATTATGGGCTTATCAGAGTAACTATCTTGTCAGCTTTTGTAATTGGATGTTCACGTATTACATGTTGGCAAGATATATAGTTAAAGTATACTATATATATCACTTTGAGCAGTAACATGCATGGCAATGTCCTTGGACTTAAGCTTTGAAGAAGCTGACTGTAATTACATAGGGTTTGTATTCTGATGAGACTTGTGTAGTAGTGCGATTGGAGTAGAATTGTACCAGTTAGGGTTCAGATGTATAACCACACTGGTTGGCTTAGTGGCCAGGCCTCGTTTGAGAGGAGTTCTGCAGCATTTGCGGGGAGGTCTTTGCCTAGAATTTTTGGTAGAATGTTCTCTGATGAGATCTAAATGTTAATAAGCGCCTTGTGGCCTTATAGGTTGATGTCACTTTACGTGTGGCGCGATCTGCGTGGCTTAAGGAAATTGTAGCCAGGCGTTTGGAAGTACTTGGAGCGTTTTGCTAGGTAGTCGATAAATCGTGAGGGTATGTGAACTTCTTCTATCTCTTCTGGCATGATATGTGTGAACATAGTGATGCGGTAGGCGTGCACGTGTGCTAAATGTGTTTGAGTGGTTTAAAAGCATAAAGTGTTATAACGGCTTTATGGGAAGTTGGTTATAACGACTTTATGTTGTAAGAAAATCATGTGGTTTTAAGGTGGCGTTGAACTATAAGCGGCTTGTTATATGATAAGAAAAGAACAGAAGTATTTCAAAGATTTTTGAATCATTTTGAAGGAGAATGTAATACTTGGTGTTTGAAAACTTAAGAGTTATACTAGCTTTATGGGAAGTTAGGTATAACGGCTTAGAAATCTTTCTTCGATTTGAATCGAATGTGTATCGACAAACATTTGCGGCGTTGATAAAAATGTTTTGAATAATTAAGTATTATTAAAACCGGTGAAACTTCCGTCTGCTGTAGAAGCTAAGATGAGACAAAATGATATTCCTTGATCGCCATTGTAATAAGATTATTATAAACAAGAATATCTACTCGCATTATAAGGCTTATGTTTCTCAGTTGTTTAAAAGAAATTATATTCTTAAATGAATAAGACTATGAACTCTGAAACCTTTCTAAAATAAGAAGCGTGAGCATTTGAAATTAGGCAAACTTGGGCGTTTGGAAAATAATGTTGTTACTTGTTTTTACAAGGTAAGAAGTTTAGTTTCTTAAAGAATGATCACTCCCCATTATTTTATACTACGGGTATTGTGACTTATGTGAAAGAAAGCAGATCTTTTTTTAGAATTTTAATGTGAAAGTACTTTGGGGATAGATGCGAACTTGTTAGTAGAAAGTACGCGTGTGAATAACTTGATTGTATTGGTTTGTGATAGCACTTGTAATACTTTCTTGTTGCTTTGATAAGTAAGCGTGTTAGGATCTACTCGTGTGTTAGTATCTTGTGATGTTTGTGTAAGGGTTTCCGCCAGTTGTGCTTATTAACTTCTCGGTCGTTATGATAGTATTGTAGCATTAAATCTCTTGAGATGATTAGGGGTTAAATTTCGCGCCCTCCGATCGAGGGTAGACTCGGCGATGCAGGACCCGTGGTCGAATACACCTCATGCGGGTCACGAGGGCCTATCGCGAACTACGAGTTCGAGGTTAGTGTGCGTCCTTTATGGGCGTGGTCGCGTGGCGTGCGGACTCCGAAAGTCGGGGCGATCGGAGTAGCTACACCGATGCGGGGAATACCCGTGTAAGGCGATGAGATTGCTTTATCGCGGGCGCGGGAAGTTCGAGGACTGAAGCGTGGCGTTAGATCTGGGCAAGTGGCGGCGATCATGTAATGATGCAAACCGATCACATGATCACGATTTATGTCTGTTGCTGACGCGGTGATGCGGGTGTTAGTAGTCGGCTATGCCGTGCCTGCCGCCGCAGTTTTATTAGGACACGGTGGGACACGGTGTTCCATATGTATTCCTTAGTGCTTGTATATATATCAAAGCTGGCGATGAGGAAGGTATTCACAGACACGATTGATGTTGTGGGCGTGAACCCGTTGTTAAATTGGTGACTTGAGGTGTGAGTCACGACTTGTATGGCTAACTATTTATGGTGGCGGTGTTTGTAGTTTGGTTATCATCGTGTCTCTACTTTGTATGAACTACTATGATTTGTTTCACGGTATTTATTTTTAGTTCACATACGGTTTTGTTATCTTGACCTCGCAGCGAGAAGTGCGTTGTCTGTGAGTTGAAGTGCATCGATCGTTGATCCAGCTCTGGGAGTGTGACGGTTCGTTTTGGGAAGCTGCGTTTCTCGAGGAGAAACTTATCGGTGTTATAGTCCACAACCGTAGTAAGTGTTTACATTGGGGTTTGGCGGGAACCACCTACTGTCGCCCGTTGTGGTCGTATCATTCTTAGAAGTGCGTAATCTTTGTTGTGGGCGGGGGTTAATTGGTAAGAGATTAAGGCTGTTCGTTTGTAAAAGAGTTGACCCAGTGGTTATATATGTCTTGAAAGGCAAGTTTCCTGATTATTGTTTTATATTTACATCTTATACCGTGTTGTTGTTTATATGTTGATTACTCGATGTTGTGTCACTAGGGTGCGGGTAAGAACTGATCCAACGGGCTTGATTTGGTCGTGACACTTATCTGGTAGAGTTTCCACAAGTTGTAGGTTCTGTACATTCGAGGGTATGGCGAAGCCCTGTCCAAATCATGAGTTGTTATTCTCTCTTAAGTGCATGGCAGCTTGTTGTGGGCAGGGTTTGTAAAAGGATAATGTTCGGGTTTTTATGTATATCACGAGAAGAGCAAACAGCTTGTTTTTTTGGTTAGTAGGTTTATTTATATTATCTCTTATTTCATGTTCGTATGTTGTATGTTATGATTTTCTACGATGTTGCCTTGTATCACTAGGGTGCGGGGAGCTGATCACGAACCAGTTTGAGGTGTGACATAGTGGTATCGAAGTTGATCCTCGGAAAGTGTCTGAGGCGAAGTGTCACAATAGAGTCTTGATTATCGTGTGTTATTGCACCACATCTATGTCAGGAGAGCTATAGGACATTTAAGTTAGTTTCTATTCTTCTCATTACGAGATGCGTGCCTTGCGTGTGTTATAAATTGGACCCGCGCGTGTTCGTTTTACGATTATGCCTCTGCGAAAAGCGACGGGCCCGAAGAGCAAAGCGGCCCGGAGGCTGGCAGAGATTAGGAAGAATGCGAGGCGCGAGCGTGATACGATGTAGTTAACGCTTGAGCAGCGGCGAGTTTGCGCGCCACGCCAGCACCCAGCGAAGTTTAGAAACCCGCGGCGATGGCTGAGATTCTGATACTGAGCCTCGCGATCCGCGATGCGGGCGAGGGAATGGTCATGAGAGATGGCGATTTTTGGCGGTTGTGGCGAGATGAGCAGTGGATCTGGCGGTTCGGTTCGGCGCAGCACGTAGTACACGAGCGAATAGTTTGAGGCTACGGGACTTTACGAGTTGTAACGCGAGTTTATGGGTGAGCACGAGGATGATCGCGAAATTCGTCGTCGATTCTGAAGGATCGTCACGGTGTCGAAGGCTTGACCGAGTAGGGTCTCTGCGACGCCGGTTTGCATGTTCCGGTTGCGTCGTTGCGTGATACGCGATCGATTGGTTTTGTTGTGGGAGCTTTCGGGAGAGCATGCATCAGCCCGGTATGGGATGAATTCGAGGGCTTTTCCGCGCCACTTCGCCTCCGCGGATGAATGAGGAGGGCGCGGTAGAACAATTTTATTCTTGAGAGCAGAGAGGCGCGGTGTCGGGAGTGCAATGTGAGTTGATTCTTTGGCTCGATATGTCACTGCGTAGTTGCGAACTCATGTGGAAGATAAGGTGCGTCGCTTCGTCGCGGAGCTAGATGATTATATGGCGAGTCTTGTGCGGGTGTTTCTCTTATGAGGGCATGGGCGTTGCCAGCGTTCGAGCTCATGCGCGGAGTGCGAGGAGAAGCGCGAAGATCGGCGGGTGGACGGCTTTCGTGAGAAGAAGGCCAAAGCGGCGAATATTTTAGCGACTTTGAGCGGACGCGCCGGCCAGCGAACTAGTTATGTACCTCCGCCCGTTGCGAGTGGTCCTCGCGACGCCGGGACGCAGGATGTTGAGGGCGGTCGGGGCTCCCGAGTTTGAATGTTGGGGTAGGGGTGTTGGCGGATCGATCACCACCTCGGTGTAGTCGATGTGGTAGACGCATTTGAAGTGTCGTAGTACCAAGGAGCTTGTTATTCTTGCGGCCAGCGGGCCATATGACGAAGCTTGTCAGGCGGGTAGCGGTAGAGATAGCCTGACTACTAGACGATTGCGGGCCCACGGTAGAGAGTCGCGGTGGAAGTTCCAGTTTTAGCGGTCGCTTGACGCTAGTTTTGGTATATCCTTAACCACAGTAGATACTTGTTTGTATTGATGTTAATGATGTGTTAAGTGTTATGTTCGGATAACTTTGTGCTATAGTGTGATTTAAAAATCTGGTTAGTGTGAGATGGAGGTGGTAGCTTCCATGATGTATTCGTGTCGATGGCGGAAGTTGGCGCTACGATGGGTCGGGTTGGGAGGCCATGTTGCGGGCCAACGCGTCGTTCGAGGAAGGTCAGCAGCGGTGGTCGCCGGTGGCGAGTCACGGGGGTGCTGAGGCCAGTTTAGATGACCATCGTATGAGTTCGTGGATCGTTCGACGAGAATCGGTTCGTGGTAGAGAATGGCCTTGAAATCGAGGGTAGTAAGATGACCAAGTTTGGAGGTAGTAACTCGAGGTTGGAAACGGCGTTGTGGAGGTGTGAGTGCGGATACTAGAAAGAGCTCGGAGTGTTCGAGAAGTGCGTCGAGATGGGGAGAAGTGAGCGTGTGTGATCGTTTCTTTTTGTGAAATGTAGAGTGCGAAGGGTATATTTTAGACCTCGGGTAAGGGTTTTGTGATGATTAGAGTGTTTCCTCGTTGACTTGGGTTTAAGTATTGGTGCGTTTGTTATTTTTATGGCGGTGTGGCGTGATCGTTTCGATGCGTATGGCGATGAAGGCTATATTAAGCGCGTGTTTGTGTTGAGACTTGAGAAGGAACATTGGGACGAATGTTTCTAAGAGAGGAGAATGTTATACCGTATTTCCAGTATGTGCGTGGGGCGTCGTGAAAATTTGAGCCTTAAGGTAGGCATTGGATTGAAATTTGAGCGCAGTGCGATTAAGTCGTTTTACGGCGAAGCGTTTCCCGGCTTTCGTGAGAAAATTCGGCTATGTCATTTATAATTTTTGCGGATTTTTAGGGTGTGAAACATTTTGGACCAGCGGGAGGTGGCATGTGTCACCTGCATTGGAAGCAAATGGATTGGCTTGGGCGATTTGGGCGTCGAGCCTTGGTTGGCCTTGGCCGATTGGCTCCTCTTTTGTGGCTTGTTTTGTGGAGTGTTTTGTGGAGTGTTTTGTGGGTGCACTTGGCTTGATCTTGGCACACACTTGCCTTGCTATTGCTTGATCTTGGCCGTTGGTTGGCTTTTGGTTTCTTTATAAATACCCCTCTCTTTGAAGACTTCTTCATCGGCTCTTCACTGCTAAGTCTTGAAACCCCTCCTCCTCTTGTTGACTCTCGTCAAGAGCCCTCTCCCCAGAAATTGGCCTTTGGCGAAACCCTCCACTTTGAGAGCCTTGGCGAGAACCCCACTCCTTAGGGTGTTGTTCTCGTGTGGTACCAGCTGTGGTATTGAAATACTCCTCCAGTATTGTTATAATGCCCAAAATACCTTAGCCTTATACCTTGTAGTTTTCCAAAGATACCTCTATCGTAGAGTCAGGAAATACTACACTTTTGTCCTTTAGTCTCAGGCGAAACCTAAGAAATCTTCATTGTTAGTTGAAGGATTTGAGTAGAAGTTAGTTAGAACTTCTAAGGGTTGTTTGGAAGCGGATTGGAGCACTCGGGTAGGAGCTAAACCTTGCTCGGGATCGACTTTTATCTCGGATAATTTTGGGCTTATCGAGGTAAATAATCTTGTCCCCATTGTAATTGGAGTTTACATTTGTTGATTATATAGTTGAAGTATGCTATATATAGAACTAAACATTGGATTGTGGCAATGTCTTTTGACTTAAGCTGAAGAAGCGATGATGTATTTACATGGGGTATGTCTGATGAACTTGTGTAGCATTATTGTGTGGTAGAATTGTACTCGTCAGGTTAGATGTGTTAACCCCGGTTGGCTTGATAGTCGGCCTCGATAGAGGAGGAGATTTCTGTTGTTGCGGGAGGTCTTCTTAGAATTTTACGTAGAAAGATAGAAACTTGTGTTTTGGGGTTAATAGGCGTTTGTGACCTTTATAGGTGAAAGTACTAAGAGTAGCGTATTCACTCGAGGAGTGGAAAGGGCTAGCAAGGTTGTAGTACTTGGGCATTTTGCTTATTGTCGTTAAATCGTCGCGAGGTATGTGAACCTCTTCTATCTCTTCAGCATGATATGTGTGAATTATGTAGTGCGGTAAGCGTACGTGTGTTAGTGTATTTGATTGTTGTAAAACATAAAGTGTTATAACGGCTTTATGGGAAGTTGGTTATATGACTTTATGTAGGTAAGAAAAATACTTTGTGGTTTTAAAAGGTAAGCGATGTGAATTATAGCGGCTAGTTATAATAAAGAACTTGATGTATTTCAAAAGATTTATAAATCGTTTTGAAGGGAAGTAACACTTGGTTTTAAAGGTTTTAAAAAGAGTTATACTAGCTTTATGGGAGTTAGGTATAATGTCTTAAGAGAGGTAAAGAAAATGGTTTCTTGATGTTAGAAGTTAAGAGACTTGATCTTATAAGATAAGAGACTTAACTTATTTCTTTTAATGTGAATGTTTGTGTGAAACCTCATTCGTGATATGAAGTACTTGGTTTTATTTAAAGGGATAATGTTTCTTGATTTTGGAAATCGGAATGTGTATCGACAGGACAGCTGCGGCGTTAATAAAGGAAAATGTATTGAATAATGATGTATCGTATTAAAACCCGGTAGAAACCTCAAATGCATAGAAACTAAGATGAGACAAAATGATATTACATTTTCTAGATCATGATTTCTTTGTAATAAGAATGTTGTAAACAAGAATAACCTACTCTCACGTGAGACATATATTACTGATTGTTCTAAAAGGAATCAGTGATTAAGTTTGGGAACTATGAAACCATTTGAAAATAAGAAGCTTGAGTAATTGAAACTAGGCAAAGCGGAACTTAGGAAAAGAATGTTGTTACTTGATTTTGAAAAGGAATGTGGGTTGGTCATTCTAATCTACGAATTGTCGGGTGACGTTTATAAAAGTAATGGATCTCTTTTAAAAGAACTTGAATGTAGTATTTTGGGGTTGAAAACAGGACTTTGGCATAAAATGAAAATACTATGAGTTGAATGAAACTTGACTATGCTTCTTGTTGTGAAACTTGCCAATGCTTGGTGAAGTGAAACTTGCCTATGCTTGTTGTTGTGAAACTTGCCTATCTTGTGATGATAGCCTTTGTTGTGCAAGTGTGGTATTTACGTATTCTGGCGTCTCTCGATAGAGGCGGTTGACTTGTTGAGAACTTACTTGGGCGTCTTTGGCGGTGATGGAAATTCCACGGGTATGTTTCCATTTTGATTTCTGTCTTGTTGTTGATGTCACGTGGGCGTGTCTACCGTCTGCGATATTAGGGGGCATGCGGCCATGCGGAGTTGATTACGATATATGGTTATGCTTGCAACATGGGCGTGTCTACACCGTCTGATGTCCAGGGCATGTGGCGTGCGGCGGTTGACCGCGATATATTGTTATTGAGTCACATGGGCATGTCTGCCGTCACGATATTCGGGGCATGTGGCCGTGCGGCACTTGTTGTGTGTTGCATCATGGACATGTCTACCGTCGATGATTAGGGCATGTGGCCATGATGCGAACATGATGGATGTGGTGGCGTGAGACCCGTAGTTATATTTAGTGGTGACTTTGAGGCGTGAGTCACGACTTGGCTTTTATGTTGCGTCTTGTATTTTGGCTATCATCATGTCTCACCTTTATATAGGCGTTTGTTATGATTTAAGCTGCGATATTCTGATTTCACATACTTGGTACTGTTATCTTGACCTCCTTGAAGTGCGTTCATCTGCGGTAGAAGTACATTGGTGTCGATCCGATTTGTAGGATCACGTTTGACGTTTTGGGAAGCTCAGTTCCTTGAGGCTTATCTTTGGTAAGTTTCCACTGAGTTGTAGGTTCTTGTACATTCGGGGTATGGCGAGAGCCTGTCGTCATAGGTTATTATTCTCTTAAGTGCATGCTTGTTGTGGGCGAGGTTTGTAAGGATAAGCTGTTGGGTTTTTATGTATATCTGAAAGCAATTTGTTTTGGTTGGCGGTTTATTTATATTATCTCTTATTTCATGTTCATGTTGTATATTCCGCTGATTTTCTACGATGTTGTATCACTAGGTGCGGGGTAAGGCACGATCCACGAACTGGATTTGGGGTGTGGCGATATCGATGTCTGCAGTCTTGATGACTATCTAAGAAAGGGTTGTGCAAAGTAATTCTTGATTGGGCTTGGCATGGCACGTATGCGGGCTTATCGCGGCCGAGCGAAGATCGGCGGGTTGAAGGGCGAGAAGAGGGCGAGCGGCGAGTCCTTTAGTAACTTTGGCGAGTCGCCTACGTGGATTAGATTATACATCCGCGATGCGAAAGGTCCTCGCGGGGTTCGGGGCGTTCGGTATCACGAGTTGAGTCGAACTCAAGGCTTAGGTTCGCGGTGTGGAAAGCGTCGTCGGGAATGTCGTCTTTTAGTTAGTCTTGGTTGTACCTATGACCGTCGGTGCGATGTTGAGAGTGTCGGTAGGAGGACTCGACGCCGGGATCGGTGGGTAGTTCGTCACGCCTTCCTAGCTATCGCCTACGAGGCGAGTTTGATTAGACGACTAAGGGAGTGAAGCGGTAGATATAGATATATCTTTAACCTACAGAGTTTTGTTTATGTGATAAGGTGAGTATACCTTAAGTGCTATGTTCGATGGCGGTGTGTTAGTTGTGATTAGAAATCATGGTGGGTTAGAGTAAGATTTTGGGGATAGAAGGTGTGAGCCTTAGAGTTTTATCACGTGAGACCTTAGAGGTAAGGCCGTCTCGAGTATAGGTGTAGTGTTATGTTTGATCCTTATCGGAGTGCATAGTGCCGTGAGCTATGGTTGTGGGATAAGTCCACGAGTAGCGTGATTTGAAAGAGGGTAGTCGAGCTAGAAGGCAGCTAGGTTTTGAGCGTGATTAGTGAGATTGTTAGGATCGGGAGCTAGTATTGTGCGTTCTTTGGGTCGGGTTGAGGCCGCGCCGGGTCAACCAGCGGTAGGTTTGGTGGTGGGGTCGGGTTGTGGTGGTCGCGCCTTGTGTTAGGGTTGTGAGGGTGTTAGGCCCGAGTTTAGTTAACAGTGCGAGTTCGTGGATGCGTTCGACCGATGGTCGCCGAGAAGGTCGGCCGTCTTCTCTTAGCAGGGCGGTTTACTCGGCGGTGTTGATTTTATCGAAGGTTGTAAGGTGCGGGGTGCCTACCTTCGCCTTATGGCGAAGTGGAGCCAGTGCATTTGGCTTTTTGTTTACGAAGTTTTACAGCGAGGTTAAGAACTTCGTGAGTCTGAATCGCGTTAAGCCTCGGGGCGGTGTGTATTTGGTAGTGGGGATTGTTGTCTCTGTGGAGAGTGTTTAAGCTACCATTTCGGTTTTGAATGTCGCCTTATGAGGCCTTGTAGAGGCGGAAGTGTAAGTTCTTGGTCGATTGGTTCGATGTTGGCAAGATTCGATAGTTGGTTGAGCTTGTTCCAAAGCGATGGATAGGGTAAAGCTTGTCAGGAGGTTCTGGCGGCTCGGAGAAATCGTGCGGATAATCGCGGCGGCAACGCAGAGTTGAGTGACGGTCGGTCTTCTTGAAAGTACCACCGGATGGGTGTGGCGAGCTTTGGAAAACAGAGGAAACTTAGCTTGAGTTACTTTGGGCCGCACGAGTTCATGTGAAGAATAGGCGGGTTGCTATCGTTAGCATTCTTGCGTCCGACTTAGGAAGCGATGCGTCCGATCTTCGTATTGTTATGTTCGGAAAGTATGAAATCCATCAGTGTTCGATTAATGATGACCACGTTAGAGATGGTAACCGAGTTTGAGCGAAGCGATATCGAGAGTTTGGGTGTCTGACGACCGCGATGATCGTGCGATCGGTACCGTTTGTTGGAGTCGCTGAGAAGGTTTATGCCTCGGGCAAAGTGACAAAAGTGGTATCATGTGGTAAGAATTGAGTGTACGAGAAGTGCGACTCGTAAGGAAGAAGCGAGCATGTATGGCGAGCGTAGATGTGATCATTTCTTTTGTATGGAGAAAGTGCGAAGGAATTATATTTTAGACCCTTGGATGGGAGCGTTTGTGATGTTAGAGGTGTTTCCTCGTGGACTTGGATGTAAGCATTTTGCGCGGATGTTTCTGTGGCCAGGTATGGCAGGATTGTTCTCGTAAGTATAGTAGGGAAGACTATCTGCGTTTGTTTTAAGACTTAGAAGGAACATTCGACGAATGTTTCTAGAGGAGAATGTTATACCGTATTTTTCCAGTATATGCGTGGGGCGTCGTAGAAAATTTGAAACTTGTATTAGGCTTGGCGAATTTAATTTTGTTCCTGACACCCGTTTAGAGTCGTTTTTTAAACGTTTTCCGGCTTTCGTAGGGAAAATTCCGGCTATGTCTTTTTATTTTTGCGGATTTTTAGAGATGAAACGTGTTGGACCAGCGAGAGCGCCACGGCACCTCCCATTGGCGGGCGTAAGGGTTCGGTTTGGGCGAATTGAAGAGGAGAGTTGGTAGGATATTTTGTGTGTTAGTTGGTTAAGGACACGTGGGTGAATCTTGGCCTACACTTGTTATGCACTTAGCTAGATCTTGGCCGTTGGTTGGCCTTGGCTTGTGCTATAAATACCCTCTCCCTTTGATGAATTCTTCATCCTTTCCTGAAATCTTCTAAGTGTTAAAATCCCTCCTCTCCCTGCTTGTGGTTCTCGTCGAGCCTTCCTCCCCCAGGTGGCACTTGTGGCCGAGAGCCTCCCTCTCCGCGGGTGCTAGTAGTGGTACCCCCTAGCCTAGTTGTCTTCGTATAATACCCATCTTGGTAGAAATACTCTCAAAAGTATTGTTATAATGCCCAAATTACCTTAGTATACCTTGTAGTATTAGGTTAAACCTATACAAAAGCCAGTTATACTATTATACTTCAAAATCCACAAAACCAAAACCACAGGAAAATCTCCATAGTCAGTTGGAGTATTGTGTAGAAGTTGGTTAGAACTTCTAGGGTGGTTTAGAGCGGGTTGGGCGCGGAGTTGGAGCTAAGCGATTACCAGGATCGACTTTTATACTTGGATAATTATGGGCTTATCGAGGTATTACCTTGTCCTCTATTGTAATTGGAAATTACATGATTGTTAGGCTATATAGTTGAAGTATACTATATATAGAATGAGCGTTGTTATCGGCAATGTCTTTGGACTTAAGCTGAATAATAAGAAACCTTTTCGAAGAAGAAATCTTGGCGTATTTACATGGGGTGTATTCTGATGAGCTTGTGTAGCTTTTACGTGGAGTAAATTGTACAGTTCGGGTTAGATGTATAACCTGCTGGTTGGCTTGGTAGCGGCCTCGATAAAGGAGGAGATTTACATTGTTGGGGAGTGCCGAATTTTTCGGTAGAATGTTCTACGATGAGGTCTAAATGTTAATAGCGTCTTGTGGCCTTATAGGTTGAAGTACTACGTGTGGCGCGATCTACTTGGCAAGGAGTAGCGGCGGTTGGAAGTACTTGGGCGTTTTGCTATTAGTCGATACTCGTCGCGAGGTATGTGAACCTCTTCCTATCTCTTCTAGCGTGATATATGTGAACTATGTAGTACGGTGAGCGTCGTGTGCTAAATGTATTTGATTGGTTTAACACGTAAAGTGTTATAACGGCTTTATGGGAAGTTGGTTATAACGACTTTATGTTGGTAAGAAAATACTTGTGGTTTTTAAAAGGTAAGCGATTTGAACTATAAGCGGCTTGTTATGTGTTAATAAAGAACTTGAAGTATTTCAAAAGATTTTTGAATCATTTAGAAGAAGTAATACTTGGTTTTGAAAACTTAAGAGTTATACTAGCTTTATGGGAAGTTAGGTAATAACGACTTACGAATGTTCTTGATTTGAAATCGAATGTGTATCGACAAACCAACTGCGGCGTTAATAAAAGGAAATGTTTTGTGATTAAGTATTATTAAAACCGGTAGAAACTTCCATCTGCATAGAAGCTAAGATGAGACAAAATGATATTTCCTAGATCATAGGCTCTTTGTAATAAGATTGTTATAAACAAGAATATCCTACTCACATATAAGACTTATGTTTCTCGGATAGTTTAAAGAGAATTATATTCTTAAATGAATAAGACTATGAACTACTGAAACCTTTCTAAAATAAGAAGCGTGAACATTTGAAATTAGGCAAACTTGGGCGTTTGGATAATAATGTTGTTACTTGATTTTACAAAGATAAGTGTTTTGATTCACTTCAAAAGATAATCACTCTATTTTCATATACTACGGGTATTGTGTGACTTTTGTGAAAGTGCGTATCTTTAAAAAGTTAATGTATGAAGTACTTTGGGGATAGAAACCGAACATGTTGACATATAGTAGAAAGTACCTTGTGTGTATAACTTGATTGCGTTGGTTTGTGATAGCCTTGTAATACCCGTGATCCTTTGATAAGTAATCATATTAGGATATTCGTGTGTTAGTGATACGTAATGTTTGTGTAAAGGGGTTTTCCTTGATTGTGCTTATGTTGTTTTAAGCGATAAAACATTATGTTGGTATTATACCACTCACCGTGTTTAGGGGTTAAGGCGCCTCCGATGCGGGGTGAACTCGTGATGCAGATGCAGGACCGTGATTCGAGAATACCTCATGCGGTCGGGGCCTATGCGGAGCTACGAGTTCGAGTTAGTGTGCGGCCTTTATGGTCATGCGATGCATGTGGCCGCGGATTGCGAGTCGGGCGATGGGAGTAGCTACCCTCGATGCGGGTTATACCTCATGCGGGCCTATGAGGCGCCTATGCGGGTGCGGGAGTTCGAGGCTAAACGCGCGCATTTGATATTGCGGCGGCGACCAGCTTTGATCATGTGGCGCAAGACAGATATCATGATACATTTATGACACTTGTTAATGCGTAGGTGTTAGTAGTCGGCTATGCCTTCGTTACCCCGCATCGCTTTATTTGAACGCAGTGGGACACATTGTTCATGTGTATTCCTTGGTGCTTTTCTATCATTGGCGGCGGTGAGGAAGGTATTCCAGGCATGATTGATGTTGTGGCGTGAGACCCGTTGTTATATTGGGTGATGACTTGGCGTGAGTCACGACTTGATATATTGCTTATTTATTGTGAAGCGTAGTTTGGTTATCATACATGTCTCCTGCTTTATATAGACTACTATGATTTCATTCTGATATTTTGATTTCACATACTCGGTACTGTTATCTTGACCTCGCCCGGAAGCTGCGTTAAATGCCGCGAGTAAGGTACACGATCGTTGATCCTCGCTCTTAGGGTCTGACGAAGCGTTGGAAGCTCCGTTCCTCGAGGCTTATCTTGGTATAGTCCCTGTTGTTGTAGGTGCTTACATTGGGGTATGGCGGCCACGTCCCGTCGTTGTTATCATATCATTCGTAAGTCTGTAATCTTGGTGTGGGGGTTTGTAAAAGGATTAAGTGTTGATTGAAAGAGTTGTTGTTTCTATATATATTAGAAAGGCAAGTTTTCTGAGTTATTGTTTATACTTAGTTATTTTATGTTATTGATTTATGTTCGCTGATTTTCTACGATGTATGACTCTTGGGGTGCGAGGTAGGCACGATCCGGGCGGTTGGTCGTGACATCGACCAAGGTACGTTAGGCGTATCGATTGTCGAGGTAGGCAATGTTGCCTATGAGTTGGATCTGCCGTCCGTCTGGAGGCGCATTGGTGTTTCATGTTTCTATCTTTGAGAGATGTATCGGATCCATCTAGTACGCCGATTGCGATGTCCGGTGGCCAGGGGTTATCGTGAGAGATTCCCATGGCGATAATAGATCGTCGAGTTAGGCGTCTGCGGACGAGGCGTGGCTTTCGTCAAAGTCTTGTGGCGGAACGAGCTCAGGGAGGAGATGACGTGGGAAGCTGAGGAGGACATGAGGCAGAAGTATCCTCACCTATTCCCCACACCTCCAGGTAACTCACTTTCCTACTTGTAAATTTTTCGTTGATGTATTTGCTTAAGTGTTGTATTGTGGCCATGTGAGACATTTGCAAACTGTTTAAGTTATGAGGAACCTTATCGTTATATGTCTTGGGAAGGAACATTCGGGACGAATGTTTCTAAGGAGGGGAGAATGTTATACCCCGTATTTCCTGAGTATGTACGTAAGGGCGTACGTACAAAAGTTTAAGCCTTAAAATTAGGCATAGGACAAAATTTGTGCCTGACCCAGAAGCGAATTGTTTTCGCCGAAAACGTTTTCCAAAACTACGAAGGGAAAATTACGGCTATGTCGTTTATAATTTTTGCGGATTTTCAGAGATGAAATATTTTGGACCAAGAGGGTGACACTTGTCACCTCCAGTGGACGACAAAGAGGGCTTGGTTGGCACGATTTTAAGGCCTAAACTAAGTCGATGTTTGTGAGTGATTTATGGAGTAGGGTTAGGGTGCCTTGTGCAAATCCCACCCTCCACTTGCCTTCATCTTGACCATGAAAGTCTATAAATACCATGGAGTTGAAGACTTCTTCGTCCACAAATCATCTTTCAAGTCTTAAAACTCCCTTCCCCTCTAGAGCTTTCGTCAAGCCTCCTTCCCTCTTGAGAGCTTAGCCAAACACCCTTCTCCACACTTTCCTAGTAGTCTCGGCAAAGCCCTCCTCTTGGTAGAAATACTCTCAGTATTGTTACTATCCCCAAAATACCTTAGCCAATCCCTAGTATTTTCAAAGTTACCTCTATCGTAGAGTCAGAAATACTACCTTGTATTCCTATAGTCACTAAACGAAACCCTAAGAGAAACTTCATAGTTGGTTGAAGTAGAAAGTAGAAGTTGTGTAGGAACTTCTAAGGGTTTCTTGGAGCGGATTGGAGCGTACAGATTAGAAGCTAAACCTTTCTCAGGATCGACTTATATCTTGGATAATATTGGGCTTATCGAGGTAAATAATCTTATCTTTCTATTGTAATTGGATAATACATACTGTAGAAGTATAGAAATAAGTATAAAATACATAGAAGGGTATTACAGAAGAGAATTGGACTGTAAATACATCAGAAGAATATTAAAGAAGATTGAGGCTACTTACATGGAATGTATTTCTGATGACTTGTATAGTTCTGGGTAGGGAAGTGCTGCCCGATTTTAAGTAGAATAGAGAACCATCTGCTTAGTTTAATCCTACGGAGAAGTCTAGGCGTTGATAGGCGTGTTTGACTATTATGAGTTGATACTCTGCGCGACATATTCGACTTGGCGGTGGATTTATGAGAAGGTATGTGATTCTTCCTATACTCTTAAGCATGATATTTTAAAGTATATATATAGTGCGGTGAGCGTCGTGTGTTAGCGAACATGGTTTTACTTGGCGTCTTTTGACTTGAGTCTAAATAATAAGAATCTTGAAGTATTTCAAAAGAATTATGAATCATTTTTGAAGAGTAATACTTGGTTTTTAAACAAAAGCTTAAGAGTTATACTAGCTTTATGGGAAGTTAGGTATAACGACTTAAGAAAGATAAAAGGCACGGTTTACTTATGTATTTATAAAAGACTTGTATTGATTTGGAAAATGCGATAAGATGGTTTGTTGAGTAGACATATTGTGATGCTATGTGTGTTAGTATCCTGTAACGTTTGTGTAAAAAGGTTATTCTTGTTTGTGCTTATGTTGTTTAACGATAAGCCGTTATGTTAGTATTACATCACTCACCTCTTGACATGATATCTGGGGTTGGCGCCCGATGCGGGTATACCTCGATGCGTGTTACTATGATTCGAGAATACCTCATGCGGGTCGGGGACTATGCGCGAGCTACGAGAGTTCCAGGTTAGTGTGCGGTCCATGTGTCCATGCGGTCTATGTGGCCATGCGGACTACGAGTCCAGGACGATGCCGAGGAGTAGCTACCCTCGATGCGGAGGATACCTCATGCGGGCCTAGGTGGCCTATGCAGACTACGGGAGTCCAGGATTAGGCATGCATAATGATACTATGGGCAATTGGCCTTGCTTCGATCATTCGCATCCTAGAAAAGACCTGTTACAGTTTACCTATTGTTGCTCTTGTTTATGATATGGCACTATGTGCGGTTACATTGGTTGTTTCATGCATATTTGTAAAATTGGTTTTAAAATGATATGATTTCATTTAAGTACTTTACAGTTTCACATACTTGGTACCTGTTGTACTGACCTCCTTCGGGGGGTTGCGTTCATGCCGCAGGTAAGGGAAAGCAGGTGCTAGATCCACATCCTTAGGATCCGTACTTTGGTGTCAGGAGCTCCATCTTCTCCGGAGGCTCGACTTTTGGGTATGATCTCCCTGTTGTTGTAGATAGTTTTGTACATTCAGGGTATGGCGGGGCCCTGTCCCGCCATAGTTGTTTATCTTCTTAAGTGCGTAGTCTATTATGCAGTTGGGATATAGCTAGGGCTTTGTTTATATATTTATGCCGAAAGGCGACATTTTCTCAGATAAAATTGTGTCTCATTTCACAGCTGTTTCATGTCTTGTTTTTATATTCCGCTGATTACTCTGATGTATGACTACTTGGGTGTCCGGGTAAGGCACCAGTCACGAGCCCCAGAACGGGTCGTGACACCCGCCTTCAAAGTTAACGTTACGTGACACAAGTTGAGCCTTCTCCGTAGCACCCTTGTATGTTTCTCCATCCAATGAAGGTGGCGGGTTCATAGGCACCTCAGAATCAGTCTTCTTTGACTCATAACTCATCCTATCATGTTGCGCACCGCCATGGTGAGAATTAGGCCGTGAGGACCTTGCTTGAGATTCCCGCAAACTTGATGGGCCAGAATGACCCAAAACCGGAGGACCCGCGGCATGCGATGTTTCTCCCAAACTTCTGGGACCAGGAGGTGTTGTGTGCTCACTTTCTTCAATGTCCATCAAGTTATCAACATCTGCGGATTGTTGAGAAGTTGGTGGATGAGGGGGGGAGGTGTTACACCCCGTATTTGCAGGACATGTTTTAAGAACGTTAGTAAGAACTCACAAGTGTTAAGATTTGAGGCTTGTAAAAATTTATCGGAATTATGAAATTGTCGGAAAACGTAGTGTTGTGACGAATGGGAGGGCGACACGTGTCACCCCCCCCCTTAGCAATGCCTTGGACGAAATGGCATGGCCAATATGGTCATTGAACATAAGTCTTCTATGGCTAAGTCTTGCAACTTGTAGCATGAGAACATTGACTAAGTCAAAGGACCCACTTAAGCCTTGATATTTCATTAGACAAAATCCTAACCACCCATTTGTTTGTATCATGACCCTCCAATACACTATATATAATACTAGTAGCAAGAGAGGACTTAACAACACCAAAAATTTCACAAATTTGAAGACTATACAAAGGAGCTCTCGGGTTCCTCTCAAGAAGAAAGGAAAAATATTTGTTCCTTGTTTTAGCTCCACACTTTAAACCAAGGTTCTTATGTGTATTGTAAACATATCTCAATAGAAAAATCTTGGAAAAAGGTAGTTTACGGGTTAGTCGCAAAACGAAAACCTAATGGTCTTTCTAGGTTTTGTTTGGAGATTTGAAGGATAATTGTTGGTGTTGTTCTAAGGGTCTCAACAAGTGGATTGAAGTGTATTGGAGAGGCTCTAATCTTCTAAGGAGCGATTTCGGATTGGAGTTGGATTAAGAATCGTTGAGGTATAATCTTGTCTTTTAAAGGTGTTACAAGATTATATATTTATATTGTTGTTGTTAGCTTTACTTGTTGCTAGCATGAAGATTGATAGGTTGAAGTTATAAGTATTATGGATTGCTTGTAGCTAAATCCGACATGTATACAAGCCACTTGAAAAATTGGATTACTAATTGGTCGTTTATTAGAAATCGTCGCATGTTACTTACTTAAAGATTATGGTTGTTATAATCAAATGCGACTTGATATCATGTTATGCTACCAATTTGGATTGAAATGGAAATTGGATAAGAATTGGTATTGTTGAACTCAAGGTGGCCGAATTTGTACTTGTAGTTTGTAATAGTTTGTTATTCATTTGTATTGGACTACTTTCTATATTGTAGTGAGCCAATTGGGGTTGTATGGTTATTTATTTGTATTGGACTACCTTATAGATTGTGGTGAGCCAATTGGGGTTGTTTGGTTATTGTATTCGGCCTTGAAAAAGGTGGCAAAGTTAGTAAAAACAAAGGAGGTGTTGTCCGATTTTCCGTAGAATTTAGAGACTTAACACTTATAATATTCTACGTTTGAAGTAAGGCCTTAATGGACGTATTGTGAATATTATAGGTTGACATTCTACGGGCGGGACTTTGTACTTGGCAAGTAGTTTGACCCGGCGAGGTATGTAGAATTTTTCCTATCCTTTGAGCATGACTAGTTTCACGGATATAGTACGGTAGACGTACAAGACTATGACATTCTTTACTTGTTTTATGAAATGCCAAGTCGGGTGGGTTAGGAGATTAACTCACTTCTTTGAAAATAGTAAGGATGTCTTAAGTTGATTTTAAAGTTAAGGGACTTGAAGGGTTTTGAAGTATGTGATACTTGTTTCGTTTTAAACGTGTAAGTCCCTTGGATAGGAAATTGTACTTGAATAACGTATAAAGTGAATATAACGACTTTATGGGGAGTTGGTTATATTGACTTTATGCAAAGGTAAATGGCTTGTTTTTAATGAAAGGCAAATTGGTTTTAAGGTATCAATTGCCTAAGGTTTTATAAGAAAAGAAGTCACTTGATTTAGAAACCTAACTTAAATTCTAAAGGTATTGTGACTTGTCTTGAAAAGAGATTTTGACTTGATACTACGATTTATAGTATCTTGGAAGTTCTATATGAAAATGAGTAATTTTTAAAAGGTTGAAGTACGTAGTACTTTGGGTTAAATTCCCGGATTTTTATAAAAGACCTGTTAGTGCCTTAAGTAAACTAAAATGAGAGTGTAGACGAATAAGACTAATAATAAGTTAGGGGGATTTCTAACTTGCTTATTTATTAATGTGTGATGGTAGGTTGAGATAGGGTAAGAGTATAAGTGAGGTAAACCCCGAGACGCTATACCACCTTCTCCGGGATAAGAGTATAAATGAGGGTAAACCCCAAGGCGTTATACCACGTTTTATTACCTTTGCGGTGTAAGAGTATAAATGAGGAAAACCCCAAGGCGTTATACCACTGCTTGGTAAGATTATAAATGAGGGGTAGGAACCCCAAGACGTTATACCACTTGTTTTTATGGGTTCGCTACCCATGATATGATCGGCAGACTGCTATTGTGATGTTGTACATATTCTCTTGATGTACTCTCATTGTTAGTAAGGCACTGTGTACTGTAATTTTGTTATCATACATGTCTCCGGCTTTCTTTTAAACTTATGTTGTAATTACAGTACTTTCCAGTTTTACATACTTAGTACATGTGTCTTGACCCTTCCTCGAGGCTGCGTTCATGCCGCGAGGAGGTAAGCGGTGGTGGATCCTCGCTCTTGGATCACTTATCGAGGCGTCGGGCTCCGTTCTCGGAGGCTTGTCTTTCTTTTGATGCTTCTTCCCGATGTTGTAGATTTATGTACATTCGGGGTATGGCGAAGCCATCACGCCACGATTGTTATTCCTAAGTGCGTATTCACATATGTGGTTGGGCTATAAGAAGCGAGTTGTAAGTTGTACTTTTGACTTTGTTTATATTATGGAAGGCACTTATCGGCTAGCTTTGTGTTGTTATATTATTTACACTGTGTTTATGTTGTGTATGTTCATTGCTATTCTCGATGTATACGAGCAGGGTGCCGGTAGGGCACGATCGCGGCCGGGTCGGGTCGTGACAAAAGTGGTATCAGATAAGTTAGACCTCGGAAAGTGTCTACAGACCGTGTATAAGTAGAGTCTTGATTATCGGTGTGTAGTGCACCACGTCTATGTCGGGAGGCTGCAGGACATTTAGGATTGGTTTCCATTCTTCTCTCTACGAGATCGTGCATTAGAGCTGTCTTATTAGGTTGAATCCTCTGCGACCTCTTCTTATGAAACAACTATGCCTCGCGGAAGGCTACCGGGGCGAAGGGCAAAGCGGCGGGAGGCGCTAGCGGTGCTCGAGGGTTACGGGCTCATGCACGCACTATGCACGAGGTAGTGGCGGGTGGCGAGTTCAGCCACGCTGCGATTTTAGAGGCCAAGCGGCGGTAGCTCAGAGGTTCGGTGCACCCTCGATTCCCGGCCGGTGCGAGTATAGAACTACGAGGCGGTCGGTTATTGACCAAGATAGTAGCGGCGCAAACGGAAGCGGCACCCACCGTAAGCGGTTTGCGGATTAGGGATTTTACGGGATGTCATCCACGAGTTTCACGGTTCGAGTGCGATGAGGATCGCGGGAGTTCATTCGCGGCTACAATGACCATGCAGTTCTTAGGGCTTGAGACCGAGTGCATTACGCTAGCCTCTTACCGGTTGCGCGATTTTGCGTTGAGCTGGTTTGAGTCGTGGTTGCTTTCGAGGGTGATGATGCTCTTCCGGTTGTTTGGGAGGAGTTTACTGAGGCCTTCATGGATCACTTTTGCCTCACGAGATGAGGATAGCCGGGTAAACAGATTCTTGACCTTGAGGCGAAGCAGGAGGGCTGTCGGGAGTATAACGAGTTTGACTCCTTGGCGGTTATCACGCATGCTATTGTAGCTGACATGACGGATAGGGTTCATCGTTTTGTGATGGGTCTTGACCGTCATATGATTACCGCATGCTTGGGTGTGGCTCTTCAGCCCGGTATGGACATCACCCGGATGCAGGACTATGCGCAGGGGATAGAGGATAGAGAGAGGGAGGACCAGTTTGATCGAGCCGGCAAGAGGGCGGGACATCGAGGTCTCGAGGAAGTTTTCGAGGCGGCCTCGTGAACAGTGTCCATCTGTCGGCCAGCCTGAATGCTCCTTCACGGTTTTTACGCAAGAGGTACGTCGGCCAGTCGGTCGAGAAGATCGGGGCCGGGACTACGGATTTCGCGAGGCGGAACCGTCACCGTCGGGACCACCAGCGCCTCGGTGTGCTCGACGGTAGGTTCCACGGCGAGTGTCGCGAGCCGGGAGCTTGTTACTCGTGTGGCGCAGGCCATTTGAGGAGAGATTGTCCGTCTAGAGGCGACGGTGGTGCAGCGCGGCCGGCGATCATTCTTGGGTCTTCTCCTGCTGCGGTTATGCGCCGGAGGCGTGGTACTCACGACGGCGGTCGCGGTAGAGGTCGAGTGGTGGTTCTAGTTCTAGCGGTCCTCGAACCGCGTCTATTCATTAGCCACCGCCAGATCGGAGGTTTCCACGGCGTCGTCACGGGTACATTCACGATTTGGTGTGATGTTTATGCTTTGATAGATCGAGTTCTACCTTGTCCTATGTGTCCCCTCTTATGCGGGTAGAATCGAGATAGAGCCGGTGTCAATAGAGCCTTTTGAGGTAGCTACGCCAATGGGAGATCGGTGTTAGGCGGCGGGTGTCTGAGGTTGTCGGTTTATATTCTGATCGTCGACTTGCAGACTTGATAGATTTGGAGATGGCGATTTTGATGTCATTATGGGTATGGGTGGTTGGCTTCTTGTTATGCCAGCGTTGGTGTAGAGCGAGATGGTTCGGTTCAGTTTCTGGCGAGCGATTATCAGTGGAGGGCAACACGACGCCGGCAGAGGTAGGTTTATTTCTTACCTCAAGGCTAGGAAGATGGTGCGAAGGGTACATCTATCATCTGTTCGGGTATTTGATCTGGTGAGGTGCAGATTCTTGATCGAGCAGTGGTTAGGAGTTTCGGATGTGTTCCCGGATGATCTTGGGCATCCTCACGAGAGGAGATTGAGTTTTGTATTGACACGTTGCGGACACTCGACCTATTTCCATTCCGCCATACAGAAGGCACTGCCGAGTTGAGGAGTGAAGGACGGTGAAAGACTTCTTTGGAGAAGGGCTTTATCGAGCCTAGTGTATCTCTCACGGGAGCGCCGGTTTTGTTCGTGAAGAAGAAGGATGGGGCCAGCTGCGTATGTGTGTTGATTCTGACGGTGAATAAGGTAACCATTAAGAATAGGTACCCCCTCCCTAGGATTGATGATTTGTTTGACTAGTTGCAGGGTGCGAGGTGTTTCTCAAAGATAGACCTGCGGTCTGGTTATCATCAGGTTCGAGTTCGAGGCGAGACATCCCAAGCGCATTCGGGACCGGTATGGGCACTATGAGTTGAGGTTATGTCTTTCGGTTTGACCAACGCTCAGTGGTATTTATGGATTTGATGAGCGGGTGTTCAAGCCATTTTGGATACATTTGTGATTGTATTCATTGATGACATCTGGTGTATTCACGGACGAGCGAGAGCATGCAGATCACGAGATTGTACTTGGGATTCTCGGGCCGGCGATTGTTCGCCAAGTTCTCAGTGTGAGTTTTGGTTGGCCTCAGTGGCATTCTGAGGGCATATTATTGGGGTGATGGTGTTCGGGTAGATCTGGCGAAGATTGAGGCGATCAAGTCTTGGCGAGACCTACTACTCCGGCCAGGTGCGCGATTTCTTAGGGTGGCGAGTTATTATCGTAGGTTTGTGGAAGCGGTTGCTTCGATTTGACCGCAGTTGACTAGGTGACTCGAAGCGGCCAAGTTCCGATGGGCCGAGAGGCTTGCGAGAAGGGTTTGAGTTCTTGAAGGAAAGGTTGACTCTGACTCGATTCTTACTCTTCTGAGGGTTAGGCGGATGCGTGATCTATTGTGATGCCTCGGGTATCGGGTTAGGGTGTGTTTTGATGCGGCCACGGCAAGGTTATAGCCTATGCTTCGGCGATTCTGGAAGCATGAGAGGAATTACCTACCGCTGACTTAGAGTTGGCGTGGTTATTCATGCCTTGAAGATTTGGATGCATTATTTATTGGTGGTTGATGTGGATATTTATCTGAGACCACAAGAGCCTCGGTATATCTTCGAGCAAAGGAGTGAACTTGAGGCGAGAGACGGTGGTTGGAGTTGTTGAAAGATTATGATGTTGATATTCTATACCATCCGGGGAAGGCCAACGTAGTTGTTGATGCCTTGAGTCGTAGATCGATGGGGAGCCTATTAGAGGTACAGCCAGAGAGAAAGTACATGGTCCGTCAGATCCACCAGTTAGCGAGCCTTGAGGTTCGATTGATCGATACCGACGATAGTGGGGTACGGGTTCGTGAGGTTGCCGAGTCTTCCATCGTTAATGAGGTGAAGGGCGGCGGTTTGAGACCCGATGTTAGTGCAGTATCGAGATCGGCTCTTGGGAGGAGAAGAGTCTATTCGAGTATCACGATAAGTCTTTGAGATTTGAGGGCGGTTGTGTGTCCCCGATGTGGCGAGACTTCATCGGCGGTGCAGGGAGGCACACAGTGCTCGTTATTCTATTCATCCGGGGTCGACCAAGATATACCATGACCTCAGATGTTTGTATTGGTGGGATGGCACGAAAAGGGGCGTGGCGAGTTTGTTGCACAATGTCCTAGCGCCCGGCGAGTCAAGGTCGAGCACGAGGCCCGATGGATTATTGCGATCTATTGAGATTCCGACTTGGAAGTGGGAGATGATCAACATGGACTTTATTCTGAGGTTACCTCGTACTCGGAGAAATCGACTCCATTTGGGTTATTGTTGTGGTGTGAAATCAGCCCATTTCCTTCGGTCGGGGCGGCGTTTTGGTGAGACTATGCGGTGTACATCGGAGAGATTGTGAGGCCGCGGTGTCGGTGTCGATTATATCGATAGGGAGCGGTTCTGGCTAACAGGAGGTCTTTCGAGAAGGGTTTAGGGACACGGTGAGTCTCGATCTGACATTTCATCCTCGGTGGCAGGCGGCGAGCGTCTTATCGGACAACGAGGATATCTGCGAGCTGCGTGATTGATTCGATGGTAGTGGGAGGATCACTTGCCTCTTGTGGAGTTTTCTTATAACAACGGCTACCATTCCGATACCACGGATGGCGCCATACGAGGCTTTATATTGGCCAAATGCAGTCGCGATTGGTTGGTTCGGCGTGGCGAATGCGATTAGTTGGCGGACTTGATGCTGCGGTTGTGGATAAGGTGAAGCTTATCGAGAAGAGGCGATAGCGACTCAGTCGGCGAGAAGTCATATCGCGGATAATCGGCGTCGGCATTTGGAGTTTGGTGAGCGATTGGGTCTTCTTGAAGGTGTCGCCCGTGAAGGGTGTGATGAGATTCGGTAGAAGAAACTTCGGCCCAGGTACATTGGGCCCTACGGATCGTCGTAGAGTGGGCAAGGTTGCCTATGAGTTGGATCTTCCATCGAGTTAGAGCGGTACATCCGGTCTTCCATGTTTCTATGTTGAGAAGTGTATCGGAGATCCGGCGAGTTTTCCCTACGGTGGTCGGGTAAAGAGGTTATCGTATGAGGAGAGTCCCATAGCGATACTCGATCGCCAGGTCAGGCGACTGCGGACCAAAGATGTAGCTTCCGTCAAAGTCCTGTGGAGAAATGATAACCGGGAGGAGATGACTTGGGAAGCGGAGGAGGACATGTTGAGGAAGTATCCTCACTTATTTCCTATACCTTCAGGTAATTCATCTTCCCTTACTTGTCAAGTTTTAATTGATGTATCTCTTTTGCTTAAATGCTATTATGTGGCCATGTGTGGCATTTTTGGTATGTCGGGGTTGTGAAAGGAAGCTAGGTCGCTAATTATAAGTTTGACTCCGAAAGAACATTCGGGGACGAATGTTTCTAAGGGGGGAAGAATGTTACACCCCGTATTTGCAGGACATGTTTTAAGAACGTTAGTAAGAACTCACAAGTGTTAAGATTTGAGGCTTGTAAAAATTTATCGGAATTATGAAATTGTCGGAAAACGTAGTGTTGTGACGAATGGGAGGGCGACACGTGTCACCCCCCTAGCTATGCCTTGGACGAAATGGCATGGCCAATATGGTCATTGACCATAAGTCTTCTATGGCTAAGTCTTGCAACTTGTAGCATGAGAACATTGACTAAGTCAAAGGACCCACTTAAGCCTTGATATTTCATTAGACAAAATCCTAACCACCCATTTGTTTGTATCATGACCCTCCAATACACTATATATAATACTAGTAGCAAGAGAGGACTTAACACTTACCAAAAATTTCACAAATTTGAAGACTATACAAAGGGAGCTCTCGGGTTCCTCTCAAGAAGAAAGGAAAAATCTTTGTTCCTTGTTCTTTTAGCTCCACACTTTAAACCAAGGTTCTTATGTGTATTGTAAACATATCTCAATAGAAAAATCTTGGAAAAGGTAGTTTACGTCGCAAAACGAAAACCTAATGGTCTTTCTAGGTTTTGTTTGGAGATTTGAAGGATAATTGTTGGTGTTGTTCTAAGGGTCTCAACAAGCGGATTGAAGTGTATTGGAGAGGCTCTAATCTTCTAAGGAGCGATTTCGGATTGGAGTTGGATTAAGAATCGTTGAGGTATAATCTTGTCTTTTAAAGGTGTTACAAGATTATATATTTATATTGTTGTTGTTAGCTTTACTTGTTGCTAGCATGAAGATTGATAGGTTGAAGTTATAAGTATTATGGATTGCTTGTAGCTAAATCCGACATGTATACAAGCCACTTGAAAAATTGGATTACTAATTGGTCGTTTATTAGAAATCGTCGCATGTTACTTACTTAAAGATTATGGTTGTTATAATCAAATGCGACTTGATATCATGTTATGCTACCAATTTGGATTGAAATGGAAATTGGATAAGAATTAGTATTGTTGAACTCAAGGTGGCCGAATTTGTACTTGTAGTTTGTAATAGTTTGTTATTCATTTGTATTGGACTACCTTCTATATTGTGGTGAGCCAATTGGGGCTGTATGGTTATTTATTTGTATTGGACTACCTTATAGATTGTGGTGAGCCAATTGGGGTTGTTTGGTTATTGTATTCGGCCTTGAAAAAGGTGGCAAAGTTAGTAAAAACAAAGGAGGTGCTGTCCGATTTTCCGTAGAATTTAGAGACTTAACACTTATAATATTCTACGTTTGAAGTAAGGCCTTAATGGACGTATTGTGAATATTATAGGTTGACATTCTACGGGCGGGACTTTGTACTTGGCAAGTAGTTTGACCCGGCGAGGTATGTAGAATTTTTCCTATCCTTTGAGCATGACTAGTTTCACGTATATAGTACGGTAGACGTACAAGACTATGACATTCTTTACTTGTTTTATGAAATGCCAAGTCGGGTGGGTTAGGAGATTAACTCACTTCTTTGAAAATAGTAAGGATGTCTTAAGTTGATTTTAAAGTTAAGGGACTTGAAGGGTTTTGAAGTATGTGATACTTGTTTCGTTTTAAACGTGTAAGTCCCTTGGATAGGAAATTGTACTTGACTAACGTATAAAGTGAATATAACGACTTTATGGAGAGTTGGTTATATTGACTTTATGCAAAGGTAAATGGCTTGTTTTTAATGAAAGGCAAATTGGTTTTAAGGTATCAATTGCCTAAGGTTTTATAAGAAAAGAAGTCACTTGATTTAGAAACCTAACTTAAATTCTAAAGGTATTGTGACTTGTCTTGAAAAGAGATTTTGACTTGATACTACGGTTTATAGTATCTTGGAAGTTCTATATGAAAATGAGTCATTTTTAAAAGGTTGAAGTACGTAGTACTTTGGGTTAAATTCCCGGATTTTTATAAAAGACCTGTTAGTGCCTTAAGTAAACTAAAATGAGAGTGTATGATGGCCGGTTGAGATAGGGTAAGAGTATAAGTGAGGGGTAAACCCCCAAGACGCTATACCACCTTCTCCAGGATAAGAGTATAAATGAGGGGTAAACCCCCATGACGTTATACCACCTGTTTTATTACCTTTGCCAGGGTAAGAGTATAAATGAGGCAAAACCCCAGGCGTTATACCACGCTTGGGGTAAGAGTATAAATGAGGGTAGGAACCCCAAGCGTTATACCACTGTTTTTATGGGTTCGCTACCCATGATATGATCGGAGGCTTGCATCGACCGAACCGGGCGTGGGTGCCTTACCCCGGGCACCCTAGTGATACAACATCAGAGAAAACCAGCGGAAATAAAAACATAACATATAAAACAGTTAAATAAGAAAGCAGGCTAACCCAACGGTTACCTTTTTGTACATAAATTAAAACTTGAGCGATTCATCCTTACAAACTGCCCACAACAATGCTACGGACCTCAGAATTTTGAAACCATAATGACGGGACGGGGCCCATGCCCTGAATATACAAAAGCCTACTACTTGAGGAACGTACCACGAGACAAGCTTAGGAGATATGGAGCTTTCGAGAACGAACAACGATCCTAAGAGAGTGGATCGACCAAGCTATGTACCTCAACTGCGGCATGAGCAACCCCGAAGGAGTCGAACAGGTACCAAGTATGTGAAGCGTAAAATCACGTAAATGAAATCATAATAGTCTATATAAAGCGGGAGACATGTATGATAACCAAACTACGATACAACATATAGCGGTCATGTCAAGTCGGGGACTCGTGCGGTGAAATCATCACTCAAATACAACCGGGAGTTTAACCCGCTGATAGCGCGTGCCGGCATCTCACCTCGGTATAAACATGGCCATGGAACCATCCTAGTGGGCCCGTACCGTGGACCATCCAACGTGTCGGTATGCCCAAAGGAAATAACAAGATGATACTCATTGTGGAAGCATACGTGGGCTACCCAGCGTGTCGGTATGTCCAAACAACTAACGGATAACACTCGCTGTGGGCGCGTACTCGTGGGCTACCCAACGTGTCAGTATGTCCATCAATCAACCACAAGATAATACTCACCGTTGAAGCATACCCGTGGGCTACCCAACGTGTCAGTATGTCCACCAATCAACCAGATAGCCGACCCTCCAACGAGAGATGCGGTAGCACAGCAATACAACACTTGCACAACAAAAGCTATCACAACAAGCATAAGCCAGTTAAACGTACTTTCATTCCTTCAAAACAAAGACCTCTTCCTACGCAAACGCCACCCGATACTAACACCCGTAGTATCGAACGCATTCAGGTTTAAATCAAGCACTCTAAACACTTTTTAGCACAACGTCAAGTATCCCAATCTAAATCCAATTATAAAAAACCATTCCTTTGTTTTCGTAAAGTCGTTATAACTAACTTCCCATAAAGCTATTATAACACTTTATGTTTTAAAACAATACAAGACAAAACCATGCCTTTCTTTTAAAACAAAACACTTCTAATTCTTAAGTCTCTTTTCTTTTAGAAAATCGAATTCCTTACTTTGGAATTTTTAAGAGGATCAAAACCTGATTACAATAATTCTTATTAGAGCAGCCATGATCTAGGAAATGTAATACAATTTTGTCTTATCTTAGCTTCTATGCGGATGGAGGTTTCTCTTGGTTTTAATATGATTAATTGTCATTCTTGCTTTCCTTTATCGGCTGCATTGGCTTGTTCGATTCTTATTCCCATTTCGAAATTTGTAACATTATTCTTTTAAAACCAAGTATTCATTTCTCACGAATTAGGTTTCACACTTTTTGACACCATTTAAGTCAAATCACTTGTCCTTTGAAATCAACAAAACATTATTTTACTTACATAAAGTGGTTATAACCAACTTCCCATAAAGCCGTTATAACACTTTATGTTTTAACCAACCAATTACAACTATAAGCCACTTATGAGATCAAGAGGGCTTATTCTTTAACAACAGTACTTATTACTAACGAATAAGATTTTCCTATTCTTTCAACAATCAAGACCCTTACAATTCATATCAAGTCAAGGCACAAAAGGAATTTTTAATTCCTTTAACACACGTGCATCTACTGCACTATATATTTCACAAATAGTCATGCTGAAGAGGATAGGAAGAATTACATACCTCGCGACGATTGTTGACAATAAGCAAAATGCTCCACAGTACTATCGCCCTTAAGTAGAATATGCTACCGTAGTACTTCAATCCTATAAGGGTCATAAAACGTCTATCAATCTCTAGCTTGAGCGTAGAATAACTAAGTGCAAAGTCCCCAAATCCTACGACAATTTGGGCGGCACTTCCTTTGTTCTACTAACTTGCCACCTTTGCTAAGGTCGAATTCAATAACCCAACGCCCACAATAAACCAACCTTAAACCCCTTTCAAATCTTTCCAATCCAAGTTCTTAGGTCCAACATGATATCTAGCCTGACATCTTCAACAATTACAATCTCCCTTTACAACGTCGGCGTCCCAATTAGAAAACCAATTGAAGTTACTGATCTTAAGGCTAACATGCCCATTCGGTTTTTAACAAGACAACAAGATCCAAATCTATACAATATAAAAGCGACCTCGGGCTCAACTCTATACTACTACAATATAACGCCTTAGGCTCGACTCTAAACTACTAAAATAAAGCGACCTCGAGCTCACATCTATACTACTAAAATAAACAAACCTTAGGCTCGTAACCAAGAGAAAGGGAAACTTTTACCTTAAGGAATAGTGTCGACCGAACCCGGGCGTGGATGGTGCCTTACCTCGGGCACCCTAGTGATACAACATCGAGAAAACCGTGAAATAAAAACTTAAACATATAAAGCAGTGAAATGAAAGAAGGCTAACCCAGCGATTACCTTTTTGTACATAAATTAAAACTTGAGCGATTACATCCCTTACAAACACTTGCCACAACTCAGACCTGCACAAGAATTTTTAAACCATAATGGCGGACGGGGCCCGCCATGCCCCGAATATACAAAGCCTACTACTTGAGGAACCGTACCACGGACAAACTTAGGAGATATGGAGCTCGAGAACCGAACATCGATCCTAAGAGAGTGGATCAACAAGCTATCTACCTAAACCTGCGGCATGACGCGGCCGAAGGAGGTCGATGCAACAGTACAGTATGTGAAGCGTAAAATCATGGCGAAATCATAATAGTCTATATAAAGCGGGAGACATGTATGATAACCAAACTACGATACAATATATAGCGGTCATGTCAAGTCGGGGACTCGTGCGTGAAATCATCACTCAAATACAACGGGAGTTTAACCCGCAATGGCGCGTGCCCGTCTCACCTCGGTATAAGCATGGCGTGGAACCGTCCTAGTGGGCCCATACGTGGACCATCCAGCGTGTCGGTATGCCCAAAGGAAATAACAAGATGATACTCATCGTGGAAGCATACGTAGGCTACCCAACGTGTCGGTATGTCCAAACAACTAACGGACAACACTCACAATGGGCATACGGTGGGTTACCCAACGTGTCGGCATGTCCAAGAGGATCGATCTGATGGAAGCATACGTGGGCTACCGGCGTGTCGAGATGTCCATCAATCAACGAACGGCCCTCCATCGAGGGCTTCGGTAGCACACAACCAAACACTTGCACAACAAAGGCTACCACAACAAGCATAGGCTAGTACACACAACTCAAGGTACTATAAATACTTCTTAACACAACATCAAGTATACCATTTAAAACCCAAGTACTTAACCCCTTTAGGATCAAGGTACTCCTACCTTTTATAAACAAGTCACTTATGTTTTTCCATCACAAGGAGTTCAATATTTGAAAACGAGTTACTTCCCTTTTTCCAAAATCAAGTTACCATTCTAAAATCCAATAATGAGTCCATTTCTTTATTTTCCATAAAGTCGTTATAACTAACTTCCCAATAAGCTATTACAACACTTCATGATTAATAAAACAAGTCAAGACAAAATCATGCCTTTCTTTTAAACCAAAATACTTCAAATTCTTAAGTCTCTTTTCTATTAGAAAACGAGTTCCTTACTTTGAGACCTTTAGGAAAATCAGAACTTGATTTCAATAATTCTCATTAAATGACCATGATCTAGGAAATGTAATGTCATTTTGTCTTATCTTAGCTTCTATGCGGATGGAGGTTTCTCTGGTTTTAATATGATTAATTGTCATTACTTCTTTCCTTTATCGATTGCGTTGGCTTGTTCGATCCTTATTCCCATTTCGAAATTTGTAACATTATTCTTTTAAAAACCAAGTATTCATTTCTCACGAATTAGGTTTCACACTTTTTGACACCATTTAAGTCAAATCACTTGTCCTTTGAAATCAACAAAACATTCTTTTACTTACATAAAGTGGTTATAACCAACTTCCCATAAAGCCGTTATAACACTTTATGTTTTAACCCAACCAATTACAACTATAAGCCCTTATGAGATCACTTATGATATGATCGGGAGACTGCTGTCACGACCCGAACCCGGGCCCGTGACTGGTGCCTTACCCCGGGCACCCTAGTGATACAACATCAGAGAAAACCAGCGGAAATAAAAACTTAACATATAAAACAGTGAAATAAGAAAGCAGGCTAACCCAACGGTTACCTTTTTGTACATAAATTAAAACTTGAACAGTTACATCCCTTACAAACCTGCCCACAACAGTGCTACAGACCTCTAAGAATTTTGAAACCATAATGACGGGACAGGGCCCCACCATGCCCCTGAATATACAAAAGCCTACTACTTCAGGGAACCGTACCACAGGACAAGCTTCCGGAGATATGGAGCTTTCCGAGAACCGAACAACGATCCTAAGAGAGTGGATCAGCAAGCTATGTACCTCAACCTGCGGCATGAACGCAGCCCAGGAGTCGATCTAACAGTACCAAGTATGTGAAGCGTAAAATCACGTAAATGAAATCATAATAGTCTATATAAAGCGGGATACATGTATGATAAGCTGTTATACCCGTATTTCAGTATATGCGTAAGGGAATACGTCACGAAAGTCTTGCCTTAAAGATAAGCCTTGGGCGTTTTATTTTGTACACAACTCACTAAAAGAATCGCTTTCAAATGAAACGTTTCCACGACTTTCGTAGAGTAAATTCCGCTATGCCATTTCTTATTTTTGCGGATTTTTCCGAGGCGAAACATTTTGGACCAACGGAGGGCAACACTTGGCACCCTCCCATTGATGGACTTGAATCGTCCATGGACGAAATTGGAGAGCCAAGGCACGTTTTTGTGCCTTGTGCAAGTCGAGGTTGGTAGGATATTTGTGTTTAGTTAATCCTCACCCTACACTTGCCTTGCACTTGTCTTCATCTTGGCCATTGGTTGGCCAAGGCTTGACCTATAAATACCCCCCTTAGAGATGAAGAGTTCTTCATCCACAAATCTTCCAAGTCTTGAAAAATCCTCTCATCTCCCTTTGTAGTCTTCTCGTCCAAAACACCTCCTCTCCCTTGTGAAGGCCCTTGGCGAATACCCCTCTCTAGCCTAGTAGTTTGGCGAGGCCCCACTGCCTAGCCAAAATCTACTCCTCCCTTGGTAGAAAAGTTACCTTCTTGTATCGTTATAATGCCCAAAATACCCTAGCCCAAATACCTTAGTACTTAGTAGAAGTTGTGAAGAACTTCTAGGGTTCTTGGAGCATACAACTTAGGAGCAAAACCTTGCTCAGGCGCGACTTTTTCTAGGATATTATTGGGCTTACAGGTAACTAATCCTAACCCTCTTTTGAATTAGAAAATATATCTTTGTAGTATAAGGATAAGTATAAATACTTAGAAGTATATCACGAATAGAATTGAACTGTTATCACAGATGAAGGGTTTAAAGAAGAATAATTGAGCTGTACTTACATAGAATTTGTTTCACGATGAACTTATATAGCTCACGGGTAGGGAAGTGCTGCTGACTTTCCGTAGAATTGTGAACCCTCTGTTTAGAATGACCTTGAGTAGTCTTTGATAGATATCGTGACTATTATGGTGACTCTCTGCGACATATTCAACTTGGCGGTGGTTTTATTTGAGAAGGTATGTGATTCTTCCTAAAGCATGATATTTTACAATATATATATAGTGCGGTGACGTACATGTGTTAACGAATAATAACTACGGCAATGTCTTTGACTTAAGCACGAATAACACTTACTGCAATGCCTCGGCTTAAGCACGAATAAAAAGATCCAAAGCATTTCAAAAGAATCTTGAATCATTTTAAAGAGAACTAATTGGTTTTTAAAACAGAAGTTTAAGAGTTATACTATCTTTATGGGAAGTTAAGTATAACCACTTAAGATTGATAAAAGAAACAAGTTTGCCTATGTGTTTATAACAGACTTATATTGTGAAAAGAATAATAAGATGGTTTGATAAGTAGACATGATATGATGCTATGTGTGTTAGTATCTTGTAACGTTTGTATAGGTGAGTATCCTTGTTGTGCTTATGTTGTTTAAAGATAAGTTGTTATACTATCACTCACCTCTTGAGATGATCACAGGGGTTAAGTCGCCTCCGATGCGGGGTAGACTTCGGCGATGCAGGACCATGATTCGAGAATACCTCATGCGGGTCGAGGGGGCCTATGCGAGCTCTGAGAGTTCGAGTTAGTATGCGGGGTTATGCCTCATGCGGTGCGTGTGGCCATGCGGACAGCGAGTCTAGGGCGATCGAGGTAGCTACCCTCGATGCGGGGTTATACCTCATGCGGGCCCGTGAGTGGCCTATGCGGACTCGGGAGTCGAGTTAGGCTTGCGAGAATGATGATGAGGCGAGTGGCCTGTTTCGATCATTCGCGGCCTAGACAAGACTCATTCTGATTACCTATTGTTGCTCTTGTTTGTGATGTGGCACTATGTGCGGTTTCATGGTTGTCTCATACATATTTGTAACGGTTTTAAAAATGATATGTTTTCATTTAAGTACTTCTGATTTCGCATACTTAGTACTGTTATCGACCTCCTTCGGGGGCTGCGTTCATGCCGCGGTAAGGGCAGCAGTGCTAGATCCGCATCCTTAGGATCTCTACGTTGGTGTCGGGAGCTCCATCTCTTAGGAGGCTCTACTTTTGGTATGATCTCCACATTGTAGATAGTTTGCACGATCGAGGTATGGCGGGGCCTGTCCCGCCATAGTTGTATATTTCCTTAGAGTGCAGTAGTCATGTTGTATGCGATGTCGGATGCTTCTTGAACTATGATTATATATATATGCGAAAGCGATGTTTTCTCACATAAAGCGTGTGTCTTATTTTATAAAGCTGTTTCATGTCTTGTTTTATATTTCCGCTGATTTCTCGATGTATGACTACTTGGGTGCCCGGTAAGGCACGATCCACGGGCCGGGCAGTCGTGACAAAAGTGGTATCGAGCGATTAATCCTCGGAAAGTGTCTGACCGTATCTAGTAGAGTCTTGATTATCGGTGTGTTGTGCACCACCAATAATCGTGGAGGCTATAGGATATTTAGGATTGGTTTCATTCTTCTCATTACGAGATCGTGCTTTAGAGGCGTGTTATAGGTTGGACCTCTAACGTATTCCTTTCTGTATGATTATGCCTCACGTAAGGCAACCGGGCCCGAGAAGGGCAAAGCGTGAGGAGTCGCTAGCGAGACACCCAGTCACGAGGGCTCGGGCCCGATCTATACGAGACGGCGAGTTCTATGGCGCCGCCGGCCCAGCAGAACCACGGTACCCACACCTCCCGTCCCCACGGCACAGGCGGAGAGTTAGGTACTGAGAGATGGCCCGGCTTTTGGCTAAAGTTGTGGCCCGTCGAGAGAGGTGGATGCGGCGATTCAGTTCAGCTCGGCTCGATCGCGCCGTGGTACACGAGGCGAATAGTTTGAGGCTACGAGATTTCTTGAGTTGTAGCCCGCGGAGTTTTATGGGTCGAGGCCGGAGGATGATCGCAGGAGTTCATCCGTCGCCTTGAAGGATTTTGAGAGTGATCGGGCGTCGGAGACCGAGTCCGTGATCTTTGGTTCACATAGGCTGCGTGATACGCGATCGATTGGTTTGATTCATGGAGTTATCGGGAGAGCACACGTCCCCGGCTACTTGGGATGAGTTCTCGAGGCTTTCCTCACTCACTTCTTGCCTCGCGGATGAGAGGCGCGGGTGATAGATTTTTCTTGGCGAGAGAGGGCGCCTTGTCGGGAGTACAATGTCGAGTTTGATTCATTGGCTCGATATGTCCCGGCATTGGTAGCGAATATGGAGGATAGGGTACACCGCTATGTCACCGGGCTGAAGCGACTATATGGCGAGTCGTATGCGGGGTTTCTCTCGGCCGGGTATGGACATTACGCGTGCGAGCTCACGCCGCGGATGCGAGGCGCGAAGGTCGGCGAGTGGGCGACGGCGAGAAGAAGGCCGGGGCGGGAGGTCTTACGGTGGTTATCGTCTTTGGCGGCCTCGGCGGCGATCTGGGTCGCACCACGGCCCGGCTCGAGCACTCTGCACCGTCCTCGGCCTGACGAGTTTCGAGGCGGACCGGGGCCCGAGGGCTTGAGGCGTCGAGTAGCGAGAATGCGGCGACGGGACCACCCGGTGTGGCCGTCGCGGTAGATCCCATTACGGAAGTGTGGTACTACTTATGGATCTTGTTCTGATTGTGGCCAGCAGGTCACTTTGCGGGTCCGGCCGGCGGCGGCGGTGGTAGGGCCCGACGCCGAGTTACGTGGCGGCCATCATCTCCTACGATTACTCGCCCGGGGCGAGTGCTCATGGGTCGGCCAGTCGCGGCGAGTCGTGGCTCGAGTCGATTCTAGCGGTCCTCGAGAACCGCATTTATGCTTTGTCGGTAAGCGGGATCGGAGGCCTCACTTTGATGTCGTCACGGTACCTTATCGGTTCTGGGTTTGATGTTTATGCCTTGATAGATCCGGGTTCTACTCTGTCTATATATCTCCCTTGTTGCTAGTAGGATAGGGATAGAGCACGAGTCCATAGACCACTTTCGAGGTAGCTACGCCCGATGGGTGATTCGGTGGTAGCTCGGCGGGTATATAGGGCTTGTCTGTGACCATTCTGATCGTCGGACCTGCCGACTTGATAGAGTTGGAGATGATTGACTTCGGCGTGATTATGGGGATGGATTGGCTAGCTTCTTGCTATGCCAATGTAGATCGCAGAGAGAGTAATGCGGTTCCGATTTCACGAGGCCGGTTGTTGAGTGGGAGGAGCACGGTATCGTAGAGGTAGGTTTATTTCTACCTCAAGGCTAGGAAGATGGTGCGGAAGGTATATCTACCATCTAGTTGAGTGTTTGATCGAGGCTGCGGTACCAGATTTTGATCGATTTCCGTAGTCGAGTTCCCAGGCGTGTTCCGGATGACCTCGGGTATCCTCACGAGAGGAGATTGAGTTTTGTATTGACATATTGCGGATACTCGGCCTATTTCCATTCCGCCATACGAGAATGGCACTGCCGAGTTGAGAGAGTGAAGGATCGGCTTAGGGATTTGCTAGAGAAGGGCTTCATTAGGCCAGTGTTTCTCCCAGAAGCGCGTGTGTTCGTGAAGAAAGAAGGGCGGGGCGCTGCGCGTGTGTTGATTCTGACGGTGAACAAGGTGACCATTAAACGAATACCCTCCCGAGATTGATGATTTGTTCGACGATTGCGAGTGCGAGATGTTTCTCCAAGATTGATCTGCGATCGGGCTATCATCAGTGCGAGTCGAGAGAGGTGGATGTCCACAGATGCATTCGGACGATGCGGGCATTATGAGTTGAGTCATGTCTTTTGGGTTGACCAATGCTCGGCGGTATTCATGGATTTGATGAACCGAGTGTTCAAACCATTTTGACACGCGTTTGTGATAGTGTTCATTGATGATATCTTGGTTTATTCTCGCCAGAGCGAGCATGCGGGCATTTGAGGCTGTCTTGTGATTCTCCAGACCAGCGATTATGCGCCAAGTTTTCCAAATGTGAGTTTTGGTTGACTTGATGGCATTTCTTGGGCATATTGCCGGGTGATGGCATTCGAGTTGATACGGCAAGATCGGCGATCGAGACTTGGCGAGACCTACTACTCGGCAGAGGTTCGCGATTTCGGGCCTTGCGAGTTATTATCGGCGGTTCGTGGAGAAGTTTGCTTCTATCTGCACCATTGACTAGGTGACTCGAGAAGGCAACCAAGTTTGATGGGTGATGCTTGTGGCGAGGTTTCGATTCTTGAAAGAGAGGCGGCGCCCCGTTCTTACTCTTCCGGAGGTCGGATGGTTATGTCGTGTATTGTGATCGTCGGGCATCGGGTTGGGATGTGTATTGATGCGGCATGGCGGGGTTATAGCATATGCATCCCGGTGAAGAAACACGAGGAACTACCCGCATGATTTGGAGTTGGCGTAGTGATTCGCTTTGAAGATCTGGAGGCACTATTTGTATGGGGTTCACGTGGATATTTATACGGACCACAAGAGCCTCAGGTATATCTTCGGCGGAGGAGTGAACTTACGGCAGAGGCGGTGGTTAGAGTTGCTTAAGGATTACGATGTTGATATCCTATACCACGGGGAAGGCCAATGTTGTGGCGGATGCTCTTAGTCGTAGGTCGATGGGAGCCTATCGGATGTGCAGCTAGAGAGGAGGACATGGTTCGTGATTTGCATCGATTAGCGAGCCTTGGTGTCCGTTTGATTGATTCCGATAGCGATGGGGTTAGAGTTCGTGAGGTTGCCGAGTCTTCCATCGTCGAGAGGTGAAGAGGCAGCGATTCGAGGATCCGGCTTTGATTCGATATCGTGATACGACTCTTCGTGAGGCAAGGGTCCTTTTGAGTAGCACGATGGGGTGCTAAGGTTTGAAGCGCATGTGTTCGGATGTTTGAGACTTGGCGAGTTCTTGGGAAGCACCGCGCGTTACTCTATCCATCCGGTCGACCAAGATGTACCACGACGACCTTAGATACGTGTATTGGTGGGATGGCGAAGAGGGCGTTGCGAGTTCGTAGCTCGATGCGTGTTGTCGGCAGTGAAGGTAGAGCACGAGGCACGGTGGTTTATTCTGAGCGATTGAGATCCGACACGGAAGTGGGAGGTAATCAACATGGACTTCATCACGGGATTACCTCGCTTTCGGAGGAGACATGATTCTATATGGGTTATCGTCGGCGGTGTGAAATCAGCCCACTTTCTTCCGTCGGGGCGACTTTTTGGTGAGGATTATGCCAGACTTTACATCCGAGAGATCGTCAGACTGCATGGAGTCCCTACTTAGATCATATCATACAGAGGAGACCAGTTTACGGCAAACTTCTGGAGGTCCTTCCAGACGGGTTTAGGGACGCGGTGAGCACGTGCGCATTTCATCCACGCAGCGACGGACAGGCGGAGCGCACTATCCAGACTCTTGAGGATATGCTGCGAGCCTGTGTTATTGACTTTAGTGGTAGTTGGGAGGATCATTTGCCTCTAGTTGAGTTCGCATATAATAATAGCTACCACTCCAGTATTCAGATGGCGCCTTATGAGGCCTTGTATGGGAGGAAGTGCAGATCGCCTATAGGTTGGTTCGATGTGGGCGGCGGCTAGTGGGACCAGTTGGTACAGCGATGGATAAGGTGAAACTTATCAAGGCGGCTATTGATTTCGAGTCGGCAAGTCGTATGCAGATCATCGTCGTCGACATCTTGAGTTCGAGGTTCATGATTGGGTTTTCCTAAAGGTGTCACCCATGAAGGGTGTGATGAGATTCGGGAAGAAGAGCTCGGCCAGGTACATTGGGCGTTTGATTGTCCGCGAGGTAGGCAAGGTTGCCTACGAGTTGAATCTGCCGTCCGTCTGGAGGCGGTGCATCCGGTGTTTCACGTATCTATCTTTGAGAGATGTATCGGGGATCCATCTAGGGTGCACCCGATTGGCGATGTCGGTGTGACCAGGGGTTATCGTATGAGAGATTCCCATAGCGATAGTCGATCGTCGGAGTTAGGCGTCTGCGGGCGAAGGGCGTGGCTTCGTCAAAGTCTTGTGGCGGAGCGAGCTCGAGGAGGAGATGACATGGGAAGCCGAGAGGACATGAGGCGGAAGTATCCTCACCTATTCCCATACCTCCGGGTAAATTCACTTTCCTACTTGTAAATTTCGTTATCGTTTACGCCTATGTGTTGCTCTGTGGCGTGTGTGGCATTTACAATTGTTTAAGCTTCTTCGATAATCGTCTTGGGAAGGAACATTCGGACGAATGTTTCTATGGAGGAGAATGTTATACCCGTATTTCAGTATATGCGTGGGAATACGTCTGAAAATCTTGCCTTAAAGATAAGCCTTGGGCGTTTTATTTTGTACACAACTCACTAAAAGAATCGTTTTCCGAAACGTTTCCACGACTTTCGTAGTAAATTCCGGCTATGCCATTTCTTATTTTGCGGATTTTTCCGAGAGGCGAAACATTTTGGACCAACGGGAGGGCAACACTTGGCACCCTCCATTGATGGACTTGAATCGTCCATGGACGAAATTGGAGAAAGGCACGTTTTTGTGCCTTGTGCACAATCAAGGGTTGGTAGGATATTTGTGTTTAGTTAATCCTCACCCTACACTTGCCTTGCACTTGTCTTCATCTTGGCCATTGGTTGGCCAAGGCTTGACCTATAAATACCCCCTTAGAGATGAAGAGTTCTTCATCCACAAATCTTCCAAGTCTTGAAAAATCCTCTCCTCTCCTTTGTAGTCTTCTCGTCCAAAACACCTCCCCTCCCTTGTGAAGGCCCTTGGCCGAATACCCCTCTCTAGCCTAGTAGTTTGGCCGAGGCCCCAGCCTAGCCAAAAATCTACCCCCTTGGTAGAAAAGTTACCTTCTTGTATCGTTATAATGCCCAAAATACCTAGCCCAAATACCTTAGTACTTAGTAGAAGTTGTGAAGAACTTCTAGGGTTCTTGGAGCATACAACTTAGAGCAAAACCTTGCTCAGTGCGACTTTTCTAGGATATTATTGGGCTTACCGAGGTAACTAATCCTAACCTCTTTTGAATTAGAAAATATATCTTGTTGTAGTATAAGGATAAGTATAAATACTTAGTATTATATCACAGACTTGAATTGAAGTGTTATCACGATAGAAGGGTTTAAAAGAAGAATAATTGAACTGCTTACATAGAATTTGTTTCACGATGAACTTATATAGCTCACCGGTAGGGAAGTGCTGCCCGACTTTCCGTAGAATTGTGAACCCTCTGTTTAGAATGACCTTGAGTAGTCTTTGATAGATATCGTGACTATTATAGGTGACTCTGCGACATATTCAACTTGGCGGTGGTTTTATTTGAGAAGGTATGTGATTCTTCCTAAAGCATGATATTTTACAATATATATATAGTGCGGTAGGCGTACGTGTTAAGCGAATAATAACTACGGCAATGTCTTTGACTTAAGCACGAATAACACTTACGGCAATGCCTCACGGCTTAAGCCTGAATAAAAAAGATCTGAAAGCATTTCAAAAGAATACTGAATCATTTTAAAGAGAACTAATTGGTTTTTAAAACAGAAGTTTAAGAGTTATACTAGCTTTATGGGAAGTTAAGTATAACCACTTAAGATTGATAAAAGAAACAAGTTTGCCTATGTGTTTATAACAGACTTATATTGTGAAAAGAATAATAAGATGGTTTGATAAGTAGACATGATATGATGCTATGTGTGTTAGTATCTTGTAAACGTTTGTATAGGTGAGTATCCTTGTTGTGCTTATGTTGTTTAAAGATAAGTTGTTATACTATCACTCACCTCTTGAGATGATACCGGGGGTTAAGCTGCCCTCCGATGCGGGGTAGACTCAGGCGGTCTGGGACCATGATTCGAGAATACCTCATGCGGGTCCAGGGGGCCTATGCGGAGCTACGAGAGTTCCAGGTTAGTATGCGGGGTTATGCCTCATGCGGTCTGTGTGGCCATGCGGACAGCGAGTCCAGGACGATGCCGAGGAGTAGCTACCCTCGATGCGGGGTTATACCTCATGCGGGCCCATGTGAGTGGCCTATGCGGACTCCGGGAGTCCAGGATTAGGCTTGCAGAATGATGATGGGGGCGAGTGGCCCTGTTTCGATCATTCGCAGCCTAGACAAGACTCATTACAGTTACCTATTGTTGCTCTTGTTTGTGATGTGGCACTATGTGCGGTTTCCTTGGTTGTTTCATACATATTTGTAAACTGGTTTTAAAAATGATATGTTTTCATTTAAGTACTTTCTGATTTCGCATACTTAGTACTGTTGTCGACCTCCTGGGGCTGCGTTCATGCCGCAGTAAGGGCAGCAGTGCTAGATCCGCATCCTTAGGATCTCTACGTTGGTGTCGGGAGCTCCATCTCTTCCGAGGCTCTACTTTTGGTATGATCTCCTGTTGTAGATAGTTTGTCTGATCGAGGTATGGCGGGCCTGTCCCGCCATAGTTGTATATTTCCTTAGAGTGCTGTAGTCATGTTATGCGATTATCGGATGTAGCTTTGAACTATGATTATATATATATGCCGAAAGCGATGTTTTCTCACATAAAGCGTGTCTTATTTTATAAAGCTGTTTCATGTCTTGTTTTATATTTCCGCGATTTCTACGATGTATGACTACTTGGGTGCCCTTAAGGCACGATCACGCTAACGGGTCGTGACAATAACCAAACTACAGTATACAACATATAAGCAGTCATGTCAAGTCAGGGACTCATGCCCGTGAAATCATCACTCAAATACAACCCGGGAGTTTAACCCGCACAATGGCCGCATGCCCCGGCATCTCACCTCGGTATAAACATGGCCATGGAACCATCCTAGTGGGCCCATACCCGTGGACCATCCAACGTGTCAGTATGCCCAAAGGAAATAACAAGATGATACTCACTGTGGAAGCATACCCGTGGGCTACCCAACGTGTCAGTATGTCCAAACAACTAACCAGATAACACTCACTGTGGACGCATACCCGTGGGCTACCCAACGTGTCAGTATGTCCATCAATCAACCACAAGATAATACTCACCGTGGAAGCATACCCGTGGGCTACCCAACGTGTCAGTATGTCCACCAATCAACGGATAGCCTACCGCAACGCGAGACGCGGTAGCAGCAAAGAATACAACACTTGCACGACAAAAGCTATCACAACAAGCATAGACCAGTTCAGCGTACTTTCATTCCTTCAAAACAAAGACCTCTTCCTACAAGAACAACGCCACCCGATACTAACACCCGTAGTATCGAACGCATTCAGGTTTAAATCAAGCACTCTAAACACTTTTTAGCACAACGTCAAGTATCCCAATCTAAATCCAATTATAAAAACCATTCCTTTGTTTTCGTAAAGTCGTTATAACTAACTTCCCATAAAGCTATTATAACACTTTATGTTTTAAAACAATACAAGACAAAACCATGCCTTTCTTTTAAAACAAAACACTTCTAATTCTTAAGTCTCTTTTCTTTTAGAAAATCGAATTCCTTACTTTGGAATTTTTAAGAAGATAAAAACCTGATTACAATAATTCTTATTAGAAGACCATGATCTAGGAAATGTAATACAATTTTGTCTTATCTTAGCTTCTATGCAGATGGAGGTTTCTCTTGGTTTTAATATGATTAATTGTCATTCGCTTTCCTTTATCGACTGCGTTGGCTTGTTCGATCCTTATTCCCATTTCGAAATTTGTAACATTATTCTTTAAAACCCAGTATTCATTTCTCACGAATTAGGTTTCACACTTTTTGACACCATTTAAGTCAAATCACTTGTCCTTTGAAATCAACAAAACATTCTTTTACTTACATAAAGTGGTTATAACCAACTTCCCATAAAGCCGTTATAACACTTTATGTTTTAACCCAACCAATTACAACTATGAGCCCTTATGAGATCAAGAGGGCTTATTCTTTAACAACCAAGTACTTATTACTAACGAATAAGATTTTCCTATTCTTTCAACAATCAAGACCCTTACAATTCATATCAAGTCAAGGCACAAAAGGGAATTTTAATTCCTTTAACACACGTGCATCTACTGCACTATATATTTCACAAATAGTCATGCTGAAGAGGATAGGAAGAATCACATACCTCGCGACGATTGTTGACAATAAGAAAAATGCTCCACATTACTATCGCCCTTAAGTAGAATATGCTACCGTAGTACTTCAATCCTATAAGGGTCATAAAACGTCTATCAAACTCTAGCTTCGAACGTAGAATAACTAAGTGCAAAGTCCCCAAATCCTACGACAATTTGGACGGACTTCCTTCGCGTTCTACTAACTTGCCACCTTTGCTAAGGTCGAATTCAATAACCCAACGCCCCACAATAAACCAACCTTAAACCCCTTTCAAATCTTTCCAATCCAAGTTCTTAGGTCCAACATGATATCTAGCCCTAGACATCTTCAACAATTACAATCTCCCTTTACAACATGCGACGTCCCAATTAGAAAACCAATTGAAGTTACAATCTTAAGGCTAACATGCCCATTTCAGTTTTTAACAAGACAACAAGATCCAAATCTATACAATATAAAACAGTCTCAGGCTCAACTCTATACTACTACAATATAACAGCCTTAGGCTCAACTCTAAACTACTAAAATAAAACAGCCTCAGGCTCACATCTATACTACTAAAATAAAATAGCCTTAGGCTCATAACCAAGAGAAAGGGGAAACTTTTACCTTAAGGAATAGCCCACAAAAGCCCCTTTTTCTTCCACCTCTTTCCATCAAAAATCGCCCACCAGCGTTACCCACAAGTTTACCCACACTTTTTCTTCTTGCGCTCTCCAACAATCTCCTAAAGCTAGGTTTCCTTCCAAAAACTAGAGAGAAGGAGAGGGTTTTTCTTAGGAGGTTTTGAAATGAAATGAAATGGAATGGCCAACTCTTCCAATACTTGGCCCTAAATAGGACCACTGCTGCGCAAAATCCGCGCCGGCGCGCCATGCGGCGTATGGCGCTCCTTCAAAAATAAATCTTCCGCATGCCGCGCGCCACTGCCAGATTCGGCGCCAGCGCTGCAACCTGCGACCCCGAACAACGGCGCGCGGCCTGCGTCCGGCGCCATACTGCACTTCGAGCCGCTGCTGCACTGCTGCGCGCAAACTTGAAACTTCCATAACTTTTGACCCCGATGTCCTATCGACGAACGGTTTGTTGCGTTGGGATCTAGACTTAACGAACTACACATTAGGATTTTAAACACATCGAAATTCTTAACAAATGGGGTACAACACTCCAAGGTAGACTCAAAATCCGTCTAACACATGTTTGTCAACTTATCTTATCTTCTCGAATTTACGGGGTGTAACAACTGCTATTGTGATGTTGTACGTATTCTCTTGATGTACTCTCATTGTTAGTAAGTGTTATACCCCGTATTTCCAGAGTATGTACGTGAGGGCGTACGTATTAAATTTTTTTTTGCCTTAAGAATTGGCTTGGTTCGAAATTTGGGCACAAGTGCCGAATAGAGTCGTTTTCGTAAACGTTTCCACGACTTTCGTAGAAAATTCCGGCTATGTCATTTATAATTTTGCGGATTTTTAGAGGCGAAACATTTTGGACCAACGGGAGGGTGACATGTGTCACCTCACATTGGAAGGCTTGGACGGCAAACATGGCATGTCTTGGACGATTTTGGTCCACTTTAGTTGGTAGGATATTTTGTGCAAGTTGTGTGGTAGATGGATAAGGTAGCACATGGCTAAATCTTGGCCTTACACTTGCTATGCACTTGTCTTCTTGGCCATTGGTTGGCCTTCACTTGACCTATAAATACCCCATTAGTTGATGAGTTCTTTCATCCACAAATTGCCTAAGTCTTGAAAACCCCTCTCCCTCCTCTTGAGAATTCTCGTCCTAGCCCTCCTTTCCCATGGCAGAGCCACCCCTCCCTTGGTGGTGTTTCTTGGTGGTACCCACTAGCCTAGTTGTCTCGTATAAATACCCCTTTGTGGTATAGAAATACTCTCAGTATTGTTGTAATGTCCAAATACCTTGGCCCAAATACCTTGTAGTATTCCCAAGGTTACACTTATAAAAGCCAGAAAATACGATTATACTTTCCTTTAGCCACTAAACGAAACCTAAAGAAATCTTCATAGTTGTTTGAAGTACTTAAGAGAAGTTGGTTAGAACTTCTAAGGGTTGTTTGGAGCGGATTAGAGCACTCGGAGTAGGAGCTAAACCTTGCTCGGGAGGCGACATTAAACTCGGATAATTTTGGGCTTATCGAGGTAAATATCTTGTCCCTATTGTAATTGGAAATTACATAAGTGTTGAATATATAGTTGTTGTATACTATATATAGAACGAACTTAATCTTTGTGGCAATGTCTTTTGACTTAAGCTGAAGAATTAAGAAGCGAATCTGTAATTACATAGGGGTGTATCAGATAGACTTGTGTAGTAGTGCAGTGGAGTAGAATTGTACCGTTAGGGTTAGATGTATAACCTCTCGGTTGGCTTGATGGCGGCCTCGATAGAGGAGGAGATTAACGCATTGCGGGAGGTCTTCTTAGAATTTTACGTAGAATATTCTACGTTGTGGTCTAGATGTTAACAAGCGCGTGGCCTTATAGGTTGAAGTCCTACGTGTGGCGCGATTTACTTGGCTTAAGGAGTAGCCATTGTTTGGAGCGTTTTGCTATTAGTCGATACTCGTCGCGAGGTATGTGAACCTCTTCCTATCTCTTCTAGCATGATATGTGTGAACTATGTAGTGCGGTAGGCGTACGTGTGCTAAATGTATTTGATTGGTTTAAAACATAAAGTGTTATAACGGCTTTATGGGAAGTCGGTTATAATAGCTTTATGTGGATAAGCAAGTACCTTGTGGTTTTAAAAGGTAGCTATTTTGAATAATAAGCGGCTTGTTATAATAAAGAACTTGATGTATTTCAAAGATTTATAAATCGTTTTGAAGGAAGAGTAACACTTGGATTTTATGGTTTTAAAAAGAGTTATACTAGCTTTATGGGGAGTTAGGTATAATGTCTTAAGAGAGGTAAAGAAAATGGTTTACTAATGTTAGAAGTTAAGAGACTTGATCTTATAAGATAAGAGACTTAACTTATTTGTTTTAATGTGAATGTTTGGGTGAAACCTCATTCGTGAGTAATGAGTACTTGGTTTTATCTAAAGGGATAATGTTTCTTGATTTGAAATCGAATGTGTATCGACAGGACCAACTGCGGCGTTAATAAAGGAAAATGTATTAAATAATGATGAATTGTATTAAAACCAGTAGAAACCTCCATCTGCATAGAAACTAAGATGAGACAAAATGATATACATTTTCTAGATCATGGCTGCTGTAATAAGAATGTTGTAAACAAGAATAACCTACTCTCATGTAAGACATATATTACTCAATTGTTCTAAAAGGAATCAAGTGATTAAGTTTATGAACTATGAAACCATTTGAAAATGAGAAGCTTGAGTAATTGAAACTAGGCAAATGGAATTTAGGAAAGAATATTGTTACTTGACTTTGAAAAGGAATGTGGGTTGGTCATTCTAATACTACGAATTGTCGGGTGACTTTTATAAAAGTAATGGATCTCTTTTAAAGAACTTAACGTATGTAGTACTTTGGGGTTAAAAACGGACTTTGGCATAAAATGAAAGTACTTTGAGTTGTGTGATACTTGCCTATGCTTGTTGTTGTGAAACTAGCCTATGCTTGTTATTGTGAAAGCGTGCCTATGCTTGTTGTGATAGCCTTTGTTGTGCAAAACGTTGTATTTACGTGTTATCGCGTCTCGATGGAGGTCGGTTGATCGTTGAGAACTTACTTGGGCGTGTCGGCATTGTGGAGAAATTCCGCAGATGCGTCCACTGATAGTATTATTGTTATTAATCGCTTTGGACATCACGACACGATCGTAGCGCGCGGGTATGTTTCCATTTGATTATCGTCTTGTGATTTCCTTTTGGACATCGACGGCCGTCGTAAGCGCACGCAGTATCGTCCATTTGGAATCTGTCTATTGTTTCCTTTGGACATCACCCGGCCGTCGTAAGCGCCGAGTATCGTCCATTTGGAATGTTGCCTTATTGTTTCCACTTTCGACATCGACCGTCGTAGCGCGCAGTATGCGTCCATTTGGAATGTTGCCTTATTGTTTCCACTTTGGACATATGACCGTCGTAGCGCGCGAGTATCGTCCATTTGGATTGTTATCTTGTTTATTATTGTTGCATCATGGACATGTCTACCGTCACGATATTCGGCGTCATGCGGCCATGATGCGAACATGATGGATGTTGTGGGCGTGAGACCCATAGTTATATTTAGTGGTGACTTTGAGGCGTGAGTCCACGACTTGGCTAACATGTTGTGGCGTAGTTTGGTTATCATACGTGTCTCTGCTTTATATAGACTAGTATGATTTCATTCTGATATTTCTGATTTCACATACTTGGTACTGTTATCTTGACCTCCTTCGGGTGCGTTCATCTGCAGTAAAGTACATCGATCGATCCGCTTATAGGATCACATTCGTGTGTTGGGAAGCTCCGTTTCTCGGAGGCTTATCTTATTGGTATGTGTTCCTGAGTTGTAGGTTCTTGTACATTCGGGGGTATGGCGGGGCCACTGTCCGTCATAGTTGTTGTAAATCTTAAGTGCAGAATCATTGTGGCGGGGTTTGTAAAAGGATAAGCTGTTGGTATTTATGTATGTATGTTGAAGGCAAGCTGTTTTGGTTGCTTTGTTTATTTATCATGTCTCTCATTTCATGTTTAAAGTTTTTATTTCCGCTGGTTTTCTCGATGTTGTATCGCTAGGGTGCAGGGTAAGGCACGATGTGGGCCGAGGTTGGGCGTTACAAAAGTGGTATCGAGCGATTAATCCTCGGAAAGTGTCTGAACAGTGTCTAGTAGAGTCTTGATTATCGGTGTGTTGTGCACCACATCTATAATCGTGAGGCTATAGGACATTTAGGATTGGTTTCCATTCTTCTCATTACGAGATCGTGCCTTAGAGTGTGTTGTAAGTTGGACCCTCCAGCGTGTTTCGTTTTTACGATTATGCCTGCGAAGGCAACCAGGGCGAAGGGCAAGGCAGCGAGGAGGCTGCTAGTGGGATTGAGAATGCGAGCGCGAGCCGGTCGATGAGTAGTGCTTGACGGCGAGTTTTGTAGCGCCGCCCGGCAGCGAGTTTAGGCGCAGTGATGGGCGATGAGACTCTGATACGAGCCTCGAGTCCCAGCGATGCAGGCGGGAGATGGGTCACGAGATGGCGATTATTGGCGAGTTGTGGCGAATATGAGCAGTGGATCGGCGATTCGATTCAGCGGCTTGTAGTGCAGGCGAGCGATTTGAGGTGGGATTTCCTTAGTTGTAGCACTTTGAGTTTTACGGGTGGCGGGAGGATGATCCGCGAGTTCATCCGTCGATTCTGAGAAGGATCGTCACGGGTGATCAAGGCTTGACCGATGCAGTGACATTTAGTTCGCATCGGTGCGTGATACCGCGATCGATTGGTTTGACTTCGTGGGAGCTTTCGGGAGAGCATGCACTTCCGGCCGTTTGGGGCGAGTTTTGAGGCCTTCTGGCACATTTCTTGCCTCCACAAATGAGGAGGGCTCGGTAAATGATTTTTGATGTTGAGCGAAGCAGGCGTCTGATTCGGGAGTACAATGTGGAGTTCGACTCATTGGCGGTATGTTCCCGCATTAGTAGCTAGTATGGAGGATCGAGTGCACCGAGTATGTTACAGGCTCGATGATTACCTAGCGAGAGTTGTTGGTGTTTCCGCCCGGTAGGGCATGGACATTGCCGCATTCGAGCTCGTACACTTGGAGTGCGAGGCGCGGTCGGCAGGTGGACCGCTTTCAGAAGAAGGCCAAGGCGGCCGGATATTTTAGCGACTTTCGGCGCGCGCCTCAGCAGCAGACTAGTTATGTACCTCCACCGTCTTGAGGCGGTCGGGGCTCGAGGTTCAGATTTTCGGAGAAGCGGGGTGTTAACCGGTGAAGCCACCCTACCTCGTTGTGACCATTGTGGTAGACTCCATTTTGGAAGTGTCGTGCTAGATTGGGAGTTTGTTTTGCATGCGGCCAGCGGGGCCATTTGCGAGGCTGTCAGACCAAGGGTAGCACGGATGTTCTGACTTCGACCCTAGGATCGGTGGGTGGTTCATCGCGCCTACGATTATGCGCCTGCAGTGAGGCCTATGATTAGAGTGGAGCGGTTGATTCAGGTATATCCTTAACCCTCTAGAGTTTTGGTATGCTTGTTTTAATGATCTCATTATTGTGTGCTATGTATACGGATAGCGTTGTGATATTATGAGTTAGAATACATGGTAAGTGTGAACCTTAAACTATGTCACGGCGAGACCTTAGGGGTAAGGTCGTCTTGAGTTAAAGATTTATTTTATGTTTGACCACTTGCTCCAGTAGTAGTATCGTGGGATTTATTTGTGTGATAAGTCAGTGGGTAGTGTGAGATGGAAGTGGTAGCTTTCGTGATGGGAATTGGTAAGATTGTTCGGATCGGGAACAAGAGTTTGGCGCGATTGGGGTCGGGTTGAAGACCATTTGCGGGTCAACCGTGGCCGGATTGAGGTGGGGTCAGCTGCGGGTGGTCCCGGGAGTAGGGTCACGGTGTTAGGCCCAGTTTAGATGACCATCGTATGAGTTGGTGGATATGTTCGACCAGTGGATCGTGGAGGCGGGAGCGGCCTTAGAGAAGATCGAAGTTAGTCGGATGACCAAGTTTGAGGTAGTGACTCGAGGGTTGGAAAGCGAGCGTTGAAGTGTGGTGCGGATACTAGAGCGAGTTCGAGTGTTCGTGACGAGTTCTACGAGAAGGGGAGGTGAGCGTGTGTTTTGTGGCGGTGTGGCATGATTGTTTTAAATGCGTATAGCGGTGAAGACTATCACGGCCTTTGATTTGTTTGAGACCTTGAAGGAACATTCGGACGAATGTTTCTAAGGAAGAATGTTATACCGTATTTCGAGTATATGCGTGAGGCGTGCGTATTAAATTTTTGCCTTAAGAATTGGCTTGGTTCGAAATTTGGGCACAAGTGCCGAATAGAGTCGTTTTATGACGAAAAGTTTCCAAACCATTAGTAGATAAAAATACGGCTATTTCATTTATAATTTTTTCGGATTTTTACGAGAGACGAAACATTTTGGACCAACGGGAGGGTGACATGTGTCACCCTCACATTGGAAGGCTTGGACGGCAAACATGGCATGTCTTGGACGATTTTGGTCCACTTTAGTTGGTAGGATATTTTGTGCAAGTTGTGTGGTAGATGGATAAGGTAGCACATGGCTAAATCTTGGCCTTACACTTGCTATGCACTTGTCTTCATCTTGGCCATTGGTTGGCCTTCACTTGACCTATAAATACCCCATTAGTTGATGAGTTCTTTCATCCACAAATTGCCTAAGTCTTGAAAACCCCTCTCCCTCCCTCTTGAGAATTCTCGTCCTAGCCCTCCCTTTCCCCTTGGCAGAGCCACCCCCTCCTTGGTGGTGTTTTGCAGTGGGGTACCCACTGCCTAGTTGTCTCGTATAAATACCCTTTGTGGTATAGAAATACTCTCCAAAGTATTGTTGTAATGTCCAAATACCTTGGCCCCAAATACCTTGTAGTATTCCCAAGGTTACACTTATAAAAGCCCGAAAATACGATTATACTTTCCTTTAGCCACTAAACGAAACCTAAAGAAATCTTCATAGTTGTTTGAAGTACTTAAGAGAAGTTGGTTAGAACTTCAGGGTTGTTTGAGCGGATTGGAGCACTCGGAGTAGGAGCTAAACCTTGCTCGGGAGCTGACATTAAACTCGGATAATTTTGGGCTTATCGAGGTAAATATCTTGTCCCTATTGTAATTGGAAATTACATAAGTGTTGAATATATAGTTGTTGTATACTATATATAGAACGAACTTAATCTTGTGGCAATGTCTTTTGACTTAAGCTGAAGAATTAAGAATCGATGACTGTAATTACATGGGTGTATTCTGATAGACTTGTGTAGTATCAGTGGAGTAGAATTGTACCGTTAGGGTTAGATGTATAACCCACTGGTTGGCTTGATGGCGGCCTCGATAGAGGAGGAGATTAACGTTGCGGGGAGAGTCTTCTTAGAATTTTACGTAGAATATTCTACGTTGTGGTCTAGATGTTAACAAGCGCGCTTGTGGCCTTATAGGTTGAAGTCCTACGTGTGGCGCGATTTACTTGGCTTAGGAGTGGCCATTTGTTTGGGCGTTTTGCTATTAGTCGATACTCGTCGCGAGGTATGTGAACCTCTTCCTATCTCTTCTAGCATGATATGTGTGAACTATGTAGTGCGGTGAGCGTCATGTGCTAAATGTATTTGATTGGTTTAAAACATAAAGTGTTATAACGGCTTTATGGGAAGTCGGTTATAATAGCTTTATGTGGATAAGCAAGTACCTTGTGGTTTTAAAAGGTAAGCTGTTTTGAATAATAAGCGGCTTGTTATAATAAAGAACTTGATGTATTTCAAAGATTTATAAATCGTTTTGAAGGGAGAGTAACACTTGGTTTTAATGGGTTTAAAATGAGTTATACTAGCTTTATGGGGAGTTAGGTATAATGTCTTAAGAGAGGTAAAGAAAATGGTTTACTAATGTTAGAAGTTAAGAGACTTGATCTTATAAGATAAGAGACTTAACTTATTTGTTTTAATGTGAATGTTTGGGTGAAACCTCATTCGTGAGTAATGAGTACTTGGTTTTATCTAAAGGGATAATGTTTCTTGATTTCGGAAATCAGAATGTGTATCGACAGACCACTGCAGCGTTAATAAAGGAAAATGTATTAAATAATGATGAATTGTATTAAAACCAGTAGAAACCTCCATCTGCATAGAAACTAAGATGAGACAAAATGATATACATTTTCTAGATCATGGCTGCTGTAATAAGAATGTTGTAAACAAGAATAACCTACTCATGTAAGACATATATTACTCAATTGTTCTAAAAGGAATCAAGTGATTAAGTTTATGAACTATGAAACCATTTGAAAATGAGAAGCTTGAGTAATTGAAACTAGGCAAACTGGAATTTAGGAAAAGAATATTGTTACTTGACTTTGAAAAGGAATGTGGGTTGGTCATTCTAATACTACGGTATCGGGTGACTTTTATAAAAGTAATGGATCTCTTTTAAAAGAACTTAACGTATGTAGTACTTTGGGGTTAAAAACCCGGACTTTGGCATAAAATGAAAGTACTTTGAGTTGTGTGATACTTGCCTATGCTTGTTGTTGTGAAACTAGCCTATGCTTGTTATTGTGAAACGTGCCTATGCTTGTTGTGATAGCCTTTGTTGTGCAAAACGTTGTATTTACGTGTTATCGCGTCTCTCGATGGAGTCGGTTGATGGTTGAGAACTTACTTGGGCGTGTCGGCATTGACGAGAAATTCCGCAGTGCGTCCTCGTTGATAGTATTATTATTGTGTCGCTTTGGACATATCGACACGATCGTGGCGCGCGGGTATGTTTCCATTTTGATTATCGTCTTGTGATTTCCTTTTGGACATCTTGACCCGTCGTAGCGCCGCAGTATCGTCCATTTGGAATCTGTCTATTGTTTCCCTTTGGACATCTTGACCGTCGTAGCGCACGCAGTATGCGCCCATTTGGAATGTTGCCTTATTGTTTCCCTTTGGACATCTCGACCCGATCGTAGCGCATGCAGTATCGTCCATTTGGAATGTTGCCTTATTGTTTCCTTTGGACATACCGGCCGTCGTAGCGCACGCAGTATCGTCCATTTGGATTGTTATCTTGTTTATTATTGTTGCATCATGGACATGTCTACACCGTCACGATATTCGGGCACGCGGCCATGATGCGAACATGATGGATGTTGTGGGCGTGAGACCCATAGTTATATTTGAGTGGTGACTTTGAGGCGTGAGTCCTCGACGGCTTACATGTTGTGAGCGTAGTTTGGTTATCATACATGTCTCGCTTTATATAGACTAGTATGATTTCATTTCTGATATTTCTGATTTCACATACTTGGTACTGTTGTCTTGACCTCCTTGGGCTGCGTTCATGCCGCGAGTAAAGTCATCATCGTCGATCCGCTTATAGGATCACATTCGTGTTGGGAAGCTCCGTTTCTCCGAGGCTTATCTTATTGGTATGTGTTCCCCGAGTTGTAGGTTCTGTACATTCGAGGGGTATGGCGGGGCCTGTCCGTCATAGTTGTTGTAAATCTTAGAGGTGCATAGAAGCTGTTGTGGCGGGGTTTGTAAAAGGATAACTGTTCGGGTATTTATGTATGTATGTTGAAGGCAAGCTGTTTTGGTTGCTTTGTTTATTTATCATGTCTCTCATTTCATGTTTAAAGTTTTATTTCCGCTGGTTTTCTCGATGTTGTATCGCTAGGTGCCCGGTAAGGCACGATGTGGGCCGAGGTTGGGCGTTCTGATGTGCAACGTGTCGTAATTTCGTTATCATACATGTCTCCGGCTTTCTTTTAAACTCATGTTATAATTACAGTACTTTACAGTTTTACATACTTAGTACATATTGTGTACTGACCCCCTTCCTCGGGGGCTGCGTTCATCTGCTGAGGAAGGGTAGCGGTGGTGGATCCTGCTCTTAGGATCACTTATCGACGTTGAAGCTCCATTCTCGGAGGCTTGTCTTTCTTTTGCGATCTTTCCACGATGTTGTAGATTTATGTACATTCGGGGTATGGCGAACCTGTCCCACAGTTGTTATTCTAGAGGTATGTATTCACATATGTGGTTGGGTGTAAGGCGAGTGTAAAGTTGTACTTTTGACTTTGTTTATATTATGGAAGGCGGCCTTATCGGCTAGCGTGTGTTGTTATATTGTTTACACCTGTGTTTATGTTGTGTATGTTCATTGCTATTCTACGATGTATACACGAGCAGGGTGCCTGGGTAGGCACGATCCGGCGGCCGAGTCGGTCGTGTGAGAGGTTAGTTCCACTCGTACCTCTGTTGGCCTCCAAACAAGTAGAATCCTCCTTATTGTTAGGGGGTATCTCAGTTGCGTTTTTTTGGAGTTTCTTCAGTGTTGACATCATCCCTCAGCTTCCTACATTTCAAGTGGTTGTGTCCAAAAGCCGCATAATGATAACAAAAGTCGGTTAATTCTCATAGTTTACCCTTTGACTATACCTTCTGTTATCGGGGAATTTGACGACAAATTCCATTATTGGCTCCTTGCTGACATCCACTTCCACTAGAACTCTTGCATAGTTCATTTTTGACCTTTCCTTAGTATATTGGTCCGTGTAAAGAGGTTTCCCTACACGTGAAGCAATCTTACTAAGGCCGGTTGCACTCGAATAGAAAGGGAATGTCAGGAAAAAGTGACCCAAATAGGAATGTCCATCAATAAATCATCTGTTATCAGAACTCCTTTATTAATAGCCTTGAGCATCATAGTTTTCCCGTAGACCATATAAGGGCCTCCGTGAAGTACATTAGTGCGCTCCTCCTCCGTCATGAATTTGAACACCGTCCAGCCTTTGCCATATGGTATAATACGACATTTTACTCCCCATCCTTTCACAATGGTATTCAATGCCTCTCTTCCCGGGAAAGGACCCGTGAAGCAACCTATTAAGCAATAGCCCTATGTTTCTATGAATGGAAATTCATCCTCAGCTTCTATATCTACTTCCGCCCCTTGTTGTTCAATAAATTGTAACTTCATACCTTTGCTTCAATCCTTGTTCCATGAGACTCAGCGTAAGTCTTCCTGGGAGGGACGGTACCATGGCCATGGTTTGGGGGAAGATTATTATGAGTTGTACACGCGGTTGGAACTTGATATTGTTTAGAAGATGCATTAGTGTGTAAATCATTGGGAGGTATTTCTGGAGGTATAGGCAGGATGGGGATGGGTAGAAGGAATTGAACTCGGCCCGCGATAGGAGAGAGGATTCGCGTGCCATTTGGGAGGATAGGGAATTTGTCTTGGGTTTCAGGAGGAATAGAAGGAAGGGAAGATAGAACGGGTGAGGTGTTGTGTATTTCAGAGAGTAGTGAAGAGGTATTGGATGAGAGAGGGGGTATGTTCAAGACTTTACCCGTGCCCAAGGAAGTATTAAAGACGAAAGGTTTGTTGTGATTCTTGAGATTGACTCCACTAAGCAAACTAGCTAAAGTAGGGAAGGTGTTACACCCCGTATTTACAAGACATGTTTTAAGGTAGTACGTAAGAGCTCACAAGTGTTAAGATTTGAGACTTGTAAAAAGTTATCGAAATTATGGAATTGTCGGAAAAACGAAATATTGTGACGAATGGGAGGGCGACACGTGTCACCCCCCCTTATGTTGTCTTGGACGAATTGAAGCATGGACACAATGGTCATTTGACCCTTGTTAGGAAGACAAGTCTTGCTAGTAGTCAAGCTTGAGAAAGTTGACTAAGTCAAAGGGTCCAAAGTCTTGATATTTGATAAGATTTCATCCAAATCACCCATTTGTTCACACCTTGACCCTCCATGTCCCTTATTATACTACTAGTAGTGTGAGAGAGCCCAACACTTAGCAAAAATTTACAAAAAATTGGATGAACATAGGCACAAGCTCTCGGGTTCACCTATAGGAAGAAGGAAAAAAATTTCGTTTCTTGTTCATTCAACTCCACACTTTAAACCAAGGTTCTTGAGGGTAGTGTAAGCATATCTCAATAGAAAAATCCCGGAAAAAGAGAGTTTTCGTATTAGTCGCAAAGTGAAAACCTAGTGGCTTTCTAGGTTTTGGATAGGAAGTTTAAAGGAAAGTTGTTGGTAGGGTTCTAAGGGTCTCAACAAGCGGATTGAAGTGTCTTGGAGAGGCTCTAAACTACTAAGGAGCGACTTGGTTGGAATCGGATCAAGGATCGTTAAGGTATAATCTTGTCTTTTAAGGTGTTACAAGATTATATATTTATATTGTTGTTGTTAGCTTTGCATGTTGATAGCATGAAGTTGGTATGTTGAAGTTTATAAGTATTATGGATTGCTTGTAGCTTAATCCGAAATGTTGTGCAAGCCACTTGAAAATTGGATTACTAATTGGTCCTTTATTAGAAATCGTCGCATGTTACTTACTTAAAGATTATGGTTATTATGATCAAATGCGACTTGATATCATGTTATGCTACCAATTTGGATTGAAATGGAAATTTGATAAGAATTGGTATGGTTGAACTCAAGGTGGCCGAATTTGGACTTTTAGTTTGTTATTCATTGGTATTGGACTACTTTCTAAATTGTGAGCCAATTGGGGCTGTTTGGTTATTCATTTGTATTGGACTACCTTCTATATTGTTGTGAGCCAATTGGGGCTATTTGGTTATTGTATTTCGGCCTTGAAAAAGGTGGCAAAGTTAGTAATAACAAAGGAGGTGATGTCCGATTTTCCGTAGAATTTAGTGACTTAGCACTTAGAATGTTCTACGTTTGAATTAAGAGGTTAATGGACGTATTGTGGCCATTATAGGTTGAAGTACTTTGGAGCCTTTTTGCAACTTGTCGCTAGTCGTCGCGAGGTATGTGAACCTCTTCTTTCTTTGGCATGATCCTACGTATGAAATCTCCATGTGATAGTATTTCAAGATTTTTTCTACTCTTAGAAGTTAAGAAGTATTTACATTGTTGAATCTAAGTTAAGAGTATGTTTAAATTGTCCTAAGTCCTTACCAAGTCTTATGGGAGATGTTGGTAAGAATGGTTAGGAAATTATGAGATTTGATTTAAAGCTATGTCTCTTGATGTATTTAAAGCAAGTAAGTGGATTTTATGTTCGAAAACGACTTGAATTTATATGTGAAAAGAGGATTGATTTTAAAAGTGGAAGTTATATGATTTTAAGAGAATAAGTTACTTGGTTTTGGAAGTGTATGGAACTTTATATTTTTTTTTTATAAGTATAAGTAATTGGACTTTAAAGAATGTATGTTATGAAGTTTTAAGACTATGAACTTTGGTTGTCTCTTAAGGATTTTGAAACTTTATTTTTCAAGTTATGTGACTTGAGCTTTAAAAAAAAAAGAAGTTTTATGATTCTTTTAAGTATGTAAGTACGTAGTATTTTTGGGCCTAGTTTCCCTAATGTTGTAAGAATAAAAGTGTCATAAGTTCTCTAAAATGAAAGGTTGTTATAATAGCTTTATGGGAAGTTGTTATGACGACTTAATAAGAAGTGAAAAGATGGTTTTAAAATGTTATGTAAGGAAAAATCACACCGAGCCTACAAATAGGCCGGATTATGTTATGAAATACACCGAGCCTACAAATAGGCCGGATTAAGTTATGAGATACACCGAGCCTACACATAGGCCGGATTACGCCATATTACCCCGAGCCTACACATAGGCCGGGTTACGTCATCTCACACCGAGCCCCACAGGCGGGCCGGATTATGCTACATGATTCCACGATGCAGAGCCCACAAAGCGGGCGGATTATGTCACATGATTCATCAAGACACCGTGTCCATAAATGGGCGGATTATGTTATGTAAGATATGCAAGTTATGTGAAAAAGGGATTAAACTCTTAAGTATGTATGTAAGAATATGTTGTTAATTTTATTGAAAGAATGAAAGGAACGGTTAATATATGATTGATTTCAGGAGTTAAAAGGACATTCTTTTATACAGATATGATTTGGTTATTGCATTTTATTTGCATTCCATACTCGGTACTGTTATCGACTTTTCGGGCCGCGTTCATGCCCGCAGGTGATAGGTACACAGGTTGGTGATTGTCACACCCCGAAATCCGGGCCCGTGACTGGTGCCTTACCCCGGGCACCCTAGTGATCCAACATCAGAGAAAACCAGCGGAAATAAAAACTTTAAACATGAAATGAGAGACATACTAAATAAACAGGCCAACCAAACAGTTGCCTTCAGTATATATATATAAAAGCCGACAGCTTATCCTTTTTACAAACCACCTTGTAGCAATTACTCTGCACCTCTAAGATTTATACAACAACTATGACGGGACAGGGCCCCGCCATACCCCTGAATGTACAAGAACCTACGACTCAGGGAAACATACCAAAAGATAAGCCTCCGGAGAAACGGAGCTTCCCAATACGCTGAACGGTGATCCTAAGAGCGGGGATCAACGACCGATGTACCTCTACCTGCGGCATGAACGGCCTCGAAGGAGGTCGAGACAACAGTACGAGTATGCGGCGTAAAATCAGAAATGAAATCATAATAGCCTATAAAGCAGGAGACATGTATGATAACCAAAATACAAGACGCACATAACATAAGCGATCAAGTCGGGGACTCACGCCAAAGTCACCACTCAAATATAACCATGGGACTCACGCCCACAACATCCATCATGTTCGCATCATGGCCGCATGCCCCCGGAATACAGCATCGGTGTAGACATGTCCATGATGCAACAATAATGACAAGGCCGCATGGCCACATGCCCCCGGAATACAGCATCGGTGTAGACATGCCCATGTAACCTCAACAACAATATACTGGGTGGTCAACCCTGCCGCATGGCCACATGCCCCCGGAATACAGCATCGGTGTAGACACGTCCATGGAACAGTAATAACCATATATCGGGTAATCAACCCGGCCGCATGGCCACATGCCCCCGGAATACAGCGTCGGTGTAGACATGTCCATGTAACCACAATAACAATATATCACGCAACCAGGCTATCACAAGCAAGCTCAAGCAAATTACCATACTTCTAAACTTTCATAAAAAGATCCATTCTTTCTCAAGAGTCACTGATATCAACACTTGCACAACAAATGCTATCTCAACAAGCATGGCGAGCTACACAACAAGCATAGGCGGGTTACACAACAACAAGCGTGAGCAAGTTACACAACAACAAGCATAGGCAAGTTACACAACAACAAGCATAGGCAAGTTATACACAACTCAAGGTACTTCCATTTTATATCATAGTCCGGGTTTTAACCCTAAGTACTACGTACGTTAAGTCCTTTTTAAAAGAGATACATTCCTTTTATAAAAGTCACCCGATACCCGTAGTATAAAACTAGAGTGATTCACATTATTAAGTAAACCAGAACACTTTCCTTTTAAAAAATCAAGTAACAACATTCTTTTCCTAAGTTCCAGTTTGCCTACTTTCAATTACTCAAGTCTCTTGCTTTAGAAAGGTTTCATAGTTCATAGTTTTAATCCCTTAAAACATATGCCTAACATGTGAGTAGTTTATTCTTGTTTATAACAATCTTATTACAGCAGCCATGATCTAGAAAATGTAATATCATTTTGTCTCATCTTAGTTTCTATGCAGATGGAGGTTTCTACTGGTTTTTAATAATACAATTCATTAGTCAATACATTTTCCGTTATTAACGCTGCAGTGGTTTGTCGATACACATTCTGATTTCCGAAATCAGTAAAACATTCTTAAGCCGTTATACCTAACTTCCCACAAAGCTAGTATAACTCTTAAGTTTTTCAAAACCCAAATATTACTCCTCTTTCGAAACGATTCACAAATCTTTTGAAATACATCAAGTTCTTCATTAACACATAACAAGCCAGTTATAATTAAATCAGTTACCTTTCGAAAACCACAACCCATTTTCTTACCTACATAAAGCTGTTATAACCAACTTCCCATAAAGCCGTTATAACACTTTATGTTTTAAAACAATCAAACATAGTTAACACATGTACGTCTACCGTACTACATAGTTCACACATATCATGCTAGAAGAGATAGGAAGAGGTTCACATACCTCGCGGCAGTCGACTAATAGCAAAACGCTCCAAACAATGGCTACTCCTTAAGCCAAGTAACTCGCGCCACACGTAGTACTTCAACCTATAAGGCCAAGGCGCTTATTAACATCGCAGAACTTTCTGAGAAAATTCAAGAAGACTCCCCGCCACAACGTAAATCTCCTCCTTTATCGAGGCCGGCTATCAAGCCAACAGGGGTTAACACATCTAACCTGACGAGTACAATTCTACAACACAAGAATGCTACACAAGTCTCATCAGATACCCTATGTAATTCTGATTCGATTGATTCGATTCTTAATTCTTCAGCTTAAGTCAAAAGACATTGCCACAATACTAAGTATAGTTCTATATATAGTATACTTCAACTATATATTCTAACAACATGTAATTTCCAATTACAAATGTATGATAAGAGTAATTACCTCGATAAGCCCAAAATTATCCAAGTTTAATGTCGCTACCGAGCAAGGTTTAGCTCCTACTCCGAGTGCTCCAAACCGCTCCAAACAACCCTTAGAAGTTCTACTTAACTTCTACTAAACACTTCAACCGACTATGAAGGTTTTTCTTTAGTGGTTTCGCTTTTTAAGACCGAGGGAAAGTATAATGGTATTTTTCCTGCTTTTTGTATAAGTATAACTGGAATACTACAAGGTATTAGGGCCAAGGTATTTGGACATTATAACAATACTTTGGAGAGTATTTCTATACCACAAAAGGGGGTATTTATACGAGACAACTAGGCTAGTGGGTAGAACTCTACCAACAAGGCCTTCACAAGTGGAGGGCTCTCGCCGAGGAAGAGGAGGCTAGGACGAGAACACCACAAGAGAGGGAGGAGAATTTAACACTTAGAAATATTTTTGTGATGAAGAAAGTCTTCAAAGAGGGGTATTTATAAGAAGCCAAGGCCAACCAATGGCCAAGATTGAGCCAAGTGTGGTGCAAGTGTAGGGCCAAGATTTACCACACACAAATATCCTACCAACTCCCTTGACCAAACAAGCACAAAAACGTGCAAGCTTAGCCATTTGGCCGCCCAACCTCTTTTCCAATGCGAGGTGACACATGTCACCCTCCCGTTGGTCCAAAATGTTTCGCCTCTAAAAATCCGCAAAAATTAAATATGACATAGCCGAATTTTCCCAACAAAAGTCGTGGAAACCGCTTTCAAAAACGACTCTAATCGGGTGTTGTGAGCAAAATTAATTCGCCAAGCCACTTTGTAGTTCGAAAATTTCACGCACGCCCCCACGCATACTGGAAATACGGTATAACATTCTCCTCCTTAGAAACATTCGCCCGAATGTTCCTTCTAAGGCTCAAACAAACGCGCCAAGATAGTCTTCACTACTATACTTACGAGAACAAACTCGCCACATCCGCCACGTAAACACCCACTCAAAAATACTTACATCCAAGTCCACGAGGAAACACCTCTAACATCACCGCAACCACCTCTCTCCGGGTCCTACAATATACTTCCTTCGTGACCTTCTCTTTACAAAAGAAATGATACCACTATTTCATAATGTCGCACACAAATGACCCAACAAAAGGTACCACATTTGTCACTTTGCACGAGGCATTAACCTTCTCAGCGACTAACAAAGTGTACCGGCCGCTTATGATCCCCGAGGCCGTCAGACACTCGAACTCTTACCACATTTCCGAGCATCGCTTCAGCTTTCCAAAACTCGGTACACCCTATCCACATACCGGAACAAGCTCGAACTAACTATCTCAACCTTGCCAACATCGAACCAATCGACCTAAGAACTTACACTTCCGCCCCTACAAGGCTTCACAAGACGACATCCGAACACTGAAATGGTAGCCAAAACACTTCTCTCCAAAGGAGACAACGATCCTCACAGCTACCCCTGACATCAAAACACTGGCCCGAGGGCGAATACGATACAGAGACTCACCTGAGTTCCCAACTCTGCCTGGTAAAATTCTTAGAAAACGAAAATAGCCACCACCGGGGCTTCACTGTCTGTCATAAGGTGAAGGTAGGCACCCCGTGCAGCCTTACAACCTCTCAGACAACACCAACACTGCCAGGAACGACTTAACCGAAGAACACGATAGGCTGCCCCCATCGGCCCGACCACTGGTCGAACGCATCCACGAACTCGCACGATGGTCATCTAAACTTGGGCCTAGCACCCTCGTGACCCTACCACCTGGCGGGACCACCCAGAGCTGACCCCACCTCATTCCGGGCTACGGGTTGACACGCAACACGCCCTCAACCCGACCCTCCATCACGCCAACTCTCTAGTTCTCGATCCGAACAATCTTACCTATTCAAGTCATGAAAGCTACCACTTCCATCTCACATTACCCAGGGACTGATCACACAAATATATATCCCACGCACACTACGCACTCTGATAAAGGTCAAACATAAATAGATCTTTTACTCAAGACGACCTCACTTGTAAGGTCTCAATCGTGACATAGTCTAGGGTTCACACTTACCATGACCCCATACTTAACCTCCCAACTAACCATGTTTTCTAACTCACAATTTACACAACGCTATTCGCACATAGCACATAATAATGAGATCATCATAACAAAGATACCAAGACTCTAGAGGGTTAAGGATATACCCGGCTACCGCTTCCACTCTAATCATAGGCCCGCCGCAGGCGCATAACCAGAAGGCGATGAACCAGCCCATCGATCCCGGCGGCCGAAGTCGTCGCTCAACCTCCTATAAGCACGCCTTCTTCACATGGCCTCGACGGCCGCAGAATAACAAGCTCCTCGTACTACGACACTTCAAATGCGTCTACCACATCGACCACACCGAGGTAGGTGATCGATCCGCCAACACCCTACTCCTCAACATCTCAAACACAGGAGCCCCGACCGCCTCGAATCTCCCAAAGGTCCCGGCGTCGCGGAGACCACTACGAAATGGCGGAGGCGCATAACTAGTCCGGCCGAGGCGGTCCGCCTCGAAAATCACCAAAGGACCGCTGCTCGCCTCTTATGCCGACTGGTCATTCCGCCGATTTCTCCGCTCACCCCAAGTGCATAAGCTCGCATGCGGCAATGTCCATGCCTACCAAGAGATACACCCGAACAACTCTCGCTAGGTAATCATCGAGCCTCAGAACATATCGGTGCACTCGGTCCTCCATACTAGCTACTAATGCGGGGACATACCGGGCTAATGAGTCGAACTCCACATTGTACTCCCGAACCGTACGCCCGTTCTGCCGCAACACCAAAAATCTGCTTACCGAGCCCTCCTTATCTCGCGGAGGCAAGAAGTGTGCAAGAAAAGCCTTTGAGAACTCGTCCCACAAGGCCGGTGCATTCTTCCCCGACAGCTCCCACGATCAAACCGCCGATCGCGTATCACGCACCGACGCGAACCTAGACCATCGACTCGGTCTCCGATGCCTTGATCACCTCACGATCCACAGAATCGCCGGATGAACTTCTTGCGGATCATCCTCGTGCCTCGACCAAAACTCGCGGCTACAACTCGGAAAATCTCGTAGCCTCAAACTATTCGCTTCGGATGCACTACGGTGCCGCTGAACTGAATCGCGATTCGGCTGTCCTCATATTCGCCACGATCCCGCCGCATGGGCCATCTCCTTGTACTCAACTCTCGCCTCTGTGCCGTGGATCGAGGCTCAGTATCAGAGTCTCAGCAGCCATCGCCGCGCCTAAACTCACTGGGCCGGGCGCGCAAAACTCGACGTCAAACACTACTCGTATCGACGCTCGCGCCTCAGACTCTCTCAACCACACTAGCAGCTCCGGCAGCCTTTGCCCTTCGCCCGGTCGCCTTGCGTGAGGCATAATCGTGAAAACGAAATACGTCGGAGGGTCCAACTTACAACATGGCCTTCTAAGGCACGATCTCGTAATGAGAAGAATGGAAACTAATCCTAAATGTCTCGCAGCCTCCGATTATAGATGTGGTGCACAACACACCGATAATCAAGACTCTACTAGACACGGTTCAGACACCTTCCGAGGATTAATCGCTTCGATACCACTTTGTCACACCCCAAATCCGCCCGTGATCGTGCCTTACCCCGGCACCCTAGTGATCCAACATCGAGAAAACCAATAAATAAAAACTTTAAACATGAAATGAGACATACTAAATAAATAAAGCAACCAAACAGTTGCCTTCAATATATATATATAAAAGCGAACAGCTTATCCTTTTACAAACCCCGCCTACAACAAAGCATGCACTCTAAGATTTATACAACAACTATGACGACAGGGCTCGCCATACCTCAATGTACAAGAACCTACGACTGGGAAACATACCAAAAGATAAGCCTCCGAGAAACGGAGCTTCCCAATACGCCGAACGGTGATCCTAAGAGCGGATCAACGATCGATGTACCTCTACCGCGCAGATTTAACGCACTTCAAGGAGGTCGATAACAGTACCAAGTATGCGAATCAGAAAATCAGAAATGAAATCATAATAGCCTATAAACAGAGACATGTATGATAACCAAAATACAAGACGCAACATAAAAGCTAAGTCGTGGACTCACGCCTCAAAGTCACCACTCAAATATAACCACGGACTCACGCCACAACATCCATCATGTTCGCATCACGGCCGCATGCCCTAATACAAAGACGGTGTAGACATGTCCATGATGCAACACACGACAAGGCCGCATGGCCACATGCCCCTAATACAAAGACGCGGTAGACATGACCATGTAACCTCAAAAACAATATACTGGGTGGTCAACCCTGCCGCATGGCAACATGCCCCTAATACAAAGACGTGTAGACATCGCCCACGGAACAAGAATAACCATATATCGGGTAATCAACCCGGCCGCATGGCCACATGCCCCCGGAATACAGCATCGGTGTAGACATGTCCATGTAACCACAATAACAATATATCACGCAACCAGGCTATCACAAGCAAGCTCAAGCAAATTACCATACTTCTAAACTTTCATAAAAAGATCCATTCTTTCTCAAGGAGTCACCTGATATCAACACTTGCACAACAAATGCTATCTCAACAAGCATAGGCGAGCTACACAACAGCAAGCATAGGCAAGTTACACAACAACAAGCATAGGCAAGTTACACAACAACAAGCGTAGGCAAGTTACACAACAACAAGCGTAGGCAAGTTATACACAACTCAAGGTACTTCCATTTTATATCATAGTCCGGGTTTTAACCCTAAGTACTATGTACGTTAAGTCCTTTTAAAAGAGATACATTCCTTTTATAAAAGTCACCCGATACCCGTAGTATAAAACTAGAGTGATTCACATTATTAAGTAAACTAGAACACTTTCCTTTTAAAAATCAAGTAACAACATTCTTTCCTAAGTTCCGCTTGCCTACTGTCAATTACTCAAGTCTCTTGCTTTAGAAAGGTTTCATAGTTCATAGTTTTAATCCCTTAAAACATATGCCTAACATGTGAGTAGTTTATTCTTGTTTATAACAATCTTATTACAGCAGCCATGATCTAGAAAATGTAATATCATTTTGTCTCATCTTAGTTTCTATGCAGATGGAGGTTTCTACTGGTTTTTAATAATACAATTCATTAGTCAATACATTTTCCGTTATTAACGCTGCAGTTGGTTTGTCGATACACATTCCGATTTCCAAATCAAGAAACATTCTTAAGCCGTTATACCTAACTTCCCACAAAGCTAGTATAACTCTTAAGTTTTTCAAAACCCAAATATTACTCCTCTTTCAAACGATTCACAAATCTTTTGAAATACATCAAGTTCTTCATTAACACATAACAAGCCGCTTATAATTAAATCGCCATCTTTCAAAACCACAACCCATTTTCTTACCTACATAAAGCTGTTATAACCAACTTCCCATAAAGCCGTTATAACACTTTATGTTTTAAAACAATCAAACATAGTTAACACATGTACGTCTACCGTACTACATAGTTCACACATATCATGCTAGAAGAGATAGGAAGAGGTTCACATACCTCGCGACGAGTACCGACTAATAGCAAAACGCTCCAAACAGTCGGCTACTCCTTAAGCCAAGTAACTCGCGCCACACGTAGTACTTCAACCTATAAGGCCACAAGGCGCTTATTAACATCGCAGAACTTTCTACAGAAAATTCGCAAAGACTTCTCCCGCCACATCGGAAATCTCCTCCTTTATCGAGGCCGGCTAACAAGCCAACCGGGTGGGGGGGTTAACACATCTAACCGGACGAGTACAATTCTACAACACAGTAATGCTACACAAGTCTCATCAGAATACACCCTATGTAATTACGTCATTGGGCCTGGGCTTAATTCTTCAGGCTTAAGTCAAAAGACATTGCCACAATACTAAGTATAGTTCTATATATAGTATACTTCAACTATATATTCTAACAACATGTAATTTCCAATTACAAATGTATGACAAGAGTAATTACCTCGATAAGCCCAAAATTATCCAAGTTTAATGTCGCGCCTGAGCAAGGTTTAGCTCCTACTCCGAGTGCTCCAAACCGCTCCAAACAACCCTTAGAAGTTCTACTCAACTTCTACTAAACACTTCAACCGACTATGAAGGTTTTTCTTTAGGGTTTCGTTTTTAAGACTGAGGGAAAGTATAATGGTATTTTTCCGGGCTTTTTGTATAAGTATAACCTTGGAATACTACAAGGTATTAGGGCCAAGGTATTTGGACATTATAACAATACTTTGGAGAGTATTTCACTACCACAAAAGGGGGGTAATTATACGAGACAACTAGGCTAGGGGGGGGTAGAACTCTCGGCCAACAAGGCCTTCATTAGGGAGGGGCTCTCGCCAAGGGGGAAGAGGAGGCTAGGACGAGAACACCACAAGAGAGGGGAGGAGAATTTAACACTTAGAAATATTTTTAGGATGAAGAAAGTCTTCAAAGAGGGGGGTATTTATAGTACAAGCCAAGGCCAACCAATGGCCAAGATTGAGCCAAGTGTGGTGCAAGTGTAGGGCCAAGATTTACCACACACAAATATCCTACCAACTCCCCTTGACCAAACAAGCACAAAAAACGTGCAAGCTTAGCCATTTGGCCGTCCAACCTCTTTTCCAATGTGAGGTGACACATGTCACCCTCCCGTTGGTCCAAAATGTTTCGCCTCTAAAAATCCGCAAAAATTAAATATGACATAGCCGGAATTTTCCCAACAAAAGTCGTGGAAACCGCTTTCGTCGAAAAACGACTCTAATCGGGTGTTGTGAGCAAAATTAATTCGGCCAAGCCACTTTGTAGTTCGAAAATTTCTACGTACGTCCCCACGTACATACTCTGGAAATACGGGGTATAACAGTGATCCTTGCTCTTAGGATCTCTGTTCAGTTTTTGGAAAGAAGCCCTTTTCACTCCGGAGGCTTATCTTTTGGTACGGTTTCCCTGATGTGGTAGAATTATGTACATTCAGGGGTATGACGGGGCCCTGTCCCGCCGCAGTTGAAATTCTTAGAGGTCTATAGTTACATATTGTGGGTCGGTTTGTAAAAGGAAAGGGATGTGGATCACTTTGTATGTATATGTATATGTGTCCAGGAAGGTAGCCTTATCGGCTAACCTGTGGTTTAATTTCTCGTTATTTTATTTTATAAGTTTTATGTATGTTCCGCTGCTATTCTCTGATGTATACCTGAACAGGGTGCCCAGGTAGGGCACCAGTCGCGGGCCCGGGGTCGGGTCGTGACAGAAGGCTTCATTAGTGACACTTAAAGAATTCTGGGGTTGTTGTCTTAATACACGAGAGGGCTCTTTGGATCCCGCGTCATTTAAGTCTGACCCCTCGGCTCCCGCGTTATTAATGGTCATGTAGTTCCTAGGCTCCTTGGAAATAGAATTTGCTTTGTTTCTCACAAATGACTTAGATCCTTGTATAACGGGAATAGTCAATGACTCATGGGCATCCACCTGACCCGTCTTGGCAATCTGACCCTCATAATGACCCGTCCTTGTAAGTGAATCGTTGGTACCCGCAGCATTAAAGTGTGACGCCTCGGCACCCTCAATAATAATGTTAGGCTCCTTGGGGATAGAAATCTCTTCGTGCTCCTCATCTGACCTTGATCCTTTCATAATGTGCATATTCCTAGTTTCATTGTTTTCCGCCTGACCCACCTTATACTTCTGACCCATGACCCGACCCGGAATAGGAGGAGACACATCGTTTCCCGGGGCATTAAAGTTTGTTCTCTTGGAACCCGCGTCAATCTCCTTGGGGATAGGAGTACCTTCAATGCTATCAACTGACTTTGATTCATGCAAGACGTGATTAGTCTTGGACCCATGGACACCTGCCCGACCCGTCATGAACTTCTGACCCGCGCCCAGACCCGGTTTTGACCCGAGTATGCCATCGCGTCTCGTTTCATCAATTGCAATGCCTGGCCCAGATTTTAACCCTTTTCTGGCTAACCTGAGTAAATTACCAGGTAGTGTCGGGGTACTAATATTGCTGTGACTGTCCTGTTCTTCCGCAATGATCCCGTTATCAACTAGTTGGCCCGTGGTATGATTGACCACCATAGTAGCATTAGGGGTGTCAATGGCTATCGGTAAAAGACTCTGCCTGCCAGAAGTTACGAGAGTGTTCATCCCAGGAGGCGTGTGGACAGTGACATGGTCCTCAACTGTGGTCACTTCAGGAGGAGTGAGAGAAGACATAACTGATGGACCATGTAGTTTTCCGCCTTCAAATTCACTTATATCCAAGCTTTCAATTTCTATATTTATGCCCTATTCATGTATCCTTTGTAGCATAGAATCGTCTACTACATTCTCTAATGGAAAGTGCGAGTATGGCATGACATGAACCAACACAGATGGGTCTGAGATTGCCGGAATAAGATTTTCCTCGGCAATTGTTGGACTGCCGCCACTTTTTTTTTTCTTCCTAGTTCTAGCCTTCGTCGAACTGCCTGAACCTCCTGAATCATTGCTAGAACGTGTGTAACGTTTAGACTTCTTCATATCAGGAACAATAACAATCAAACCATTGGGAAACAAACGTAAATCTTAGGGGAAGATGAGGAAAACCAAGGAGCAACTAAGGGAAAACGTTGAGAGCGTTTCCTTAGTGAGAGAAATTTCTCTCTAACTCCTTTCGTAAAACCTCATTGGTTAAAGTAGAACAAACTTGATTTCTAAAGATTAAGAGACTTGAAGTATTTTGAAAGTTAAGAAACTTGATTTGTAAGCATGTGATACTTGGTTTTAAAAGTGTAAGTCTCTTGGATATAAAAAGGAATGAATTGGTCTAAAACCATAAAGGGTTATAACGGCTTTATGGAAAATTTGTTATAACGGCTTTATGGAAGGTTAAGAAAGTTGTCTATTTTGATTAATGGGCGTAAGTTGCCTAGATTGTGAAAATTTGAAGTTAATTGGTTTCAAGCTTTGAAATGAGTTTCTAAAAAGTGTAGTAACTTACTTTAAAAATAGACACGCTGATACTACGGGTGTTAGTATCTTGGGGTTTTACATAAAAAGGAGTCTTTTGAAAAGGATATACGTACGTAGTACTTTGGCTTGTTAAATGAGAATTATTCTATTTGTGCCTTAATTAGTACTTTGGCTTGTTAAATGAGAATTATTCTATTTGTGCCTTAATAAGTACTTTGGCTTGTTAAATGAGAATTATGCTATTTGTGCCTTGATAAGTAGTTTGGCTTGTTAAATGAGAATTATTCTATTTGTGCCTTGATAAGTACTTTGGCTTGTTAAATGAGAACTATTCTATTTGCTTTGATAGTATTTTGGCTTGCTTGAATAAGTATTTCTCTTGGTTTATGTAAAAAAGAAGGCATGGTAGTTGTCTTTGTTTATGTGAAAAGAAGGCATGGTAATTATCTTGGTTTGTGTAAAGGCATGGTATTGTCTTGGTTTGTGTAAAAAAAAGAAAGGCATGGTATTGTCTTGGTTTACGACAAAAAGAAAGGCATGGTAATTGTCTTGATTTGTCTAAAGGCATGGTTTTGCCTTGGTTTTCTTGCATATGGGTTACTCATATAGACATTCGTGCAAGTGTAATATCTTCACATCTCCGCGTCCCTCCATAAAGGGTCGGCAACTTGTTTCAAGGATACCATGGGTTAGCTCCCCATGGGGGTGAGTGGTATACACTCACGGCGGGTCGGTATTTGACTCAGGCGTTAAATTCTCGAGATATATATAAGCCATGGATTAGCTATCCGTGATGCGAGTATCGTGTACCGATGACTCATCAGGTCCTCACGACCTGCGGGTGAAATAGTCCATTGCGGGTGAAATAGTCCTATGATAGGTTGCATTATAACACAGAGGGTGGTTGACCCTAGCACTGGCACGACCTTCATGTTTTGAAATGGTATTGATTTCATTAATGAAAGGGTGCAGTGTGGTTATGAATTAAAGTGGAACATTAATTCTCATTGTTAAAGTCATAACTTAAAAGATAAAAAGGATTGCATTACTCTCATGATTGTAAGGTTCAGTGTGTTTACTGATGTTGTATTATATCATGGATCGCAGCGATGAGGAAGGATTCCACGCATGATTGATATTATGGGCGTGAGACCCATGGTTATATTTGAGTAATGACTTTGAGGGCATGCGTCCCTGACTTGATATGACTGCTTATGTATTGTGTAATGTAGGTTGGCTATCATACATGTCTCCTGTTTTGTTTAGACTGTTATTGTCACGACCCGAACCCGGGCCCATGACTGGTGCCTTACCCCGGGCACCCTAGTGATACAACATCAGAGAAAATCAGCGGAAATAAAAACATGAACATGAATTAAGAGACAAGATAAATAAACAGGCCAACCAAAACAGTTGCCTTCATCATATATACATAAATACCCGAACAATTATCCTTTTTACAAACTCCCGCCCACAACAAAGCATGCACTTAAGATTTTTACAATACTATGACGGACAGGCCCCGCCATACCTCGAATGTATAAGAATCTGCACTGTGGTAACATACCAAAAGATAAGCCTCCAAGAAATGGGGCTTCCGACACGCTGAATCATGGATCCTATGAGCGAGGATCCACAACCGATGTATTTCCACTGGTATGAACGCACTTCAAGGAGGTCGATAACAGTACCAAGTATGTGAAATCAGAAAAGATCAGAAATGAAATAATAATAGTCTATATAAAGCGGTGAGACATGTATGATAACCGGATGAAATACGTGTCCCCGCCATCCCGTGGAACTCGGTGTATAATCGATAAAATACGTGTCCTCGCCATCTCGTGGGACTCGGTGTAAAATCGGATGAAATACGTGTCCTCGCCCATCTCGTGGGACTCGTGTATAATCGGATGGAATACGTGTCCTCGCCATCTCGTGGGACTCGGTGTATAATTAAATGAAATACGTGTCCTCGCCATCTCGTGGGACTCGGTGTAGAATCGCTCATAACAAATCAACCGAATTCTCCATCGAGACGCGGGTACGTAAATACAACAAAGGCTATCACAACAAACATAGGCAAGTTTCACAACAACAAGCATAGGCAAGCTTCACAACAACAAGCATAGGCAAGCTTCACAACAACAAGCATAGGCAAGTTATACACAACTCAAAGTACTTTCATTTTATGCCAAAGTCCGGGTTTTAACCCTAAAGTACTACGTACGTTAATTTCCTTTTAAAGATCCATTTATTTTACAAAGGTCACCCGATACCCGTAGTATAAAAATAGAGTGACTAACATTGTTAAGTAAACCAAAATGCTTTCCTTTGTAAAATCAAGTAACAACCTTATTTTCCAAACGTTCAAGTTTGCCTAATTTCAAATGCTCAAGTTTCTCATTTTAGAAAAGGTTTCGTAGTTCATAGTTTTAATCCTTTAAAACATAATTCCCCTTTAAACATTTTGAGAAACATATGTCTTATATGTGAGTAGGTTATTCTTGTTTATAATCAATCTTATTAAGCAGCCATGATCTAGGAAATGTAATATCATTTTATCTCATCTTAGCTTCTATGCAGATGGAGGTTTCTACTGGTTTTAATACCATACTTCATTATTCAATACATTTTCCTTTATTAACGCTGCAGTGGTTTGTCGATACTCATTCTGATTTCCGAATCAAGAAACATTATTCCTTTTAAAACCAAGTACTCATTACTCACGAATGAGGTTTCACACTTTTAACAAAATTCATATCAATACCATTAAGTCAAGTCTCTTATCTTTTAAAAAAAATATCAGTAAATCCTTCTTTTTATCATTCTTAAGACGTTATACCTAACTTCCCATAAAGCTAGTACAACTCTTATGTTTTCAAAGCCAAGTATTACTCTTCTTTCAAAAAGGTCTTTTTGAAACACTTCAAGTTCTTTATTACTACACATCAACCGTTATAAGTCAAATCTACCCTTTGAAACCACAAAGCATTTTCTTACCTACATAAAGTTGTTATAACCAACTTCCCATAAAGCCGTTATAACACTTTATGTTTCAAACCAATCAAATACATTAAACACATGTACGTCTACCGTACTACATAGTTATACACATATCATGCTAGAACAGATAGGAAGAGGTTCACATACCTCGCGACGACATCGACTAATAGCAAAGCGCTCCAAGTACCTCAAACCGTCGGCTACACCTTAAGCCAAGTAGACCACGCCACACGTAGTATTTCAACCTATAGAGGCCACAAGGCGCCTATTAACATCTTAGATCTCAATGTAGAAAATTCTACAGAAAATTCAAAGACCTCCCCGCAACAGCAGAAATCTCCTCCTCTATCGAGGCCGCTACCAAGCCAACCAGTGTGGTTTGCACGCCTAACCGACGTACAATTCTACTCACAGAATACTACACAAGTTCATCAGAATACACCCTATGTAATTACGATTCACTTCTTTAAATTCAGGCTTAAGTCGCAAGACATTGCCGTAAGTATTATTCAGGCTTAAGTCAAAAGACATTGCCGCACAACTACGTTCAATTCTATATATAGTATACTTAACTATATACTCCTACAACATGTAATTTCCAAATACCACAGAAGGTTAAGAATGTTTACCTCGATAAGCCCAAAATTATCCGAGTATAAATGTCGATCCTGAGCAAGGTTTAGCTCCTACTCCGCGCGCTCCAACCCGCTCCAAACAACCCTTAGAAGTTCTAACCAACTTCTACTTATAACTTCAACTACGGGTGAAGATTTACTTAGGGTTTCGTTTTTGTGACTGAGGGAAGTATAATAGTATTTCTGGGCTTTTTGTATAAGTGTAACCTTGGGAATACTACAAGGTATTTGGGCCAAGGGATTTGGGCATTATAATAATACTTGGAGAGTATTTCTATACCACAAAAAGGGGGTATTTATACGAGACAACTAGGCTGTGGGGTGTACCCTGCAGAACACTACAAGGGGAGGTATTTCTCTCGGCCAAAAGGCCTCAACAAAGGGGGAGGGGGACTCTTGGACGAAATACAACACTAAGGGAGGGGAAGGAAGAGAACTTTCAAGACTTAGGAAAATTTTAGGATGAAGAAGTCTTCCAAAGGGGGGGGTATTTATAGGTCAAGAAATGGCCAACCAATGGCCAAGATTCATCCAAGTGTTAGGCAAGTGTAGGGCTAGGATTAAGCCATGTGCACCTTATCCATCTACCACACCAACTTGCACAAATATCCTACCAACTCCCCTTGACCCCTTTGCCGTCCACCACTTCCAATTAGAGGGTGACAAGTGTCGCCCTCTCGTTGGTCAAAAATGTTTCGTCTCTCGGAAAAAATCCGCAAAAATAATAAATGACATAGCCGGAATTTTCCCTTCGCAAGTTTAGTAAAACGTTTCGTCTAAAAACGACTCTTTTCGGCACTTGTGCCCAAATTTTCGAATCTTGCCAACTTTAAGGCTCAAATTATAATACGTACGCCCTTACGTACATACTGCGAAATACGGTATAACATTCTCCTCCTTAGAAACATTCGCCCGAATGTTACTTCAAGACGGATAACGATAAAGTTCCTCCAAAGAAGTTGTCAACGCCACACCGCCACGTAAACACCCGCGCAAATACTTACATCCAAGTCCACGAGGAAACACCTCTAACATCACAAACTTTTGTCACTTTGCCGCGAGGTTCGTGTCACCCGCGACCCAACAAATGGTACCGTGATCGCATGCGCGATCCCCGAGGTCTAAAATATACATCCTTCGTGACCTTCTCCCTTTACAAGAAATGATCATATCTATGCTCGCAATACATGCTCGCTCTACCCTTACTCGCCGTGACTTCTCTAACACTTGAACTCTTCTAGTATACGCACCACACTTCACCATCGCTTGGGCTTCTCCAAACCTTGGAGTCACCACCTCCAACTTGGTTATCTTACTAGCCTCAATCTTCCTTAAGGCCATTCCCGCCTTCACGGCCGCTCGTTGAACACATCCACGAACTCATACGATGGTGAACTAAACTTGGGCCTAGCACCCTCGTGACCCTACCACCTAGCGGGACCACCCAGAGCTGACCCCACCTCGAAAACAGGCTGCGGGTTGGCCCGCAACATGGCCCCAACCCGACCCACTTAACGCATCACGCTCTTGTTTCCCGATCCGGAACAATCTTACCTATACAAGTCATGAAAGCTACCACTTCCATTTTACACTACCCAAGGAATTATCCCAGAACACATTTATACGCAAACCAAGTATTTCAACAAAGACTAACCGTAAAATCTTTTATTCAAAATGACCTTACCTCTGAGGTCTCAACACGAAATATTCTAAGGTTCACACTTTCCATGCCCCCATACATATCCTTTCAACTAACCATGCTTTCTAACTCATAACCAACATAACGCTATCCGAACGTAGCACACAATAAGAAGGTCATTATATCATGCATACAAATCTCTAGAGGGTTAAGGATATACCTGAATCTACCGCTCCACTCTAATCATAAGCCTGCCCTGCAGGGCGCATAGCTGTAGAAGGCGATGAACCTGCCACTGACCCAGTAGGCTGAGTCATTCTGTTTGCATCTTTCCTACTAGGACAGTTTCTCGTTATATGGCCCTGACGGCCGCAGGAAAAACAAGCACCAGTAAAAAGACGATATTCCCCGGAATGACGTCTGCCACATCGTGCACACTGAGGAAAACCTGAACCCGACTGGCTAGAACCCCTGTATATCTCGTGGAACTAAGCCCTCGAGCTCACCAGCCCCGAATACTCGAACGCCCCGACGATCGGGGACCACTGCATCGGTGGAGGTACATAACTAGATCGGCCGAGGCGGTCCGCCTAAAGTTACCAAAGGACTCGCTATTTTGGCCTCTTCGCTGATCTCGCCATTCCGTCGACCTCTTCGTGCCTCACATCCTAGTGCATTTAGCTTGCACGCGGCAATGTCCATGCCTACCAAGAGCTACACCCGCATAAGCTCGCTAAGTAATCGCCCAGCCCGTGACGAGCGTGTACTCGCCCTCCATATCGCCACTACTGGGAACATACCGAGCTAATGAGTCGAACTCACATTGTATTTCTAACCGTCCGCCCGCCCCGCCTCAACGCCAAAAACTGTTTACCGAGCCTCTCATCCGTGGGAGGCAAGAAATGTGCAAGAAATTCTCGAGAACTCGCCCCATACTACTGGAAGTGCATGCTCTTCCCGACAACTCCCACGAATCAAAACTACCAATCGCAGATCACGCACTGATGCGAACTCAATACCACCGACCGCTCGAGACTGGACACTTACATGATCCGTCAGAGTCGCTTGATAAACTCCCGAGGGTCATCTCGCCTCGATCCATAGAACACCGCGGCTACAACTCGTAAAGTCACGAGCCTCAAACTGCTCCGCCGGGGTGAACTACGGTGCACTGGGCCGGAATCACAGATCCAAATTTATCTCATATTCGCCACGACTCGCCAAGAATCGCCATCTCTTGTACTTATCTCATCCGCTTCCAGCCGCGGATCGAGGCTCAGTATCAGAGTCTCAGCAGCCATCGCTGCGCTCTAAACTCACTGCGCCGGGCGGCCGCTAAACTCGCCTGGCACTGCTCGTATCGACCGCTCGCGCTCGCATTTCTCTCAGATCTCACTAACAGCCTCGATCGCCTTGCCTATCTGGGCTCGGGTTGCCTTACGCGAGGCATAATCGTAAAGGAAAGGAATACGTCGAGAGGGTCCAACTTATCACACGCTCTAGGGCACGATCTCGTAATGAGAAGAATGGAAACCAATCCTAAATGTCCTATAGCCTCCGATTATAGATGTGGTGCACAACACACCGATAATCAAGACTCTACTAGACACGGTTCAGACACTTTCCGAGGACTAATCGCTCGATACCACTTTTGTCACGACCAACCGGCCCGCGGATCGTGCCTTACCCCGCACCCTAGTGATACAACATCGAGAAAATCAGCGAAATAAAAACATAAACATTAATTAATAGACAAGATAAATAAACAAAGCAACCAAAACAGCTTGCCTTCATCATATATACATAAATACCCGAACAGCTTATCCTTTTTACAAACTCGCCACAATAAAGGCATGCACTTAAGATTTTTACAATACTATGACGGACAGGCCCGCCATACTCAATGTATAAGAATCTGCTGCACTGTGGTAACATACCAAAAGATAAGCCTCCAAGAAATGGGGCTTCGACACGAATCGTGATCCTATGAGCGAGGATCCACAACCGATGTACTTTCCACCGCATGAACGCAGCTTTCGGCGAGGTCGCATAACAGTACCAAGTATGTGAAATCAGAAAAGATCAGAATGAAATCATAATAGTCTATATAAAGCAGAGACATGTATGATAACCGATGAAATACGTGTCCCCGCCATCCCGTGGCACTCGTGTATAATCGATAAAATACGTGTCCTCGCCATCTCGTGGGACTCGCAAAATCGGATGAAATACGTGTCCTCGCCATCTCGTGGGACTCGTATAATCGATGGAATACGTGTCCTCGCCATCTCGTGGGACTCGTATAATTAAATGAAATACGTGTCCTCGCCCATCTCGTGGGACTCTTGTAGAATCGCTCATAACAAATCAACCGCCTCCATCGAGAGACGCGGTACGTAAATACAACAAAGGCTATCACAACAAACATAGGCAAGTTTCACAACAACAAGCATAGGCAAGCTTCACAACAACAAGCATAGGCAAGCTTCACAACAACAAGCATAGACAAGTTATACACAACTCAAAGTACTTCCATTTTATGCCAAAGTACGGGTTTTAACCCTAAAGTACTACGTACGTTAATTTCCTTTTAAAGATCCATTAATTATACAAAGGTCACCCGATACACGTAGTATAAAAATAGAGTTACTAACACATTAAAGTAAACAAAAATGCTTTCCTTTGTAAAATCAAGTAACAACCTTATTTTCCAAACGTTCAAGTTTGCCTAATTTCAAATGCTCAAGTTTCTCATTTTAGAAAAGGTTTAGTAGTTCATAGTTTTAATCCTTTAAAACATAATTCCCCTTTAAACGTTTTGAGAAACATATGTCTTATATGTGAGTAGGTTATTCTTGTTTATAATCAATCTTATTAAGCAGCCATGATCTAGGAAATGTAATATCATTTTGTCTCATTTTAGCTTCTATGCAGATGGAGGTTTCTACTGGTTTTAATACCATACTTCATTATTCAATACATTTTCCTTTATTAACGCTGCAGTGGTTTGTCGATACTCATTCTGATTCAAATCAAGAAACATTATTCCTTTTAAAACCAAGTACTCATTACTCACGAATGAGGTTTCACACTTTTAACAAAATTCATATCAATACCATTAAGTCAAGTCTCTTATCTTTTAAAAAAATATCAGTAAACCCTTCTTTTTATCATTCTTACGACGTTATACCTAACTTCCCATAAAGCTAGTACAACTCTTATGTTTTCAAAGCCAAGTATTACTCTTCTTTCAAAAAGGTCTTTTTGAAACACTTCAAGTTCTTTATTACTACACATCAAATCCGTTATAAGTCAAATCAGTTACCCTTTGAAACCACAAAGCATTTTCTTACCTACATAAAGCTGTTATAACCAACTTCCCATAAAGCCGTTATAACACTTTATATTTCAAACCAATCAAATACATTAAACACATGTACGTACGCTCACCGCATTACATAGTTATACACATATCATGCTAGAACAGATAGGAAGAGGTTCACATACCGCGACGACATCGACTAATAGCAAAGCGCCCAAGTACCTCAAACCGCTTGGCCACACCTTAAGCCGTAGATCACGCCACACGTAGTATTTCAACCTATAGAGGCCACAAGGCGCCTATTAACATCTTAGATCTCAATGTAGAAAATTCTACGTAAAATTCAAGACTTTTCCCGCAACAACAGAAATCTCCTCCTCTATCGAGGACGGCTACCAAGCCAACCGTGGGGTTTGCACGCCTAACCTGGACGTGTGCAATTCTACTCACAAGAATACTACACAAGTTCATCAGAACGCCCTATGTAATTACTACCACTTCTTTAAATTCAGCTTAAGTCGCAAGACATTGCCGTAAGTATTATTCACAGCTTAAGTCAAAAGACATTGCCGCACAACTATGTTCAATTCTATATATAGTATACTTAACTATATACTCCTACAACATGTAATTTCCAAATACCACGTATGTTAAGAATGTTTACCTCGATAAGCCCAAAATTATCCGAGTATAAACGTCGATCCCGAGCAAGGTTTAGCTCCTACTCCGCGCCCAACTCCGCTCCAACAACCCTTAGAAGTTCTAACCAACTTCTACTTATAACTTCAACTACGGTGAAGATTTACTTAGGGTTTCGTTTTTGGATCGAGGAAGTATAATAGTATTTCTGGGCTTTTTGTATAAGTGTAACCTTGGGAATACTACAAGGTATTTGGGCCAAGGTATTTGGGAATTATAACAATACTTGGAGAGTATTTCTATACCACAAAAAGGGGGTATTTATACGAGACAACTAGGCTAGGGGGGGGTGTACCCCTCGGGTAGAACACTACACGGGGAGGTATTTCTCTACCAAAAGGCCTCAACAAAGGGAGGGGACTCTTGGACGAAATACAACACTAAGGAGGAAGGAAGAGAACTTTCAAGACTTAGGAAAATTTTAGGATGAAGAAGTCTTCCAAAGGGGGGGGGGGGTATTTATAGGTCAAGAAATGGCCAACCAATGGCCAAGATTCATCCAAGTGTTAGGCAAGTGTAGGGCTAGGATTAAGCCATGTGCACCTTATCCATCTACCACACCAACTTGCACAAATATCCTACCAACTCCCTCGACCCTTTGCCGCCCACCACTTCAAATTAGAGGTGACAAGTGTCGCCTCTCGTTGGTCAAAATGTTTCGCCTCTCGGAAAAATCCGCAAAAATAATAAATGACATAGCCGAATTTTCCTTCGCAAGTTTAGTAAAACGCTTCATTAAAAACGACTCTTTCTAACTTGTGCCCAAATTTTCGAATCTTGCCAACTTTAAGGCTCAAATTATAATACGTACGCCCTTACGTAGATACTCTGGAAATACGGGGTATAACAGTTATGATTTCATTACAAGATTTCATCGCTTTCACATACTTGGTACATTCTTCAGATCGACTCTCCTTCGTGCGTCATGCCGCAAGTTTAGGTACGCAGCTTGGTAGTCCGCAGTGTCACGACTGCCTCGCCCGCGACTGGTGCCTTACCCCGGGAACCCTAGTGATACAACATCAGTGAAAATCAGCGGAAATAAAATCAAAGACATGAAACAATAGATTAACATAAGAACAAAGCAACCAAAACGGTTACATCTTCAGATATAAATTAAAAACTTGAATGCTTAAATCCTTTTTACAAACCTTGCCCAAAACAAGATTACGTGCACTTAAGAGTTTTTATACAACTATGACGGGACAGGGCCCCGACATACCCCTGCATGTACAAGTACCTACAATGACAGGGAACCATACCAAAAGATAAGCCTCCGGAGAAACGGAGCTTCCCAAAACGCTGAACTGCGATCCTCTGAGCGAGGAACAACAATCGGTGTACTTACTCGCAGATAAACGCAGCTTCGGGCGAGGTCGATAACAGTACCAAGTATGTGAAATCGAAAATATCAGAATGAAATCACATTTCATCATTTTATAAAACCATTTCGCAATAAGTGAACAATTATGTCAAGTAAGGGACGCATGTCCTCAAAATCATCACTCACACATAACTGTGGGTCTCACGCCCACAATATCAATCGTGCCCGTGGAACTCCTTCCTCACTGTCGGCAGTACATGATGTACAACAACACCGATATGTGAACCGGAACACTAGATCCTGCCTGCGACATCAAACCGATCGGGCCAAGTAGAGTAGCCAACTACCAGATCCGACGGCTAGTCATAAATCTTCACGCCAAGCACGAAGCCAACTACTGTGATTCAAAACTAGCCACACAACCGGCCGAGGCAAGTATCTTAAGCTAGCATTGCAGCCTACCGCCTCACGAGATATGACCGCGGGCAAGTATCTTAAGCCATCTACCGTAGTCCGCGATACACGAAATGACCAGACAAGTATCTATAGTGCGCTCAGAACCACATGTACAAATCAAGCCCATGATTGTTCGTCACGGCAAGCTTCATGGATTAGCGGCCCATGGACTAATAACATAACCCGGGATTAATCCTCACAATGACCGCATGCCCCGACATCTTACTCCTCAGATAAGCATGGCCATGAAACCATCCCATCGGACGATACCCGTGGGCCACCCATCGTGTCAGTATGTCCAAAGGAAATAACAAGATAATACTCAAAGTGGACGCATAACCGTGGGACACCCAACGTGTCAGTATGTCCAAAAGAAATAACCAGATAATACTCAAAGTAGACACATACCCGTGGACCATCCAACGTGTCAGTATGTCCAACAATCAATCAAATAGTCGGCCCTCCACCGAGAGACACGCAGAGCGTAAAAATCAAACACTTGCACAACAAAGCTATCACAACAAGATAGGCAATTTTTAACGATTTTTATTTTCATGTCAACAATCCAGTTTCAACCCCAAAATACTACATACTTTCATTCTTTCATAAAGACCTCTTTTACGTAAAGCCATACGATACTATCACTGTAGTATCAAACACGCTTTTCTTTTCAAACCAAATTACTACACCTTCCAAAATCTTTACAAGGCTTTTTAAAATCAAGTGCTTTATAGTTTTAAGATAACATCAAGTATACTTTTAAAACCCCGTAACTTACTCTTTTTTTTTAAACAAGTAACCCATACTTAAATCCAGTTTCTTCTCCTTTTCCAAAATCAAGTCGTTTATAAGTAAAGTCTCTTATCTTTCAAGATTACGTCGTTTATAAGTAAAGTCTCTTATCTTTCAAAATCAAGTCTCCATTTTATCTTCATAAAGTCGTTATAACTAATTTCCCATAAAGCTATTATAATACTTTATGTTTTAAATAAACCAAATTCATTTTACACACGACGCTCACCGCACTATATATATTTCACAAATATCATGCTCAAGAGTATAGGAAGAATCACATACCTCCTCGGCTAAATCCACTTGCCAAGTCGGATGTGTCGCGCGCAGAGTGTCAACCTATAATAGTCAAAACACGCCTATCAACTTCTAGTTTTACGTGGGATTCTTCTAAGTAAGACTTCTCTTAGTCTACGAAAAATCGCAAAGACTTGCCCCGTTTCTACTCAATTCTCCACCTTTATCAAGGCCCGATAATAGTAACCCACATGCCATAAATAAGGCGCAATAATTTCAAAATTTAAAGAAGGGGATCACACGCCCAAACGGAACGCGATTAACAATCTCTCATTAATAACAACAATAATTAAAGAAGGGATAACACGCCCAAACTAACGCGATTAACAATCTCTCCTTAATAACAACAATAATTAAAGGCGGGATAACACGCCAAACAGTAACGCGATTAACAATCTCTCCTTAATAACAATAATAATTAAAGCAGGATCACACGCCCAAACGGAATGCGATTTAACAATCTTCCCTTAACAACAACGTAAATACATACCAAAGTAAATACTCCCAAAGTAAATACGGTCCTTAAGTTGGGGTCCTTGGCCAACTTTTAAAATTTTACTTATCCAATTACTTCATTAGTCTTCCAACTTATATTCCAATCTTAATATAAGTTATAGTTCTTTTTTTGTTAACTTCTTAGCAAGTAATGGATACATTTACCATTTTAATGGCTAATATGTCAATTCTCCTTTTAACATCTTAACAAGATCCAAATCTTTCCTTATATCTTATAGTCCATAATATACTTCCAATATATATAATAATCAACTTCACAAAGAGGTTAAGGTTTATTACCTCAAAATAGCCCAAAAATTTCCAAGAACTTAAAGTCGTTCCTAAGCAAGTTTTACCTCCAAATCTTTGTGTTCCAAACCACCACAAGTCACCTTTAGAAGTTCCTAACCAACTTCTATTCAAGAATTAACTCCAAAAAGTGAAGAACACTAAGGCTTTTCTCCAAAGAACTCTCGGCCAAGGGGGTAGTTTAGAGGTTAGGGTGTGAAATCATGTCTAACTCTTGGTTACTAATATTCCTAATACATTAAGGATGAACACTTAGAAGTTTAAGAATTTTTGGACAATATTTTCTCAAGAAAGGTGTTATACCCCGTGGTTTGGGCCGTGCGAGAAATTAGAGAAAACACGCTCGTGGCTCAGCCGCGCACGGAGGCGACGCGGCGCCAAGGCGGGGGAAGTGCGGTGAGGCGCTGAAGTTCCAGCGCCGCGGCGCCGGGAAACAGGGCCGCGGCGTCGAAAGATCCGAGGGTCCGCAGGAGTTGCGGCGCCGCGGCGCCGGGAAGCAGGGCCGCGGCGCCGAGGCGGGAAATTTGGGCGGAAAAACTTAGAAAGTCTGATTTTTGTTTTAAAAGAGGCCATGGGAGGGTGACAAGTGTCCCCCCCATCTGATTTCTGCTACATGCATTATATTGACCAAGACTTGGTCATTTCTTTCAACATTTCATCTCTACACTCCATCTCTCTCTAAGTTAAAAAGCTCATCCTTCTCTCTAAATTCCCAAGAGGAATTCTAGCCTAAGGGAAAAATCTGAAAAGTGTAATAGGAAGGAAAGGTTATTACAAGCTTGTGAAGACTATTGTGGTGGTGTTCTTGGAGAAAAGGCTAGCAAGGTGTTGGAATAAGTTTGGCTAAAACTTGAGGTAACATTTCTTCTCTTGTAGTTGGTTTTTGGTGCCAGATGTTTAATAGGAAGAACTTGTAGTTGGAAAAATGCACTTAGAGTAGTTGCATGTAAGAAATGGGGTTGATTATGAAAGAATTGGTTAGGGGGATATTATGAGCATGTTGTTGCCTAAATACTACATTAGACTTGTTGGGTTAGTTGTTGTAACTCATGGGTTGAATTTTACACACCAAAGTTTAGGTGTGTAATCCCCTTGGTGTTGGTTGGTTGTTGAGCCTTAAACATGGCATTTGAGCGTTAAAAATCGACCTTGGAAAAGGTGGCAATGTATGTAGAAACAAAGGAACGCTGCCCAATTTTCCGTAGGAAATTGGTGACTTTAACTTGGAAATTCTGCATTTGTAATTAGAGCTTGATAAACGATTGTGGTCATTTTAGGTTGACATACTACGTGCGTAAATTGACTTAGCTTGTGGATTGACCAAGAGGTATGTGGAGCTTTCCTATCTCTCGAGCATGATTAGTTGTACCTATGTAGTACTAGACGACAAGATTTGGAAATCTTCGCTTGTTATAAGTATTTGATACTTGCTTCGCTTTAAAAGAAAATTATAAAAATCCTCGACTTAAGGGAATGTGTTTTACTATTGTTTAACTCTAATATAACGGCTTTACGGGGAGTTGGTTATATTAGCTTGGAAAGTTTAATGGAGAAAGGTTTTGATGATTTGAACTTGTGGAAGGAAAATGGTTTTAAGGCATGAATTGCCTAAGGTTTTACAAGAAATGAAGTCACTTAATTTAGAAGCTTGAGATAGTTTTAAAAGGAAATGTGACTTGTTTTGAAAAGAAATCGTAATTTGATACTACGGTGATTAGTATCTTGGAATTTTTGTATAAAAAGAGTTATTTCTTAAAAGGTTAGAGGTACATGATACTCAAGTTAAATTCTTGATTTTTACTAAAAGACATGATCGTGCCTTAGGTATACTAAAATGAGAGGATGTATTAATACTATTAATAAGAAGGTAGGTGATTATAAACTTTCTTGAGTTATGATAGGCAGGTAGTGCTTATGTTTTGATGTGATAGGCCGTTAGTGCTTATGTTATGATTTATTAGACTGATGATCTATGTTTTATATGTATATATTGTTACGTAAAACCCGTTATTATTTATGCCATGGATTTGCTACCCATGACGCGAGCGCGCGCTTGTACTATGCGATTCGACCATAGGATCCATGCGGGTGAAATAGTCCCACGCGAGCACGCTGATGGTATTTCGCGCGATCCACAGATCCATGCGGGTGAAATAGTCCCACGCGGGTGAAATAGTCCTACGACGCAGGCGGATGACCTCACGCGGGTCCACAGGACCCATGCGGTGAAATAGTCCTGTGAGTAGGATTGCTTAATGATACTACGCGAGGTACCCTGCTTTGATCGCGAGCCTCCTATTTTTATGCTATAAAACTTATACTTGTTACTCATTGTTAGTAAGGCACAAAGCAAGGTAAACTGATTTTCGCCTATAACTCCAAATTATATTTTGACTTATGATATTTTACAAAGATTTTCCGCCGCATATTTGGTACATGTTGCCAGATCGACTCTCGGGCCGCGCTCATGCCGCAGTCGAGGTTCATAGCTTGCCGATCCGCACTCTTAGGATCACGGTTCGGTTCTAAGGCTCCATTTCTCCGAGGCCTCGCTTTTTGGTACGATTCCGAGGTTGTAGACTTTTGTACATTCAGTGGTATGGCGGCCCCGTCCCGCCATAGTGTTATTCATTCTGTAGGCCGTAGTCTTGTCAAGACTTCGTTAAGGATGTAATCGTCGTTTATGTACTTTTGGGTTAGCCATTTTGGGCTAGACTATTTTATATCTTAATGGTTGTTTATCTTGAGTTTACATTCCGCTGGTTTTCTCGATGTCAGGTCACTAGTGGTGCCCGGTTAAGGCACCTGGCCACGTCCGGTTCGGTCGCGACAAAAGTGGTATCGTGAGCGCTTAATCCTGAAAGAGTCTACAGTCAGATCTAGTAGTCTTGATTATCGGTGTGCAGGCACCACATCTATAATCGTGAGGTCGCAGGATATTTAGGATTGGTTTCCATTTCTTCTCACTCTAAGATCGTGCGACAGAGTCGGTGGTTAGGGTCGCCTCCCTAACAGTTATGGTGTTTGCAGCCACGGCAAATGACACTGCAGAAGATTATGTGGATTGCGATCCAGTTGGTAATACTTGTAGTATAGTTGGTATCATGACATACAACTATACAGATTGCATGAGGATCACATATGTGTCGCTAAGAATGATTTTAGATTACCAGATTTGTAAGGACTAAATAGGTACCGGGAGGTATGAATAGCTAAGGAACTCTCATCGAGGTTTTACGTGCTAGTTTGAGAAAATTAGAGACGATGAGTTGTCTGAAAAAGTAATGGAACCTTAAGAAGCTTAATTAAGGGCCCAACGGAGACTATGTTTGTAAATTAAGCTACGCGGTATGCTTAAGAGGATAGTACGGACGGGATCCATGTGGGTAAGTAATGGTCATTGCGACCAAGACGACACGACTATGGTATTACGAGAAGTTAGTATACCGCTATGGGTGGATCAATGATAGTAACCCGCCACGCGATGAGTCACGCAGGTACAAGCCCGAGTCTAGTTAATCGCTTTACTGATTCGCGGACGATTCCACCTAACCGTGTCGAGAGCCGGAAATGACCTTATATTGTTTTAACTTAGTAACTCCAAGATCGAAGGCCAGCTTTATTATGGAAGTTATGTACGTAAGCTAGAATAAGTTTGGGAGTACGAAAAAGAGTACGACCGGTAAGGAAGTAAGCAACCAGGTGTGAAAGAAATAGAGCCCGAATCCACGGTAACCTTGTGAGGTAATTCACACCCGAGTGACGGGTGGTAGCCGAGCCGGTGTATACTAATTGCCGGAGGCGACATACCGTGGGACCCTAGCAAACCTAGCAGAATCAAGTATGACAGACGCTGAGGTCATTATGAGTACGACTAGCCGGCCTCCGTTATGCCAACGCGACTACGTAAGAGAGATTGATTCGCACCGCTTCCTAAGCCTGCTATTGAAGGAAAGGAAGTGAAGTAGTAGTAACAAAGGAATTATCCTTCCTTCTTTGGCATTTTGTTTTAATAAGTCTGTGACTTGTTCATCGAGGAAAATTGACGCAGAAAGTAAGTAATACTTGGATTTGAAGGAATTTATGTTAAGTGCCCTCGAGGTACTTGAGTTGGCTCGTGGCGTAAGAAGGCCACGACCTTCCTGGATAATTTCAAGGAAATGTGCAAGGCAAGAATAAAATAAGTACGGCGCCGCACAGAAAGTCGAGGCATCTTTGGTAGGTTTTGAAAATCTACACGATTTTAAGGCGCGTAATGATTAGATAATTACAGACCACGAGAGGACCGGTGATTGGGTTGTGACACCAAGGAAAGTTTAATGAATGGAGATAGGTTCTTCCCACATAAGAGAATAGCCTTACGTATTATGGGGTTATGTGGTACCCATGTAGTTAGACGGCTGACGGGAGACGTAGGTCTTCAGATCGCCATGCCATAAGTTACGGTTTTAGATATCCGTGGAAAAGTATTGTGTTGGGGTAATTAAGAACGACGCATTTAAATGGTCGTGAAGTGTCGTAAGAAAATGCAGTAGTACGATATTTGAAATCGCATTGCTATGGATCAAATTAGAAACACTTTACTATTAATGAGCATAAGGTAGGTTATGACCGTAAGGATAAAAGAGAATACAACTATGGTTATGTAAGTTGCACGAGATACGCATTCCCGACTAGTGTAAGACCATTAGTAAGTAATGGGCGAGGAACACCTCGAGGAAAGGTAGTAGCATCATCGACGAGAAATATAGTAAGAGAATACGGAGGGTAAGGGACCCCAGTGACAACTTGAAATAACTTATAAAGGAAAGACGAGTAGACACTGAACGATAAGAAATCTTGACAAGTCATCGATTATGTAATACCGTGAATCGAGGTTGAACATCGACTATAAGCTCTACGAAATGAGAGAGGATAATAGGATTACTACTTGACAAGATCAAGGAAGTCTTCCCCAAATTGTGATTGGCAGAAGTCTTAGCCATGCGGCAAGCAAAGGAATCAGATCCAAGTATAGTAACCAAGTTTGGTTGCAACAGAAAGGGAAACAGAACCATAACCGAGATTAAGGATGCTCAATATTTTGCAAGTGCAAGAGAGGCTTCCAGCTATTGGAAGAGAAGTTGACCACGATCATAGCTTCTAACCCCTCGAGAGACTAGAGGTTAGGGTATTATTGTAACACGTGGGTGTTGGGTTAGCTGTGCCGACGCAACACGATAAGGTTAGAGCTTATGTTTCCGCTGTTAGGAAGCAAGAAAGGAATTACGTTACTCACGATTTAGTCATGCAATGATCGACTTGAAGATTTGGAGGCAATTTCTTATATAGATTTCATGTGGATATTTGCAGACCACAGAAACTTCAGATATCTTCAGATCGAGGCGCTTGAATTTGCGGCAGAGACGGTGGTTGTGGTTACTCAAGGATTGTGATATTGATATCCTATACCACCCAGAAGGCCAACGTAGTTGCAGATGACCTTAGTCGCAGATCAACGGGTAGTCCGTCGGGTGCAGCCAGTGGAAGGCGATACGGTCCGAGGGTTACACCGCTAGCAAGCCTCGGGGTTCATTTGGTTGATTCCGCTAGTAACTGACCGGTTCGAGAGGTCGCCTAGTCTTCCATCGTCGGGAGGTGAAGAGGCGATGTGATGAGGATCCGATTTTGCACGGCATCGAGATGCAGCCTCCGTGAAGAGAAGAGTCTATTCGAGGTAGCACCGACGGGAGCTAAGATTCGAGGCCGGCCAGGTGTGTTCCCGATGTGACAGACTTCGCCGCCAGATTCTCGTGAGGCACACGCCGTCAAGTATTCGATTCATCCGGTCGACTAAGATGTACCATGACCTCGTGCATGTATTGGTGGGATGGCTCAAGAGGACGGGCCGCTTTGTCGCCCAAAGGTCCTAATTATCGCAGTTAAGGTTGAGCACCGTGGTTGCGGTCGCTACAGCTATCGATTCGGACGTGGAAACGGGAGGTGGTCAACACGGACTTATTACAGGTTACCTCGCACCAGAGGAGACATGATTCCATTTGGGTTATTGTTGACAGTCGACGAAATCAGCCCACTTTCTTCCGCCAGACGACGTTTTACCGAGGACTATGCCGATTATATATTAGAGAGATTGTGAGATTGCACGAGTCCCGTGTCGATTATATCGATAGAGGATCCCGCCACGCTAACTTCGGAGGTCTTTCCGTATGGATTAGGGACACAGTGAGTCTCAAAGACGGCGCTTCATCCTCGTGACGGACGGATGTGCCGAGCGCACTATCCGCATACACTTGAGGATATGTCGCGGCTTGGTTATTGATTTCGGGGTAGCCGAGGATCATTTACCTCTTGTGGAGTTTGCTTATAACAACAGCCTACCATTCTAGTGTTCGACGGCGCCTTACGAGGCCTTATACGAGGAAGTGCAGTCACCGATAGGTTGGTTTGAAGTGGAGAAGTGCGCGAATCGGGCCAGATTTGGTTCAACAGCAGGGTAAGGTGAAGCTTATCCAGTGAGCGTTATCGCAGCCCGAGTCGCATGTAAATCATACGCAGATCATCCGCCGACACTTAGAGTTCGAGGTTAACGATCGGGTCTTTCGAAAGTCACACCCATGGCGGTGTGATGAGATTTGGGAGGAAAGGGAAACTCACCCAAGGTACATCGGGCCGACGATTGTCCAAGAGTGGGCAAGGTTGCCGCGAGTTGGATCCGCCGTCCGATCTCGAGGCGATACATCCAGCTTTTTCACGGTTCATGTTACTGAAATGCGCTGAGATCCGCCAGAGTGCACCCGATTCAGATGTCCAGTGACAGAAGTTATCGTACGAGGAGAGTCCCATAGCGATACTCGATCGTCAAAGTTAGACGACTTCGACGAAGGACGGGCTTCCACAAGGTCTTATGGCGGAACGAGAACAGGGAGAAAATGACGTGGGAAGCAGAGGATGACATGATGAAGAAGTATCCTCACTTATTCCCTACACCTCCAGATAACCCACTTTCCTGCTTGTTAGTTTTGATTTAGTTGATTATGCTGAGTAATGTCGTGGCTCGGGAGCATTCTTTTGCAAAGGAATAGTTAAGAAGATATGTTTATATTGTGTTTTGTGTGGTTAGAAGGAACATTCGAACGTAATGTTTCCGGGGGAGAATGTTATACCCGTGGTTCGGTCGGCGAAATTAGAGAAAACACGCTCGTGGTTCAGCCGCGCGCACGAGGCGGTACGCGCGCCAAGGCTGGGAAGACGGTGAGGCGCTGGTTCCAGTACGCGCCGGAAACAGGCCGCGGCCGAAACATCCGAGGGTCCGCAGGAGTTGCGGCCGGAAGCAGGCCGCAAGGCCGAGGCGGGAAATTTGGGCGAAAACTTAGAAAGTCCGATTTTTGTTTTAAAAGAGGCTATGGAGGTGACAAGTGTCCCCATCCGATTTCCACATGCATTATATTGACCAAGACTTGGTCATTTCTTTCAACATTTCATCTCTACACTCCACCTCTCTAAGTTAAAAGCTCATCCTTCTCTAAATTCCCAAGAGGAATTCTATCCTATGGGAAAATCAAAAGTGTAATAGGAAGGAAAGGTTATTACAAGCTTGTGAAGACTATCGTGGTGGTGTTCTGGAGAAAAGGCTAGCAAGGTGTTGGAATAAGTTTGGCTAAAACTGAGGTAACATTTCTTCTCAGAGTTGGTTTTGGGTGCCAGATGTTTAATAGGAAGAACTTGTAGTTGGAAAAATGCACTTAGAGTAGTTGCATGTAAGAAATGGGGTTGATTATGAAAGAATTGGTTAGGGGATATTATGAGCACGTTGTTGCCTAAATACTACATTAGACTTGTTGGTTAGTCGGTGTAACTTGTGGGTTGAATTTTACACACCAAAGTTTAGGTGTGTAATCCCCTTGGTGTTGGTTGGTTGTCGAGCCTTAAACATGGCATTTGAGCGTTAAAAATCGACCTTGGAAAAGGTGGCAATGTATGTAGAAACAAAGGAACGCCGCCCAATTTTCCGTAGGAAATTGGTGACTTTAACTTGGAAATTCTGCATTTGTAATTAGAGCTTGATAAACGATTGTGGTCATTTTAGGTTGACATACTACGTGCGGTAAATCGACTTAGCTTGTGGATTGACCAAGAGGTATGTGGAGCTTTCCTATCTCGAGCATGATTAGTCAGACCTATGTAGTACGGTAGACGACAAGATTTGGAAATCTTCGCTTGTTATAAGTATTTGATACTTGCTTCGCTTTAAAAGAAAAGTATAAAATCCTCGACTTAAGGGAATGTGTTTTACTATTGTTTAACTCTAATATAACGGCTTTATGGGAGTTGGTTATATTAGCTTGTGAAAGTTTAATGGAGAAAGGTTTTGATGATTTGAACTTGTGGAAGGAAAATGGTTTTAAGGCATGAATTGCCTAAGGTTTTACAAGAAATGAAGTCACTTAATTTAGAAGCTTGAGATAGTTTTAAAAGGAAATGTGACTTGTTTTGAAAAGAAATCGTGAATTTGATACTACGGTGATTAGTATCTTGGAATTTTTGTATAAAAAGAGTTATTTCTTAAAAGGTTAGAGGTACATGATACTCAAGTTAAATTCTGATTTTTACTAAAAGACATGATCGTGCCTCAGGTATACTAAAATGAGAGGACGTATTAATACTATTAATAAGAAGTTAGCGATTCTTAACTTGCTTGAGTTATGATAGGCCTGAGTGCTTATGTTGTGACGTGATAGGCAGTAGTGCTTATGTTATGTTTTATTAGCCTGATGAGCTATGTTTTATATGTTTATATTGTTACGTAAAACCCGGTTATTATTTATGCCATGGATTTGCTACCCATGACGCGAGCGTGGCGCCAGATTACGCGGATCCGACCATAGGATCCATGCGGTGAAATAGTCCCACGCGAGTACGCTGATGGTACTCACGCGATCCACATGATCCATGCGGTGAAATAGTCCCACGCGGGTGAAATAGTCCTACGACGAGGCGCGATGACCTCACGCGTCCACAGACCCATGCGGGTGAAATAGTCCCGAGTAGGATTGCTTAATGATACTACTACGCGAGGTACCTGCTTTGATCGCGAGCCTCCTATTTTTACGCTATAAAACTTATACTTGTTACTCTCATTGTTAGTAAGGCAAGGCAAGGTAAACCGATTTTCGCCTATAACTCCAAATTATATTTTGACTTATGATATTATTACGATTTTCCGCCGCATATTTGGTACATGTTGTAATCGACTTCTTCGGGCGCGCTCACGCCGCAGTCGAGGTTCATAGCTTGCTCATCCGCACTCGTAGGATCACGGTTCGGCTTCTAAGGCTCCATTTCCGAGGCCTCGCTTTTGCACGATTCTCGAGGTTGTAGACTTTTGTACATTCAGTGGGTATGGCGGGCCCCGTCCCGCCATAGTGTTATTCATTCTAGAGGCTGTAGTCTTGTCAAGACTTGGTCTGCTAAGGATGTAATCGCTCGTTTATGTACTTTCGTTAGCCATTTTGGGCTAGACTATTCTATATCTTAATGGTTGTTTATCTTGAGTTTACATTCCGCTGGTTTTCTCTGATGTTGTGTCACTAGGGTGCCCGGGTTAAGGCACCGGTCACGGGTCCTTGTTCGGGTCGTGACAAAAGGGGGGGTTTGGACGAGAACTAGCTAGAAGGTAGAGGGAAATATTTTCATGTCTTGAAATATACTAAGTGTGGAAGATTTCATCAACTAGAGGTGTTTATATAGGACAACCAAGTGTTAGTATTGAAACATGTGTATGGTATAGATAGTTTGTAGGTTCCTTTCTCCACTTGTCCCACAAAATGCCATGCAAGACTTTGACCATTTGACTAGCCCACTTTCTTGCCCAAAACCGTGTATATGGCCATGCAAATGCCATGCAAGACTTTTGGCCACTTGTCTTGCCCACCAGTCTTGAAAAAAACAGTCCACTATGTCTACTTGGGGTGACACGTGTCGCCCTCCTATTGGTCCAAAATATTTTATCTCTCGGAAAAATTTCATAATCGCAAAAATATTGAAAATGTAAAATTTCCTTCATTGTGTTCTAATATTTTCCATTTAAAATAATTCTTTCATACTTACCCTAATTAGGGTTTATACATTCGTACGCACGTCCTTACATACATACTCCGGAACTACGGGGTATAACATTCTCCCCCCTTAGAAACATTCGTCCCGAATGTTCCTTCTAAGTCTCCAAGCACATGCGCCGGTAGTCTTCACTACTACACTTACCAAACCAATCATGCCACCAATGGCCATAGTATAACATACGCGTAAAAACTCAAATCCAATCCAACGAGAAATCATCTCTAAAGCGTATACAACACTATTATCTCCCACCCAAGGTCTAAAGGATACTCCATTCGCATCTTTACTTCACAAAAGGAACACTTCTATCTTCTTAACACATCTTCGCCTGCTTACTCGTACTCTCCTCGTATACTCGAACTCTTTCTAGTATACGTACCATACTTCAGTCATCGCTTCAGTTTCCAAAACTTTGGAGTTACTACCTCCCAACTTGGTCATTTTACTAGCCTTTCATTCCTCTAAGGCCATTCCCGGCCTTCACGATCCGATTCTGGTCGAACACATCCGCGAACTCGTACGATGGTTACCTAAACTTGGGCTTAACACCTGTGACTTATCATCCATGACCACCCCAAACTGACCCCACCTCATTCCGGGCTGCGGGTTGACCCGCGATCTTGCCTCAACCCGACCCATTATCGCTCTAAATTCTTGTTCCCGTCCGGGATGATCTTACTTATTCTCGTCATGAAAATTACCATTTTTTTTCTTGCTCGACCTACGGAATTATCCCACAATACATTTCACGCATACCAAGTACTTCGACAAAGACTAACTGTAAAATCTTTTACTCAAGATGGCCTTACATCTAAGGTCTCAACTGTTATAATATTCTAAGGCTCACAATTTCCTTGCCCCTAAACTTACCTTTTCAACTAACCATGTTCTCTAAATCACAATTTTTACACAGTGTTATCCAAACATAACACTTTAACATAAAATCATCATATCACGCATACAAATCTCTGTGAGGGTTGGCGATATACCTATAACTACCGCTTCACTTAATCATAGTCCTCGTCACAGGCGATAGCCAGAGAAGGCGCACTTAACCACCATTGATCCTCAAGGCCGACTTCTACATCCGCGCTACCTACCGGGCCTGACAATTTCTTGCAAAATGGCCCCGCCGCCGCACGAAACAAGCCCTCAATACCGCGGACACTCCCGCACGGGTCTACCACACCGCCACACCGAGGTCGGGTAGCTTTATCCGCCAACACCCTACTCCCCGAAAACTCAACCTCGAGCCCCGACCGCCTCAATACTGACGCCCCGAGGATCAGAGGAACACTCATCGGGCGGAGGCGATAACTAGTCCACACAAGCGTCCGCTTGAAAGTTACCAAAGGACCTCGCCCCGGCCTTTTTCTCTGGTATCGTCAACTGCCGCTTATCCGCTCTCACATCCGCGCATAAGCTCGCACGCGGCAATGTCTATGCCCGGCCAAGAGCTACACCCGAGCAACTCTCGCTAAGTAATCATCGAGCCCGTGACATAGCGTGCACTCGCCCTCCATGTTCGCACTAAAGCTGGACGCATCGAGCCAATGAGTCAAACTCTATATCAGTACTCCCGAATCGCCCGCCCGCCTGCCTCAACATCAAAAATCTATCGCCCGCGCCTCATCCGCGCGGCAAGAAATGGCCGAGAAATGCCTCGAGAACTCGCTCCCAAATCGCTGGAGGCGATGCTCTCGACAGCTCCTATGAATCAAAATAATGATCGCAGATCACGCAGCTTGACGCGAACCTAAGACCACCGTGACGCCTCCGCCTCGATCACTCTACGATCCACAGAATCGTTTGATGAACTCGCGATCATCTTCGTGCCTCGATCCATAGAACTCGTGGTCAGAACTCGTAAAATCCCAAGTCTCAAACCATCCGATCTCGTGAACTACGGTGCTATCGAATCGCTGTTCCACCTATCTCATGCCTAGCTACGATCCCGCTAATAATCGCCATCTCCTTGTAACCCATCTCTCCGCTTCCAGTGCGGGCCGAGGCTCGTGTATCGTGGTCTCGTGAGCCACCGCTGGCGCTCTAAACCTCGCTGGGCCGGCGCGCGTGGAACTCGGGCTGCCCGAGGTATTACTCGTAATGACCGGCCCGCGCCATCGCATTCTCTCGTGTTCTACTCGCAGCCTCCTCGCCGCTTTGCCCTTCGCCCTCGCTGCCTTTCGCAGGCATAATCGTAAAAGAAGTACGCCCGGCGGGTCCAACTTATAACACAGCTCTAAGGCACGATCTCAGAGTGAGAAGAATGGAAACCAATCCTAAATGTCCTTCAGCCTCCTGATTATAGATGTGGTGCACAACACACCGATAATCAAAACTCTACGAGACACGGTCTGTAGACACTTTCCGAGGACTAATCGCCTCGATACCACTTTTGTCACGCACTGCCTGCCCGCGATCGTGCCTTACCCTGCACCCTAGTGATACAACATCGAGAAAATCAGCGGAAATAAAATCAAAGACATGAAACAATAGATTAACATAAGAACAAAGCAACCAAAATCTGCATCTTTCTCAGATATAAATTAAAAACTTGAATAGCTTAAATCCTTTTTACAAACCTTGCCCACAACAAGATTCATGCACTTCTAAGAGTTTTTATACAACTATGACGGGAGAGGGCCCCGCCAGACCCCTACATGTACAAGTACCTATAATGACAGGGAACCATACCAAAAGATAAGCCTCCGGAGAAACGGAGCTTCCCAAAACGCTGAACTGCGATCCTATTAGCGAGGATCAACAATCGTGTACTCTACCGCGCAGATGAACGCAACCCCAAGCGAGGTCAAGCATAACAGTACTGCATGTGAAATCAAAATACCAGAATGAAATCACATTTCATCATTTTATAAAACCATTTCGCAATAAGTGAACAGCTATGTCAAGTGGGACGATGTCCTCAAAATCATCACTCACATAATCGCTGGGTCTCACGCCTACAATATCAATCGTGCTCGCGGAACTCCTTCCTCACCGCGGCAGCATGATGTACAACAACACCCATACGTGAACCGAACACTAGATCCTCGCCGCGACATCAAACCGACGCTGGCAGAGTAGCCAACTACCGATCCGGCTAGTCATAAAACTTCACGCCAAGCACTAAGCCAACTACTGAGATCCAAAAACTAGCCACGAATCGCCGAGGCAAGTATCTTGTTAGCGCACTGCAGCCTACCGCCTCACGAGATACGACCGTGGCAAGTATCTTAAGCCATCTACCGTAGCCCGCTGATACACGAAATGACCAGACAAGTATCTAAAGCGCTACCAGAACTACATGTACAAATCAAGCCCGTGATTGTTCTTCACCGCGCAAGTTTCACGGATTAGCGCCCATGGACTAATAACATAACCCGGATTAATCCTCACAATGACCGCATGCCCAAGATCTTACTCTCAGATAAGCATGGCCATGAAACCATCCCATCGACGATACCCGTGGCCACCCATCGTGTCAGATTTGCAAAGGAAATAATAAGATAATACTCAAAGTGGACGATACCCGCGCCACCCAACGCGGTCAAGATGTCCAAAAGAAATAACCAGATAATACTCAAAGTAGACACATACCCGCGACCATCCAACGTCAAGATGTCCAACAATCAATCAAATAGCCTTCTCCACCGAGAGACACCAGAGCACAAAATCAAACACTTGCACAACAAAGCTATCACAACAAGCATAGGCAATTTTTAATGTACTTTTATTTTCATGTCAACAATCCGAGTTTCAACCCCAAAATACTACATACTTTCATTCTTTCATAAAGACCTCTTTTTATGTAAAAGCCATACGATACTATCACTCGTAGTATCAAACACGCTTTTCTTTTCAAACCAAATTACTACACCTTCCGAAAATCTTACAAGGCTTTTTAAAATCAAGTGCTTTATAGTTTTAAGATAACATCAAGTATACTTTTAAAACCCCGTAACTTACTCTTTTTTTTAAAACAAGTAACCCATACTTAAATCCAGTTTCTTCTCCTTTTCCAAAATCAAGTCGTTTATAAGTAAAGTCTCTTATCTTTCAAGATTACGTCGTTTATAAGTAATGTCTCTTATCTTTCAAAATCAAGTCTCCATTATATCTTCATAAAGTCGTTATAACTAACTTCCCATAAAGCTATTATAACACTTTATGTTTTAAATAAACCAAATTCATTTTACACACGCACGCTCACTGCACTATATATATTTCACAAATATCATGCTCAAGAGTATAGGAAGAATCACATACCTCCTCGGCTAAATCCACTTGCCAAGTCGGCTATGTCACGCGCAGAGTGTCAACCTATAATAGTCAAAACACGCCTATCAACTTCTAGTTTTACGTGGGATTCTTCTAAGTAAGACTTCTCTTAGTCTACGAAAAATTGGGCAGCACTTCCCCCGTTTCTACTCAATTCTCCACCTTTATCAAGGCCCGATAATAGTAACCCACATGCCATAAATAAGGCGCAATAATTTCGAAATTTAAAGAAGGGGATCACACGCCCAAACGGAACGTGATTAACAATCTCTCCTTAATAACAACAATAATTAAAGAAGGGGATAACACGCCCAAACGGAACGCGATTAACAATCCCTCCTTAATAACAACAATAATTAAAGAAGGGGATAACATGCCCAAACGGAACGCGATTAACAATCTCTCCTTAATAACAATAATAATTAAAGAAGGGGATCACACGCCCAAACGGAACACGATTTAACAATCTTCCCCTTAACAACAACGTAAATACAGTCCAAAGTAAATACGGTCCAAATTAAATACGGTCCAAAGTAAATACGCTCCAAAGTAAATACGGTCCTTAAGTTGGGGTCCTTGGCCAACTTTTACAATTTTACTTATCCAATTACTTCATTAGTCTTCCAACTTATATTCCAATCTTAATATAAGTTATAGTTCCTTTGTTGTTAACTTCTTAGCAAGTAATGGATACATTTACCATTTTAATGGCTAATATGCCAATTCTCCTTTTAACATCTTAACAAGATCCAAATCTTTCCTTATATCTTATAGTCCATAATATACTTCCAATATATATAATAATCAACTTCACAAAGAGGTTAAGGTTCATTACCTCAAAATAGCCCAAAAATTTCCAAGAACTTAAAGTCGTTCCTAAGCAAGTTTTAGCTCCAAATCTTTGTGTTCCAAACCACCACAAGTCACCTTTAGAAGTTCCTAACCAACTTCTATTCAAGAATTAACTCCAAAAAGTGAAGAACACTAAGACTTTTCTCCAAAGAGCTCTCGACCAAGGGGGTGGTTTAGAGGTTAGAGTGTGAAATCTTGTCTAACTCTTGGTTACTAATCTTCCTAATACATTAAGGAAGAACACTTAGAAGTTTAAGAATTTTGGACAATATTTCTCAAGAAAGGGGGTTTGGACGAGAACTAGCTGTGGCGGAGAGGGAAATATTTTCAAGTCTTGAAATATACTGCGTGGAAGATTTCATCAACTAGAGGTGTTTATATAGGACAACCAAGGGTTAGGATTGAAACATGTGTATGGTATAGAGTGTTTGTGTAGGTTCCTTTCTCCACTTGTCCCACAAAATGCCATGCAAGACTTTGACCATTTGACTAGCCCACTTTCTGCCCAAAACCGTGTATATGGCCACGCAAATGTCACGCAAGACTTTTGGCCACTTGTCTTGCCCACTAGTCTTGAAAAACCGCCCACTATGTCTACTGGGGTGACACGTGTCTCCTCCTATTGGTCCAAAATATTTTATCTCTAAAAATTCCATAATCGCAAAATATTGAAAACGAAAATTTCCTTCACAAGTGTTCTAATATTTTCCGCTGAAACAATTCTTTCATACTTACCCTAATTAGGGTTTATACATTCGCACGCACGCCCTACATACATACTCCTAACTACGGGTATAACAAAGAGCGTAGGACCGCCGTAGTTTTGGATAGCTTCCTCTGTTCAGGAGTTTATCTTTTTGGTATATGTCATGCCCCGAACCCCGGGCCCGTGACTGGTGCCCTACCTGGGCACCCTTCTACCTGGCTGACACAAGTAAGCTGCGGAATTTAAATAACACCTCATTTTGTTTTTTAACCAACATACATGCAAGGGCAAAGCCGACAAGGCTGTCATATAACATACATAATAAAAATACACTACCCTATACATGAGTCCAATCCCACATATGAATACAGCCCTCTAAGAGTTTTACTGCACAATGACGGGACAAGGCCCCACCATACCCATAACTATACAAAAACATGTACTGAAGGATCTATACCAAAAAGATCCTGAACAGATGGAGCTATCCAAAACTCGAGGTGGTCCTACACTGGCAGATCACCAAATCTGCATCTAAATCATAAGATGAACGCAGCTTCCGGGCGAGGTCAAGACGTTAAGAATGTACCAAGATGTGGTCAAAAATCAGAATGAAATAATACTAAACAAAACAGAGAGACATGTATGATAGCCAACCTATAGTACACAATACATAAGCATATATCAAGTCGTGACGATGCCTCAAAGTCATTACTCAAATATAACCACGGGTCTCACGCCATAATATCAATCATGCCCGTGGAATCCTTCCTCACCGCCAGCTTCATGATATAAATACAACATCGCGAAGCACATCAACCTTGCAATCATGCAGAGTAATGCAATCCTTTTTATCTTTAAGTTATGTCTTTAACAATGAGAATTATCGCTCCACTTTAATTCATAACAACACCGCACTTTCATTAATGAAATCAATACCGCTTTCAAAACACGGGCGACGCGCGCCTGTGGTCAACCACCCTCTGTGTTATAATGCAACCTATCATAGGACTATTTCACCCGCAAGGGACTATTTCACCAGCTTAGGTCGTGAGGACCCGCAACGAGTCATCAGTACACGATACTCGCATCACGGATAGCTAATCCATGGCTTATATATATCCGAGAATTTAACCCGCCCGAGTCAAATACCGACCCGCTGTGAGTGTGTACCACTCACCCCCATAGGGAGCTAACCCATGGCATCCTTGAAATAAGTTGTCGGCCCTTACGGAGGACGCGAGACGCTGAGATATGACACTTGCACGAATGTCTATATGAGCAACCCATATGCAAGAAAACTAAGGCAAAACCATGCCTTTACACAAATCAAGACAATTACCATGCCTTTCTTTTTGTCATAAGCCAAGACAATACCATGCCTTTACACAAACCAAGACAATTACCATGCCTTTTTTTACATAAACAAAGACAATACCATGCCTTTCCTTTTTACATAAACCAAGAGGAATCCTTATTTAAGCAAGCCAAAGTACTTATCAAGGCACACATAGAATAATTTCTCATTTAAAACAAGCCAAAGTACTATCAAGGCACAAATAGAATAAATTCTCATTTAACAAGCCAAAGTACTATCAAGGCACAAATAGAATAATTCTCATTTAACAAGCCAAAGTACTTATCAAGGCACAAATAGAATAATTCTCATTTAACAAGCCAAAGTACTTATCAAGGCACAAATAGCATAATTCTCATTTAACAAGCCAAAGTACTTATCAAGGCACAAATAGCATAATTCTCATTTAACAAGCCAAAGTACTTATCAAGGCACAAATAGCATAATTCTCATTTAACAAGCCAAAGTACTTATCAAGGCACAAATAGCATAATTCTCATTTAACAATCCAAAGTACTTATCAAGGCACAAATAGCATAATTCTCATTTAACAAGTCAAAGTACTACGTACGTACATTCTTTTCAAAAGACTCCTTTTTATGTAAAACCCCAAGATACTAACACTCGTAGTATCAAGGCGTGTCTATTTTTTTTAAAGTAAGCTACTACATTTTTAGAAAACTCATTTCAAAGCTTGAAACCAAGTAACTTCAAATTTTCACAATCTAGGCAACTTATGCCCATTAATCAAAATAGACAACTTTCTTAACCTTCCATAAAGCCGTTATAACCAACTTTCCATAAAGCCGTTATAACCCTTTATGGTTTTAGACATATTCATTCATTTTTATAACCATGAGACTTATACTTTTAAAACCAAGTATCACATACTTACAAATCAAGTTTCTTAACTTTCAAAATACTTCAAGTCTCTTAATCTTTAGAAATCAAGTTTCTTCTACTTTTAAACCCCAAGTAACTCACACCTTTAAAACAAGTTACTTCTCTTAAATCATGTCATTTCTCCTCTTTTAAAACAATTAAGTAAATCACTCTTTTGACTCCCCTAAAGTCATTATAACGACCTTTAGGTTTTGAAACTAAGGCACTAGCCAAAAGATTTGGAAACCACTTCCTTTTCAAGACTCTATGTACTTTAAGTAAAATACTTTCACTTTTGAGAATCCAAACTTCACTAAGGAAATGGATTAAAACAACTTACAATTAAAACATCAAAGTACAATCAAGGAAGTATATAGAACAAATTTTATATTAGGCAATCCAAGTACAACCAAGGAATGGATCATTTAAGGAGTAGGACATACTTTCTTTATCTTAAGGAATCATGCTAGAAGAAGAGATAGTTCACATACCTTTTCGGCTTAATCCACAAGCTAAGTCGAATACGCCGCACGTAGAAGTGTCAACCTATAATGGCCACAACATGACTATCAACTTCTAGTTCTTACGTAGAATAATACTAAGTATACGGTCTCTTATTCTACGGAAAATCGGGCAGCACCTCCTTTGTTTCTACATACTTTGCCACCTTTTTCAAGGCCGAATTCAATAACCAAACATGCCACATTTAAGGCTCAACATACCAACCAATCAAAGGGGATTACACGCCTTACAATACGTGTAAAATTCCGCCCCACAATTCATACCAAGTAGTTTAATACTTAAAAGTCATTCTCGGCTAACAATATAACCAATCCTAAGTCCTTTCCAATTCTTTTTCAATCCAAGTTCTTAGGTCAAACATGTTATATAGTCATATACAACTTCAAAAACTACAATTTCCTTCTTTATATAACATGTGACGATTTATACTAATAATCAAATCGAATTGCAATCTTAAGGCTAAGCATGCTAGTTTTCGGATTAGGGTTCCAATAGCCAATATACTTATCAAACTTCATAATATAAACATCTCATGCTTGCTAATATCCATAGCTACAACAATAAGTAATATTAATTACTAAAACGACAAGAATTATACCTTTACAGGCCCTTAAAATTTCCAAGATTCAAAGTCGCTCCTTAGCAATTCTTAGCTCCTTTCCTTTACACTCCAATCCACTATTTGAAGCCTTTAGAAGTTCACAACCAACTTCTCTTCCATTTCCAATCAAAACCTATGAAAATGCCTTAGGTTTTTGCCTTGCGACTAACGTGAAAACGCCGTTTTTTCGAGATCTTTCTATTGAGATATCCTTACAATACCCATAGGGACCTTGGGTTATAGTCTTGTGAATAATGGATCAAATCTACAAAATTTTGTGTGGGAAAATTCATCAAAGCCGAGAGCACTTAAGGGACAAGAAATGTTGTGAAATTTTCTAAGTGTTGAAGACCTTGTCTTGCACTAGTGTAGTATATATATAACATGTTGAGGCTTAGATTAAAACACTCGTGGGCTAGATGAAGAATAATTAATGTTAAGTTGGACAAGTTGACAAGTCAACAATCTCAAGCTAGCAAGACTTGATCTTCTACCACGGTCACCCACCATTATACCCTTACATAATTTCGCCCAAGACCATACGAGGTGCCACGTGTCGTCACATCTGCCCGGTCCATGATCGTGCCTTACCCGGCACCCAAGTAGTCATACATCGTAGAAATCAAAAACATAAAAACAAGACATTTAATCAAATGTAAATGAGACACATTTTATCGTAGAGAAAGTCGCTTTTCAAAGATATATATATATACAAGTTTGAATAAGCATCCTTACAAACCCCGCCCACAACAAGATTACATGCACTTAAGAGTTTTTATACAACATGACGACAGTGGCCTCGCCATACCTCGAATGTACAAGTACCTACAATGACAGTGGACTATACTAAAAGATAAGCCTCCGAGAAACGGAGCTTCCTAATACGTCAATCGTGATCCTATGAGCGAGGATCAACAACCAACGTACTTTACTCGCATTTAACGCAGCCTCAAGGAGGTCAAGACAAAAATTTAGTATGTGAAATCAAAATATCAGAAATGAAATCATAGTAGTCTATATAAAGCAGAGACATGTATGATAACCAAACTACACCCACAATAAATAAGCAAATACGTAAGTCGTGACTCACGCCTCCAAGTCATCACTCAAATATAACTACGGGTCTCACGCTCAACATCAATCATGCCCGTGAATACCTTCCTCACCGCCAGCCTATGATATAATAACACCAAGCGAGTACACATAAACACCAGTGTCCCACCGAGTCATAAAATCATACGGCAAGTACGGGCTAACTACAGATACTGTAGCCGCTGGCTATCAATCGATCGGCAAGTACGAAGCCAACTACTGATACCAAAGTCGATTTAACAATACTATACAACCAAACCACGGCCGAGCACGGCAAGTACGAAAGCTAACTACCAGATACCAAAGCCGTGGTCACGAGTCGATCGGGCAAGTACGAGGCTAACTACCGATACAGGTCAGACACGAGACTCCGCCACGGTTCGACACGGCAAGTACGAAAGCCAACTACCAGATACCAAAGCCGCACACGAGCCGATCGGCAAGTACGAGGGCTAACTACTGTGATACCAAGCGTCAGATCACGAGACTTCGCCACTAAACCGAACGGCGTGCGAAGGCTAACTACCGATACTAAGGCCGAATCACCACGCAGACGGCAAGTACGAAAGCCAACCACCAGATACCAAGGCCGAATCAAGAAACCTCGCGGAGAGCTAGTCAATGGAATAACACTATCAACAGAGCGCACTGCGGAATCCTCCACACCGCCAGACGCCCAAGTAAGATCATAACAAATCAGCCGCCCATCGAGAGACGCGTGGTATAGAAATACAATACTAGCATGACAAGGCTATCACACGCAAACATAGGCAAGTTACACACAACTCAAGGTACTTTCATTTTATGCCAAAGTCCAGGTTTTAACCCCAAAGTACTACGTACGTTAAATTCTTTTTAAAAGATCCATTTCTTTTACAAAGGTCACCCGATGCCCGTATTATAAAAATAGATTGACTAACATTTTTAAGTAAACCAAAACAACTTCCATACTTTCCTTTTTAAACCAAAACACTTCTCCTTTTAAAATCAAGTTACAACATTCTTTTCCATAGTTCAAATTTGCCTAATTTCAAATATTCACGTCTCTTATTTTCGAAAGATTTAATAGTTCATAGTCTTAATCATTTAATAACGTATTTCCCTTTTAAAACAATTTGAGCAACATATGCCTTATATGTGAGTAGGTTATTCTTGTTCATAATCAATCTTATTAAAGCAACCATGATCTAGGAAATGTAATATCATTTTGTCTCATCTTAGCTTCTATGCAGATGGAGGTTTCTACTGGTTTTAATAATACTTTATTAGTCAATACATTTCCCTTTATTAGCGCTGTTGTGGTTTGTTCGATACTTATTCTCATTTCCAAATCCATACAAGGCTTTCATAAAACAATTAAGTAAACCGTTCCTTTTATCACTCTTAAGTCGTTATACATAACTTCCCATAAAGCTAGTATAACTCTTAAGCTTTTAAAACCAAGTATTACTCTTCTTTCAAAAACGATTCTTAATTCTTTTGAAATACTTCAAGATTCTTTATTATTTAAAACTCCAAAAGACATCAAGTAAAACCATGTTCGCTTAACACACGCACGCCTACCGCACTATACATATTCTTTTAAAATATCATGCTCAAGAGGATAGAAGAATCACATACCTCGACGACATCGACTATTAGCAAATAGCTCCAAAGCATCAGAATCCTCGCTTAGCCTTTTCCACCCTTCGAGTAGAATACGCTACTCGCAGTACTTCAACCAATAAAGTCCATATACGTCTATCAACGTCTAGACTACTCTGTGGAATATTCTAAGCAGTAGGTTCTCTATTTTACGGAAAATCGGGCAGCACTTCCCTATCCGTTAAGCTACATAAGTTCATCAGAAATACAAATTCCCATGTAAGTACAGCTCAATCTTCTTCTTTAATATTCTTCCGATGTGATTTCGCTCAATTCTTTCTCAGAATATCCTTCTATTACAGCTTCAATTCTCTTCAGAATATCCTTCTACGTGTCTTATATTCAATTTTATACTACTACAATATGTAATTTCCAATTACAATAAAGGACAAGAGTATTTACCTCGATAAGCCCAAAATTATCCAAGTTTAAACGCCGATCCCGAGCAACGCTTAGCTCCTACTCGGGCGCCCAACCCGCTCCAAACAACCCTTAGAAGTTCTACGAACTTCTTCTTAATACTTCAACCGACTATGAAGATTTTCCTGTGGTTTCGTTTTGGATCAAGTGGGAAGTATAATAGTATTTCGGCTTTTAGTATAGTGTGTAACTCGAATACTACAAGGTATTTTGGCCAAGATATTTTGGAATCAGAATAATACTGAGAATACTTTTCTACCAAGGGGTGTGTTTCTGCTAGCACCACTGTGAGGGGGTTTCGGCCAAAGTGCCTTCCAAAGGAGGGAGAGGGTGTTTCGGCTTAGCTTTTCAAGAGGGGAAAGGGAGGCTTGGACGAGAAGCTCACAAGGGAGAAGGGAATTTTCAAGACTTGGAAAATATTTGTGGATGAAGAATTCCTTCAACTTAGGGGGGGTATTTATAGACTTTCAAGGGCTAGGATTAAGCCAAGTGGTGGGCAAGTGTAGGTCAATATTTGACAGCGTGGGTCCCACTTGCTCATCTACCAAACAAAATATCTACAAAATATCCTACCTAACCCTTGACTAGAAATGTGCAAGAAAACGCCCACAATTCGCCCACTCGAGGTGACAAGTGTCGCCTCTCTCGCTGGTCCAAAATATTTCATCTCTCGTAAAAATCTGCAAAAATTATTAATGTTGCAGCCGTAATTTTCCTTCGCAGTTTGGAAAACGCTTCACGGAAAAACAATTCTTTTTGGTAGGCACAAAATTTCGTCCCTCGGCCTACTTAAGGCTTAAACTTTGACGACGCCCTCACGCATATACTCGAAATACGGTATAACATTCTCCTCTCCTTAGAAACATTCGTCCCGAATGCTCCTTCTCAAGACGGTAACGATAACGCCTCTTAACTTAAACACGCTGCCAATGCCACACCGCCACAAAATAACACACGCGAAAAATACTTAACCCAAGTCAACGAGGAATCACTCCTACATCACAAAAGATCCCACCCACTAGCCTAAAAGATATCCTCTTCGCACCTTTACTTCACAACAAAACGATCATTTCTATTTTCTTAGCACATGTTCACTTCTTTCCTTACTCGTCAGACTTTCTCTAACACTTGAACTCTTTCTAGTATAATGCACTCATACTTCACCATCGCTTCGCTTCCCAAAATTTCCGAGTCACTACCTCCATACTTGGTCATCTTACTAGCCTCGATCTTCTTTAAGGCCATTCCCGCCTTCACGATCCGCTCGTCGAACATATCCACGAACTCATACGATGGTCATCTAAACTTGGGCCTAGCACCTCGTGACCCTACCACCTGGCGGGACCACCTCGAACTGACCCCACCATACTACAGGACGCGGGTTGACCCGCGAATGGTCCTCAACCCGACCCGTAATCGCGCCAAACTCTTGTTCCCCGATCCGGAACAATCTTACCTATTCATGTCCTGAAAGCTACCACTTTCATGTTACACAACCCATGGAATTATCCCACAATACATTTGCACTCCGATAAATATCAACATAAACATAAATCTTTTACTCAAGACGGCCTTACATCTAAGGTCTCAACGTGTAATATTCTAAGGTTCATACCTTCCCTGTCCCCATACTTATCCTTTCAACTAACCATGTCTCTAAACCACAATATTATGTCACGACCCGACCCCGGGACCGCGACTGGTGCCCTACCTGGGCACCCTTACAGGTAAACATCAGAGAAAATCAGCGGAACATACATGAAACTTATAAATAAAACATCGGAAGTAATACAACAAAGTTAGCCGACAGGCTACCTTCCAAAGACATATATAAAAACAACCAAGCGCTTGCCTCTTTCTTTTACAAATCGACCCACAATATGTGACTACGCACTTCAAGAGTGTTAACATAACCATCAAGTGACAAGGCCCCGCTGCACTCTCAATATACATAGCCATGACAACTCCTAACATCGAGCCATCTCAAAATGCCAACCAGATCCTAAGCTCATGATCCATAATCGGTACCTAAACTCGCGGACATTTAACGCACTTCGGCGGGGTCCGCATAACAAAAATTTAATATGGAATGTAAATAACGTAAGAAATGTGATCATAATCTGCAAAAGAATGACAAGGACAAGTATAAAATACATACCAGATCCCGCCGTATCATTACCACTTATGAACTTAATTTCACATCAATATCTTTTTCCATTCCATTAAGAGTTATAGCCATATCTTACGCACTTACTTAGAGAAGTCATTAAGTTCATTTCTATCTAACTTACTTATCTTTCATAACATAGTCCGCCCACTACTGAGGGACACATATACTACCCTACCAAACCGACGCGATCACCACACCAATATCAAAGCACGCCTGGAATCCCCATCACCGCGATACGCCTAAAAGTGTAAAATATAACCACGGGTCTCACGCCCATAAAATCAATCAAAACAGTGTGGTATAACGCCGGGCTTGCCCTCATTTATACTCTTACCCCGAGTATGGTGGTAGGTGGGGTATAACGCCTCGGGCTTGCCTCATTTATACTCTTACCGGAGTATGGTATAACGCTCGGGCTTGCCTCATTTATACTCTTACCCTATCTCGACTCTGGCCACAAATAACACATAAAGTGTGGTACAGCCTGGGATTTACCCTCACTTATACTCTTACCCGAGAATGTGGTATAACGCCTGGGCTTGCCTCGCTTATACTCTACCCTAACTCAACCTACCATCATACATAACATAAGCACTACCGACTTATCATACATAACATAAGCACTACCGCTTATCATACATAATATAAGCAAGTTAAGAAATCCCCTAACTTCTTATTAGCTTGTTCATATACACTCATTTTTGTTTACTTAAGGCACTAACATGTCATTATAAAATCCGAATTTAACCCAACGTACTACGTGCCTCTACTCCTTTAAAATGATTCTCTTCAAATAAAACTTCCAAGATACTAATAACCGTAGTATCAAGTCATATCTACTTTTCACGACAAGTCACAATGCTTTTTAGAAATACAATTATAGCTTCTAAATCAAGTGACTTTTCTTTAAAACCTTAAGCAATTGGTACCTTTAAAACAATTTTGCCCTTCTTTATTTCAAATCATTACTTTGCTTACAATATCAAGAAAACCATTCTTTTAAATCTTCCATAAAGTTGTTATAACCAACTTCCCATAAAGCCGTTATAACTCTTTATTTCTTAGATTTAATTCATTCATTTGATAACCAAGAAACTTATACTTCAATTCAAATCACATAACTTTCAAAATACTTCAAGTCTCTTAACTTTTAGGAAAACCAGCTTTCTTAACTTAGAATGGCAAGAAATCAATACTTTCCAAATCAAGTATTCTATACTTTTAAATCAATTCATTTCTCCTTTAAGAATCAAGTCTCATAACTTGAAAAATAAAGTCCCTTAACCTTTTAACAATTGAGGTCCATAGTCTTAAAACTTCATACGTGAAATTCTTATAAATTAAGTAACATATACTTGGTGCGTTGTGAATAAGTTATACTTATTTATAACTATCTTAATCAAGTAGCCATGATCTAGAAAATGTAATACAATTTTGTCTTATCTTAGCTTCTATGCAGATGGAGAATTCTACTTGTTTTAACACAATTAATTGTCATTACATTTTCCTTTATTAACGCCGCAATGGCTTGTTCGATACTTATTCTTATTCGTGCCAGTAAATTAGCCAAGTCAACTGCTCCAAAATACCTCCTAACGACTCTTACCAACATCCCCATAAGACTTGGTAAGAACTTAGGATAACTTATACATAACCTTTACGTGAGAGTAAATCGACATACATACCTCTTAACTTCTAAGAGTAAGGAATCATGAAATAGTACTACATGTATATTCCATACATGTAATCATGTCAAGCTGGAAGAGGTTCACATACCTCGCGACGACATCGACAAAGAGCAAAAGCTCCAAAGTACTTCCACCTCGAGCTATTCCATTCTTCAAGTAGATACGCTATACTTAGTACATCAACCTATAATGGTCACCATACGCCCATTAACCTCTTACTTCATACGTAGAATATTCTGCGTGCTAAGTCGCTAAATTCTACTGAAAATCTGACAAAGACCTCCTTTGTTTTTACTAACTTTGCCACCTTTTCAAGGCCGAATACAATAACCAAACAGCCTCAATTGGCTCACAACAATATAGAAGGTATTCCAATGCAAATGAATAACTAAACAAATTCCAATTGGCTCACAATTTAGAAAGTAGTTCAATACAAACGAATAACAAACTAAAAGTCCAATTTCGGCCACCTTTATTTAAACCATACAAATTATTATCAAATTTCAATTTCAATCCAAGTTTTTAGAAATACATTATATAAATTCGCAAAAGACTATAACTACTAATATCTTCAAGTCAACAACATGCGACGATTCTAATAAACCACCAAAATTGTAATCCAACTTAACACGACTTACATTACATTTAGGATTTTCAAGGCTACAATCAATCCATAATCCTTATAAACTTCAACACATATACTTCATGCTAGCAACAAGTAAATCTAACAACAATATAAATAATCTTGTAATACTTTCAAAGAACAAGATTATACCTCAACGAATCTTAATCAAATCTTCAACCAAGTCGCTTCCTTAGTAACTTAGAGCCTCTTCAAGACACTTCAATCCGCTACTGAGACCCTTAGAACCATACCAACAACTTTCCTTCAAACTTCCAATCCAAAACCTAGAAAGCCACTAGGTTTTCACTTTGCACTAATACGAAAAACTCTCTTTTTCCGGATTTTTCTATCGAGATATGCTTACAATACACATAGGAACCTTTGGTTTAAAGTGGGAAGATTATCGATAACAAACAAATTTTTTTCCTTCTAGTGACTCAAACCCGAGAGCTCTTGCTTCATGTTCTTCAATTTGTGTAAAATTTGGCTAAGTATGGAACTAGTCTCACTACTAGAGTATTATATGTGTAATGTAGGTCAAGATGCAAACAATCGGGCCTTGGACGGTCTCTTATAAAATATCAAGACTACTGGACCTTTGACTTTGGTCAAGAAACTCAAGCTCATTAATTGGAAGACTTTGTCATCTTAAGACTATGGTCAACCATATATCGCCATGCCAATTTCGCCCAAGGTATCTATAAGGGGTGACACGTGTCGCCCCCATTCGTCACAATAATACATTTTCCGACAAATTCCAATATTTCCGATAACTTTTTACAAGTCTCAAATCTTAACACTCGTGAGTTCTTTCGTACGTTCATAAAACATGTCCTATAATTACGGGGTGTAACATATTAACATAATTCTATCTGAACATAATACTTAGCATTTCATCATACCATCAACGATACTAGTCTAGAGGGTAAGAATATACCGAAAAAATAGGCTTCAAAGGACCGCTAAAATCGGGAACTTCCACCGCGACCGCTGGGCTCACGGCATGAACATCCCGCCTAGCTATGAAAGGTGAAGAACCCGCAATCGATCTCGTAGTCAGGTTATTCCACCGCTACTGCCTGAGCTTCTCGCCAAATGGCCCTGCTCGCCGCAGCATAACAATCTCCCAAATTAGTACGACACTCTCCCTTATGAATATTTCCACAACGCCACACCGAGACAAGGGTGACTCATCCGCGAGCACTTACCTCAAAATTCAAACCTCGAGCCCCGACCGCCCCGAATACCCCGACGCTCAAGATCGTGAGGACCACTCAGATCAAGTGAGGTACATAACTAGCTCACGAGGCGGTCCGCCTTGAAAGTTACCAGCGACCCTGTCTCGGCCTCTTCTTCGCGATCTCTGGCCATTCCGCCGACCTCTCCGCCTCACACCCAAGTGCATAAGCTCGCATGCGGCAATGTCCATGCCCTACCAAGAGCTACACCAACAAGTCGCCAAGTAGTCATCTAGCTTGACGTAACGGTGTACTCGGCCCCCATGTCGCTACTAACGCGGGACGCATCGAAGCTAACGAGTCAAACTCACATTGTACTCCAACTGCACGCCCGCCCCGCCAATATCAAAAATCTGCCGCTGCGCCCTTTTCATCCGCGAGACAAGAAATGTGCAAGAAATGCCTCGAGAACTCGCCCCATACTACCGGAAGTGCATACTATCCCCGGATAGCCCCACGAATCAAACTACGATCGCAGATCACGATCCGATGCAAACCTAAGACCACCGACTCGGTCTCAAGCTCGATCACTCACGATCCGTCAGAATCGCCGAATGAACTCGCGGATCGCCCTCGTGCCTCACCCGTAATACATCGGGCGGTCGCAACTCGTAAAGTCCCGCAGCCTCAAACTATCCGCCTCGGTGGACTACGGTACTACACGAATCGCCAGATCCAAATTTATCTCGTGTTTTGCCACTATCTCGCCAATAATCGGTCATCTCCTTGTACTTATCTCTCGCTTCCAGCCGGGATCGAGGTTCGTGTATCGCGGTCTCAGCCATCGCCGCGCTCTAAACTCGCTGGGCCGGGCGGCGCCGCAAAACTCGCCGCTCAAGCACTATTCAGTAATGACTGGCTCGCGCTTCGCATTCTCGCATCCTACTAGCGCCTCCTCGCCGCTTGCCCATCCGCCCGGTTGCTCGCGCGAGGCATAATCGTAAAACGAAATTACGCTGAGGGGTCCAACTTATAACACAACTCTAAGGCACGATCTCGAATGAGAATAATGGAAACTAATCCTAAATGTCTCAGCCTCCTCGACATAGACGTGGTGCACAACACATCGATAATCAAGACTTACTAGACACGGCTTGTAGACAATTTCCGAGGATTAATCGCTCGATACCACTTTTGTCACGACTGCCCGGCCCGTGGATCGTGCCTTACCCGCACCCAAGTAGTCATACATCGAGAAATCACTAACATAAAACAAGACATGAATCAAATGTAAATGAGACAAATTTTATCGAGAGAAAGTCGCTTTCTGCATATATATATATACAAAGTTTGAACAGTTACATCCTTACAAACCCCGCCACACAAAAGATTACTGCACTTCTAAGAGTTTTTATACAACATGACGATTGTGGCCCGCCATACCCCGAATGTACAAGTACCTACAGTGACAGGACTATACTAAAAGATAAGCTCTCCGAGAAACGGAGCTTCCTAATACGCTGAATCGTGATCCTATGAGCGAGATCAACAACCGATGACTTTACTCATGCAGATGAACGCAGCCTCAAGGAGGTCAAGATAACAGTACTAAGTATGTGAAATCAAAATATCAGAAATGAAATCATAGTAGTCTATATAAAGCAGGAGACATGTATGATAACCAAACTACAGTCCACAATAAATAAGCAGTCACGTAAGTCAGGGACTCACGCCCTCCAAGTCATCATTCAAATATAACTATGGGTCTCACGCCCATAACATCAATCATGCCCGTGGAATACCTTCCTCACTGCCGGCAGTCTATGATATAATAACACCAAGGAGTACACATAAACACCAGGTCCCACTCGAGTCATAAAACCATACGGCAAGTACGGCGCTAACTACTGTGATACCAGAGTCGCCATCAACTTACCGGCAAGTACGAAGCCAACTACCGATACCAAAGCCGCACTAACAATACTATACAACCAAACCACGGTCGAGCACGGGCAAGTACGAAGCCAACTACCAGATACCAAAGCCGCGGTCACGAGTCGACCGGGAAAGTACGAGGCTAACTACCGATACCAAGGTCAGATCACGACTCCGCCACGGTTCGACATGGGCAAGTACGAAGCCAACTACCAGATACCAAAGTCACACACGAATCGACCGGCAAGCACGAGGGCTAACTACTGATTCCAAGGTCAGATCACGAGACTTCGCCACTAAACCGACCCGGCAAGCAAGGCTAACTACCGTGATACTAAGGCCGACCAGCCACGAGACGGCAAGTACGTAAATCCAACCACCGGATACCAAGGCCGAATCAAGAAACCTCATGGAGAGCTAGTCCATGGAATAACACTATCACCGCGAGCACACCCGGAATCCTCCGCCACCGCCAGACGCCCAAGTAAGATCATGACAAATCACCGCCCTCCATCGAGAGACGCATGGTATAGAAATACAATACTAGCACGACAAGGCTATCACACGCAAACATAGGCAAGTTACACACAACTCAAGGTACTTTCATTTTATGCCAAAGTCCGTGTTTTAACCCAAAGTACTACGACGTTAAATTCTTTTTAAAAGATCCATTTCTTTTATAAAGGTCACCCGATGCCCGTATTATAAAAATAGATTGACTAACATTTTTAAGTAAACCAAAACAACTTCCATACTTTCCTTTTTAAACCAAAACACTTCTCCTTTTAAAATCAAGTTACAACATTCTTTTCCAAAGTTCAAATTTGCCTAATTTCAAATATTCACGCTCTTATTTTCAAAAATTTCATAGTTCATAGTCTTAATCATTTAATAACGAATTACCTTTTAAAACAATTTGAGCAACATATGCCTTATATGAGTAGGTTATTCTTGTTCATAATCAATCTTATTAAAGCAAATGCATGATCTAGAAATGTAATATCATTTTGTCTCATCTTAGCTTCTATGCATGGAGGTTTCTACCGTTTTAATAATACTTTATTAGTCAATACATTTCCTTTATTAGCGCCACGTGGTTTGTTCGATACTTATTCTCATTTCCAAATCCATACAAGGCTTTCATAAAACAATTAAGTAAACTGCTCTTTTTATCACTCTTAAGTCGTTATACATAACTTCCCATAAAGCTAGTATAACTCTTAAGCTTTTAAAACCAAGTATTACTCTTCTTTCAAAAACGATTCTTAATTCTTTTGAAATACTTCAAGATTCTTTATTATTTAAAACTCCAGTCAAAAGACATCGAAGTAAAACCATGTTCGCTAACACACGACGCTCACCGCATTATACATATTCTTTTAAAATATCATGCTCAAGAGGATAGGAAGAATCACATACCGCGACGATTATCGACTATTAGCAAATAGCTCCAAAGATCAGAATCGCTTAGCCTTTTCCACCCTTCGAGTAGAATACGCTACTCGCAGTACTTCAACCTATAAAGGCCATATACGTCTTTCAACGTCTAGACTACCCTGTGGAATATTCTAAGCAGTAGGTTCTCTATTTTACGGAAAATCGGGCAGCACTTCCCTATCCATTAAGCTACACAATTCTACTGTATATACAGTCCTATGTAAGTACAGTTCAATCTTCTTCTTTAATATTCTTCCGATGTGATTTCAGTTCAATTCTTTTCTGTAATATCCTTCTATTACGCTCAATTCTTCAGAATATCCTTCTATGTGTCTTATATTCAATTCTATACTACTACAATATGTAATTTCCAATTACAATAGAAGGACAAGAGTATTTACCTCGATAAGCCCAAAATTATCCAAGTTCACGAACGAGGTAGCTTATGCTTTTTTTCATCCTCACTACCTGGTTTATAGTCGAATCTGGAGAATATGAACTTCTCGCATTCTTCTTTTGGCACGCTGTTACGAGTTTAAATGTCGATCCCGAGCAACGCTTAGCTCTTCTCTCGGCGCCCAACCCGCCTCCAAACAACCCTTAGAAGTTCTACGCAACTTCTTCTTAATACTTCAACCGACTATGAAGATTTTCCTTAGGGTTTCGTTTTGGATCAAGGGAAGTATAATAGTATTTCGGGCTTTAGTATTGGTGTAACCTTGGAATACTACAAGGTATTCGGGCCAAGGTATTTTGAATAGTAACAATACTGAGAATACTTTTCTACCATGTGGTGTGGTTTCGCCTAGCACCACTAGAGTGGGGGGTTTCGCCAAAGGCCTTCCAAAGGGGGAGGAGAGGGTGTTTCTTAGCTTTTCAAGAGGGGGAAAGGGAGGCTTGGACGCAGAAGCTCACAAGGAGAAGCGGAATTTTCAAGACTTGAAAATATTTGTGACGAAGAATTCCTTCAACTTGTGGGTATTTATAGGACTTTCAAGGGCTAGGATTAAGCCAAGTGGTGGGAAAGTGTAGGTCAAGATTTGGACAAGTTGCTGGGTCCCACTTGCTCATCTACCACACAAAATATCTACAAAATATCCTACCTAACCCTTGACTAGAAATGTGCAAGAAAAACGCCAACAATTGCCCACTTGAGGTGACAAGTGTCGCCTCTCGCTGGTCCAAAATATTTCATATCTCGAAAATCCGCAAAATTATTAATGTTGTACTGTAATTTTCTTCGCAGTTTGGAAAACGCTTGCCTGAAACAATTCTTTTGGTACTGTGCTCAAAATTTCGTCCCTTGGCCTACTTTAGGCTTAAACTCAGACGCACGCCTCACGCATATACTGAAATACGGTATAACACGCCTCTCATTCGCCCATAAAATTCAGAATCTCATGGGCCCCGTAAAACATAAAATTCCTCGGGTTGGCCCCACATGACCAAATCCGTAAAAATAAATTTCCATAATAATAATAAGTTCCATATTCTTCAAATAATGCATTTTGAGAATCTAATTCTCCTCAACAAACATTTTTCCTTTCCGACGTTCGGAAGATTTTCCGTCGGAAAAACAATTCTTCCTTTCGTACCAATTTCACAAGTCTTGTGTTCTCGCGTCTATTCTCTTATACATGTCCTGGACTTACAGGGTGTAACATTCTTCCCCCTTAGAAACATTCGTCCCCGAATGTTCTTAGTCGGTTGTCAAGCTATACAAACTCCGGCGTAGTCTCTATACTATGCCTATCAATCAATACTCCACAAGACCAATGATGCCACACATGGCCTAAAAGGAATTTTCTCTACTCACCTTCATTACTCATAACTATAATCACTATAGTTCTTTTAACCCTTGTTCCTTCCTTTTCTTACTTATCATACCTTCTCGTACTCCCAAACTTACTTAGTATACGTACAAAATTTCAACTATTGGTTCTGTTCTCCGATCCTTGGAGTTTCTATCCAAACTTGGCCATTATGCTACTTGAATTTCCGCTAAGGCTCTTCTCGACCCTTACGACCTGATTCCGGTGGAACGTGTCCACCAACTCATACAACGATTAACCCAACTTGGGCCTTGCATCCTCGTGACCCTATCACATAGCGGGACCATATCCAACTGACATCACCTCATTCTGTACTATCGGTTGACCCGAAATGAGTCCATAACCCGACCCATTGTCACACTTAACTTCTCATTCTTAGTCTGAAATAAATTTATCCATTATATCAAGGTACTTCTCACCCTATCCCCCTATTCACTAGAGGTTCGTCACATAGGTCGAAATATTTCTACTGTACATCCTTCCCTATTGGTCTTACACTGTTATGGGGCAATTACAACTTGTGAACTCTAAACAACTATAGTCTTAGTTCACTTATCATTCTTTTCAACATTCTTAACTTTTCACTTTACTAATCAAAGTATTCCTACCTCTGGAGGTACTATCACTTACAACTGCTAGCAACAAAGGGAAAACATATATGCTAGGGCGAAATCTGAATCTATCAATGCACGTATGATTCAAAAGAATCGAGATATACATGTAACCTCATGCGATGTCGCCTCCTGATCCCGCCCAGAGTCACGCTATCTACGCGTTCAAGGACCGCCAGAACTATAAACCCATCTCGACTTACCACTACCGGCTGAAATCAACACCCCGCCTCGGGGACGACATAGGGGAGGAAAGTGAATCAACCATCGCCTCATAGCCGAGCCACCTCACGGTGCTCTTTCTAAAAGGACATACCTCAGATATGGCCTTGACAGCCACAATAAAAACAAACACTTGGGATATAATGGCATTTCAAACGACGCCACTACATCGGAAAAACTAAGGAATAGGTGGCCTCGATCGAGAAAATCCTTCCGCTCCTCCGGTAACCTCAACCACCGGAGCTGACTGCTCCTAAATACTCGCGGGTCAAATTCTCCCACCGTGAGCCGCGGGGCATGTAATGGGTAGGCCGGGACGAATATCTCTCGCCGAGGCCGCTGGCCCAATAACTCACCGGATAACCAACCGGCTCAGCCTCTTACGATGATTCCCGCTCGCCCTCTACCCTCTGTACACTGCCTCAGACCGCCAATAACCTCTCGCATGAAATCAGAGTACCGCTTATCTTGGTCAATAACATAATCGCTCTCACGACCCTATAGTCTTCTCCTAACCGAGAACCGGAGGCTCGTGCGGGCCTCAAAACCGGCGCAGGTTAACTCGCCGATCGCAGACAAAATCCAGATACCCCGGCATAAGCCCTATCAACTCTCTCGAGTCCGACCGATAGCTCGTATACTCCTTTGCCCTTCTCGGGCGATTGTCGCCTCTCGAGGCATACCAGAACACAAAAATACGCTGAGAGGAATTATTTTTCTAACATACTCTATGGCACGATCTAGAGTGAAAAGAATAGAAACCAACTCTAAATATCCTGTAGCCTCTGCTTACGGGTGGCGCACAACACACCGATAATCAAGACTTACTAGACACGGCTCAGACATTCCGAGGATCGATCGCTCGATACCACTGTCACGCCCAACCTGGCTCGCGATCGTGCCCTACCTGGCACCTCTTCTACCGATCGACACAAGTAAGCTGCGGAATTTAAATAACACCTCATTTTGTTTTTTAACCAACATACGTGCAAGGGAAAAGCCGACAAGGCTGCCATATAACATACATAATAAAAAGACATTACCCTGTACATGAGTCCAATCCCACATATGAATACAAAAATCTAAGGGTTTTACTGCACTATGACGGGACAAGGCCCCGCCACTCCATAATCTGCATAAAAGCCTGTGATCAAGGATCTATACCAAAAGATAAACTTCAAACATACGGAGCTATCCAAAACTCGAAAGGTGGTCCTACACTTGCAGATCACCAAATCAAGACCTAAACTCGCGCAGATGAACGCACTTCGGGCGAGGTCAAGACGGGTTAATGTACTAAGTATGTGAAACAAAGAAATATCAGAATGAAATCATAACAGCTTAAACAGTACAGAGAGACATGATGATAGCCAACCTACAAGACACAATACATAAGCAGCCATATCAAGTCGTGGACGCACGCCTCAAAGTCATTACTCAAATATAACCACGGGTCTCACGCCCATAATATCAATCACGCCGTGGAATCCTTCCTCACCGGCAGTTCTACGATATAAATACAACATCGCGAAGTTAATAACCGAACCTTGCAATCACGAGTAATGCAACTTTATCTTTTAAGTTATGTCTTTTTAACAATAAGAATTACTGCTCCACTTTAATTCATAACCATACCGCACTTTTCATTAATGAAATCAATACCGCTTTCAAAACACGGGCGTCGCAAAATAGCGCTGTGGTCAACCACCCTCTGTGTTATAATGCAACCTATCATAGGACTATTTCACCCTCTTAGGTCGTGAGGACCCGCAATGAGTCATCGGTACACGATACTCGCATCACGGATAGCTAATCCATGGATTATATATATCCGGGAATTTAACCCGCCCGAGTCAAATACCTACCCGCCGTGAGTGTGTACCACTCACCCCCATGGGGAGCTAACCCATGGCATACTTGAAACAAGTTGTCGGGCCCTTTATGGAGGGACGCGGAGATGTGGAGATATGACACTTGCACGAATGTCTATATGAGCAACCCATATGCAAGCAAACCAAGGCAAAACCATGCCTTTACACAAATCAAGACAATTACCATGCCTTTATTTTTGTCATAAGCCAAGACAATACCATGCCTTTACACAAACCAAGACAATTACCATGCCTTTTTTTTACATAAACAAAGACAATAACATGCCTTTCCTTTTTACATAAACCAAGAGGAATCCTTATTTAAGCAAGCCAAAGTACTTATCAAGGCACAAATAGAATAAATTCTTATTTAACAAGCCAAAGTACTATCAAGGCACAAATAGAATAATTCTCATTTAACAAGCCAAAGTACTTATCAAGGCACAAATAGAATAATTCTCATTTAACAAGCCAAAGTACTTATCAAGGCACAAATAGCATAATTCTCATTTAACAAGCCAAAGTACTTATCAAGGCACAAATAGCATAATTCTCATTTAACAAGCCAAAGTACTTATCAAGGCACAAATAGCATAATTCTCATTTAACAAGCCAAAGTACTTATCAAGGCACAAATAGCATAATTCTCATTTAACAAGCCAAAGTACTTATCAAGGCACAAATAGAATAATTCTCATTTAACAAGCCAAAGTACTTATCAAGGCACAAATAGCATAATTCTCATTTAACAAGCCAAAGTACTTATCAAGGCACAAATAACATAATTCTCATTTAACAAGCCAAAGTACTTATCAAGGCACAAATAGCATAATTCTCATTTAACAAGCCAAAGTACTTATCAAGGCACAAATAGCATAATTCTCATTTAACAAGCCAAAGTACTACGTACGTACATTCTTTTCAAAAGACTCCTTTTTATGTAAAACCCCAAGATACTAACACCCGTAGTATCAAGGCGTGTCTATTTTTTTTAAAGTAAGCTACTACATTTTTAGAAAACTCATTTCAAAGCTTGAAACCAAGTAACTTCAAATTTTCACAATCTAGGCAACTTATGCCCATTAATCAAAATAGACAACTTTCTTAACCTTCCATAAAGCCGTTATAACCAACTTCCTATAAAGCCGTTATAACCCTTTATGGTTTTAGACATATTCATTCATTTTTATAACCAAGAGACTTATACTTTTAAAACCAAGTATCACATACTTACAAATCAAGTTTCTTAACTTTCAAAATACTTCAAATCTCTTAATCTTTAGAAATCAAGTTTCTTCTACTTTTAAACCCCAAGTAACTCACACCTTTAAAACAAGTTACTTCTCTTAAATCATGTCATTTCTCCTCTTTTAAAACAATTAAGTAAATCACTCATTTGACTCCCCTAAAGTCATTATAACGACCATTAGGTTTTGAAACTAAGGCACTAGCCAAAAGATTTGGAAACCACTTCCTTTTCAAGACTCTATGTACTTTAAGTAAAATACTTTCACTTTTGAGAATCCAAACTTCACTAAGGAAATGGATTATAACAACTTACAATTAAAACATCAAAATACAATCAAGGAAGTATATAGAACAAATTCTATATTAGGCAATCCAAGTACAACCAAGGAATGGATCATTTACGAGTAGACATACTTTCTTTATCTTAAGGAATCATGCCAGGTTAAGAGATAGTTCACATACCTTTCGGCTTAATCCACAAGCTAAGTCGAATACGCCGCACGAAGTGTCAACCTATAATGGCCACAACATACGACTATCAACTTCTAGTTCTAACGTAGAATAATACTAAGTATATGGTCTCTTATTCTACGGAAAATTGGGCAACACCTCCTTTGTTTCTACATACTTTGCCACCTTTTTCAAGGCCAAATTCAATAACCAAACATGCCACATTTAAGGCTCAACATACCAACCAATCAAAGGGGATTACACACCTTACAATACGTGTAAAATTACGCCCCACAATTAATACCAACTAAGTCCTTAATCAAGGTCATTCTCGGCTAACTTATTCGATAACACAAAGTCCTTTCCAATTCTTTTTATTCAATACAAGTCCTTAGGTCAAACATGTTATATAGTCATACACAACTTTAACAACTACAATTTCCTTCTTTAAATAACATGTGACTACTTATACTAATAATCAAATTGAATTGCAATCTTAAGGGCTAAACATGCTAGTTTTCGGATTAGAGTTCTAATAGCCAATACACTTATCAAACTTCATAATATGTATCTCATGTTTGCTAATATCCATAACTACAATGATAAGAAATCTTTGATTGCTAAAACGACAAGATTTATACCTTTACAAGCCCTTAAAATTTCCAAGATTCAAAGTCGCTCCTTAGCAATTCTTATCTCTTTTACTTTACACTCCAATCCGCTATTTGAAGCCTTTATAAGATCACAACCAACTTCTCTTACATTTCCAATCAAAACCTATGAAAATGCCTTAGGTTTTCGCCTTTCGACTAACGTGAAAACGTCGTTTTTTCGAGATCTTTCTATTGAGATATCCTTACAATACCCTTAGGGACCTTGGGTTAAAGTCTTGTGAATAATGTATCAAAACTACAAAATTTTGTGTGGGAAAATTCATCAAAGCCGAGAGCACTTAAGGGACAAGAAATGTTGTGAAATTTTTTATGTGTTGAAGACCTTGTCTTGCACTAGTGTAGTGTATATATAACACAATGGAGGGCTTAAATTAAAACACTTGTGGGCTAGGATGAAGAATAATTAATGTTAAGCCAAGTGGACAAGTTGACAAGTCAACAATCTCAAGTTAGCAAGACTTGATCTTCTACCATGGTCAATGACCATTATACCCTTGCATAATTTCGTACAAGACCATATGAGGGGGTGCCACGTGTCTCCCTCTCATTCATCCATAAAATTCCATAACCCTCGTGGGCCCCGCAAAATGCAAAATTCCTCGGGTGGGCCCCACATGACCAAATCCGTAAAAATAAATTTCCATAATAATAATAAGTTCCATATTCTTCAAATAATGCATTTTGAGAATCTAATTCTCCTCAACAAACATTTTTCCTTTCCGACGTTCGGAAGATTTTCCGTCGGAAAAACAATTCTTCCTTTCGTACCAATTTCACAAGTCTTGTGTTCTCACGTCTATTCTCTTATACATGTCCTGGACTTACGGGGTGTAACAATATAGATCCTTCAGTACAAGCTTTTGTACAGATATGGGTACGGCGGGCCTGTCCTGGCCATAGTTCAAGAAACTCTGCAGGTCCAGATTCATACGTGGATCGACTCATGTACGCAGTAAAGGTCTTTTATTATGTATATTATATGGCAGCCTTGTCGGCTTTGCCTCTTGCACGATGTTGGTTTTAAAAAAAGCGTGTTATTTAAATTCAGCTTTACTTGTGTTGTTAAGGTATGGTGCCTGTAGTAGGCCCCAACACGGCCCGGTTTGGGACGCGATGCAAGTTACGCACTTCAACTCCGCAGATGAATGCACTTCAAAGGAGGTCAAGATTTAAATATGTACCAAGTATGTGAAACTGAAAATATCAGAATTAAATCATAGCCATATAAAGTCGAGACACGTATGATAACCAAAATAATAATACATCGTGCCTTTGCCAAAGGAAAGTAATGAAAGCCGCTTACCTTTAAAGACTATTTCAACATATGAACAATAGTCGCGTGGCTACTTACACAAGCTCCTCAATATCATCACATAGTCCAAGACGTCTCAAGCCCACAAATATCAAAGTCGCGCCCGGAATCCTCATCACCGCCGACACCGTAAGTGTAACATATAACCACGTGACGCGCCTGCGGCATCCTACCTCACCGCCGCGCATACATATACAATACATATATATATCTCCCGCCCGTGGAATCCCATCACCGCCGACACCGTAAGTGTAAATTATGACCACGTGACGCGCCTGCATCCTACTCACCGCTTACATACACATACAATATATATATATATATATATATAGATATATATATGTCTCATGCCCGTGGAATCCCTCATCTCGGGTACATGATGTTATACCCCGTATTTCCAGAGTATGTACGTAAAGGAATACGTACAAAAAGTTTTGGTCTTAAAGTTAGGCCTTGGACGATTTTTAGGCACAACTCACAAAGCTTAACTAGCTTTCCGACTAAACGCTTTCCAAACTTTCATAGGATAAATTCGCTATGTCATTTCTTATTTTTGCGGATTTTTCCGAGAGACGAACATTGGACCAACGAGGGCTACACTTTCCACCCTCTCATCGTGGACTTGCCACCGCAATAGGCCGATTGGATGACAAGCCTTGTCATAAAGTTGATAGATATTTGTGTGCAAGTCGCAGGTACACTTGCCCTAATCTTGACCTTACACTTGCCTAGCACTTGGCTAAATCTTGGCCATTGGTTGGCTGTCTCGACCTATAAATACCCTCTGAGATTTAAGAGTTCTTCATCCACTAAAGCTTTCAAGTCTTGAAAACCCTCCCTCTCCTCGTGAGCAATTCGTCCAAACACCCTCCCCTTTCGAGCGAAGTCTTGGCCGAGGCTACCCCACCCCTAGCCTAGCCGAAACCTACCCTCCCTGATAGAAAAGTTGCCTTTGTATTGTTATAATGCCCAAAATACCCTAGCCCAAATACCTTAGTACTTAGTAGAAGTTGTGAAGAACTTCTGGTTTCGAGCATACAACTTAGAGCAAAACCTGCTCAAAGCGCGACTTTTCAGATATTATTGGGCTTACCGAGGTAACTAATCCTAACCTCTTTGAATTAATTTATATATCGCTGTAATATAAGAATAAGTATAAATACTTTAGAAGGTTATTAAGGAATGTAATTGAATCAGAATAACACCTGAAGCGGTATAAAAGGAGAATATACGAATCAGATTTACATAGGACTGCTTTCACAGAGACTTATATAGCTCACCGTGGTCAGGTCTGCCCACTTTCCGTAGGATCGAGGACCCTCTGCTTAGAATGACTCGTAATAGTCTAGACTTTGATAGATATTCGACTATTATAGTCGATTCTCTCACACACATACTCGACTCGGTGGATTTCATAGAAGGTATGTGATTCTTCCTAAAGCATGATATTTTACACATGTATATAGTACTAGACGCATACGTGTTAATCGACAATACTTACAAGAATGCCTCACGCTTTTAAGCTCGACAATACGTGACGCAATGCCTCACGCTTAAGCTTTTCCGAATAATAAAGAATCAAAACATTTCAAAAGTGACTATCAACCATTTATTAAAATGTAAGAGAACTAATTGGTTTTTGAAATGTGCTTAAGAGTTATACTAGCTTTATGGGAAGTAAGTATAACCACTTAAGATTGATAAAAGAAACAAGTTTGTCGCATGTGTTATAAATGCATTTATATCAGGAAAGAATAAAAAGATGGTTTGATAAAGTAAACATGATACGATGCTACGTGTGTTAGCATCTTGTAACGCTTGCATAGCGTAGTATCCTTGTTGTGCTTATGTTACTTAAAGATAAGTTGTTATGTTAGTATACTATCACTCACCTCGAGACGATACCGGTTGTCGTCCGACGCGGTAGATCAAAGGCCCTGGGGACCATGATTCGAGAATACCTCACGCGGGTCCAGGGGCCTACGCGAGCTACGAGTTCCGTGTTAGTATGCGGGTTATGCCTCACGCGGTCTGGTGCGCTACGCGACAATGTAGTCCAGACGACGCCGAGGAGTAGCCACCCGACGCGGGTTACACCTCACGCGCCCACGCGAATGGCCTTCGCGACTCGAGTTCAGATTAGCTTGCGTAATGATGATACGGGCGAGCGGCCCCGCTTTCATCATTCGCAAATTTGTGACAAGACCTATTACGCTACCTATTGTTGATATTGTTTATGACGCGACACTCACGTGCGCTTCTCGTTGTTTCATACATATTTGTAAACCGGTTTTAAAATGATATGTTTTCATTTAAGTACTTTACGCTTTGGGCATACTTAGTACCGTCAGATCGACTCCTTCGGGGCCATGCTCATGCCGCAGCAGTAAGTGGCAAGGTGTGCTAGATCCGCATCCTTAGGATCTCTACGCTGCGTCGTGAGCTCCATCTCTTCCGAGGCTCTACTTTTGCATGATCTCCTGTAGATAGTTTTTGTACAGCCAGTATGGCGGCCCCGTCCCGCCATAGTGGTATATTTCCAGAGGTCAGAGTCATGTTGTACAAAGGTCTGATGTAAATCACTAAAACAAGATTATATATATATACGTAAAGGCGATGTTTTCTCACAAAACTCGGTCTTGTTTTATAAACTATTTTATGTCTTGCTTTATGTTTCCGCTGATTACTCGATGTATGACTACTGGGCGCCCCTAAGGCACCACCACGCCCCGAACGGGTCGTGACAAAAGTGGTATCGTGAGCGCTTAATCCTCTGAAAGTGTCTACGCACCGTATCTAGTAGTTCGATTATCGCGTGTCGCACCACACCAATAATCGTGAGGCTATAGGATATTTAGGATTGGTTTCGCTCTTCTCATTCCGAGATCGTGCTTTAGAGCCGTGTTATAGGTCGAATGACCCTCTAACGATTCCTTTCCGTACGCTTATGCCTCCACGAAGTGCAACCCGCCCGTGGCGGCAAGGCAATGGCGGAGTCGCTAGCAGACACCCAGAGTCACGAGGGCTCGTGCCCGCCTATACCGTAGACGGCAGTTCTATGACGCCGCGCCCCAAAGAGACCACAAGACCCACACCTCCCGTCCCACACCGGGGCTGAGGAGTTAGGGTACGCGAGACGGTCGCCTTTGGCTAAAGTCAGGTCTGACACGGCGAGAGGCCGGATGCGGCAGCCCAGCCTGGCCCAAAGGCTTGGCCGTGACTCGCTGCTCACCCGAGGGTGAGAGTTTGAGGCTACGACTTCTCGAGTCAGAAACACGAGTTTTATGGGTCGAGGCCGAGGATGATCCGCAGGAGTTCATCCGTCACTTCAGGATTTGAGAGTGATCGCATGCCGGAGACCGAGTCCGTGGATCTTTGGTTCACATAGGTCGCGTGGATACCGCAATGATTGTTTGATTCCCGGAGTTATCCCGGAGAGCACGCCCCCGCCTACTTGGGACGAGTTCTCGCAGGCTTTCTCACTTCACTTTCGCCTCCACAGACGGCGAGGCGCGGGCCGATAGATTTACATCGAGGCAGAGGACGACCGTCAGTGGAGTACAATGTCGAGTTTGATTCATCGCTCGATATGTCCCAAAGATTGCGCAGATATGAGGATAGGTGCACCGCCATGTCACCGCTAGACGACTATATGGCCGTAGTCATGCGGCGGGTTTCTCCAACGTACGACATTACCCGCACGCAGCTCACGCCGATGCGGCGAGCGCAGAGGTCGACGAGTGACCGACGCAGGTTAAGGCCAGACGGAGGGTCTTCCGTGGTTATCGTGGTGGGCGGCCTCGAAGAGCCTAGATTCGCACCACACCAAAGACAGAGCACTCCCAGACCGGCCCTCAAGACACCACGCTGAGGGCGCACTGTGGCCCTGTGGCTTTAGACGCCCGTGGCAGAGGTATCGCCGCCGACCACCTCTGCCAAGGTGGCCGACAGATCCCATTACGGAAGTGTGGTACTACTTTTGGATCTTTGTTACGCCAGGGCCAGCAGGTCACTTATGGCAGGACCGCCCGACCGGGCGCTACGTGGTAGGCTCACCTTCGTTCTGCCGCTTCATCATCTCCTACAGCTATCGCCCGAGGCGGTGCCTCGGGCCGCCAGGTCGCGCAGGTCGTGGGCTCGTGTCCCAGCTTCTAGCGTCCTCGTAACCGCATTTATGCTTTGTCCACCGACAGATCGTGAGGCCTCACCACGTCGCCACGTACCTTATCGGGCCGTTTGATGTGGTATGCTTGATAGATCCGGTTCTACTGGCCCCATATATCTCCCTTGTCGCTAGTAGGATAGTGATGAGCTCGAGTCCATAGACTTTTCGAGGTAGCTACGCCTGGGTGATTCGTGGTAGCTCGCGGTATTTAGAGCTTGTCTCAGGATCATTTACGCCGCCGACCGCCGACTTGACAGAGTCGAGATGATTGACTTACGTGATCACGGGACGGATTGGCTAGCCTCGCTACGCCAATGTAGACCGCAGAGAGAATAGTACGGTTCCGGCTTCCGAGTGAGCTTCGTTGTTGAGCGAGGGGAGCACGATCGCCGAGTGGTAGGTTTATTTCTACCTCGGCCAGGAAGACGCGCGCATGGGGTATATCTACCATCTCGCTCGTGTGTTTGATACTGGCCGCGCGCGCATTTTCCGCCGCCCAAAGAGTCACGAAGTTCCCGACGTGTTTCCTGCATGACTCTCCTGCATCCTCCCAGAGGAGATCAGTTTTGTATAGATGCAGCCGATGACATTCCTATTTCCATTCCGCCATACGTAACGGCACCGCCGAGCCGAGAGAGTCAAGGATCACTTTAGGATTTGCTATGCGGCTTCATTAGGCTCAGTGTTTCTCCCCGGGAGCGCCAGATGTTCGCACAGTTAAGGACGACGTCGCGCACGTGTGTCGATTACATGTGCAAACAAGGTAACCATTAAGAACAGATACCTCTTCCTGTGATTGATGATTTGTTCGACTACTGCAGTGCGTAGATATTTCTCCAAGATTGACCGCGATCGCTATCATCAAAAGTAGTCGAGGCGGATGTCCTTAGATCGCATTCGATCTGCACGGCATTACGAGTTCAGTGGTCATGTCTTTGGTTGACCAACGCTCCCGCCAGATTCATGGATTTGATGAACCGAGTGTTCAAACCATTTTTGGACACGCTTGTGATAGTGTTCATTGATGATATCTTGGTTTATTCTCGCCAGAGCAGAGTACGCGAGCATTTGGCGATCAGGCCGACAGCTTCTCCAGATCAGCAGCTTGACGCCAAGTTTTCCAAACGTGAGTTTTGCTGACTTCAGCATGCTGGGCATATTGCTCGGGCCGACGGCATTCGAGTTGATACGCCAAGATCGGCGCCAGACTTGCCTGCACCTACTACTCCGGCAGCAGGTTCGCAGCTCGGGCCTCGCAGGTATTATCTACGGTTCGCGGAGAAGTTTGCTTCTATCTTCGCACCATCGACTAGCCGACTCGTATGCAGCCAAGTTTCGTGGATCGATGCCAGGAGCGTGGTTTCCGCTGCCGAAAGAAAGATCGACGACCGCCTCGCTTCTACTTTCCGCAGGGTCCATGGTTATGTTGCGGTATTGTGACGCGCCGTGCATCGGTTGGGATGCGTCGACGCAAAGATGGCAAGGTTATAGCATACGCATCCCGACAGCTGAAGAAACACGAGGAACTACCCCACCCATGATTCGAGTCGCGTACCGTGATTCACGCCAAGATCCGAGGCACTATTTGTACGGGGTTCACGGGATATTTTTACGCACTACAAGAGCTCCAAGATATCTTCACCAGAGGGAGCCGAACTTACGGCAGAGACGGTGGTCGGAGTTGCTTAAGGATTACGATGTTGATATCCCGCACCACCCGGAAGGCCAACGCCAGGCGTACGCCTTAGTCGAGGTCGACGGGAGCCCATCGACGTGCGGCAGAGAGGAGGGATACGGTTCGTGAGTCGCACCCGCCAGCAAGCCTCGTGTCCGCTTGATTGATTCTCGATAGCAACGGGTTAGCGCTCGCGAGGTTGCCGAGTCTTCCATCGCTGGCGAGGCAAGAGGCAACAGCTCGAGGATCCACTTTGATTCGACATCGCGATACACTTCGCGAGGGCAAGGGTCTCGAGGTAGCACCACGGGTGCTAAGGTTCGAGGGCGTGGTGTTCCGATGTTTCGTGACTTCGCACAGCGTTCTGGGGAAGCACACACAAGCATTTATCCATCCGGTCGATCAAGATGTACCACGACCTTAGATCCGTGTATCGGGGACGGCTTCAAGCAGGACGCCAGAGTTCGTAGCTCGCCCGTGGCCGCCGCAGGAAGGCAGAGCACCAGAGACCGTGGTTTGTTACAGCGACAGAGATCCCGACCGAAGTGGAGGTAATCAACATGGACTTCATCACAGGATTACCTCGCACTCGCAGGAGACATGATTCTATATGGGTTATCGCCGACAGTCGACGCAAATCAGCCCACTTTCTTCCCGTCAGATCGACTTTTTCTACCGAGGATTATGCCGCACTTTACATCCGAGAGATCGCCGATCGCACGGAGTCCCTACTGATCATATCGCATGCAGGAGCCCGCCACTACCAACTTCGGAGGTCCTTCCAGAGGGTTTAGTGGACGCAGCGAGCCCGAGTAATCGCATTTCATCCACGCATGCACGGACAGCAGAGCGCACCATCCGCACTTCGGTGATACGCCGCGAGCCTCGCAAGTATCGACTTCGTGGTAGCCGAGGATCATTTGCCTCTAGTTGAGTTCGCTGATAATAATAGCTACCACTCCAAGATTCAGACGGCGCCTTACGAGGCCTCAGATGGCGGAAGTGCGACGCCTATAAAGTTGGTTCGAGGTGGGCGAGGTGCAATAATGGGACCAGACGGCGCAGCAGTGCCGATAAGGCGGCTTATCCGAGAGCGCTTATCGATACCGTAGTCGCAGAAGTCGATGCAGATCATCGCTGCCGACATCCGAGTTTGCAAATACGATTGGGTTTTCTCTTGAAGGCCACCCACGGCGGCGTGGATGAGATTCGGAAGCAGGAAACTCACCAAGCGTACATCGGGCCGCTTGCATTGTCCGCAGGTAGGCAAGGTTGCTCTATGAGTTGGGTCTCGCCGTCCGACCGGAGGCAAAGGCATCCAGCTGGTTTCACGCTTACGCCGAGGAGATGTACGGATCCATCTGTGGTACATCCGATTGACGATGTCCAGTGATCGAGGGGTTATCGATGAGGAGATTCCTATAGCGATAATCGATCGCCGTTAGGCGCTCATGACGAAGGACGTGGCTTCCACAAAGTCTCGTGGCGAACGAGCTCAGTGGCGAGGATGACGCGGAAGCCGGCGAGGACACGAGGCGTAAGATCTCACTGCTCCCCACCCTCCGTAATTCACTTTCCTACTTGTAAATCTTCATTATCGCTTATGCCTAAGTGTTGTTTATGGCCGTAGCGTGGCTTTTTGCAACCGCTTAAGTTTTCAAGAACCTTATCGTTATCCTGCTCAAAGGAACATTCGACGAACGTTACGGCGAGGAGAATGTTATACCCCAGATTTGCAGTATGTACGTAAATGAATACGCATAAAAAGTTTTGGTCTTAAAGTTAGGCTCGACGATTTTTAGGCACAACTCACAAAGCTTAACGGTTTTCCGACTAAACGCTTTACAAATTTTCATAGATAAATTCCGCCATGTCATTTCTTATTTTTATGATTTTTCCGAGAGACGAACATTTTGACCAACGAGAGGCGACACTTTCCACCCTCTCATCGCGGACTTGTCACCGCAATAGGGCCGATTGATGACAAGCCTTGTCATAAAGTTGATAGATATTTCGCGTGCAAGTTGGCACAGTACACTTGCCCTAATCTCGACCTTACACTTGCCTAGCACTTGGCTAAATTTTGGCCATCGGGTCACATGTCTCGACCTATAAATACCCTCTCGAGACGCAAGAGTTCTTCATCCACTAAAGCTTTCAAGTCTTGAAAACCCTCCTCTCCTCAGGAGCAATTCGGCCCAAACACCCTCCCCTTCGAGCGAAGTCTCGCCGAGGCTACCCCACCCCTAGCCTAGCCGAAACCTACCCCCTCCCTTGATAGAAAAGTTGCCTTCTCAGATTGTTATAATGCCCAAAATACCCCAGCCCAAATACCTTAGTACTTAGTGGTTGTGAAGAACTTCTAAGGCTCTCGAGCATACAACTTAGAGCAAAACCTTGCTCAGCGCGACTTTTCTAGATATTATCGCTTACCGAGGTAACTAATCCTAACCTCTTTTGAATTAATTTATATATCGTTGTAATATAAGAATAAGTATAAATACTTAAGGTTGTTAAGGAATAGAATTGAATCAGAACACCTGAAGCGGTATAAAAGGAGAATATACGAACTGCATTACATGCGATCTGCTTTCACAAGAGACTTATATAGCTCACCGGTAGTGGTTGTACGCCCGACTTTCCGTAGGATCGGTGACCCTCTCGCTTAGAATGACTCGCATAGTCTAGACTTTGATAGATATCTGTGACTATTATGCTGATTCTTCATAGGCGACATACTGACTTCAGTGGATTTCACGAGAAGGTATGTGATTCTTCCTAAAGCATGATATTTTACAATATGTATATAGTACTAGACGCATACGACATGTGTTAATCGAATAATACTTACAAGAATGCCTCACGCTTAAGCCCGACAATACGTGACGCAGAATGCCTCACCGCTTAAGCTCAATAATAAAAGAATCAAAACATTTCAAAAGTGACTCATCAACCATTTATTAAACAGTAAGAGAACTAATTGGTTTTTGAAATGTAGGTTTAAGAGTTATACTAGCTTTACGGGAAGTAAGTATAACCACTTAAGATTGATAAAAGAAACAAGTTTGCCTGTGTTATAAATGCATTTATATCAGGAAAAGAATAAAAAGATGGTTTGATAAAGTAAACATGATACGATGCTACGTGTGTTAGTATCTTGTAACGCTTGCATAGCGTAGCATCCTTGTCAGCAGTTTATGTTACTTAAAGATAAGTTGTTATGTTAAAGATACTATCACTCACCTCGAGACGATACCGGGGTTGTCGCCTCCGACGCGGTAGACTCAAAGTGTCCGGGGACCATGATTCGAGAATACCTCACGCGGGTCCAGGGCCTATGCGGAGCTACGAGTTCCGTGTTAGTACGCGGGTTATGCCTCACGCGGCCTCGTACGCCACGCGACAATGTAGTCCAGATTTACGCCGAGGAGTAGCTACCGACGCGGGTTACACTCTCACGCGCCCACGCAGTGGCCTACGCGACTCGAGTCCGTGATTAGGCTTGCGCACGATGATACGGGCGAGCGGCCCTGCTTTCGATCATTCGCAGCCTGCACAAGACCTATTACAGCTTACTCATTGTTGATCTTGTTTATGATGCGACACTACGCGCGGCTTCTCGTTGTTTTACATATTTGTAAACCGGTTTTAAAATGATATGTTTTCATTTAAGTACTTTACGCTTCGATACTTAGTACCGTTGTAATCGACTTCCTTCTGCAGGCGTCATGCCGCAGGGGCAAAGCGTGCTAGATCCGCATCTCAGATCTCTACGTTGGTGTGAGCTCCATCTCTTCCGAGGCTCTACTTTTGGTATGATCTCCTGTTGTAGATAGTTTTTGTATTAGTGGTATGGCGGCCCCGTCCCGCCATAGTGGTATATTTCTTTAGAGGTCAGAGTCATGTTGTACAAGTTGCCTGATGTAATCGCTAAAACATGATTATATATATATATGCCGAAGGCGATGTTTTCTCACAAAATTGGTCTTGTTTTATAAACTATTTTATGTCTCGCTTTATGTTTCCGCCGACATTCGATGTATGACTACTGGGTGCCTTAGAAGGCACCACCACGGCCCCGAATGGGTCGTGACACACGACTTCACGAAGAGCTAATCCACGGGTAATAATCGATATAACACGCCCGCGAATCCTCATCTCGTACATGTCTTCACGAGCTAGTCCATGGAGTAATAGTACATAACACGGTTGCATGCCCCTAATCCTCATCGATAAGTACGGCCATGGGTAATAAAACAAATCCGAGAATCTAACCCGCCTCCTGGTCGCATGCCCCGGAATCCCTCATCGTATAAGCATGTACAAGGAGTAATAAAGACAATCCGGAAATCTAACCCGCATCCTGGTCGCATGCCCCGGAATCCCACATCGTATAATCATGGCCAAGGATCAATCACAATGGAAGCATACCCGTGGAAGCCTCCGTCACTGTTGGTACGTCCAAGTAGATTCACAAATGCATGTACCAAATTTCTCCAACTGAGAGTCACGGCAGCGTAAACATATAATACTTGCACTCAAGGCTATCACAAGAAAGCATAGGCAAGTTCATAAAATCTTTAGACTTTCATTTTATATACTCAAGGCACTTTTTGTTTCACATAAAAATCCGGGAATTTAACCCAAAGTACTACGTACTTCTTTTCCTTTAAAATAACTTTTTTTCATATAAACTTCCAAGATACTAATAACCATAGTATCAAGTCATATCTACTTTTCAAGACAAGTCACAATACCTTTTAGAAATACATTTATAGGCTTCTAAATCAAGTGACTTATTTCTTTTGAAACCTTAAGAAATTGATGCCTTCAAATCAATCTGTCTTTCATTATTTCAAGTCATTGATCATTACTTACATTACTTAGAGTAAACCACTCTTATAACTTTCCATAAAGCTATTATAACCAACTTCCCATAAAGTCGTTATACTAACTTTATACTTTAGGCAAATACATTCTTTTTATAACCAAGAGACTTATACTTTCGAAAACCAAGTACCGTATACTTTTAAAATACTTCAAGTCTCTTATCTTTTAGAAATCAAGTTTCTTCCTTTAGAATCAAGTCTTCTTATCTTTCGAATGTCAATACTTTCCAAATCAAGTATTCTATACTTTTAAATTCAAGTCATTTCTTCCTTTAAGAATCAAGTCTCATAACTTGAAAAATAATGTCACGACCCGAACCCGGTTCGTGGATCGGTGCCTTACCCGGCACCTGAGACCTACATCAGAGTAATCAGCGGAATATAAAACAAGACATAAAATAATATGAAGTGTAAGACAGTTTTTCTGCGAAAAGTTGCCTTTCGGCATATATATATAAAACTTGAATCCGAACAGTTACATCCCTTTTACAAACTCTGCCCACAACAGTACTACATACCTCTAAGAATTATATAACAACAACGTGACATGTGGTTCGCCATACCCCGAACGTAAGTACTACAACGACAGGACTATACCACCGATAAGCCTCCGAGAAACAGAGCTTCCCAAACGCCGAACTGCGGACTCCTATGAGCGAGGATCAACATCGCGTACTCTACTCGCGCATTTAACGCAGCCTCAAGGAGGTCAAGATAACAGTACTAAGTATGTGAAATCAAAATATCAGAATGAAATCATAGTAGTCTATATAAAGCAGAGACATGTATGATAACCAAACTACAGCCACAATAAATAAGCAAATATATCAAGTCGTGACTAACGCCTCAAAGTCACCACTCAAATATAACTATGGGTCTCACGCCCACAACATCAATCATGCCTGTGGAATACCTTCCTCACCGCCGACCTATGATATAAAAGCACCAAGGAATACACATGAACACCGTGTCCCACTGTCATAATAAAACCGCACGGTAAGTACGGCGCATAGCCGACTACTAAAACCTACGCATCAACAATGTCATAAAATCGTATCACAAGGTCTTTCTAGATCGCCACACGATCGGCCGCCACTCGCTCGCAAAGATCAAATGTGCGCTGCCTAATCCCGAACTTCCCGCAGCCTCCGATAGGCCACACACATAGGCCCGCATGAGGTATTCCCGCATCGAGGGTAGCTACTCCCGACATCGCCCCGACTCGCACCGCACGGCCACATAGATCGCATGGCCATATAGACCGCACACTAACTCGAACTCGTGAGCCCGCATAGGTCCTCGACCCGCATGCAGGTATTCTCAATCATAGTCACACAGATCGCTCGAGGTATACCTCAGACGGAGGCGCCTTAACCCCAGATCATGTCAAGAGCGAGTGATATAATACTAGCACAACGGCTTATCGTTAAACAACATAAGCATAATAAGAATAACCTTTTACACAAACATCACAAGACACTAACACACGTAGCATCCTAAGATGTTTACTTATCAAACCAATCAAGAAAGTATTACAAGGCTATCACAAACCAACATAGTCAAGTTATTCACACAAGGTACTTTCTATCTCATGTCAACAAGTTCGGGTTTTTATCCCCAAAGTACTTCATACATTACCTCTTTAAAAAGATCCTGTTTCTTTCACAAGAGTCACACGATACCCGTAGTATTAAAATAGAGTGACTATCTTTTTAAGTAAACCAAAACACTTCCCTTTGTAAAATCAAGTAACAACATTATTTTCCAACGTTCAAGTTTGCCTAATTTCAAATGCTCAAGTTTCTCATTTTCGAAAGGTTTCGTAGTTCATAGTTTTAATCACTTAATGATATAATTCTCCTTTTAAAACAATTTGAGAAACATATGGCTTATGTGTGAGTAGGTTATTCTTGTTTATAACAACCTTATTAAAGCAGCCATGATCTAGGAAATGTAATATCATTTTGTCTCATCTTAGCTTCTATGCAGATTTAGGTTCTACCGGTTTTAATAATACTTAATTAGTCAAAACATTTCCTTATTAACGCCGCAGTTGGTTCGCTCGATACTTATTCGATTTCTAATCAAGAAACATTATTCCTTTTAAAACTAAGTACTCATTACTCACGAACGAGGTTTCACACTTTTTAACAAAATTCATATTAATCTAATTAAGTCAAGTCTCTTATCTTTAAGATCAAGTCTCTTAACTTCTAAAATCAATAAACCATTCTTTTATCTCTCTTAATTCATTATACCTAACTTCCCATAAAGCTAGTATAACTCTTAAGCTTTTAAAACCAAGTATTACTCTTCTTTCAAAAGGTTTCTTAATTCTTTGAAATACTTCAAGATTCTTATTATTTAGACTCAAGTCAAAGACATCGCAAGAAAAACCACGCTCAGTTAACACACGCATTTCACCGCACTATATATATTCTTTTAAAATATCATGCTCAAGAGGATAGGAAGAATCACATACCTCGCGACGATTATCGATAATTAGCAAAACGCCCACTGGCTTATAACCCGCTTAGCCTTGTCCATCTTTCAAGCAGTAACATGCTACTCGCAGAACTTTCAACCTATAAAGGCCATCTACGCCTATCAACGCCGAGACTACTCAGAATATTCTAAGCAGAGGGTTCTCTATTCTACGGAAAATCGGGCAAAGACTTCCTACCCGTTAAACTACACAAGTTCATCAGAAATACAAATTCTAAGTAAGTACCAATCTTCTTTTTAATATTCTTCCGATGTGATTTCAATTCAATTCTCTTCTCTTATACCATCCTTCTATATATCTTATACTCATTTCTATACAACTACAAGATGTAATTTCCACTTACAATGTAAGGACAAGAGTATTTACCTCGATAAGCCCAAAATTATCCAAGATTTAATGTCGATCCCGAGCAACGCCGCTCCTACTGGGCGCTCCAACCCGCCTCCAAACAACCCTTAGATGTTCTACGTAATTTCTTCTTAATACTTCAACCAACTGTGAAGATTTTCCTGTGGTTTCATTTTGTGATCAAGGGAAGTATAATAGTATTTCGGCTTTAAGATAGTGGTAACCTTGGAATACTACAAGGTATTTGGGGCTAAGGTATTTTGGAATAGTAACAATACTGAGAGTATTTTTCACCATGTGGTTGTTTCGCCAAGGCCTTCTCAAGGGAGGAGCTCTTGGACGAGAGCTACACTCAAGGGGGAGAGGGCTTTTCAAGACTTAGAAAACGCTTGTGGACGGGGTTAAGTCTTCAACAGCGGGGTATTTATCGGGAAATCAATGGCCAAGATCAAGACAAGTGGTGGGCAAGTGAGGGTAAGGATTTTCCCAAGCGCCCCTAGCCATCTACCTCAATTCACTCCAAACATCGACCCATGGTTTAGGCCACAAAACATGGCACAAAAACGCACACCATCGGTCATACAAGACCGCCCACTGAGGGTGAAAAGTGTCGCCTCTCGCTGGTCCAAAATATTTCATCTCTCGAAAAATCCGCAAAATAACAAATGTTGCAACCGTAATTTTCCCTTCGCAAAGTCCGAACACGCTTCGCTTCGAAACAATTCTTTCGTGGGTCAGGAACAAAATTTTCGCCTTTGCCTACTTAAGGCTTAAACTTTTATACGCACGCCTCACGCACATACTGGAAATACTGGTATAACATTCTCCCCTTAGAAAAATTCGTCCCAATGTTCTTTCTAAGCCTCAAAACATACGCGCCAAGATAGTCTTCACTACTATACTTACGAAACAATCATGCCACACCGCCACGTATCAACACGCCAGAAATACTTAAATCCAAGTCCACAAGGAATCACCTCTAGCATCACAAAAGCTCCCACCCGAGGTCTAAAATATACTCCTTCAGACCTTCTCTTTCGAAAGAAATGATCATATCTATGTTCTTAACACATGCTCGCTTCTTCCCTTACTGTCGCACTCTTCTCGCACACTCAACTCTTTCTCATAACTTATCACATTTCATATCGCCTAGCTTCAAATCTCGGTTATTATCTCCAACTCGTGATCATTAATCGAACACTGACGGATTCCGATACTTTTCCGAATATAACAACATGAAAGACCGACGACCGCTTCCCACGCCGGACGGCAAAGCTAACTTATAGGCAACCCGCCTATCCTCCAAAGGATCTCAAAACGCCCAAGTACCTTCGTGCTAAGTTTCTCTCGCTTTCCAAAACTCACACACCTTTCCGGTGGTACCTTCAAGAAGACTCCACCGCCAACTCAACTCCGCCGCCGCCGACATCCGCATGACTTCGCTGACTCGAGCCGCCAATAACCTCTTCTCGATAAGCTTCACCCTATCCACATCCTCGTCAAAACAAGTATGAACCAACTATCCGAACCTTGCCAACATCGAACCAATCGAACGACAACTTACACTTCCGCCCTACAAGGCTTCATAAGGCGACATCCAAATCAAATGATAGCTATAAACACTCCTCAACAGAGACAACAATCCTCGCACTACCCCGAAATCCAACATCGCCCGAGGCGAACGCGACATCGAGACTCACCCGAAGTTCCTAACCCCGCTCGTAAAACCTCCGTAAAAGAAACATAACTCGGGCTCCACTGCTCGCCATAAGGTGGAAGTAGGCACCTCGTGCAGCCTTACAACCTTCCCGATATAACATCTCGCATAACCTCGCCGAGTACACGGCCCCGATCGAAAGATAAGACGGGCTGACTCATCGGGCCGACCATCGTCGAACGATCCACGAACTCGCACGACGGTTAACTAAACTCGGGCCTAACACCTCATGACTCGCCACCGTGACCACCTCGAATCGACCCCACCATATTACAAAGCCGCGGGTTGACCCGCGATCGTCCTCAACCCGACCCGCTTATCGCACAAAACTCTTGCTCTCGATCCAGAATAATCTCACTATCGAGTCACGAAACCTAGTGGTCTTCTTAGCTCAACTACCCTCTTTCATTTCATACCACTGCGGACTTATCACACAAATATATCTCACGGTATTATGCACTGATAAGGGTCAAACATAAAAATACATCTTTTACTCGAGATGGCCTCGCCTCTAAGGTCTCCACGTATAACATTCTAAGGCTCACACTTTCCATATCCCCAATCTTACCCTTTTAACTAACCATGATTTCTAATCATAATTAACACAATGCTATCTGAACATAACACTTAAGATATACTCATCTTATCACCCGTACAAATTTTTAGAGGGTTAAGGATGTACCAGATTCACCGCTTCACTCCTTTGTCGCTCTAAACAATCATGCCTGCTGGGCGCATAGCTGGAAGATGATTTAACTAGCCACCGATCCCGGCGTCGAGTCTCTACATCCGCGCCACTGGCCTGGACAATTTCTCGCAAATGGCTCGCCGCCGCAAGAAAACAAGTTGTCAAGAAATACGACACTCCTACAACGACACTTACCACAACGCCACACCGAGCGGGGTGGCCTCTCCGCTAACACCCCTTCCTCTCCGAACCATCAATCCGCAATCGAACGTAGTCGAGTCCTCCTACTTGCATCCTCCTACTCAACATCATTCGCCACACGTTCCGACGCCGCAGATAAAACAAGCACCAACAAAAAGACGACATTCCCGACGACGCCGCCACACCGGAACACCGAGGGAAAATCAATCAGCCGGGCCGAACCGACGTGGTATCCGCGAATCGGCCCCGAGCTCACTCAACTCCTCGCATACCAACGCCCCAACCCCGCGAGGACCACTGTGATCGCGGAGGCGCATATCCGTCACGCCGAGGCGATTCGCCAAAGTTACCAAAGCGACCCCGTTGCTCGCCTCTTCGCCGATTCGTTAACCCGCTTGTCTCACGCTTTCGGCTTGCGGCATAAGCCCGCACGCAGCCATGCCAAGCTCGATCAAGAGCTACTCGCACAACCTCTCTTAGATAGTCATCAAGACCCGTGATAAATCGCACATAATATACTCTCGTAGCCAAATCCATAGCTAGTAATGCAGTCGCCTCTTTGTAATCCATACTTTCCATTACTAGTCGGAATCAAGGTTCAAATATCGCGGCCGCAGAGGAATCGCCGCCGTATAGACTCTCACGGATCGCGATGTCGCAGTAATCCCCGAACGAAGCACCACCTGTGATGATTGGGCCAGGCTCGTGAACCCTCGTGCTTTACTCGCAGCCTCGGCCGCTTTGCCTTCGGGCCCCGGTTTTACGCTGAGGCATAATCGCTACGACCCATTCCGGCCCGTGATCGTGCCTTACCGGCACCCAAGTAAAGTAGTCATACATCGAGTAATCGGAAATATAAAACAAGACATGAAATGCTTTATAAAATAAGACATACGCTTTATGTGAGAAAACGTCGCTTTTCGCATATATATAAACATGGTTTAGCGCTACATCCGATATCAGCATAACATGACTACGCACTTAAGGAAATGTACAACTATGGCGAAAGTGGCCCCGCCATACCTCGATCGCACAAAACTATCTACAACAGGAGATCATACCCAAAAGCAGAGCCTCCTAAAAGACGGAGCTCTGACACCAACGTAGATCCTAAGAACGTGGATCTAGCACTGCCGCTCTTACCGCGCAGATGAACGCAGCTTTCGGGGAGGTCAAGACAACAGTACTAAGTATATGAAATCAGAAATACTTAAATGAAAACATATCATTTTAAAATCGTTTTGCAAGATGTATGAAACAACCAAGGGACCGCATAGGCTACATCATAAACAAGAGCAACAATAGGTAAATCAGAATGTGTCTTTTCTAGGTCGCGAATGATCAAGCAGGCCAATTGCCCGTAGTATCACCATGCAAGCCTAATCCTCGACTTCAGAGTCCGCCTAGGCCATTCACATAGGCCCGCATAGGTACATAACCCCGCATCGAGGGTAGCTACTCCTGCATCGCCCCGACTCGTAGTCCGATGGCCACATAGACCGCATGAGGTATAACCCCGCATCACTAACCTCGAACTCCCGTAGCCCGCATAGGTCCTCGACCCGCATGCAGGTATTCTCAATCACGGTCCTGCATCACCGAGTCTACCCCAGACGGAGGCGCCTTAACCCCTGTGAATATGTTAAGAGGCGAGTGATAGTAAACTAACATAACAAATTATCGTTAAACAACATAAGCACAACAAGAATACTCTCTTATACAAACGCTATAAGACACTAACACACATAGCATCATATCATGTCTACTTATCAAACCATCTTATTATTCTTTTCACAATTCAATATAAGTCCGTTATAAACACATAGGCAAACTGCTTTTTTATCATTCTTAAGTGGTTATACTTAACTTCCCATAAAGCTAGTATAACTCTTAAGCTTCGCTTTAAACCAATTAGTTCTCTTCGTTAAAAATGATTCAAGAATCTTTGAAATGCTTTCATTCTTTATTATTCAAAGCTTAAGCCGCAGGCATTGCCGTAAGTATTATTCGTGCTTAAGTCAAAGACATTGCCGTAGTTATTATTCACCAACACATGTACGCTCACCGCATTACATATATATTTTAAAATATCATGCTTTAGGAAGAATCACATACCTTCTCGAAAACCACCGCCAAGTCAATATGTCGCGCAGAGAGAATCATCCTATAATAGCCGACACGCCTATCAACGCTCGCACTACTTTGTAAACAGCCTAAACAGAGGGTTCTATATCCTACGGAAAATTGGGCAAGCATTCCCTACCCGTGAGCTACTCAAGTTCATCAGGAAAACAAATTCCATGTAAGTACAATTTGATTATTCTTCTTTAAACCCTTCATCGTGATAACAGCTCAATTCTATTCGTGATATTCTTCTAAGTATTTTATACTTATTCTTATACTACTACAAAGATGTATTCTCTAATTCAAAAGAGGGTTAGGATTATTTACCTTGGTAAGCCCAATAATATCCTAGAAAAGTCACACTGAGCAAGGTTTAGCTCCTAAGTCAGACGCTCCAGAGTCTAAGAAACCTTGAAGTTCTTCACAACTTCTACTAAGGACTAAGGGATTTGGGCTAGGTATTTCGGGCATTATAACAATACAAGAAGGCAACTTTTCTACCAAGGGAGTGGTAGGTTTCTGCCAGGCTAGTGGAGGGTTGCCTCGCCAAGCTTCAAAAGGAGGCAGTGAGGCTTGACGAAAAAGCTTTAGAGAGAGTGGGATTTTTCAAGACTTGAAGTTGATTTGTGGATGAAGAACTCTTCATCTAAAGGGGGTATTTATAGGTCAAGTTGGCCAACCAACGGCCAAGATTAAGCCAAGTGCTAGGCAAGTGTAAGGCCAAGATTAGGGCAAGTGTCCTTATCCATCTACTACACAAAATATCCTACCTAATCCTTGACTTGTGCAAAGGCACAAAAACGTAACTCCATGTCCAATTCGGCCCAATGGACGATTTCAAGTCCACCAATCGGAGGTGCCAAGTGTCGCCTCCCGCTGGTCCAAAATGTTTCGCCTCTCGAAAAATCCGCAAAAATACTAAATGACATAGCTTAATTTTCCTCACGAAAGCCGTGGAAACGCTTCGCCTGAAAAACGATTCTTTAGTGAGTTGTGCACAAATAAAAACGCCCAAGGCTTAAACTTTTAAGGCCAAACTTTCGTGACGACGCCTACGCATACTCCAGAATACGGTATAACATTCTCCCCTTAGAAACATTCGCCCGAATGTTCCTTCCCAAGATGCTAACGATAAGATTCTTCATAACTTAAACAGCTTGCAAATGCCACACACGCCACGTAACAACACTTAGGCATAAACGATAATGAAGATTTACAAGCCTGAAAGTGAATTACCCGGAGCGGGGAATAAAGCGAGGATACTTCGCCTCATGTCTTCTTCTGGCTTCCAAGTCATCTCTCCCCGAGCCTGCTCCACCACAAGATCTGCACACTCGTAAGTTCAGTGACATGTGTAAGTGAATGTACGTAAGGAGCACAAGACTTGGAAATTAGTACGAAGCGAAGGATTGTTTTTCCGACGGAAAGTCTTCCTGACGCCTGAAAGGAAAAAATGTTCGCTGTTGAGAATCGATTCTCAAAATGTATTATTTGTAAAGTATAGAACTTATTATTATTAAGGAAATTTATTTCGCTCGATTTGGTCACGCTGGGCCCACCCGAGGAATTTTACGCTTATGGGCCCACGAGGTTACTAATTTTATGAACGAACGAGAGGCAACACGTGGCACCCCACACGGTCTTGGTCGAATTATTCCAAGGGTAAATGGTCAATTACCACGGTGGAAGATAAGTCTTGCTAAGCTTGACATCGTTGACTTGTCAACTTGCCACATAAGCTTAATCCTTGTGATTTTCATCTGCCACCCATTTGTTTTAGTCTAAGCCTCCATCGTGTGTTATAAGCTCACTACTAGTGCAAGACTAGCTTTTTACACTTAGAAAATTAGAGAAACCCTTGTGCACCTTAGGTCGCTCTCGCCAGGCTCCTCTCACACAAAAATTTTGTAGTTTTGATCCATTAGCCACAAGACTTTAACCCAATGTCCCCAAGGGTATTATAAGGATATCTCAATAGAAAGATTTCGGAAAAAACGTATTTTTACGTTAGTCGCAAGGCGGAAACTACGGAGTTCTTCAACTTTGAAGTCGAACTTGAATATGGTTCTTCATAGGCCTCTACGAGTGCTTGAGCGGATCGAACCTGGAAAGCGAGCTAAGAACGGCTAAGGCGCGACTTCAATCTTGGAAAGTTTAAGGGCTTTGAAAGGTATAAATTTTGTCGCTTTATTAGTTAAGGCTTACTTATCAGAAGCTACGATGTTAGCAAGACGTGTTATAGTATGAAGTTTGATATGTCTTTTCGCTATCGAACCCTAATCCAAATCTAGCATGTTTAACTTTAAGATTTCAATTTAGTCGACATTAGTCTAAGCGCCGATGTTGTATAAAGAAGGAAATTGTAGTTGTTAAGTCGGTTAGACTATATAACATGTTAGACCTTAGAACTTGGAATTGTAAGAAGGATTGAAAAAGACTTTGAATTGTTAAGATGTAGTCGAGAATGGCTCGAGTTTTGCTATTTCAGATGAATCATGGGGCTGAATTTTACACGTATTGTAAGGCGTGTAATCCCTTTGTTTGGTTGTTGTTTGGAGCCTTAAACGTGGCTCGTTGGTTATTGTATTTCACTTGAAAAAGGTGGCAAAGTGAGTAGAAACAAAGGAAGTGTCGCCCGATTTTCCGTAGAATTGTAGACTAAGTACTTAGTATTATTCTACATAGAGACTAGAAGTTGATAGCCTTGTTGTGACCATTATAGGTTGACACTTCTACGCATTTGTATTCGCCTTACTGTGGATTTAGCCAAAAGGTATGTGAACTATCTCCTCTTCCAAAGATGATTCCTTAAGATTAAGAAAGTATGTTCTACTCCTTAAACGACCCATTCCTCGCTTGTATTTGGATTGCCTAAAATAGAATTTGTTCTATGTACTTCCTCGAGTGTACTTTGATGTTTAAATTGTAAGTAGTATAATCCATTTCCTTAGGGAAGTTTGGATTCTAAAAGTGAAGGTATTTTTACTTAAAGCACGCTGTAGTCTTAAAAAGGAAGTGGTTTCCAAATCTTTGGCTGTCTTAGTTCTAAAACCTAAAGGTCATTATAGTGACTTTAGAGCCAAAGGAGTGATTTACTTATTTGATTTAAAAGAGGAGAAATGACATGATTTAAGAGAAGTAACTTGTGTTAAGGGTGAAGTTACTGAGGTTCAAAAGTAGAAGAAAACTTGTTTTCTAACTATTAAGAACTTGATTTGTAAGTAGTGATACTTGGTTTTAAAAGTATAAGTCTCTTGGTTATAAAAAGGAACGGATATGTCTAAAACCATAAAAGCGGTTATAACGCTTTACGGGAAGTTGGTTATAACGGCTTTATGGAAGGTTTAGAAAGTGTCTATTTTGATTAATCGCATAAGTTGCCTAGATTGTGAAAATTTGAAGTTACTTGGTTTCAAGCTTTGAAATGAGTTTTCTAAAAGTGTAGTAACTTACTTTGAAAAATAGACACGCTGATACTACGTGTTAGTATCTCGGGGCTTTACATAGAAAGCGAGTCTTTATAAAGGAACGACGACGTAGTACTTTGGCTCGATAAATCAAGATTTGTCTAATGTGCCTCGTAAGTACTTTGACTTGTTAAAAGAGAATTTTCCTATGATGCCTTGATTAAGTACTTGGCTTGATAAATTGAAGATTTGTCTAAGCGTCTCCCGATAAGTACTTTGGCTTGTTAAATGAGATTTTATTCTATTTGTGCCCTGATAAGTACTTTGGCTTGTTAAACGAGAATTTATTCTATTTGTGCCCTGATAAGTACTTTGGCTTGTTAAATGAGAATTTATTCTATTTGTGCCCTGATAAGTACTTTGGCTTGTTAAATGAGAATTTATTCTATTTGTGCCCCGATAAGTACTTTGGCTTGTTAAACGAGAATTTATTCTATTTGTGCCCCGATAAGTACTTTGGCTGTTAATTGAGAACTTGCATATACGTGCTGGTAATAGCCTTCGAGTGCAAGTATTATGTTTTATTAAGCTTCCGCGACTCTGGTCGGTCTTGTCTTGTAAGTTATCGACGCACCGACAGCCGACGTGATTCCACGCATGCCTGCATCAGAGTACTGGGTTAAATTCCGGATTTTTATAAGACACGGTGCTTATGTCTTGTTTACGGCTCACGAGATAGGGTAGAGTATATGTGAGGTACACCCCAAGATGCTATACCACCCGCTTTACCACCTTCTCCGTAGAGTATATGCGAGCGGGTACACCCCAAGACGCTATACCACCCGCTTTACCACCTTCCAGGTAGTATACGTGAGGTACACCCCAAGACGCTATACCACCCGCTTTACCACCTTCTCCAGGGTAGAGTATATGTGAGGTAAACCCCAAGACGCTATGCCACCCGCTTTACCACCTTCTCCGTAGAGTATATGGCGGGTAAACCCTCAAGACGCTATACCACCGCTTTACCACCTTCTCCGTGGCAGAGTATACGAGTGGTAAACCCCAAGACGCTATACCACCGTGGACTTGGTGTTCATGTATGCCTATTGCGTTGTACTATATCACGGATCGCCGGCAGCGAGTAAGGATTCCACGCACGATTGATATCACGGGCACGAGACCCATAGTTATATTTGAGTAGTGACTTCGGCGCAAGGCCCCGACTCACGTGGATCGCTATGTATCAGGTATCGTAGGTTGGCTATCATACATGTCTCCCGCTTGTTTAGATCGTTATGATTTATTACGCATTTCATCGCTCACATACTTGGTACATTCTTCAGACCGACCTCCTTCGGGCCGCATGCCGCAGTTCGTGCACGCTGCTTCGCGATCGGCAGTGTAGAATCCTCGCCGTGGTTTTTGGATAGCTCCTCTGCTCGTGAGTTTATCTTTTGGTATATATCCTTCAAGATGTGCTTTGCATGGGTACGGCGGCCATTCCGCCATAGTTCGCTTTAACTCTGAGGTCCGTATTCATACGTGGATCGACTCACGTACTGTTGTTTATGATATACGGCAGCCTCGCCGGATTTGCCTCGCACGCACGCACGCTTAAAAAAAAAAAAAGGTGTTATTTCGCCCGCATTTACTTGTATTGTTATGCGTAGGCGGCGCCTGCTGTAGGCACCACCACGCCCGGGTTCGGGTCGCGACAGAGTGGTATCGAGCACTCATCTCTGAATGTCTACACCGTGTCTAGTAGTTCGCTTATCGGGTGTGTTGCGCGCACACCCATAAACAGAGGCTACAGGACATTTAGGAGTCGGTTTCTATTCTTCTCACTCAGATCGTACATGTAATGTTAGTAAGATAATTCCTCTCCGACGATTTTTGTGTTACAATGCCTCCCGGCGAGGGCAACAAACGCCTGCAGTGGCAAAGGAGAAGCAGGAGCTACTAGTCGACTCGAGAGTTGATAGGGCTCGTGCCTGTGGTATACGGATGTTGTTCTACAATGGCAAGTTCTTCTCGCCAGTTTTGAGACCTCAAAGACTGCAGCCTGCGCTTCTCGGCTAGAGAAGACTTTAGGGTCGCGAGGAAGCAGCTATGTTATCGACCAAGATAGCGTGTTAGCGCTTTCCTCACAGAAGTTATTCACCACATTTAGCATGTGTGTACAGAGGGCAGAGGGCCATGAGATCGTGAAGAGGGCTAGACCGGCTGGTTATCCCAAAGGAGTTTTGACGAGTCGCCTCAAGAATGAGTGAGGTATTCGTCCCAAATTACCCAGTACATACCCCCGCAGCTCACATGTGGGAGATTTGACCTCACTAGGTATTTAGGAGCCGGTCCAAGCTCCCGGTCGAGGTTCTCGTGAGCAGAGGACCTTCTCTGGCCGAGGCCACCTATTCCTCGGTACCAGACGTGGTAAGCATCATTCAGTGAAATGTCGCATGACACAGATGGTTGTTACTATTGTGGCCGTCGGCCACAAGAAGTCGGAATGCCCTGCTAGAAAGAGCGCCAGGGTGGCTCAACCTTGAGGTCAGAGTTGGTTCCTCTTCCTCCGCACTGCAAGGCCCCTGCAAGGTGTTCAGATGTCACCCGTGGCAGAGGTCGTGAGTTTATAGTTCGCGGTCCTTCAACCGCATAGATGACGCGACCATCGGACAGATCGTGAGGCGACATCGCACGGGAGATTCAGATTTTGCCCTAGCATATATGTTTTCCTCAGGTTGCAAGCGCTATAAGTGATAGTTCCTGCAGGTAGGAATACTTTGATTACTAAGGCGGTTAAGAATGTTGACAAGAATGGTAGTGAACCGAGACTATAGTTGTATAGAGTTCACAACTTGTAATTACCCGTATGTGTAAGACCGACAGGAAGATCGCAAGAGAAATACTTCGGCTTATGTGACGAACCTCTGTGAATAGGGGTAGGTAAGTACCTCGAGATAAGAGAGAGATTTATTTCAGACTAAGAACGAGAAGTTACGAGTGACGACGAGTCGGTTATGGACTCATTTCGGTCACCGATAGTTTGAAATGGGTAATGTCGCTTAGAAATGGTCCCGCGATGCGATGGTCCTCGAGGACGCCAGCCCAAGTTCGCTTAATCGTTATACGAGTTCGTGGACGCTGCTCCACCTAACTAGGTCGTAAGGACTTGAAGAGCCTTAGAGGAAATTCAAGTAGCATAATGGCCAAGTTGGTTAGTAACTCTAAGGATCGGGGAATGTAAACAGCATTAGAGATTTTGTACGGTACTAGATGAGTTTGAAAGTACGAAAGTATGACAAGTAAGGAAAGAAAGGAACCTCTGTGGATCCCGTGTTTGGGAAGATCAGAACCTTCGAGTTTTGTGGAATGGACCACTGACGGAAGGTCCATTATTATGTTTACGATGTTATGTATGCGCATGCGGCATCGCTGGTCTTGTGCATTTGATCGATAGGCATAGTATGTAGTTACGCCGAGTTTGTATAGCTTGACAATCGACTAAGAACATTCGGGACGAATGTTTCTAAGGGGGAAGAATGTTACACCCGTGAAGTTCAGGATATGTGTTGAATGTACGTATGAGCACAAGACTTGGAAATTAGTACGAAAGGAAGGATTGTTTTTCCGACGGAAAGTCTTCCTGACGCCTAAAGGAAAATGTTCGTTGCTGAGAATTGGATTCTCAAAATGTATTATTTGTAAAGTATAGAACTTATTATTATTAAGGAAATTTATTTCGCTCGATTTGGTCACGCCCACCCGAGGAATTTTACGCTTTATGGCCCACGAGGGTTGCTGCACTTTATGAACGAATGAGGGAGACACGCGGCACCCCACACGGTCTTGGTCGAATTATTCCAAGGGTAAAATGGTCAATTACCACGGTGGAAGATAAGTCTTGCTAAGCTTGACATCGTTGACTTGTCAACTTGCCACATAAGCTTAATCCTTGTGATTTTCATCTAAGCCACCCATTTGTTTTAGTCTAAGCCTCCATCGTGTGTTATAAGCTCACTACTAGTGCAAGACTAGCTTTTACACTTAGAAAATTAGAGAAACCCTGTGCACCTTAGGTCGCTCTCGCCAGGCTTCTCCTCACACAAAAATTTTGTAGTTGATCCATTAGCCACAAGACTTTAACCCAATGTCCCCAAGGGTATTATAAGGATATCTCAATAGAAAGATTTCGAAAAACGATTTTTACGTTAGTCGCAAGGCGAAACTAAGGAGTTCTTCAACTTTGAAGTCGAACTCGCATGGTTCTTCATAGGCCTCTAAGAGTGCTTGAGCGGATTGGAACCTAAGGAAAGCGAGCTAAGAATGGCTAAGGCGCGATCAATCTTGGAAAGTTTAAGGGCTTCAAAGGTATAAATTTTGTCGCTTTATTAGTTAAGGCTTACTTATTGTCAGAGCATGGATGTTAGCAAGCATGTGTTATAGCATGAAGTTTGATATGTCTTTGGCTACTGGAACCCTAATCCAAATATAGCATGTTTAACTTTAAGATTTCAATTCTAGTCGATTATTAGTCTAAGCGCCGCATGTTGTATAAAAGCAGGAAATTGTAGTTGCTAAGTTGGTTAGACTATATAACATGTTAGACCTTAGAACTTGGAATTGTAAGAAGGATTGAAAAGACTTTGAATTGTTAAGATGTAGTCCGAGAATGGCTCGGAGTTTTAAGCTATTTCGTATGAATTGCGGGGCGGAATTTTATACGATTGTAGCGGTAATCCCCTTTGTTTGGTTGTTGTTTGGAGCCTTAAATGTGGCTCGTTGGTTATTGTATTTCGCCTTGAAAAGGTGGCAAAGTGAGTAGAAACAAAGGAAGTACGCCTGATTTTCCGTAGAATTAGAGACTAAGTACTTAGTATTATTCTACATAGAGACTAGAAGTTGATAGCCTTGTTGTGACCATTATAGGTTGACACTTTTACGTACGGTGTATTCGGCTTAGCTTGTGGATTTATAAAAGGTATGTGAACTATCTCCTCTTCCAAAGATGATTCCTTAAGATTAAGAAAGTATGTTCTACTCCTTAAACGACTCCATTCCTTGCTTGTATTTGGATTGCCTAAAATAGAATTTGTTCTATGTATTTCTCGAGTGTACTTTGATGTTTAAATTGTAAGTAGTATAATCCATTTCAGGAAGTTTGGATTCTAAAAAGTGAAGGTATTTTTACTTAAAGTACGCGTAGTCTTAAAAAGGAAGTGGTTTCCAAATCTTTTGGCTAGTGTCTTAGTTCTAAAACCTAAAGGTCATTATAGTGACTTTAGGGAGCCAAAGGAGTGATTTACTTATTTGATTTAAAAGATGAGAAATGACATGATTTAAGAGAAGTAACTCGTGTTAAGTGTGGTTACTGAGGTTCAAAAGTAGAAGAAAACTTGTTTTCTAACTATTAAGAACTTGATTTGTAAGAGGTGATACTTGGTTTTAAAAGTATAAGTCTCTGTTATAAAAAGGAACGGATATGTCTAAAACCATAAAGGGTTATAACGGCTTTATGGGAAGTCGGTTATAACTACTTTGGAAGGTTTAGAAAGCGCCTATTTTGATTAATCTGCATAAGTCGCCTAGATTGTGAAAATTTGGTTACTTGGTTTCAAGCTTTGAAATGAGTTTTCTAAAAGGTAGTAACTTACTTTGAAAAATAGACACGCTCGATACTACGTGTTAGTATCTCGGGGCTTTACATAGAAAGGAGTCTTTATAAAGGAATGTACGACGTAGTACTTTGGCTTGATAAATCAAGATTTGTCTAAGCGCCTTGCAAGTACTTTGACTTGTTAAAAGAGAATTTTCCTATGTATGCCTTGATTAAGTACTTTGGCTTGATAAATCAAGATTTGTCTGTGTGCCCCGATAAGTACTTTGGCTTGTTAAATGAGAATTTATTCTATTTGTGCCCTGATAAGTACTTTGGCTTGTTAAATGAGAATTTATTCTATTTGTGCCTCGATAAGTACTTTGGCTTGTTAAACGAGAATTTATTCTATTTGTGCCCTGATAAGTACTTTGGCTTGTTAAATGAGAATTTATTCTATTTGTGCCCGATAAGTACTTTGGCTTGTTAAATGAGAATTTATTCTATTTGTGCCCGATAAGTACTTTGGCTTGGTTAATTGAGAACTTGCATATACGCTGGTAATAGCCTTTCGAGTGCAAGTATTATGTTTTATTAAGCCGCGACTTGGCCATCGCCTTGTTGTAAGTTCGACGCATCGATGATGGGATTCCACTGCATGCCCGCTACTTGTAGTACTCGGGTTAAATTCCGATTTTTATGTAAGATACGCGGTGCTTATGTCTTGTTTCACGGCTCACGAGATAGGGCAGAGATACGCGGAGTGGTACACCCTCAAGACGCTATACCACCCGTTTTACCACCTTCTCCAGGGTAGAGTATATGTGAGGGGTACACCCCCAAGATGCTATACCACCCGTTTTACCACCTTCTCCAGGGTAGAGTATATGTGAGGGGTACACCCCCAAGATGCTATAACACCCGTTTTACCACCTTCTCCAGTAGTATACGCTGGTGGTACACCCCAAGACGCTTACGCCACCCGCTTTACCACCTTCTCCGTAGAGTATACGTGAGGGGTAAATGTCACGACCCATTCCGGGTGGATCGTGCCTTACCGGCACCCAAGTAGTCATACATCGAGTAATCGAAACATAAAGCAAGACATAAAATAGTTTATAAAACAAGACATACGATTTTGTGAGAAAACACGCTTTCTAAGATATATAAATATAATCATGTTTTAGCAGCATCCGATAATCGCATAAATACGACTCATGCACTTCTAAGGAAATATACCACTATGGCGGACAGTGGCCCGCCATACCCTCGATCAGATAAAAACTATCTACAACAGGAGATCATACCAAAAGCAGAGCCTCCAAGAGACGGAGCTCCCGACACCAACGTAGAGATCCTAAGGACGCGGATCTAGCACTGCTTGCCCTTACCGCAGATGAACGCAGCCCCAAGGAGGTCAAGATAACAGTACTAAGTATGCGAAATCAGAAAGTACTTAAATGAAAAACATATCATTTTAGTTAAAACCGCCATAAATATGTATGAAACAACCAAAGAAACCGCACGTAGTGTCACATCATAAACAAGATCAACAATAGGTAATCGTAATAGGTCTTGTCTAGGCGCGAATGATCAAACAGGCCACTCGCCCATATCATCATTCCGCAGCCTAACTCGACTCCCGAGTCCGCATAGGCCACTCACGGGCCCGCATTTAGGTAACCCCGCATCGAGGGTAGCTACTCTCGCATCGCCCCGACTCGCTGTCCGCATGGCCACGCACTGCATGAGGCATAACCCCGCATACTAACCTCGAACTCTCAGAGTTCAAGATAGGCCCCCGACCCGCATGAGGTATTCTCGAATCACGGTCCTGCATCACTCGAGTCTACCCCAGACGGAGGGCGCTTTAACCCCTGTGATCATCTCAAGAGGCGAGTGATAGTATACTAACATAACAACTTATCTTTTAGTAACATAAGCACAACAAGGATACTCACCTATACAAACGCTACAAGATACTAACACACATAGCATCATATCATGTCTACTTATCAAACCATCTTATTATTCTTTTCACAATATAAGTCCGTTATAACACATAGGCAAACTTGTTTCTTTTATCAATCTTAAGTGGTTATACTTACTTCCCATAAAGCTAGTATAACTCTTAAGCTTCGCTTCAAAATCAATTAGTTCTCTTCTGCTTAATAAACGGTTCAAGAGTCCCTTTGAAATGTTTTCGCTTCTTATTATTCAAAGCTTAAGCCACAGGCATTGCCAGACGTATTATTCGTGCTTAAGCCGTGAGGCATTGCCGTAAGTATTATTCATTTTAACACATGTACGCCTACCGCACTATATACATATTGTAAAATATCATGCTTTAGGAAGAATCACATACCTTCTCGTAAATCCACCGCCAAGTCGAGTATGTCGCTACAGCAGAATCACCATAATAGTCACAGATATCTATCAAAGTCTAGACTATTCTGTAGGTCATTCTAAACAGAGGGTCCTCAATTCTACGAAAGTCGGGCAGCACAACCCTACCCTGAGCTATATAAGTTCATCAGAAAACACCCATGTAAGTACAACAGATATTCTTCTTTATACCCTTCTAAGGTGTTACAACAATTCTATTCCTTAACAACCTTCTAAGTATTTATACTTATTCTTATATTACAACAAGATATATATTCTAATTCAAAAGAGGGTTAGGATTAGTTACCCTGGAAGCCCAATAATATCCTAGAAAAGTCGCTACCGAGCAAGGTTTTGCTCCTAAGTTGTATGTCTAAGAAAACCTTAGAAGTTCTTCACAACTTCTTCTAAGTACTAAGGTATTCGGGCTAGGTATTTTGGGCATTATAACAATACAAGAAGGCAACTTTTCTACCAAGGGAGGGGGTAGGTTTCTGCCAGGCTAGCTGGTAGCCTCGCCAAGCTTCTCAAGGGGAGTGTGTGTTGACTAAACAACAAGAGGGAGAGGGCGGGATTTGACACTTAGATAGATGGCTCACTTTAGGATGAAATAACTCTACAACAAGGCGGGTATTTATAGGTCAAGACATGGCCAACCAATGGCCAAGATTATGCCAAGTGCAAGGCAAGTGTAGGGTGAGGATTTAGGCAAGTGTCCTTGGCCAACTTGCACACAAAATATCTATCCAACTTTATGACAAGGCTTGCATTCCAATCGCCCTATTGCCGTGATTAGTCCACCAATGAGAGGGTGGAAAGTGTCGCCTCTCATTGGTCCAAAGTGTTACGCCTCTAAAAATCCGCAAAAATAAGAAATGACATAGCCGGATTTTATCCTATGAAAGCCGTGGAAACGCTTCGCCTGAAACCGCTCGCGGTGAGTTGTGCCTAAAAATCGCCCAAGGCCTAACTTTAAGACTAAAACTTTTCAGACGTATTCCTTTACGCATACTCGGAAATACGGTATAACATTCTCCTTCCTTAGAAACATTCGTCCCGAATGTTCCTTCCTAAGACAGATAACGCTAAGGTTCTTCAAAACTTAAACAAGCTTGCATAAAGCCACACACGCCATAAACAACACTTAGGCATAAACGATAATGAAAATTTATAAGTAGGAAAGTGAATTACCCGGAGGCGGGAACAAGTGAGGATACTTCGCCTCATGTCCTCCCTGGCTTCCCACGCCATCTCCTCCCCGAGCTCGCTCCGCCACAAGACTTTGACTAAGCCACGCCCCGTCCGCAGACGCTTAACTCCGACGATCGATTATCGCTACGGGAATCTCTCATACGATAACCCCTGGCCACCGACATCGCCAATCGGATGTACCCTAGACGGATCCCCGATACATCTCCTCAAAGATAGAAACGTGAAACACCGATGCACTTCCTCCGCATCGGACGCAGATCTAACTCATAGGCAACCTTGCCTACCTCGCGACAATCAAACGCCCAATGTACCTGGGCCGAAGCTTCTTCTTCTTCCCGACTCATCACACCCTTCATGGGTGACACCTTTAGGAAAACCCAATCATCAATCGCAAACCTGCATGTCGACGACGATGATCCGTGATACGATTGCCGACTCGAGTCAATAGCCGCCTGATAAGCTTCACCTTATCCACCGCTCGCCGCACCAACCGTCCCACTAGCCGCACTCGCCCACCTCAACCAACCTATAGGCGACCGCACTTCCTCCCATACAAGGCCTCATAAGGCGCCATCCGAATACCGGAGTGGTAGCTATTATTATACGCGAACTCAACCAGAGGCAAATGATCCTCCCAACTACCATCGGTCAATAACACAAAGCTCGCAAAGATATCCTCAAGAGTCCGATAGTGCGCTCGCTCGTCCGTCTGTCTCAGGATGAAATGCAAGACTGTGCTCACCGCCCCTAAACTCCTCTCGAAGCGACTCTGCAGCCGGCCGAACCGCTCTCGTCTCGATATGATCGAAGTAGGACTCATGCACCGACGATCTCTGATGTAAAGTCCGCATAATCTCACCAAAAGTCGCCCCGACGGAAGAAAGCGGGCTGATTTCGCCACCGCCGACGATAACCCATATAGAATCATGTCTCCTCCGAAAGCGAGGTAATCCCGTGACGGTCCATGTTGATTACCTCCCACTTCCGTGTCGATCTCTATCGCTCAGAATAAACCACTGTGTCTCTCGTGCTCTACCTTACTCGCCGACAACACGCATCGAGCTACGAACTCAGAACGCCCTCTTCAAGCCATCCCACCAATACACGCATCTAAGGTCGTGGTACATCTTGGTCGAATTCGATGGATAGAGTAACGCCGCTACCGCGGTGCTTCCCAAGAACTCACAAGTCCTCAAACATCCGAACACACAACTCGCCAAACCTTAGCACCCCATCGTGCTACCAAAAGCGACCCTTGCCTCACGTAAGAGTCAGATCACGATATCGAATCAAAGCCGATCTCGAATCGCTGCTCTTCACCTCTCAACGACGGAAGACTCGCAACCTCACGAACTCTAACCCCATTGCTATCGTAATCAATCAAACGGACACCAAGGCTTGCTAATCGTGCAAATCACGAACCATGTCCTCCTCTCTAGCCGCACATCCGATAGGCTCCCATCGACCTACGACTCAAGAGCATCCGCCACAACATCGCCTTCCCGTGGTACAGATATCAACATCGTAATCCTTAAGCAACTCCAACCACCGCCTCTCGCCGTAAGTTCACTCCTCCGTCAAGATATACCGAGGCTCTCGTGGTCCGTGAAAATATCCACGGAACCCCATACAAATAGTGCCTCCAGATCTTCAAAGCGAATCACTACCGCCAACTCCAAATCACGCGGGTAGTTCCTCTCGTGTTTCTTCAATCGCGGACGCATATGCTATAACTCGCCATGCCGCATCAACACACATCCCAACCCGATGCCCGACGATCACAATACACGCATATAACCATCCGACCTCCGAAGAGTAAGAACGGGCGGCCGCCGCCTCTTTTCAAAGAATCGAAACCCCGCCACAAGCATCACCATCAAACTCGCCGCTTTCCGAGTCACCTTAGTCACCGGTGCGTAGATAAGCAAACTTCTCCACGAACCGCCGATAATACTCGCAAGGCCCGTAAAATCGCGAACCTCGCTTGAGTAAGAGTTCAGGCCAAGTCCTCGATCGCTCGATCTGGCCAGACAACTCGAACGCCATCACTCATAATATGCCCAAGAAACGCCATCAAGTCAACCAAAACTCACATTTGGAAAACTTGGCGATAATCGCTGGTCTCGAGAATCACAAGACAGCCTCAAACGCCCGCATGCTCCCGCTCCGAGCGAGAATAAACCAAGATATCATCAATGAACACTATCACAAACGTGTTCCAAAAATGGTTTGAACACTCGGCTCATCAAATCCATGAATACCACGAGCATCGTCAACCCAAAAGACATGACTCAACTCATAATGCCCGCATCGTCCGAATGCAAATTCAGGACATCCACCTCTCGACTCGCACTGATGATAGCCCGATCGCAGATCAATCTTGAGAAACATCTCGCACTCGCAACCGGGTCGAACAAATCATCAATCCCGGGAGCGGGTATTCGTTTAACGGTCACCTTGTTCACCGCTCAGAATCAACACACATGCGCAGCGCCCCGCCCTTCTTCTTCACGAACAATACCGCGCCTCTGTGGAGAAACACTGGCCTAATGAAGCCCTTCTCTAGCAAATCCCTGCCGATCCTTCAAATCTCTCAACTCGGCAAAGCCATTCTCGTATGGCTGAACGGAAATAGGCCGAGTATCCGCAACACATCTATACAAAACTCGATCTCCTCTCGTGAGGGATACCCGAGGTCATCCGAAACACGCCCGGGAACTCACGACCATCGAATCGACGGAAAATCCGCACCTCACCTTCAGATCAAACACCCGAACGAGATGGTAGATATACCCTTCTCGCACCATCTTCCTAGCCTCGAGGTAGGAAATAAACCTACCCTCTACGATACCGTGCTCCTCCCACTCAACAACCGGCCTCAGAAACTGAACCGCATTACTCTCTCTCAGCCTACATTGGCATAGCAAGAGGCTAGCCAATCCATCCCCATAATCACATCAAAGTCAAACATCTCCAACTCTATCAAGTCCGCCAGTGGTCCGACGATCAGAATGGTCACAGACAAGCCCTATATACCCGCCGAGCTACCACCGAATCACCCATCGCGTAGCTACCGAAAGTGGTTCATGGACTCCTGCCTATCCCTATCCTACTAGCAACAAGTGGAGATATATAGGACAGAGTAGAACCCGGATCTATCAAAGCATACACATCAAACCTAGAACCGATAAGGTACCCGTGATTTACATCAAAGAGGCCTCCCGATCCCGCCGGCCGACAGCATAAATGCGGTTCTCGAGGACCGCGAATCGACTCGAGCCACGACCGCCACACTGGCCGACCTACGAGCACTCGCCCCGGCGAGTAATCAGAGGAGATGACGGCGCGCAATGTAACTCGGCGCCGAGCCCTACCACCGCCACGCTTCGGCCGACAAGCTCGCAGTGACCTCGCCGCTACAATCAGAATAAGATCCAAAAGTAGTACCACACTTCCCGTGAATGGGATCTACCGTGACGGCCACACCGTGGTGGTCCCGATCGCCGCACTTCGCTACTCGACGCCCAAGCCCCGCCCCGGTCCGCCTCAAAATCGTGGCCGTGGCCGAGGACGGCAGAGTGCTCAGGCCGGCCGGTGCGCGACCCAGATCGCCGCCGAGGCCGCCACCACGATAACCACCGTAAGACCTCCCGCCCCGCCTTCTTCTCGCCGCTCGCCCACTCGCCGACCGCGCCTCGCATCCAAGGGCGCGAGCTCGCACGCGGTAATGTCCATACCCGGCCGAGAGAAACCCCGCACATGACTCGCCATATAGTCGCCTAGCCCTGACATACGGTGCACCCTATCCTCCATATTCGCTACCAATGCCGGGACATATCGAGCCAATGAATCAAACTCGACATCAGACTCCCGACAAAGGCGCCCTTCTCTCGCTCGAGTAAAAATCTATCACCGCGCCTCCTCATCCGCGAGGCAAGAAGTGAGCGAGGAAAGCCTCCGAGAACTCATCCCAAGCACCGGGACGCTGCGGTTTCCCGATAACTCCCATGAATCAAACCAATCGATCGCGTATCACGCAAATTTACGTGAACCAAAGATCACGCACTCGCTCCGACGCTCGATCACTCTCAAAATCTCAAGCCGACGATGAACTCGCGATCATCCTCCCGCCACCCATAAAACTCCGGCGGCCATACCAAGAAGTCTCAGAGCCTCAAACTCTCGCCGTGAACAACGGGCGCGACAAGATCGAGCTGAATCGAACCGCCGTGATCCAGCCTCTCTCAGACGGCCACAACTTTAGCCAAAAGTCGGGCTATCTCTCAGAGCCCTAACTCTCCGCCTGTGCCGCGGGATGAGTGCTGGTACTGTGGGTTCAGGCTGGGCCGGCGGCGCATAGAACTCGCTGCCTCGTATAGACCGGGCCCGAGCCTCGTGACTCGGGTGTCTCGCTAGCGCCTGGCCGCTTGCCCTTCGGGCCCGGTTGCCTTACGGCGAGGCATAATCAGCATACAGAAAGGAATACGTTAGAGGGTCCAACCTATAACATGCCTCTAAAGCACGATCTCGTAATGAGAAGAATGGAAACCAATCCTAAATATCCTATAGCCTCTCGACATCGGTGTGGTGCACAACACACCGATAATCAAGACTCTACTAGATACGGTTCAGACACTTTCCGAGGATTAATCGCTCGATATCACTTTTGTCACGCACTCCATTCCGGCCCGTGGATCGTGCCTACCGGCACCCAAGTAGTCATACATCGTAGTAATCAGAAACATAAAGCAAGACATAAAATAGTTTATAAAACAAGATACGATTTTGTGAGAAAACACGCTTTCTAAGATATATAAATATAATCATGTTTTAGCGCTACATCCGACAATCGCATAAATACTACTGCACTTCTAAGGAAATATAGCCACTATGGCGGACAGTATTCCCGCCATACCCCGATCAGATAAAAACTATCTACAACAGGAGATCATACTAAAAGTAGAGCCTCCAAGAGACGGAGCTCCCGACACCAACGTAGAGATCCTAAGGACGCGGATCTAGCACTGCTGCCCTTACCGCAGATGAACGCAGCCTCGGCGAGGTCAAGATAACAGTACTAAGTATGCGAAATCAGAAAGTACTTAAATGAAAACATATCATTTTAGTTAAAACCGCTTTACAAATATGTATGAAACAACCAAAGAAACCGCACGTAGTGTCACATCATAAACAAGATCAACAATAGGTAATCGTAATAGGTCTTGTTTAGGCGCGAATGATCAAACAGGCCACTCGCCCATATCATCATTCCGCAAGCCTAACTCGACTCCCGAGTCCGTGATAGGCCACTCACACGGGCCCGCATGAGGTGTAACCCCGCATCGAGGGTAGCTACCCTCGCATCGCCCCGACTCGCCGTCCGCATGGCCACACGCATCGCATGAGGCATAACCCCGCATACTAACTCGAACTCTCGTGAGCCCGCAAGATAGGCCCCCGACCCGCATGAGGTATTCTCGAATCACGGTCCTGCATCACCGAGTCTACCCCGCATCGGAGGGCGCTTAACCCCAGATCATCTCAAGAGCGAGTGATAGTATACTAACATAACAACTTATCTTTTAGTAACATAAGCACAACAAGGATACTCACCTATACAAACGTTATAAGATACTAACACACATAGCATCATATCATGTCTACTTATCAAACCATCTTATTATTCTTTCACAATATAAGTCCGTTATAACACATAGGCAAACTTGTTTCTTTTATCAATCTTAAGTGGTTATACTTACTTCCCATAAAGCTAGTATAACTCTTAAGCTTCGCTTTCAAAATCAATTAGTTCTCTTCTGCTTAATAAACGGTTCAAGAGTCCCTTTGAAATGTTTTCGCTTCTTATTATTCAGTTAAGCCGTGAGGCATTGCCAGACGATTATTCAAAGTGCTTGCCGCAGGCATCGCCGTAAGTATTATTCAGCTTTAACACATGTACGCTCACCGCATCTATATACATATTGTAAAATATCATGCTTTAGGAAGAATCACATACCTTCTCGCTAAATCCACCGCCAAGTCGAGTATGTCACAAGCAGAGAATCACTTATAATAGTCACAGATATCTATCAAAGTCTAGACTATTCAGAGGTCATTCTAAACAGGGTCCTCAATTTACTGAAAGTGGGCAGCACAACCCTACCCATGAGCTATATAAGTTCATCAGAAAACAAATTCTATGTAAGTACAGTCAGATATTCTTCTTTATACCCTTCTAAGGTGTTACTTCAATTCTATTCCTTAACAACCTTCTAAGTATTTATACTTATTCTTATATTACAACAAAGATATATATTCTAATTCAAAAGAGGGTTAGGATTAGTTACCCTGTAAAGCCCAATAATATCCTAGAAAAGTCGCACCGAGCAAGGTTTTGCTCCTAAGTCAGATGTCCAAGAAAACCATAGAAGTTCTTCACAACTTCTTCTAAGTACTAAGGTATTTGGGCTAGGGTATTTTGGGCATTATAACAATACAAGAAGGCAACTTTTCTACCGGAGGGGGTAGGTTTCTGCCAGGCTAGGGGTGGGGTAGCCCCGCCAAGCTTCTCAAGGGGAGTGGGTGTGTTGGACGAAACAACAAGAGGGAGAGGGAGGATTTGAGACTTAGATAGATTGCTCAATTTAGGATGAAATAACTCTTCAACAAGGGGGTATTTATAGGTCAAGACACGGCCAACCAATGGCCAAGATTATGCCAAGTGCAAGGCAAGTGTAGGGTGAGGATTTAGGCAGTGTCCTTGGCCAACTTGCACACAAAATATCTATCCAACTTTATGACAAGGCTTGCATTCCAATCGCCCTATTGCCGCGATTAAGTCCACCAATGAGAGGGTGGAAAGTGTCGCCTCTCATTGGTCCAAAGTGTTACGCCTCTCTAAAAATCCGCAAAAATAAGAAATGACATACGGATTTTATCCTATGAAAGTCGTGGAAACGCTTCCGAAAACTGCTTTGTGAGTCAGGCCTAAAAATCGCCCAAGGCCTAACTTTAAGACCAAACTTTTGTACGTATTCCTTTACGCACATACTGGAAATACGGGTATAATAAAGAAACCCCAAGATGCTATACCACCTGCTTTACCACCTTCTCCAGTAGAGTATATGTGAGGTAAACCCCAAGATGTTATACCACCGCGACTCGGTGTTCATGTATGCCTATTGGTGTTGTACTATATCACGGATCACGGCAGTGAGGAAGGATTCCACGCGCATGATTGATATCACGGGCATGAGACCCATAGTTATATTCGAGTAGTGACTTCGGGGCCGCGCCCCGACTTGATGGATCGCTATGTATCAGGTAATCGTAGGTTGGCTATCATACATGTCTCCCCGCTTTGTTTAGATCGTTATGATTTTATTACGCATTTCATCGCTCACATACTTGGTACATTCTTCGCATCGACTCCTTCGGCCGCTCACGCCGCAGTTCGTGCACGCTTGGTGATCGGCAGTGTAGAATCCGCCGTGGTTTTGATAGCTCCTCTGCTCAGGAGTTTATCTTTTGGTATATATCCTTCAAGATGTGCTTTGTACGCTGGTACGCGGGCCTCGTCCCGCCATAGTTCGCTTTAACTCTGTGAGGTCCGTATTCATACGGGATCGACTCATGTACGGTTGTTTATGATATACGGCACTGCCGCTTTGCCTCGCACGCACGCACGCTTAAAAAAAAAAAAAGAGGTGTTATTTCAGCCCGCATTTACTTGTATTGTTATGCAGGGTGCCTGTGTAGGCACCGCCACGCCCGGTTCGGGTCGTGACAGAGTGGTATCGTGAGCAAATACCTCTAACGTCTACATCGTGTCTAGTAGTCTTGCTTATCGGTGTGTCGCGCCACACCCATAAACAGTGAGGCTACGTGACATTTAGGAGTTGGTTTCATTCTTCTCACCAGATCGTACATAGAGTGTTAGTAAGATAATTCCTCTCTCGACGTATTTTTGACATGTACCTATGCCTCCGGCGAGGGCAACACCGCCTGTATGGCAAAGGAGTAGCAGGAGCTACTAGTCGACTCAGAGAGTTGATAGGGCTCGTGCCTGTGGTATACCTGATGTTGTTCTACGGCAAGTTCTTCTCACGCTGTGTTTTGAGACCTCAAAGACTGAGCCTGCAGCTTCTCAGAGAAGACTTTGGTGTCATGAGGAAGCTATGTTATTGACCAAGATAGCGTGTTACGCTTCTCACAGAAGTTATTCGCCAAGACATGCATGTGTGTACAGAGGGTAGAGGCCAGCGAGATCAGCCAGAAGAGGGCTAGGACCGGTTGGTTATCCTGGAGTTGGACGAGTCGCTCAAGAATGAGCGAGGTATTCGTCCCACCACCCAATACATACCCCGCAGCCACTGTGGGAGATTTGACCCCACAAGGTATTTAGGAGCCGGTCCAAGCTCCCGGGGTCGAGGTTCTCAGGGGAGCAGAGGACCTTCTCGGTCGAGGCCACCTATTCCTCAGTGTACCAGATGTGGTAAGCATCATTCAGGGAAATGTCGTTATGACACAGATGGTTGTTACTATTGTGGCCGTCCGGGCCACAAGAAGCGGGAATGCCCGGTTAGAAAGAGCGTCGGTAGGGTGGCTCAACCTTTGAGGCCGGTAGTTGGTTCCCCTTCCTCCGCACTGCAAGGCCCCCAGGCGGTGTTCTGTCGCCACCGTGGCAGAGGTCGGGAGTTTATAGTTCGCGGTCCTTCGAACCGCATAGATGACGTGACTATCGACAGATCGTGAGGCGACATCGCACGGGGTACAGGTATATTTCATTCTTTTAAATCATACGTGCTTTGATAGATTCAGATTTTGCCCCAGCATATATGTTTTCTCGTTGCTAGCGCTATAAGTGATAGTTCCTCAGGTAGGAATACTTTGATTACTAAGGTGTGAAGTTAAGAATGTCGACAAGAATGGTAGGTGAACCGAGACTATAGTCAGATAGAGTTCACAACTTGTAATTACCCCGTATGTGTAAGATCGATAGGAAGATTGTGCAGAAATACTTGGCATGTGACTAACCTCAGTGAATAGGGGTAGGGTAAGAAGTACCTTGAGATAAGAGAGAGATTTATTTCACTAAGAACGAGAAGTTACGAGTGACGCATGAGTCGGGTTATGGACTCATTTCGGTCACCGATAGTTTGAAACGGGTAACGCCGCTTAGAAACGGTCCCGCGATGCGATAGGGTCCCGAGGATTCCAGCCCAAGTTCGCTAATCGTTACACGAGTTCGTGGACGCGCTCCACGAACTAGGTCGTAAGGACCTGCAAGAGCCTCAGAGGAAATTCAAGTAGCATAATGGCCAAGTTGGTTAGTAACTCCAAGGATCGGGGAACGTAACAGAATTAGAGATTTTGACGTGCACTAGATGAGTTTGAAAGTACGAGAAAGTATGACAAGTAAGGAAAGAAAGGAACCTCTGTGGATCCCGTGTTTGGGAAGATCAGAATCTTCGAGTTTTGTGAGAAGGGACCACGGACGGAAGGTCCATTATTATGTTTACGATGTTACGCGCCATGTGTGGCATCGCTGGTCTTGGCATTTGATCGATAGGCATAGTATGTAGTTATGCCGAGTTTGTATAGCTTGACAATCGACTAAGAACATTCGGACGAATGTTTCTATGGGGGAAGAATGTTACACCCGTAAGTTCAGTGATATGTGTAAGTGAATGTACGTATGGACCACAAGACTTGGAAATTAGTACGAAATGAAGGATTGTTTTTCCGACGGAAAGTCTTCCGACGCCTAAAGGAAAAATGTTCGTTGTTGAGAATTGGATTCTCAAAATGTATTATTTGTAAAGTATAGAACTTATTATTATTAAGGAAATTTATTTCGTTCGGATTTGGTCACGTGGGGCCCACCCGAGGAATTTTACGTTTTGCGGGGCCCACGAGGGTTACGGAATTTTATGAACGGGCGACACGTGGCACCCCCACATGGTCTTGGTCGAATTATTCCAAGGGTAAAATGGTCAATTACCATGGTGGAAGATAAGTCTTGCTAAGCTTGACATTGTTGACTTGTCAACTTGCCACATAAGCTTAATCCTTGTGATTTTCATCTAAGCCACCCATTTGTTTTAGTCTAAGCCCTCCATTGTGTGTTATAAGCTCACTACTAGTGCAAGACTAGCTTTTTACACTTAGAAAAATTAGAGAAACCCTTGTGCACCTTAGGTTGCTCTCGGCTTTGTGCTCCCTCTCACACAAAAATTTTGTAGTTTTGATCCATTAGCCACAAGACTTTAACCCAATGTCCCCAAGGGTATTATAAGGATATCTCAATAGAAAGATTTCGGAAAAAACGTATTTTTACGTTAGTCGCAAGGCGGAAACTAAGGGAGTTCTTCAACTTTGAAGTTGGAACTTGAAGAAGGGTTCTTCATAGGCCTCTAAGGAGTGCTTGGAGCGGATTGGAACCTAAGGAAAGGAGCTAAGAATGGCTAAGGCGCGACTTCGAATCTTGGAAAGTTTAAGGGCTTTGAAAGGTATAAATTTTGTCGTTTTATTAGTTAAGGCTTACTTATCATTGTCAGAGCATGGATGTTAGCAAGACGTGTTATAGTATGAAGTTTGATATGTCTTTGGCTATCGGAACCCTAATCCAAATCTAGCATGTTTAACTTTAAGATTTCAATTCTAGTCGATTATTAGTCTAAGCGCCGCATGTCAGATAAAGAAGGAAATTGTAGTTGTTAAGTTGGTTAGACTATATAACATGTTAGACCTTAGAACTTGGAATTGTAAGAAGGATTGAAAAAGACTTTGAATTGTTAGTATGTAGTCACCGAGAATGGCTCGAGTTTTAAGTTATTTCAGATGAATTGTGGCGGAATTTTACACGATTGTAAGGCGGTAATCCCCTTTGTTTGTTGTTGTTTGGAGCCTTAAACGTGGCTCGCTGGTTATTGTATTTCGCCTTGAAAAAGGTGGCAGTGAGTAGAAACAAAGGAAGTGTCGCCTGATTTTCCGTAGAATTAGAGACTAAGTACTTAGTATTATTCTACATAGAGACTAGAAGTTGATAGCCTTGTTGTGACCATTATAGGTTGACACTTCTACGCATTTGTATTCGGCTTAGCTTGTGGATTTAGCCGAAAAGGTATGTGAACTATCTCCTCTTCCAGCATGATTCCTTAAGATTAAGAAAGTATGTTCTACTCCTTAAATGACCCATTCCTTGCTTGTATTTGGATTGCCTAAAATAGAATTTGTTCTATGTACTTCCTTGAGTGTACTTTGATGTTTAAATTGTAAGTAGTATAATCCATTTCCTTAGGGAAGTTTGGATTCTAAAAAGTGAAGGTATTTTTACTTAAAGTACGCATAGTCTTAAAAAGGAAGTGGTTTCAAATCTTTGGCTGTCTTAGTTCTAAAACCTAAAGGTCATTATAGTCACTTTAGTGGAGTCAAAGGAGTGATTTACTTATTTGATTTAAAAGATGAGAAATGACATGATTTAAGAGAAGTAACTTGTGTTAAGCGTGAAGTTACTGAGGTTCAAAAGTAGAAGAAAACTTGTTTTCTAACTATTAAGAACTTGATTTGTAAGAGGTGATACTTGGTTTTAAAAGTATAAGTCTCTTGGTTATAAAAAGGAACGGATATGTCTAAAACCATAAAGGGTTATAACGGCTTTACGGGAAGTCGGTTATAACGACTTTATGGAAGGTTTAGAAAGTGTCTATTTTGATTAATCGCATAAGTTGCCTAGATTGTGAAAATTTGAAGTTACTTGGTTTCAAGCTTTGAAATGAGTTTTCTAAAAGTGTAGTAACTTACTTTGAAAAATAGACACGCTGATACTACGTGTTAGTATTCGGGGCTTTACATAGAAAGCGAGTCTTTATAAAGGAATGTGACGACGTAGTACTTTGGCTTGATAAATCAAGATTTGTCTACGTGCGCCTTCGTAAGTACTTTGACTTGTTAAAAGAGAATTTTCCTATGTATGCCTTGATTAAGTACTTTGGCTTGATAAATCAAGATTTGTCTATGTGCCCGATAAGTACTTTGGCTTGTTAAATGAGAATTTATTCTATTTGTGCCCTGATAAGTACTTTGGCTTGTTAAATGAGAATTTATTCTATTTGTGCCGATAAGTACTTTGGCTTGTTAAATGAGAATTTATTCTATTTGTGCCCTGATAAGTACTTTGGCTTGTTAAATGAGAATTTATTCTATTTGTGCCGATAAGTACTTTGGCTTGTTAAATGAGAATTTATTCTATTTGTGCCCGATAAGTACTTTGGCTTGTTAATCGAGAACTTGCATATACGTGCCGGTAATAGCCTTGAGTGCAAGTATTATGTTTTATTAAGTTGCCGCGACTCGATCAAGGGTCTACCGCCTTGTTGTAAGTTATCGACGCATCGACAAGGACGTGATTCCACTGCATGCTCGCTATTTGTAGTACTGGGTTAAATTCTGGATTTTTATGTAAGATACGGTGGTGCTTATGTCTTGTTTCACGGCTCACGAGATAGTGGTAGAGTATACGCGGCGGGTACACCCCAAGACGCTATACCACCCGCTTTACCACCTTCTCCGTGGTAGAGTATACGCGAGTGGTACACCCCAAGACGCTATACCACCCGCTTTACCACCTTCTCCAGGCAGAGTATACGTGAGGGTACACCCCAAGACGCTATACCACCCGCTTTACCACCTTCTCCAGGTAGAGTATATGGAGGTACACCCCAAGACGCTATGCCACCCGCTTTACCACCTTCTCCAGTAGTATACGTGGAGGGTAAACCCCAAGACGCTTATACCACTGCTTTACCACCTTCTCCAGCAGAGTATATGCTGTGGTAAACCCCCAAGATGCTATACCACCGACTCGTGTTCATGTATGCCTATCGTGTTGTACTATATCGGATCGCCAAGTGAGGAAGGATTCCACGAGCACGATTGATATCACGGCACGAGACCCATAGTTATATTTGAGTAGTGACTTGGCGCCCGCGCCCCGACTTGACGTGGATCGCTATGTATCAGGTAATCGTAGTTGGCTATCATACATGTCTCCCGCTTTGTTTAGATGTTATGATTTTATTACGCATTTCATCGCTCACATACTTGGTACATTCTTCGCATCGACTCCTTCGGGCCGCTCACGCCGCAGTTCAGTACTGCTTGGTGATCGGCAGTGTAGAATCCCGCCGTGGTTTTGATAGCTCCTCTGCTCAGAGTTTATCTTTTGGTATATATCCTTCAAGATGTGCTTTGTACGCTGGTACGGCGGCCTTGTCCCGCCATAGTTCGCTTTAACTCTTGAGGTCCGTATTCATACGTGGATCGACTCATGTATGCTGTTGTTTATGATATATGGCAGCCTCGCCGGCTTTGCCCTCGCACGCACGCACGCTTAAAAAAAAAAAAAAAGGTGTTATTTCGGGCCCGCAGCTTTACTTGTATTGTTATAGGCGGTGCCTGTAGGGCACCACCACGCCCGGTTCGGTCGACAAAGACTTTGACGGCCACGCCTCGTCCGCAGACGCCTAACTCGACGCATCGACATCGCTATGGAACCTCCTCATACGATAACCCTGGCCACCTTGACATCGCCAATCGGGTGTACTCCTAGACGGATCCCCGATACATCTCCTCAAAGATAGATACGTGAAACACCGATGACGCTTCCAGACGGACATCGATCCAACTCATAGGCAACCTTGCCTACCTCGCGACACCAAACGCCCAATCTACCTGGGCCGAAGTTTCTTCTTCCCGAATCTCATCACACCCTTCACGGCGACACCTTCAGAAAACCCAATCATCAATCGCGAACCTGTGATGCCGACGATGATGATCCGTGATACGACTTGGCCGACTCAGTCAATAGCCGCCTCGATAAGCTTCACCTTATCCATCGCCACGCACCAAATCGTCCTACTAGCCGCACTCGCCCACATCGAACCAACCTATAGGCGATCCGCACTTCCTCCCATACAAGGCCTCATAAGGCGCCATCTCAATACCGGAGTGGTAGCTATTATTGTACGCGAACTCAACCAGAGGCAAATGATCCTCCCAGCCTACCTCGGTCGATAACACAAAGCTCGCAAAGATATCCTCAAGAGTCCGGATAAGGCGCTACCGTCCGTCTGCGGATGGAATGTAGTACTCGTGCTCACCAAGGCCCCTAAACCTCTCGAAAGACCTCCGTTAGCCATAACCGGGCTCCTCGTCCGATATGATCAAGTAGGACTCCATGCACCGACGATCTCTCGTATGTAAAGTCCGCATAATCTCACTAAAAGTCGCCCCGACGGAAGAAAGTGGGCTGATTTCACACCGCCGATTTATAACCCATATAGAATCATGTCTCTCCGAAAGCAGGTAATCCCGTGATAAAATCCATGCTGATTACCTCCCACTTCCGTGTCGATCTCAATCGCTCGCAACAAACCACCGTGCCTCCGTGCTCTACCTTCACCGCCGACAACACGCACCGAGCTACGAACTCGCAACGCCCCTCTTCAAGCCATCCCACCAATACACAGATCTGGGCGTCGTGGTACATCTTGGTCGACTTCGACGGATAGTAACGCGCGCTGTGTGCTTCCCCAAGAACTCGCCAAGTCCTCAAACATCCGAACACACAACCTTCCTCAAACCTTAGCACCCCATCGTGCTACCTCAAAAGGACCTCGCCTCACGTAAGAGTTGTATCACGATATCGAATCAAAGCCGGATCTCGAATCGCTGCTCTTCACCTTCTCGACGACGGAAGACTCGCAGAACCTCACGAACTCTAACCCCATCGCTATCGTAATCAATCAAACGGACACCAAGGCTCGCTAGCCGATGCAAATCACGAACCATGTCCTCCTCTCTAGTCGCACATCCGATAGACTCCCATCGACCTACGACTAAGAGCATCCGCCACAACATTGGCTTTCCCGTGGTACAGATATCAACATCGTGAATCCTTGGCAACTCTAACCACCGCCTCGCCGTAAGTTCACTCCTCTCGCAAAAGATATACCAAGGCTCTTGTGGTCTGTAAAAATATCCACGCAACCCTATACAAATAGTGCCTCCAAATCTTCAAAGCGTGAATCACACCGCCAACTCCAAATCACGCGGGTAGTTCTCTCGTGTTTCTTCACCGTTGACGCATATGCTATAACCCCGCCATGCCGCATCAACACACATCCCAACCCGATGCCCGACGATCACAATACACGCATATAACCGCTCGACCTCCGAAGAGTAAGAACGGGGCGGTCGCCGCCTTCTTTCAAAGAATCGAAACCTCGCCACAAGCATCACCCATCAAACTTGTTGCTTTCTCGAGTCAGCCTAGTCAACGGTGCAGATAGAAGCAAACTTCCACGAACCGATAATATCCTCGCAAGGCCTAAAATCGCGAACATCCGTTGAGTAGCAGGTTCAGGCCAAGTCCCGATCGCCGATCTTCGCCGCATCCACTGAATGCCATCACCACAATATGCCCAAGAAAAGCCACCAAGTCAACCAAAACTCACATTTGGAAAACTTGGCGCATAAATCGCCGGTCTCGAGAATCACAAGACAAGACTAAATGCTCCGCATGCTCCCGCTTCCGAGCAAGAATAAACCAAGATATCATCAATGAACACTATCACAAACGTGTCCAAAATGGTTTGAACACTGCTCATCAAATCCATGAATACCACGAGCATCGTCAACCCAAAAGACATGACCGAACTCATAATGCCCGCATCGGTCCGAATGCAAATTAGTAGGGAAATCCACCACTGACTCGCGACTGATGATAGCCTCGATCGCAGATCAATCTGAGAAACATCTCGCACTCGCAACCGGTCGAACAAATCATCAATCCCGGAAGGGGGTATTCGTTTAATGGTCACCTTGTTCACCGCTCAGAATCAACACACATGCGCAAGGCCCCGCCCTTCTTCTTTACAAACAATACCGCGCCCTGTGGAGAAACACTAGGCCCGATGAAGCCCTTCTCCAAAGAAATCCCTAAGCCGATCCTTCAACTCTCTCAACTCGGCAGTGCCATTCTCAGATGGCGGAATGGAAATAGGCCGAGTGTCCGCAATATGTCTATACAAAACTCAATCTCCTCTCGTGAGGGATACCCGGAGGTCGCCTGAAACACGCCTGGGAACTCTCTCACCACCGGAATCGACGGAAAATCTGTACCGCAGCCTTCAAAGATCAAACACCAACGAGATGGTAGATATACCCTTCGCACTATCTTCCTAGCCTCGAGGTAGGAAATAAACCTACCTCTACGATACCGCGCTTCTCCCACTCAACAACCGCCTCAGAAATCGGAACTGCATTACTTTCTCTCAGAGTCTACATTGGCGAGCAAGAAGCTAGCCAATCCATCCCCATGATCACGCCGGTCAATCATCTCCAACTCTATCAAGTCGCCAGTGGTCCGACGATCAGAATGGTCACAGACAAGCTCTATATACCCGCCGAGCTACCACCGAATCACCCATCGCGTAGCTACTCGAAAGTGGTCTATGGACTCGTGCTCTATCCCTATCCTACTAGCAACAAGGGAGATATATAGGACAGAGTAGAACCCGGATCTATCAAGGCATAAACATCAAACCTGAACCGATAAGGTACTCGTGGACGACATCAGCGAGGCCTCCGATCCCGCTTGGCCAGACAAAGCATAAATGCGCGCTCGAGGACCGCGAATCGGGACCCGCGCCACGACCTCGCCGCGACCGGCCGTCCATGAGTACCTTGCCCTCCAGTGGCAGTAGTCGGGGATGGAAGACCACGAAGTTAACTCAGGGTCGACTTCTACCATCAAGATCGCTCGCTCTGACAAGCCGTGATAGTGACTCGCCGCCACAATCAAACAAGCTCCCGTAGCACCACAACTCCCGGCCGATCTACCGTGACGCCACACCGGTGGGTGGTCCCGACGCCGCACTTCGCCGCTCGACGCTCAAGTCCTCGGGCCCCGTCCGCCGAATATCTCGGCCGTGGCCGAGGACGGCAGAGTGCTCGAGCCGGCTGCGGTGCAAATCTAGATCGCCGCCGAGGTCGCCACCACGATAGCCACCAAAAGACCTCGCCATCCCGCCTCTTCTCGCCGCCGTCACAACCCGCCGGCCTCTACGCCTCACATCCAAGAGCACGAGCTCGCACGCGGTAATGTCCATACCGGCCGAAGAGAAACACCCGCATACGACTCGCCATATAATCATCTAGCCCGTGACGAGCGTGCACCCTATCCTCCATATCTCGCTACTAACGCTGGGACATATCGAGCCAATGAATCAAACTCGACATTGTACTCCCGACAAGGCGCCCTCTCTCGCCTCAAGCAGAAAAATCTATCACCGCGCCTCCTCATCCGCGAGGCAAGTGAGCGAGGAAAGCCTCTCGAGAACTCATCCCAAGTAGCCGGGACGCGTGCTCTCCCGATAACTCCCATGAATCAACCAATCGATCGCGTATCACGCAGCCTTATGTGAACCAAAGATCACTGACCGGTCTCCGACGCCCGATCACTCGTAATCCTCTCAGAGCCGACGGATGAACTCCTCGCGATCATCCTCCGCCGACCAGAAACTCGCGGGCTACAACTCGAAGTCTCAGAGCCTCAAATCCTCGCCTCGTGAACCACGGTATGATCGGGCTGGATCGAATCGCCGTGATCCACTGCCCTCATGTTCGCCACGATCCCGCCAATGGCCGCTATCTCTCAGAGCCTCCTAACTCCTCCGCCCCAGCCGTGGGACAGAGGCGTGGGTACTGTGGTCTCGCTGGGCCGGGCGGCGCAGAGCTCGCCGTCTCGTATAGACCGCCCGAGCCTCATAACTCTAGTGTGTCCCACTAGCAGCCTCTCGCTACCTTGCCCTTCTCGGGCCCGGCTGCCTTTACGCGAGGCATAATCACATGTAAAAGGAATACGTTAGAGAGGTCCAACTTTAACACAGCTCTAAAGCATGATCTCAGAGTGAGAAGAATGGAAACCAATCCTAAATATCCTATAGCCTCCTGATTATTGGTGTGGTGCACAATGCACCGATAATCAAGACTCTACTAGATACGGCTCAGAGACACTTTCCGATGATTAATCGCTCGATACCACTTTTGTCACGACTCCATTCCGGCCCGTGGATCGTGCCTTACCGGCACCCAAGTAGTCATACATCGTAGTAATCGAAATATAAAACAAGACATGAAACAGCTTTATAAAATAAGACACGCTTTATGCGAGAAAACGCCGCTTTCTAAGATATATATATAAACATGGTTTAGCGCTACATCCGACATCGCATAACATGACTATGCACTCTAAGGAAATGTAACTATGGCGGACAGTGGCCCCGCCATACCTCGATCAGATAAAACTATCTACAACAGGAGATCATACCCAAAAGTAGAGCCTCCTGAAAAGACGGAGCTCCCGACACCAACGCAGAGATCCTAAGAACGTGATCTAGCACTCGCTTGCCCTTACCGCAGATGAACGCAGCTTCAAGGAGGTCAAGATAACAGTACTAAGTATATGAAATCAGAAATACTTAAATGAAAACATATCATTTTAAAATCAGTTTTGCAAGTATGTATGAAACAACCATGGCCGCATATACGCCACATCATAAACAAGAGCAACAATAGGTAAATCAGAATGTGTCTTTTCTAGGCCGCGAATGATCAAGCAGGCCAATTGCCCGTAGTATCACCATGCAAGCCTAACTCGACTCAGAGTCCGCATAGGCCATTCACATAGGCCCGCATAGGGTACATAACCCCGCATCGAGGGTAGCTACCTCTGCATCGCCCCGACTCGTAGTCCGCATGCCACATAGACCGCATGAGGTATAACCCCGCATCACTAACCCGAACTCCCGTAGTTCGCATAGGTCCTCGACCCGCATGAGGTATTCTCGAATCACGGTCCTGCATCACCGAGTCTACCCCCATGACGGAGGCAACTTAACCCCTGCAATATGTCAAGAGGCGAGTGATAGTACACTAACATAACAAATTATCGTTAAACAACATAAGCACAACAAGAATACTCTCTTATACAAACGCTACAAGACACTAACACACATAGCATCATATCATGTCTACTTATCAAACCATCTTATTATTCTTTTCACAATTCAATATAAGTCCGTTATAAACACATAGGCAAACTGCTTTTTTATCATTCTGTGGTTATACTTAACTTCCCATAAAGCTAGTATAACTCTTAAGCTTCGCTTTAAACCAATTAGTTCTCTTCATTAAAAATGATTCAGTAATCTTTTGAAATGTTTTCATTCTTATTATTCAAAGCTTAAGCCAGGCATTGCTGTAAGTATTATTCAGCTTAAGTCAAAGACATATCAGTAGTTATTATTCACCAACACATGTACGCTTCACCGCACTACATATATATTTTAAAATATAATGCTTTAGGAAGAATCACATACCTTCTCAAATAAAACCACCGCCAAGTTGAATATGTCGCGCAGAGAATCAAATTATAATAGCCAGACACGCCTATCAACGCTCGACTACTTTGTAAACAGCTTCTAAACAGAGGGTTCTATATCCTACTTAAAATTGGGCACTTTCCTACCCGTGAGCTACTCAAGTTCATCAGAAAACAAATTCCATGTAAGTACAATTTGATTATTCTTCTTTAAATCCTTCATCGTGATAACAGTCAATTCTATTCTGTGATATTCTTCTAAGTATTTTATACTTATTCTTATACTACTACAAGATGTATTCTCTAATTCAAATGAGGGTTAGGATTATTTACCTCGTAAGCCCAATAATATCCTAGAAAAGTCGCTACCGAGCAAGGTTTAGCTCCTAAGTTGTACGCTCCAGAGTCTAAGAAACCTTAGAAGTTCTTCACAACTTCTACTAAGGACTAATGGATTTGGGCTAGGTATTTTGGGCATTATAACAATACAAGGCAACTTTTCTACCAAGGGAGGGGGTAGGTTTCGGCCAGGCTAGTGGAGGGTTGCCTCGCCAAGCTTCAAAAGGGGACGTGGGTAGGAGGCTTTGGACGAAAAGCTTTAGAGAGTGGGGGATTTTTCAAGACTTGAAGTTGATTTGTGGACGAAGAACTCTTCATCTAAAGGGGGTATTTATAGGTCAAGAAGTGGCCAACCAATGGCCAAGATTAAGCCAAGTGCTAGGCAAGTGTAAGGCCAAGATTAGGCAAGTGTCCTTATCCATCTACTACACAAAATATCCTACCAAATCCTTGACTTGTGCAAAGGCACAAAAACGTAACTCCATGTCCAATTCGGCCCAACGGACGCATTTCAAGTCCACCAATCGAGGGTGCCAAGTGTTGCCCTCCCGCTGGCCCAAAATGTTTCGCCTCTCGGAAAAATCCGCAAAAATACTAAATGACATAGCCGAATTTTCCTACGAAGTTGTGGAAACGCTTCGCTGAAACGATTCTTTTAGTGTAGTCATGCACAAATAAAAACTTCCAAGGCTTAAACTTTTAAGGCCAACCAGACGACGCCTCACGCATACTCCTAAATACGGGTATAACAATAACGGTAAGGGAAAGAAATACGTTAGAGGGGTCCAACTTATAACACAGCTCTAAGGCACGATCTCAGAGTGAGAAGAATGGAACCAATCCTAAATATCCTATAGCCTCCTGATTATTGCGCGCACAACACATCGATAATCAAGACTCTACTAGATACGGTCTGTAGATACTTTCCGAGGATTAACTGATTTGATACCACTTTTGTCACGACCTAACCCGGCCGGATCGTGCCTTACCCGCACCCAAGCAGACCTACATCGAGTAATCACTAATATAAACAAGACATAAAATAATATGAAATGTAAAAGCTTTTTCATAAAAGTTGCCTTTCGCATATATATATATAAACTTGAATCAACAGCTACATCCCTTTTACGCATCCACAACAAGATTACTGCACTTCTAAGAATGATATAACAACAACGGCGGATAGGGCCCCGCCATACCCCGAATGTAAGTACCTACAACGACAGGACTATACCACCGATAAGCCTCCGAGAAACGGAGCTTCCCAAACGCTGAATCGTGACTCCATGAGCGAGGATCAACATCGTGTACTTACCGCGGCATTTAACGCACTTCAAGGAGGTCAAGATAACAGTACCAAGTATGTGAAATCAAAATATCAGAAATGAAATCATAGTAGTCTATATAAAGCAGAGACATGTATGATAACCAAACTACGCTCACAATAAATAAGCAAATATGTCAAGTCGTGACTCACGCCTCAAAGTCACCCTCAAATACAACTATGGGTCTCACGCCCACAACATCAATCATGCCCGTGGAATACCTTCCTCACTGCCGGCAGTCTATGATATAAAAGCACCAAAGAATACATATGATCACCAGGTCCCACCTGTGTCATAATAAAACCGTACGGGGTAAGTACGAAGGCATAGCCGACTACTAAAACCCACGCATCAACAATGTCATAAAATCAGATCACAAGGTCTTTCTAGACCGCCACACGATCAAGCCGCCACTCGCTCGCAATATCAAATGCGCTGCCTAACTCGAACTTCCGCAGCCCGCATAGACACACACATAGGCCCGCATGAGGTATTCCCGATCGAGGGTAGCTACTCCCTAAGATCGCCCCGACTCGCACCGCACGGCCACATAGACCGCATGGCTATATAGACCGCACACTAACTCGAACTCGTAGTTCGCATAGGTCCCCGACCCGCATGAGGTATTCTCGAATCATAGTCACACGCATCGCTCGAGGTATACCCCAGACGGAGGCGCTTTAACCCCTGATCATGTCAAGAGGTGAGTGATTTAATACTAGCACAACGGCTTATCGTTAAACAACATAAGCATAATAAGAATAACCTTTTACACAAACATCACAAGACACTAACACACGTAGCATCCTAATATGTTTACTTATCAAACCAATCAAGAAAGTATTACAAGGCTATCACAAACCAACATAGTCAAGTTATTCACACAAGGTACTTTCTATCTCATGTCAACAAGTTCGGGTTTTTATCCCCAAAGTACTTCATACATTACCTCTTTAAAAAGATCTCGTTTCTTTCACAAGAGTCACACGATACCCGTAGTATTAAAATAGAGTGACTATCTTTTTAAGTAAACCAAAACACTTCCCTTTGTAAAATCAAGTAACAACATTATTTTCCAACGTTCAAGTTTGTCTAATTTCAAATTCTCAAGTTTCTCATTTTCGAAAGGTTTCGTAGTTCATAGTTTTAATCACTTAATGATATAATTCTCATTTTAAAACAATTTGAGAAACATATGGCTTATGTGTGAGTAGGTTATTCTTGTTTATAACAACCTTATTAAAGCAGCCATGATCTAGGAAATGTAATATCATTTTGTCTCATCTTAGCTTCTATGCAGATGGAGGTTTCTACTGGTTTTAATAATACTTAATTAGTCAAAACATTTCCCGTTATTAACGCTGCAGTGGTTCGTTCGATACTTATTCTGATTTTCTAATCAAGAAACATTATTCCTTTTAAAAACCAAGTACTCATTACTCACTTAACGAGGTTTCACACTTTTTAACAAAATTGATATTAATCTAATTAAGTCAAGTCTCTTATCTTTTAAGATCAAGTCTCTTAACTTCTAAAATCAACAAACCATTCTTTTTATCTCTCTTAAGTCGTTATACCTAACTTCCCATAAAGCTAGTATAACTCTTAAGCTTTTAAAACCAAGTATTACTCTTCTTTCAAAAAGGTTTCTTAATTCTTTTGAAATACTTCAAGATTCTTATTATTTAGACTCAAGTCAAAAGACATCGCAAGAAACCACGCTCGCTAACACACGCACGCTCACCGCATCATATATATTCTTTTAAAATATCATGCTCAAGAGGATAGGAAGAATCACATACCGCGACGATTATCGACAATTAGCAAAACGCTCCACGGCTATAACCCGGCTAGCCTTGTCCATCTTTCAAGTAGAACATGCTACTCGCAGAACTTTCAACCTATAAAGGCCATCTACGTCTATCAACGTCTAGACTACTCTGTAGAATATTCTAAGAAGAGGGTTCTCTATTCTACGGAAAATCGGGCAGCACTTCCCTACCCGTTAAACTACACAAGTCTATTGTAAATACAGTCCTAAGTAAGTACAGTTCAATCTTCTTTTTTTAATATTCTTCTGATGTGATTTCAATTCAATTCTCTTCTCTTATACCATCCTTCTATATATCTTATACTCATTTCTATACAACTACAGTATGTAATTTTCACTTACAATAGAAGGACAAGAGTATTTACCTCGATAAGCCCAAAATTATCCAAGATTTAATGTCGATCCTGAGCAACGTTTAGCTCCTACTCTGGGCACTCCAACCCGCTCCAAACAACCCTTAGATGTTCTACGCAACTTCTTCTTAATACTTCAACCAACTGTGAAGATTTTCCTTAGGGTTTCGTTTTGTGACTGAAGAGAAGTATAATAGTATTTCTGGCTTTAGTATGTGGTAACTCGATTACTACAAGGTATTTGGGCTAAGGTATTTTGGAATAGTAACAATACTGAGAGTATTTTTCTACCAAGTGGGGTTGTTTCGCCAAGGCCTTCTCAAGGGAGGAGTGTTATACCCGTATTTCCAGAGTATGTACGGAGACGACGCACGCATTTAAAATTTGAGACTTAAAGTTTGGCATAGGTCCAAATTTGTGCACAACACCCGACAGAGTCGCTTTTGACTAAACGCTTTACAGAGCTTTGCGTAGGGAAAATTCCGCTATGTCGCTTTTGTATTTTTGGATTTTTCCGAGCGACGGAACATTTTGGGCCAACGAGAGGTGACACTTGTCACCTCGTGGACGCCTTAGGGCGGTTTGGCTCGCCGATTGGTGCCATGTTTTGTGCAATGTTTTGTGCAATGTTTTGTGGCTTGTTTTGTGGAGTAGGGACTAGGGCACTTGGGCACATCTTGGCCTTACACTTGCCTTGCACATGGCTTAATCTCGCCATCGGTTGGCTTTGGTTTCCTATAAATACCCTTAGTGATGAACTTATTCATCCACTCCTCACTTTGTCTAAGCCTTGAAAACTCTCCTCCCCTCTGAGTGTTCTCGCCCCAAGCCTCCTCCCCTTTGAGTGGCCTTGTGGTCGTGAGCCTTCCCCTTCGAGGTGCTAGCTGGGCACCCCTAGCCTAGTTGTTTCAAATATACCCTCCTCGTGGTATTGAAATACTTCTCCAAGTATTGTTATAATGCCCAAAAGACCTTACCCTTTACCTTGTAGTATTCCAAAAGTTACCTCTATACGTAGAGCCCGGAACTAATACCGTTTGTCCTCTTAGTCTCAACCCGCAACCCTAAGGAAATCTTCATAGTTGGTTGAAGTATTTAAGTAAGTTGGTTAGAACTTCTAAGGGTTGTTTGGAGCGGATTGGAGCGCACGGAGTCGAGCTAAACCTTGCTCAGATCGACTTTTATCTCTGATAATTTTGGGCTTATCGAGGTAAATAATCTTGTCCCCTTATTGTAATTGGAAATTACATGTTGTAGGATTATATAGTTGAAGTATACTATATATGTAATCAACATAGCTTTGCGCAATGTCTTTTGACTTAAGCTCAATATAAAGAAGAGAACCGAATCATTATTACATGTATCGTATGACAAGAGACTTGTGGTATTACTGTAGTAGAATTGTATACGCCCGTTAGACGATAAACCCCGTTGGCTTGCAGCTACCGATAGAGGAGAGATTTACGCTGTCATGTGGAGCGTACGAATTTTCTCAGAGAATATGGAACCGCTCTGTTAGAAGTTAATAGACGCCAGGGCCTTATAGGTGGAAGATCGCGAGTAGCGTATTCTACTAAGAGTGGAACGCCAGCCGTGTTACAAGATCGCGAGCGTTTGCTTATTGTCGATAATCGCCGCGAGGTACGTGAACCTCTTCCTATCCTTCTAGCATGATGCTTTGTAAACTATGTAGTACGGTAGACGCATACGTGTTAAATGAGTTGGTTGGTTTAAAACATGTGTTATAATAGTTTTACGGGAAGTTAGTTATAACGACTCTATGTAGGTAAAAGATTGATTTATTGATCGTAGGTTAAGAGACTTGATCTTGAAAGATAAGAGACTTAACTTGTTTTACTTGGTTATTAACATTTTGTTAAATGTGTTGTGAAACCTCATTCGTGAGTAATGAGTACTTGGTTTTAAAAAGAATAATGTTTTTACTGATTTCGGAAATGAGAATAAGTTGTCGAGCAAACCACAAAGCCGCTTAATAAAGGAAGGTGTATTGACAATTAACTAATTGTTATTAAAACCAAGAGAAACCTCCATCCGCATAAGCTAAGATAAGACAAAATTGTATTACATTTCCTAGATCATGGTCACAGAATAAGATTGTTGTAAACAAGAATAAACGCCACGACAAGACATATGTTACTCAATTGTTTTAAAAGAGATTAAGACTATAGTTATGAAACCCTTCTAAAATGAGAAACTCGAGCATTTGAATTTAGTAAACTTGAACGCTTGGAAAATAATGTTGTTACTTGATTTTACAAAGGGAAATATTTTGGTTTACTTAAAAGATAGTCACTCTATACTACTGGGTATTATGTGACTTTTGTGAAAGAAACGTCCTTTAAAAAGAGTTAATGACGTAGTACTTTAGGTTAAAACCTGCACTTTGATACCAAATGGAAGTACCTTTGAGTCAGGTATAACTTGCCTATGCTTGTTGTGTGTAAATTGCTTATGCTTGTTGTGATAGCCTTTGTTGTGCAAGTGTTGATATCGTGACTTCGGGAAGGAGTGGATCTTTTATAAAAGTCTGAAGTATGGTAATTTGCTCGAGCTTGTTTGTGATAGCCGGTTGTGTGGTATATTGTTGTTGATGTCGATGGACATGTCTACACCGACGCAGACTCCGGTACGTACGCGCGCAGGTTGACACCGATATATTGTTATTGTGGTTACATGGACACGCCTACACCGATGCACTCCGGGCGCAGGCCATGCGCGGGTTAATCACCCAAGATATTGTTGATAATGTCACTGGACGTGTCTACACCGGCGCACTCCGGGGCACGCGCCGGGCATTGTTATTATTGTCGCATCACGGGCACGCCTACACCGATGCAGAATTCCGAGGGCACGCGCCATGACGCGAACACGATTGATGTTGCGGGCGTGAGACCCATAGTTATATTTGAGTGATGACTTGAGGCGTGAGTCCTCGACTTGACACGATCGCTTTTATGCGGTGAATCGTAGTTTTGTTATCATACATGGCTCGCTTTTATATAGACCGTTATGATTTCATTTACGTGATTTTTACGCCACATACTTGGTACCGTCCAGATCGACTCTTCGGCCGCTCATGCCGCAGTAGGAGTACATCCAGTGGATCCCCGCCATAGGATCACAGCCAACAGATTGGGAAGCTCCGCTTCTCCGAGGCTTATCTTTGGTATGCTACCCGAGTTGTAGATTCTTGTACATTCAGGGTATGACGGCCCCGTCCCGGCCATGTTGTATAAAAACTCTTAGGTCCGTAGTATCACAAGCGGTGGTTTGTAAAAAGGATTAAACTGCTCGCTTTGAAAGAGTTGTTTATATATATATTTTATCGAAGGTAACCGCTTGGTTGGCCTGCTTTATGATCATATATCTTGTTTCTTGTTTAAGTTTTATATTCCGCTAGTTTTCTCGATGTTGTATCACTAGGTGTCCGGTAAGACACTACCACGCCCGGATCGGTCGTGACAAAAGTGGTATCGTGAGCGCTTAATCTCTGAAAGTGTCTACGCATCGTATCTAGTAGAGTCTTGATTATTGATGTTGTGCACCACATCTATAATCGTGAGGTCGCAGGACATTTAGGATCGGTTTCATTCTTCTCATTCCGAGATCGTGCCTTAGAGCCGTGTTGTAAGTCGGACCCTCCGACGTATCTTGTTTTTACCGCTTATGCTCCGCGCAAGGCAACCAGAGCCCGTATGGCGGCAAGGCAGCCGAGGGAGCTCCTAGTGAGATACAGAGTGAGCACGGTGGCGCAGCCCGGCAAGACTGAGGTTGGCTTCAGACGGCGAGGTTCATGACGCCACCCTTCAAAGAGAGTTTAGAGCCGCAGCAATGGCTGCCGAGACCACAAGACTGAGCCTCCACCCCACACCGGAGCAGATAAGATGGTGTACAAGGAGATGGCTGGGCCGTGGTCGTGGGCCGATGAGGATAGGCCGGATTCAGCAGCCCAGCCCAAAGAGCACCAGCCGTTCACCCCGAGCGTATAGTTTGAGGCTACGGACTTTCTCGAGTCAGAGCCCGCCGAGTTTTACGGGTCGAGGCTCGAGGATGATCCGCAGGAGTTCATCCGGCGCCATAGCCGGTCATGAGAGTGATCAAGGCTTCAAGACCGAGCCGGTGGTCTTAGGTTCAGACGGCCGCGCGATACCGCAGCCGATCGTTTGATTCGCGGAGTTGTCCCGGGAGAGTACGCGCTCAAAGAAGATGGGACGAAGTTCTCGAGGCATTCTCACTCACTTCTTGCCTCCGCATGGCGAGGGCACGCCGGCCGACAGATGGCGATGACGCCGAGACGTGGGCGCACGGCCGGAGTACAACGTGGAGTTTGACTCGTTGCTCAGATGTCCCCGCTTTAGTGGCAACCATGGAGGATAGAGTGCACCGCCACGCCACCGGATTAGATGATTGCTTGACAGAGGCTTGTTCGAGTGTAGCTCTTCATCGGGCACGGACATTGCCCGCATGCGCAGCTCATGCGACCGGGATGCGAGGCACGGAGAGGTCGACGGAATGACCAAGATCAGCAGAAGAGGCCGTAACAACAGGTCCTTTGGTGACTTTCGAGGCGGACCGCCCAAAGATACTAGTTTTGTACCTCCGCTGCAGAGTGGTCCTCCACAACCTTCAGAGCATCCAGAGTATTCGGAGCAGTCGTGGCTCCAAGGATTCAGTTTCGTGAAGCGGTGGCGTTGTTCAGATGCGGTCACCCCTACCTCGGTGTGGTCGATGTGGTAGACCGCATTTCGGGGAGTGTCGTGGTGCCAAGGGAGCTTGTTATTTTATGCGCAGGCCATTTTGCAGGAATCGTCCGAACAAGGGTAGCACGGATGTTACGACTCAGCCTTCAGGATCTGTGGCTGGTTCATCACCTTCACTAGCTGTGCGCCCTGCAGGGCAGGACTGTGATTAGAAAGCGGTAGAGACAGGTATATCCTTAACCTCTGTAGTTTTGTATGCTGATGTGTTTAGTGTTATGTTCGGATAGCTTTGTGCTAAAATGTGATTTAGACACCGTTATTGTAGGGGTAAGTATGGGGGCATGGTAAGTGTGAACCTTAGACTATGTCACGATTGAGACCTTAGAGGTAAGGTCGCCTTGAGTAAAAGATTTATTTCATGGTTGACCCTTATCAGAGTAAGTAGTACGTGGGAATTATTTGTGTGATAAGTCCACGGGTAGTGTGAGATGGAAGTGGTAGCTTTCATGACTTGATTAGGTAAGATTGTTCCGCTTCGGAGCAAGTATCGGCGCGATTGTGGTCGGGTTGATGGCGCCGCGGTCGCACCGCAGCCGGTTTAGGTGGGTCAATTCTGGTGGTCCCGCCAGAGGTAGGGTCACGGGGTGCTAGGCCCGTTTAGTTGACCATCGTATGAGTTCGTGGACGTGTTCAACCGAGCGGTTCGTGAAGGCCGAAATGGCCTTAAAGTTAAGGTCAGGTTAGTAAGATGACCAAGTTTGGAGGTAGTGACTCCACAGTTTTGAGAACTGAAGCGATGACTGAAGTATGGCACGTCCTGAGTGACACTAGAACCTCGCGGCAAAGTGACAAAAGTGGAAGGAAAAGAACGCGTGTTATTTCGTGGCTGTCGGCGTTGCAACTTGTTAGAGGAACTTTATCGATATCCGTCTTGAGAAGGAACATTCGGGACGAATGTTTCTAAGGAGGGGAGAATGTTATACCCCGTATTTCCAGAGTATGTACGTGGAGACGTACGTACGAAAATTTGATACTTAAAGTTTGGCATAGGTCCGAAATTTGTGCACAACACCCGATTAGAGTCGTTTTTCGACGAAACGTTTTACAGAGCTTGCGTAGGGAAAATTCCGGCTATGTCGTTTTGTATTTTTGCGGATTTTTCCGAGCGACGGAACATTTTTGGGCCAACGAGAGGGTGACACTTGTCACCCTCAAGTGGACGCCTTAGGCGGTTTGGCTCGCCGATTGGTGCAATGTTTAGTGCAATTTTTTGTTCAATGTTTTGTGGCTTGTTTTGTGGAGTAGGGACTAGGGGGCACTTGGGCACATATTGGCCTTACACTTGCCTTGCACATTGCTTAATCTTGGCCTTTGGTTGGCTTTTGGTTTCCTATAAATACCCCTTAGTGATGAACTTATTCATCCACCTCACTTTGTCTAAGCCTTGAAAACTCTCCCTCCTCTCGAGTGTTCTCGCCCCAAGCCTCCTCCCCTTTGAGTGGCCTTGTGGCGAGAGCCTCCCCCTGAGGTGCTAGCCGTGGGGTACCCCTAGCCTAGTTGTTTCAAATATACCCCTCCCTTGTCGTGGTATTGAAATACTTCTCCAAGTATTGTTATAATGCCCAAAATACCTTAGCCTTTACCTTGTAGTATTCCAAAAGTTACCTCTATACGTAGAGCCCGGAAATACTACCTTTTGTCCTCTTAGTCTCAAACCGAAACCCTAAGGAAATCTTCATAGTTGGTTGAAGTTTTTAAGTAGAAGTTGGTTAGAACTTCTAAGGGTTGTTTGGAGCGGATTGAGCGCGGAGTCGAGCTAAACCTTGCTCAGGATTGACTTTTATCTCGGATAATTTTGGGCTTATCGAGGTAAATAATCTTGTCCCCTTATTGTAATTGGAAATTACATGTTGTAGGATTATATAGTTGAAGTATACTATATATAGAACTGAACATAGCTTTGCGGCAATATCTTTTGACTTAAGCCTGAATATAAAGAAGAGAACTGAACTGTTATTACATAGGGTTGTATGACAGTAGACTTGTGGTATTACTTCGTAGTAGAATTGTATACGTCCGGTTAGACGATAAACCCTCGTTGGCTTGGTAGCCGCCTCGATAGATGAGAGATTTACGTTGTTGCGGGGAGGTCGCCAATTTTCGTAGAATATGGAACCGTGCGGTTAGAAGTTAATAGACGTTTGTGGCCTTATAGGTGGAAATCATGCGAGTAGCGTATTCTACTAAGAGTGGAACGCCAGCCGTGTTACTGATCGCGGAGCGTTTTGCTTATCGTCGATAATCGCCGCGAGGTATGTGAACCTCTTCCTATCCTTCTAGCATGATGCTTTGTAAACTATGTAGTACGGTGACGCATACGTGTTAAATGAGTTGGTTGGTTTAAAACATAGGGTGTTATAATAGCTTTATGGGAAGTTAGTTATAACGACTCTATGTAGGTAAAAAATTGATTTATTGATTGTAGAAGTTAAGAGACTTGATCTTGAAAGATAAGAGACTTAACTTGTTTTACTTGTTATTAACATTTTGTTAAATGTGTTGTGAAACCTCATTCGCGAGTAATGAGTACTTGGTTTTAAAAGAATAATGTTTTTACCGATTTCGAAATGAGAATAAGTTGTCGAGCAAACCACAAAGCAGCTAATAAAGGAAGGTGTATTGACAATTAACTAATTGTTATTAAAACCAAGAAACCTCCATCCGCATGAAGCTAAGATAAGACAAAATTGTATTACATTTCCTAGATCACGGTCATTGTAACAAGATTGTTGTAAACAAGAATAAACTACTCACGACAAGACATATGTTACTCAATTGTTTTAAAAGAGATTAAGACTATAAGTTATGAAACCCTTCTAAAATGAGAAACTTGAGCATTTGAATTTAGGCAAACTCAACGCTTGGAAAATAATGTTGTTACTTGATTTTACAAAGGGAAATATTTTGGTTTACTTAAAAGATAGTCACTCTATACTACGGGTATTATGTGACTTTTGTGAAAGAAACGTCCTTTAAAAGAGTTAATGACGTAGTACTTTAGTGGTTAAAACCGCACTTTGATACCAAATGGAAGTACCTCGAGTCAGGTATAACTTGCCTATGCTTGTTGTGTGTAAATTGCTTACGCTTGTTGTGATATCCTTTGTTGTGCAAGTGTTGATATCGTGACTTCTCGGGAAGGAGTGGATCTTTTATAAAAGTCTAGAAGTATGGTAATTTGCTTGAGCTTGTTTGTGATAGCCCGTTGTGTGGTATATTGTTGTTGATGTCACATGGACATTTCTACACCGACGCAGACCGGGGCATGTGGCCGTGCGCGGGGTTGATTACGATATATTGTTATTGTGGTTACATGGACACGTCTACACCGGCGAATTCGGGCGTGTGGCTGCGGCGGGGTTAATCACCCGATATTATTGTTGATAATGTCACTGGACGTGTCTACACCGATGCAGAGTCGGGGCATGTGGCCATGGGGCATTATTATTGTTGCATCACGGGCATGTCTACCGATGCACTCCGGGGCACGCGCCATGATGCGAACACGATTGATGTTGTGGGCGTGAGACCCATAGTTATATTTGAGTGATGACTTGAGGGCGTGAGTCCCTGACTTGACATGACTGCTTTTATGTGGTGAACTGTAGTTTTGTTATCATACATGGCTCCTGTTTTTATATAGATTATGATTTCATTCTGATATTTTCTGATTTCACATACTTGGTACTGTTATCGACCTCCTTCGGGGGGCTGCGTTCATGCCGCAGGTAGGAGTACATCGGTAGTGGATCCCCGCTCATAGGATCACAGTTCAGCGTATTGGGAAGCTCCGTTTTCCGGAGGCTTATCTTTTGGTATGTTACCCTGAGTTGTAGATTCTTGTACATTCAGGGGTATGACGGGGCCCTGTCCCGTCATGTTGTATAAAAACTCTGAGGTCCTGTAATCACGTTGTGGGCGGGGTTTGTAAAAGGTTTAAACTGTTCGTTTTGAAAGAGTTGTTTATATATATATTTTATTGGAAGGTAACCGTTTGGTTGGCCTGTTTTATGATCATATATCTTGTTTCTTGTTTAAGTTTTATATTCCGCTGGTTTTCTCTGATATTGTATCACTAGGGTGTCCGGGGTAAGACACCAATCACGGGCCCGGGATCGGGTCGTGACAGGGAGCTCTTTGGACGAGAGCTACACTAAGAGGGAGAGGGCTTTTCAAGACTTAGAAAATGTTTGTGGATGAAGAAGACTTCAACAAATGGGGGGTATTAATAGGGAAATCAATGGCCAAGATCAATACAAGTGGTGGGCAAGTGGAGGGTGAGGATTTGCCCAAGTGCCCCCTAGCCATCTACTCCTCAATTCTGTTATACCCCGTATTTCCAGAGTATGTACGTAAGGGACGTACGTAGAAATTTGAAACTTTTAAAAGTGGCTTGGCCGAAAGTGGGACGTTTTGGCTAGCTTTCTTGGCCTTGTTTTGTGCCTTGTTTTGTGCCTTGTTTTGTGCCATGTTTTGTGGAGTAGGGATAGGGTGCACTTGGCTTGATCTTGGCCTTACACTTGCCTAACACATGGATTGATCTTGTCCATTGGTTGGCCCTTGGCTTCCCTATAAATACCCCTCCCTTTGTTGAAGACTTCATCATCCAAATGTGTTCTAAGTCTTGAAATCCTTCCCCTCTCCTCTTGTTTGACTCTCGTCCAAGAGCCCCCCCTCCCTAGTAAAGGCCCTTGGCCGAGAAAACCCCTCCCCCTTTGAGTGGCCTTTGTGGCCGTGAGCCTCCCCCCTTTGGGGTGCTAGCGTGGGGTACCCCCACCCTAGTTGCTTTCGTATAATACCCCCCCTCTTGGTAGAAATACTTCTCCAAGTATTGTTATAATGCCCAAAATACCTTAGCCTTTACCTTGTTGTATTCCAAAAGTTACCTCTATACGTAGAGCCCGGAAATACTACCTTTTGTCCTTTTAGTCACAAAACCGAAACCCTAAGGAAAATTTCCATAGTTAGTTGGAGTAATAAGTAGAAGTTGGTTAGAACTTCTAAGGGTTGTTTGGAGCGGGTCGGAGCGCACGGAGTAGGAGCTAAACCTTGCTCAGGATCGACATTATAACTTGGATAATTATGGGCTTATCGAGGTAAATATCTTGACCTTCTATTGTAATTGGAAATTACATGTTGTTGGAATATATAGTTAAAGTATACTATATATAGAATTGAACATAGTTATGCAAAGAATGTCTTTTGACTTAAGCCTGAATTTAAAGAAGAGAACTGAACTGTAATTACATAGGACTGTATTACAGTAGACTTGTGTAGCATTGCTATATAGTAGAATTGTGCACGACCGGTTAGACGTGTTAACCCCCCCTGGTTGGCTTGATAGCCGGCCTCGATAAAGGAGGAGATTTACGTTTGTTGCGGGGAGGTCTTGCCAATTTTACGTAGAATGTTCTGAAGGGATCTAAATGTTAATAAGCGCCTTGTGGCCTTATAGGTTGATGTACTACGTATGGCGCGATCTTGGCAAGGAGTAGCCGGTTTGAAGTACTTGAGCGTTTTGCTATTAGTCGATACTCGTCGCGAGGTATGTGAACCTCTTCCTATCTCTTCTAGCATGATATGTGTGTAACTATGTAGTACGGTAGACGTACAGGTGTTAAGTGTATTTGATTGATCTAAAACATAAAGTGTTATAACGACTTTATGGGAAGTTGGTTATAACAGCTTTATGTTGGTAAGAAAATACTTGTGGTTTTAAAAGGTAACGATTTGAACTATAATCGCTTGTTATGTGTTAATAAAGAACTTGAAGTATTTCAAAGGATTTTGAATCATTTTGAAAGAAGAGTAATACTTGGTTTCTTTTGAAAACTTAAGAGTTATATTAGCTTTATGGGAAGTTAGGTATAACGGCTTAAGAATGTTTTACTGATTTCGGAAATCAGAATGTGTATCGACAAACCACCGCGTTAATAAAAGGAAATGTTTTGACAGATTAAGTATTATTAAAACCAGAAACTTTCATCCGCATGTAAGCTAAGATGAGACAAAATGATATTTCCTAGATCACGGTCTTTGTAATAAGATTTTTTATAAATAAGAATATCCTACTCACATATAAGGCTTATGTTTCTCAGATGGTTTAAAAGAGAATGATATTCTTCAGTGATTAATACTATGAACTACGAAACCCTTTCGAAAAATGAGAAACTTGAACATTGGAAATTAGGCAAACTTGAACATTGGAAAAGAACGTTGCTACTTGATTCTACAAAGAGAAGTAATTGATTTACTTTAAAAAGATAGTCACTCTATTTTCATACTACGGGTATTGTGTGACATTGTGAAAATAACGTATCTTTTAAAGAGTTAATGTATGAAGTACTTTGGGGATAAAACCCCGAACTTGTTGGCATATAGTAGAAAGTACCTTGTGTGTATAACTTGATTGTGTTGGTTTGTGATAGCCTTGTAATACTTTCTTGTTGATTGATAAGTAAACATGCTAGGATGCTACGTGTGTTAGTATCTTGTGATGTTTGTGTAAAGGGGTTTTCCTTTGTTGTGCTTATGTTGTTTAACGATAAGTCGTTATGTTAGTATTTTACATCACTCATCTCGAGATGATTCCGGGGTTAAGCGCCTCCACGCGGGGTAGACTCGGCGGGTCGATGGACCTATGATTCGAGAATACCTCACGCAGTCCTGAGGGCCTACGCGAGCTACGAGAGTTCCGGTTAAGTGCGTCCTTTATGGGCACGCGTCTATGTGGCTGCGGACGCGAAGTCGGTGGACGGGAGTAGCTACCCTCGATGCGGGTTATACCTCATGCGGGCGATGAGATTGGCCTACGGAGTCGCGGGAAGTTCGAGGCTAGACGCGACATTAGATATTGCGGGCGAGTGGCGGCTTTGATCATGTGACGATGCAAGCGGATCTCATGATACGGTTTATGACCTTGTTGATGCGTAGGTGTTAGTAGTCGGCTATGCCTTCGCATTTACCGTGACGGTTTTATTATAACACAGGTGGGACCTGGTGTTCATGTGTGTTCCTTGGTGCTTTCATGTCATAAACTGCCGGCAGTGAGGAATGTGTTCCACGGGCACGATTGATGTTGTGGGCGTGAGACCCATTGTTATGTTTAAGTGATGACTTGAGGGCGTGAGTCCCTGACTTGACATGACTGCTTATTTATTGTGAACTGTAGTTTGGTTATCATACATGTCTCCTGCTCTGTATAGACTACTATGATTTCACTTACGATTTATTTTCGCCACATACTTGGTACTGTTGCATCGACCTCTCCTGGGGCTGCGTTCATGCCGCAGGTTGAGGTACACCAGTCGTCGATCCTAGCTCTCAGGGTCACAGTTCAGCGTATGGGAAGCTCCGTTTCTCCGGAGGCTTATCAGTGGTATAGTCCCCTGTCGTAATAGGTGTTTACATTCAGGGGTTTGGCGGGGCCCTGTCCCGCCATTGTTGTCGTATCATTTCTTAGAGGTCTGTAGTACTGTTGTGGGCAGGGTTTGTAAAGAAAGGATTAAACTGTTCATTTTGAAAGAGTTGTTATTATTATTTATGCCGAAAGGCAAGTTTTCTAAAGATAACTGTTGTACGCTTCTTGTTATTTCATGTTGTTGTGTTATGTTCATTGATTACTCGATGTTGTATCACCAGGGTGCGGGGTAAGGCACGACCACGGGCCCGGGTTCGGGTCGTGACAAAAGTGGTATCAGAGCAGTTAATCCTCGGAAAGTGTCTACAGACCGTATCCAGTAGAGTCTTGATTATCGGTGTGTTGTGCACCACACCAATAATCAGGAGGCTATAGGATATTTAGGATTGGTTTCTATTCTTCTCACTCTGAGATCGTGCCTTAGAGCTGTGTTGTAAGTTGGACCCTCTAACGTATTTCTTTCCACTTGCTATGCCTCGCGTGGCAACCCGGCCCGGGAGGCAAAGCGGCGAGGAGCTGCGAGTAAGTCTGAGAGGGTTACGCGGGCACAGCCCAATTATCACCTTGGGTGGTGCTTCATTCGGGAGTTCTGCGGCGCCACTAGCCCAGAGAGTTTAGCACCTGGCGGCGATTCTCTGCGGCCATGATATTTGAACCTTCGTTCCACGGCCGAACAGAGAATATAGATTTCAAGGAGGCGACCACATTACTAACTATGGATTTGACTACGAGAGAGTATACGATGTCCGCGAGTCTTGATGACTATCTAAGAGAGGTTGTGCAAGAGTAATTCTTGATTGGGCTTGAGCATGGCACGTATGCGGGCTTATGCGCAGCAGCGTAAACGAGATCGACGGGTTAACGAAGGGCGAGAAGAGGCGAGCGGAAGGTCCTTTAGTAACTTTTGAGGCGAGTCGCCTCAAATGGATTAGATTATGCGCATCCACCGGTCTGGCGAGGTCTCCACGAATTTCGGGACGTTCGAGTGCAGGAGTTGGTCAGAACTCCAGATCTTCCGGTTCACAGTGTGACAGACGTCATCCCGGGGAATGTCGTCTTTTAGTTGGTACTTGTTGTACCTATGACCGTCAGGGTCTGATGTCGAAAGGGTGTCCTTGTAGGAGGACTTAGCCTTCAGGATCGATGGGTAGTCGTCACCTTCCTTAGCTATGCGCCTGCAGGCGGGTTTGATTAGAACAACTAAGGGGAGTGAAGCAGTAGATATAGATATATCCTTAACCCTCTAGAGATCGGTATGTGTGATAAGGTGAGTATACCTTAAGTGCTATGTTCTGATAGCAGTGTGTTAGTTGTGATTAGAAATTATGGTGGGTTAACCGAGTAAGATTTTGGGGGATAGAGAAGGTGGGAGCCTTAGAGTTTTATACGTAGAGACCTTAGAGGTAAGGCCATCTCAAGTATAGGTGTAGTGTTATGTTTGATCCTTATCGGAGTGCATAGTGCACGTGAGCTATGTTTGTGGGATAAGTCCCTGAGTAGCGTGATTTGAAAGAGGGTAGTCGAGCTAGGAAGACCGCTAGGTTTTCGTAACGTGATTTGTGAAATTGTTCCGGATCGGGGAGCTAGTGTTTTGCGCGATGCCGGGTAGGGTTGAGGCCATGTTGCGGGTCAACCCGCGGCCTGTTTGGTGGTGGGGTCGGTTGTGGTGGTCCCGCTTGTGGTAGGGTCACGAGGGTGTTAGGCGTGTTTAGTTAACAACAGAATGCGTGGATGCATTCGACCCGATGTCGGGCCGAGGAGGTCAACCGTCTTGTCTTCAGCAAAGACCGAGTGCTCAGTGATGTTGTTATTTGAAAGGTTGTAAGGTCGCACGGTGCCTCCTTCACCTTATGGCGCATGGAGCCCATAGTAATGCATTTTGTTTCGAAAGTTTTACCAGGCAGGTTAAGAACTCAAAGTAGTCTCGATCGCATTCGCCCTCGGGCGATGTTTGGATTTCGGGGTAGTTGTGGGGATTGTTGTCTCTGTGGAGGAGTGTTTAAGCTACCATTTCAATGTTCGGATGTCGCCCTGAAGCCTTGTAGGGCGGAAGTGTAAGTTGCGGTCGATTGGTTCGATGTTGGCAAGGTGCGAGATAGTTAGTTCAGCTTGTTCAGATGTGGATAGGGGAAGTCGCTAGGAGAGGTTTTGGCAGCTCAGAGAAATCGTGCGGATAATCGGCGACGACGCTTAGAGTTCAGGTTGACGGTCGGTCTTCTTGAAAGTACCACCCCGGATTGGGTGTGACGAACTTTGGAAAAACAGAGGAAACTTAGCCCGAGTTGTTTTGGGCCTTTTTAAGTTCATGTGAAGAATAGGCGGGTTGTTTATACGCTAGCTTTTCCGTCCGACTTAGGAGGCAGACGTCCGATCTTTCGTATTGTTATGTTGTAAAGTATCGGAGATCCATCCAGTGTTCCCATTCATGATGACCACGTTAGAGATAGTAACCGAGTTTTGGAACTGGCGATTTAAATGTGGTAAAAGTTAGTGTCACGATGTACCTCGTGGATTGCAAGCGGCGGTACCACTTGTTGGGTCTCCGGAGTGAGACTCGCGGCAAAGTGAAAAAAAGTGGTATCACGACGAGAAAAGGGAGAAGCGAGCATGTATGGCGAGCATAGATATGATCATTTCTTTTGTAAGGAGAAGGTGCGAAGGAAGTATATTTTAGACCCCGGAGAGGGGTGTTTGTGGTTATGTTAGAGGTGTTCCTCGTGGACTTGGATGGAGGTATTTTGCATAGGGTGTTTCTGTAGCCATGCGTGGCAGGATTGTTTTCGTAAGTATAACAGTGAAGACTATACTGGCGCGCGTTTGTTTTTGAGACTTAGAAGGAACATTCGGGACGAATGTTTCTAAGGAGGGGAGAATGTTATACCCCGTATTTCCAGAGTATGTACGTAAGGGACGTACGTAGAAATTTGAAACTTTTAAAAGTGGCTTGGCCGAAAGTGGGACGTTTTGGCTAGCTTTCTTGGCCTTGTTTTGTGCCTTGTTTTGTGCCTTGTTTTGTGCCATGTTTTGTGGAGTAGGGATAGGGTGCACTTGGCTTGATCTTGGCCTTACACTTGCCTAACACATGGCTTGATCTTGTCCATTGGTTGGCCCTTGGCTTCCCTATAAATACCTCCCTTTGTCAAGACTTCATCATCCAAATGTGTTCTAAGTCTTGAAATCCTTCCCTCTCCTCTTGTTTGACTCGTCCAAGAGCCCCTCCTCAGTAAAGGCCCTGGCCGAGAAAACCCCTCCTTCGAGTGGCCTTTGTGGCCGTGAGCCTCCCTCCCCTTTGGGGTGCTAGCCGTGGGTACCCCTAGCCTAGTTGCTTTCGTATAATACCCCCCCCCTCTTGGTAGAAATACTTCTCCAAGTATTGTTATAATTCCCAAAATACCTTAGCCTTTACCTTGTTGTATTCCAAAAGTTACCTCTATCGTAGAGCAGGAAATACTACCTTTGTCCTTTTAGTCACAAAACCGAAACCTAAGGAAAATTTCCATAGTTAGTTGGAGTAATAAGTAGAAGTTGGTTAGAACTTCAAGGGTTGTTTGGAGCGGTCGAGCGCAGAGTAGGAGCTAAACCTTGCTCAGGATCGACATTATAACTTGGATAATTATGGGCTTATCGAGGTAAATATCTTGACCTTATTGTAATTGGAAATTACATGTTGTTGGAATATATAGTTAAAGTATACTATATATAGAATTGAACATAGTTGTGCAAAGAATGTCTTTTGACTTAAGCCCAATTTAAAGAAGAGAATCGAATCGTAATTACATGTGTATCAGATGAGACTTGTGTAGCATTGCTATATAGTAGAATTGTGCACGGCCGGTTAGGCGTGTTAACCCCGGTTGGCTTGATAGCGGCCTCGATAACGAGGAGATTTACGCTGTTGCGGGGAGAGTCTTTCGAATTTTACGTAGAATGTTCTCTGAAGGATCTAAATGTTAATAAAGCGCCTTGTGGCCTTATAGGTTGAAGTACTACGTATGGCGCGATCTTGGCTAAGGAGTAGCCGACGGTTTGAAGTACTTGAGCGTTTTGCTATTAGTCGATACTCGTCGCGGTATGTGAACCTCTTCCTATCTCTTCTAGCATGATATGTGTGTAACTATGTAGTGCGGTGACGTCATGTGTTAAGTGTATTTGATTGATCTAAAACATAAAGTGTTATAACGACTTTATGGGAAGTTGGTTATAACGACTTTATGTTGGTAGAAAATACTTGTGGTTTTTAAAAGGTAACCGATTTGAACTATAACTGGCTTGTTATGTGTTAATAAAGAACTTGAAGTATTTCAAAGGATTTTTGAATCATTTTGAAAGAAGAGTAATACTTGGTTTCTTTTGAAAACTTAAGAGTTATATTAGCTTTATGGGAAGTTAGGTATAACGGCTTAAGAATGTTTTACTGATTTCGGAAATCAGAATGTGTATCGACAAACCACTGCAGCGTTAATAAAAGGAAATGTTTTGACAGATTAAGTATTATTAAAACCAGTAGAAACTTTCATCTGCATAGAAGCTAAGATGAGACAAAATGATATTTCCTAGATCACGTCACGTAATAAGATTTTTATAAATAAGAATATCCTACTCACATATAAGGCTTATGTTTCTCAGATGGTTTAAAAGAGAATGATATTCTTCAGTGATTAATACTATGAACTACGAAACCCTTTCGAAAAATGAGAAACTTGAACATTGGAAATTAGGCAAACTTGAACATTGGAAAAGAACGTTGCTACTTGATTCTACAAAGAGAAGTAATTGATTTACTTTAAAAAGATAGTCACTCTATTTTCATACTACGGGTATTGTGTGACATTGTGAAAATAACGTATCTTTTAAAGAGTTAATGTATGAAGTACTTTGGGGATAAAACCCCGAACTTGTTGGCATATAGTAGAAAGTACCTTGTGTGTATAACTTGATTGTGTTGGTTTGTGATAGCCTTGTAATACTTTCTTGTTGATTGATAAGTAAACATGCTAGGATGCTACGTGTGTTAGTATCTTGTGATGTTTGTGTAAAGGGGTTTTTCCTTTGTTGTGCTTATGTTGTTTAACGATAAGCTGTTATGTTAGTATTTTACATCACTCATCTCTTGAGATGATTCCGGGGGTTAAGCTGCCCTCCGATGCGGGGTAGACTCAAAGCGGTCGATGGACCTATGATTCGAGAATACCTCACGCAGTCCTGGGGGCCTATGCGGAGCTACGAGTTCCAGGTTAGGTGCGTCCTTTACGGGCACGCGATCTATGTGGCCATGCGATCGCGAAGTCGGTGGACGCCGGAGTAGCTACCCTCGATGCGGGGTTATACCTCATGCGGGCCGATGAGATTGGCCTATGCGGAGCTGCGGGAAGTTCCAGGGCTAGACGCGCACATTAGATATTGCGGGCGAGTGGCCAGCTTTGATCATGTGATGCAGACAGATCTCATGATACGGTTTATGACCTTGTTGGTGCGTGGGTGTTCGTAGTCGGCTATGCCTTCGTACTTACCCCGTACGGTTTTATTATACCACTGGTGGGACCTGGTGTTCTTGTGTGTTCCTTGGTGCTTATGTCATAAATCGCAGCGGTGAGAATGTGTTCCACGCACGATTGATGTTGTGGGCGTGAGACCCATTGTTATGTTTAAGTGATGACTTGAGGCGTGAGTCACGACTTGACATATTCGCTATTTATTGTGAATCGTAGTTTGGTTATCATACATGTCTCCGCTCTGTATAGACTACTATGATTTCACTTACGATTTATTTTCGCCACATACTTGGTACTGTTGTGACCTCCTTGGGCTGCGTTCATGCCGCAGTTGAGGTACACCGATGCCGTCGATCCTAGCTCTCGTGGTCACGATTCGGCGTATGGGAAGCTCCGTTTCTCCGAGGCTTATCATGGTATAGTCCCGTCGTAATAGGTGTTTACATTGGGGTTTGGCGGGGCCCTGTCCGCCATTGTTGTCGTATCATTTCTTAGAGGTGCAGTCTTGTTGTGGCGGGGTTTGTAAAGAAAGGATTAAACTGTTCATTTTGAAAGAGTTGTTATTATTATTTATGCCGAAAGGCAAGTTTTCTAAAGATAACTGTTGTACGCTTCTTGTTATTTCATGTTGTTGTGCTATGTTCCGCTGACTACTCTGATGTTGTATCACTAGGGTGCCCGGGGTAAGGCACCAGTCACGGGCCCGGGTTCGGGTCGTGACAAATTCACTCCAAACATTGACCCATGGTTTAGGCCACAAAACATGGCACAAAACGTGCACACCATCGGCCACAAGACCGCCCACTTGAGGGTGACAAGTGTCGCCCTCCCGTTGGTCCAAAATATTTCATCTCTCGGAAAAATCCGCAAAAATAACAAATGTTGCAACCGTAATTTTCCCTTCGCAAAGTCCGGAACACGTTTCGTCGGAAAACAATTCTTTTCGTGGGTTGTGAACAAAATTTTCGTCCCTTTGCCTACTTAAGGCTTAAACTTTTATACGTACGCCCTCACGTACATACTCTGGAAATACGGGGTATAACAAATAAAGTCTCTTAACCTTTTAAGAATTCATAGTTCATAGTCTTAACACTTCATAACGTAAATTCTTTAAGTTAAGTAACATATGCCTTATGTGTGTGAGTAGGTTATACTTGTTTATAACGATCTTATTAAAGCAGCCATGATCTAGAAAATGTAATACAATTTTGTCTTATCTTAGCTTCTATGCATATGGAGAATTCTACTCATTTTAATATAATCAATTGTCATTACATTTTCCTTTATTAACGCTGCAATGGCTTGTTCGATATTTATTCTCATTTGTGCCGTAAATTAGCCAAGTCAACTTGGCTCCAAATACCTCCTAACGACTCTTACCAACATCCCCCATAAGAGTTGGTAAGACCTTAGGATAACTTAGACATAACCTTTACATAGAGTAAATCACATACATACCTTTTAACTTCTAAGAGTAGAAGGGAACATGAAATAATATGTTACACCCCGTAATTACAGGACATATTTTTAAGAACGTACGTAAGAATCCAAATGTTAATATTTGAGACTAGTAAAAATTTACCGGAATTATGGAATTGTCGGAAAACGAAAATTGTGACGAATGGGAGGGCGACACGTGTCACCCCCCTTAAGTTGGTCTTGGACGAAAATAACATGGGTAAAAGGGTCATTTGACCATTAATAGGATGACCAAGTCTTGCTAAGTCTTGTAGCTTGATATTGTTGACTTGTCAAAGGGCCACTTCGGCTTGATCCTAGTGTAATGCATCTAAGCCACACATATGTACTAATCTTGGCCCTCCATTATACTATATATGTATACTAGTAATGAGAGACGCTTCCACACTTAGAAAAAATTTCAAGAAAATTGGATGAACTCTTAGGGTGCTCTAGGGTTTCCAAGATTTTTTTTTTGTTTGTTGTTATTTAAGCTCCACACTTTAAACCAAGGTTCATAAGGGTATCTCAATAGAAAGATCCCGGAAAAAGATCGTTTTCGTATTAGTCGCAAGGTGAAAACCTAGTTGCTTTCATAGGTTTGGTTTGGAAGATTAAAGGAAAGTTGTTTGTGATCTTCTAAGGGTCTCAAGTGGTGGATTGAAGTGTCAAGGAGAGGCTCTAAGTTGCTAGGGAGCGACTTCGGATCTTGAAGTTAGATTAAGGCTCATTGAGGTAACAATCTTGTTCTCTTAAAGTGTTATAAGAATTCATATTGTTGTAGCCTTACATTTTAACTAGCATGAAGTATATTGTGTTGAAGATTTATAAGTGTTATGGATAGTTGAAGCCTAGAATCCAAAATGACATTCTAGCCATTTGAAGTTGGATTACAATTTGGTCGTTAATTAGAATCGTCGCATGTTACTTACTTGAAGATTGTAGTAGTTATAATCGATTGCGGCTTGATATCATGTTATACTAAACAACTTGGATTGATAAGGAATTGGATAAGAATTTATGTTGTTACACCTCAAGGTTGCCGAATTGACCTTGTAGTTTCTACTAGTTTGATATCAATTGTGGGGCGGAATTTTACACGTCTTGTAGGCGTGTAATTCCCTATTGTTAACTACATTGTTGAGCCTTAAATGTGGCGTGTTTGGTTATTGAATTCGGGCCTTGAAAAAGGTGGAAAAGTATGTAGAAACAAAGGAAGTGCTGTCCGATTTTCCGTAGAATTTATTGACTTTGCACTTATAATATTCTACGTTTGAAGTAAGAAGTTAATAGACGTATTATGGTCATTATAGATTGACATACTACGTGCGGGATATTGGACTTAGCAAGTGGATTTGTCACGACCCGACCTCGGGCCCGCGACTGGTGCCTTACCCCGGGCACCCTAGTGATACAACATCAGAGAAAATCAGCGGAAATAAAAACTTAAACAGGAAACAAGATACAACATAAGAAAACAGGCTAACCAAAACGGTTGCCTTCTTGCATATATCTGTAAATTTGAACGATTACATCCTTTACAAACCTTGCCCAGATTACTACTGGACCTAAGAGTGTAACAACAACTATGATGGACAGGGGGCCCGCCATACCCCTGAATGTACAAGAACCTACAACTCGGAAACATGCAAAATATAAGCCTCGGAGAAGCGGAGCTTCCTAATCTGTTGGCTGTGATCCTATGCGAGGATCAACAACCGATGTACCTCTACTGCGGCATGACGCGGCCCGAAGGAGGTCGATAACAGTACTAGTATGTGAAGCGCAAATCAGTAAATGAAATCATAGTAGTCTATATAAAGCAGAGCGTATATGATAGCAAACTACGATACATAACATAAGCGATCATGTCAAGCGAGGACACGCCCTCAAAGTCATCAATCAAATATAACCAAGGGTCTCACTCCCACAATATCAATCATGCCCGCATCATGGCCACATGCCCCCGGAATTCTCCATCGGTGTAGACATGTACAGGATGCAATAACAGTATACTGTAATCAACCGCGCGTAGCCACGCCCGGAATTCTTCATCGGTGCGAACATATCCATATAACAACAATAACAATATATCGGGTAATCAACCTGCTGCGTACGCATGCCCCGAATTCTTCATCGGTGCAGACATGTCCATGTAACAACAATAACAATATATCGGGTAATCAACCCCGCGCGACCACATGCCGGAATTCTTCGCCGGTGCAGACGTGTCCATGTAACAACAATAACAATATCTGGGTGATTAACCCGCGCGTGCCGCATGCGGGGAATTCTTCATCGGTTCAGACATGTCCCTGTAATAACAATATACCGGGTGATTAACGCCGCGTGGCGCATGCCGGAATTCTTCATCGGTGCGGACATGTCCATGTAACAACAATAACAATATACGGCCCTCCATCGTGAGAGCGGTAGCATAGGAATACAACTTTTACACAACAAGGCTATCACAAGCAAGCACAAGCAAATTACCATACTTCAATTCTCTTACAAATATCCATTCTTTCACAAGAAGTCACTGATACCAACACTCGTAGTATCCAAAGCAGAGTAACTATTATTTTAAGTAAACCAAAATAATTTCCCTTTTTAAAGACAAGTAACAACTTCTTTTCCAAAAGTTCAAGTTTGCCTAATTTCAAATACTCAAGTCTCTTATTTTTGAAAGGTTTAAGTAGTTCATAGTCTTAATCGTTTAATAACATAATTCTCTTTTAAAACAATTTGAGTAACATATGCCTTATGTGAGTAGGTTATTCTTGTTTATAACAATCTTATTAAGCGACCATGATCTAGAAAATGTAACACAATTTTGTCTTATCTTAGCTTATGCGGATGGAGGTTTCTATTGGTTTTAATAATAATTAATTAGTCAATAAATTTTCCTTTATTAGCATTTGCGATGGTTTGTTCGATACTTATTCTCATTTCAAATCAATATAACATTATTCCTTTTAAAACCCAATTACCCATTTCTCATTAAAGCGGTTTCACAACTTTTAACCTGACCCAAGTCCTTATTATTTCACATCAAGTTTTTTATCTTTTAAAAACCACAAACCATTTCTTTGCCCACATAAAGTTGTTATAACAAACTTCCCATAAAGCCGTTATAACGCTTTATGTTTTTAACCAACCAAATCCATTTAACACATGTACATCTACCGTACTACATAGTTCACAACATATCATGCTAGAAAAGATAGGAAGAGGTTCACATACCTTGCGACGATTATCGACAATTAGCAAAATGCTCCAAGTACTACAACGCACTAGCCTTTTCCACCCTAGTAGAATACGCTACTCGTAGTACTTCCACCTATAATGGCCATAAGCGCCTATTAACTTCTAGTTCTCTTGGTAGAATATTTCTGAAAATTAGCACCTCCCGCATGATCACATAAATCTCCTCCTATCAAGGCCCGCTACCAGGCCAACAACTCGAGGATTACCGTCTAACGGGCGTGTTCAATTCTACTTCACGGATATACTACACAAGTCTCAGTAAATACGGTCAATGTAAATCTGATTCAATCCTTTTCAATATTCATTCTACATATAGTATACTCAACTATACATTACTCTGACGTGTAATATCGATTACAATAGGGGATAAAGATCCTTACCTCGACAAGCCCAAAATTATCCAAGATTTATGTCGATCTGAGCAACGTTTAGCTCCTGTCATGCGCTCCAAACCGCTCCAAGCAACCCTAGAAGTTTCTAATAACTTCTCTTAAACACTTCAACTCCAAAAAGTGAAGTACACTTAGGCTAAACTTGTGGCAACTCTCGGCCAAGAGGGTGTATTTAGGATAAGGGTGTGAAATCTTTTCTAACCTTTGGTTACTAGTCTTCCTAATACACTAAGGAAGAACACTTAAGACTTTAAGAATTTTTGGACAAAGTTTGGTTAAGGGAGAGGGGTGTGGGATGAGAACTATCAAGAGGGGGGGGGGGAGTTTGGACGAGAGCTTCTCAACGGGGGAGAGGGATTTTGAGACTTGGAAATTGTTCAAGTGATGAAGAAGTCTTGCACAAGAGGGGGGTATTTATAGAATCACCAAGGGTCAAGATTAAAACAAATGGAGGGTGAAGATTTGGATCCATGTGAAGAATGAGGTCTTCCAACCAAGTGTCCGCCTGATGTTGGGACATATGTCCACCAAAACCTTGGGACATATGTCCCCACAACAATGAGCCATGTGGCCCTCCACTTAGCTCACAAAAACCGTCCAATATACCTACCCCCACTAACCCAAAAAATATCTTGCAAGACTTGACCAATTGACTTGCCCAATAGGCCACCATTTCGTCCAACCCATGCCAACTAAGGGTGACACGTATGCCGCCTCTGTGATCCAAAATATTTCGTCTCTCGAAAAAATCCGTAATCGGTTAAAATATTAAAAACGTAGAATTTCCTTCACAAGGTTCGGAATCTTTTCCGTCGAAAATTCACAATTTCATCCTTAACCTAATTAGGGCTTGTACAAACGTACATACGTCCTCACATACATACTCTGGAAATACGGGGTGTAACAGGATTGACCCGAAGAGGTTTGTGGAACTTTCCTATCTCTTGAGCATGAATAGTTGTACCTATATAGTACGGTAGACGTACAAGACTTTGATATCCTTTACTTGTTTTAAGAATGTCCAAGTTGGTTGAGTTAGGGACTAACTCACTTGTTTAAAAAGTATTGAGGATGTCTTAGTTTTTAAGGTTAAGGGACTTGAAGTATTTTAAGTATATGATACTTGTTTCGTTTTAAACGTATAAGTTCCTTGGACATAAGGAAGAATATAATTACCTAAGGTATAAAGTTAATATAAAGACTTTATGGGAAGTTGGTTATATTAGCTTCATGGAAAGTTAAAAAGAGAGATTTACTCTAAGTAAAATAAGTAAGGATAAATGACTTGAATTAATGAAAGGCAAATTGATTTTAAGGCATCAATTGCCTATGGTTTTAAAAGAAAAGAAGTCACTTGATTTAGAAGCCTAATTATATTTCTAAAAGGTATTGTGACTTGTCTTGAAAAGTAGTTGCGACTTGATACTACGGTTATTAGTATCTTGGAAGTTTTATATGAAAAAGAGTCATTTTTAAAAGAGTAGAAGTACGTAGTACTTTGGGTTAAATTCCTGGATTTTATAAAGACATGCTAGTGCCTTAAGTAAACTAAAATGAGAGTGTATATGAACAAGACTAATAAGAAGTTAGGGGATTTCTTAACTTGCTTATATTATGTATGATAAGCCGGTAGTGCTTAGGTTATGTATGATAAGCCGGTAGTGCTTATGTTATGTATAATAGCCGGTTTGTGCTAGTGATATATTATTCATTACGGGGTCATTCCCGGGTTTATGGCATTTGCATATTCCGTGGATTTGCTACCCATGATGCGAGGAATACCTCATGAGAGTCCGTAAGGGCTTATGCGGGTGAAATAGTCCCATGCGGGGCGGACCAGTCATATGCGAGGAATACCTTATGCGGGTCTATACGACCTATGCGGGCGGATACAGTCTATGAGAGGAAGTTACCTCATGCGGGTCCATACGACCCTTGTGGGTGAAATAGTCCCACGAGTAGGATTACTTAATGATACTACGGGCGGGTGGCCCTACATTGATCATGAGCCTCCTATTTTTATGCAGTAAAGTATACTTTTGCTTACTCTCATTGTTAGTAAGGCACGATTAATCGTAATTTGATTATCATCCATGTCTCCAACTTTATTTAGACTTATGATATAATTACAGTATTTTCCAGTATTACATACTTGGTACATATTGTGTACTGACCCTCTTTTCTCGGGGGCTGCGTTCATTCAGCAGGTAGGGGTAAGCAAGTGGTGGATCCTCATTCTTAGGATCACTGATCAGGTGTCAGAAGCTCCATTCCTCCGAAGGCTTGTCTTTTGGTACGGTTCTCCCTGATGTTGTAGATATTATGTACATTCAAGGGTATGACGGGGCCCTGTCCCGCCACAGTTGTTATTCCTAGAGGTCTGTAGTCACATTTGTGGTTTGGGATGTAAGAACAGAGTTGTATTGTTATACCCCGTATTTCTAGAGTATGTACGTGAGGGTGTACGTATTAAATTTAAGCCTTAAATTTAGGCTAGGTTCGAAATTTGGGCACAAGTGCCGAAAAGAGTCGTTTTTCGACGAAACGTTTTACTAAAATTGCGAAGGGAAAATTCCGGCTATGTCATTTCTAATTTTTGCGGATTTTTTCGAGAGACGAAACATTTTGGACCAACGAGAGGGCGACACTTGTCACCCTCTAATTGGAGCACGTTTTGGGCGGTAACTTGGACGATTGGAGGAGGGGTTAGGTAGGATATTTTTTGTGCAAGTTGTGTGGTAGATGGATAAGGTCCACATGGTGGAATCCTAGCCCTACACTTGCCTAACACTTGGGTGAATCTTGGCCATTGGTTGGCCATTTTTGACCTATAAATACCCCCCCCCCCCTTTGGAAGACTTCTTCATCCTAAAATCTTTCTAAGTCTTGAAAGCTCTCTTCCTCCCCCCCTTGAGTGTAGTATCTCGTCCAAAAAGTCCCATGTGAGAAGCTTGGCAGAGGGTCTCTCCCACTAGCCTAGTTGTTTTCGTATAATACCCTTTTTTTTGTGTGGTATAGAAATACTCTCCTAGTATTGTTGTTATGCCCAAATACCTTGGCCCAAATACCTTGTAGTATTCCCAAGGTTACACTTTTACAAAAGCCCAGAAATACTATTATACTTCCCTCAGTCACAAAAATGAAACCCTAAGGAAAACCTTCATAGTCGGTTGAAGTGTTAAGTAGAAGTTGCGTAGAACTTCTAAGGGTTGTTTGGAGCGGATTGGAGCACTCGGAGTAGGAGCTAAACGTTGCTAAGGAGCGACATTAAACTCGGATAATTTTGGGGCTTATCGAGGTAAATACTACTGTCCTTCTAGTGTAATTGGAAATTACATACTATAGTAGTATAGAAATGAATATAAGATTCATAAGAAGAGAATTGAACTGTAATAGAAGGATATTACAGAAAAGACTTGAACTGAAATCACTTCAGAAGAATATTAGTAGAAGTTAAACTATACTTACTTAGGACTGTTTATACAGTAGACTGATAACCTTTATTGGTTGAATGTTCTGCAAGTAGCATGGGCTACTTAGAAGGTGGACCAGGCTAGCGGTTATACCGTGGAAGCGTTTTGCTTATAGTCGATAATCGTCGCGAGGTATGTGATTCTTCCTATACTCTTGAGCATGATATTTTAAAGGAAGATATATATAGTACGACAATGTCTTTTGACTTAAGCCTGAATAATATATAATACGGTGAAGCGATACGTGCTAATTGAGCGTAGTTATGCGGCAATGTCTTTTGACTTAAGCACGAATAATATATAATACGGTGAAGCGTACATGTGCTAATTAAGCGTGGTTATGCGGCAATGTCTTTTGACTTAAGCCTGAATAATAAGAAACTTGAAGTATGTCAAAAGAGTTAAGAAACCATTTTTGAAAGAAGAGTAACACTTGGTTTTAAGGGTTTTAAAAAGAGTTATACTAGCTTTATGGGGAGTTAGGTATAACGTCTTAAGAGTGGTAAAGAAAATGGTTTACTGATGTTAGAAGTTAAGAGACTTGATCTTTGTTATACCCCGTATTTCCAGAGTATGTACGCAGGGACGTACATAGGAAATTTCGAACTTCAAGTAGGCCTGGCCGATTAAATTTTGTGCACAACACCCGGTTAGAGTCGTTTTTAGAAAGCGTTTTCCGACTTTCGTAGGGAATTTCCGGCTATGTCATTTTTAATTTTGCGGATTTTCGAGAGGCGAAACATTTTGGACCAACAAGAGGGCGCCACTTGGCACCTCCAATTAGTGGCGAAATCGTCCAACTTGGACGAAATGGGCAAGAAGACACGTTTTTGTGCCTTGACAAAGTCAAGGGTAGGTAGGATATTTGTGTTTGGTAAATCCTAGCCCTACACTTGCCTAACACATGGATTGATCTTGGCCTTTGGTTGGCCATCCCGACTATAAATACCCTCTCCCTTTGATGAATTCTTCATCCTTTCCACAAATCTTTAAGTGTTAAACTCTCTCCCTCCTTGTGTCAGGTTTTGTCCCCCCTGGCGAGAGCACCCTCCCCTTGGCGAGAGTACCCCACCAGTGGGTAAGTAGGGTATACACCCCCTCCCAGGGTGCTAGCCGTGGTACCACTAGCCTAGTTGTTTTCATATAATACCCCCTCTTGTTAGAAATACTCTCAAAAGTATTGTTATAATGCCCAAATTACCTTAGCGTATACCTTGTAGTATTAAGGTTATACTTATCTAAAAGCCAGAAATACTATTATACTTCCTTGGTCACAAAACCGAAACCCTAAGGAAAATCTCCATAGTTAGTTGGAGTAATAAGTAGAAGTTGGTTAGAACTTCTAAGGGTTGTTTGGAGCGGGTCGGAGCGACGGAGTAGGAGCTAAACCTGCTCGGACCGACATTTAAACTTCGGATAATTATGGGCTTATCGAGGTAATTATCTTGTCCTCTATTGTAATTGGAAATTACATATTGTTAGAATATATAGTTGAAGTATACTATATATAGTCTTGAGCGTAGTTATCGGCAATGTCTTTTGACTTAAGCTGAATAATACTTACAGCAATGTCTTGCGACTTAAGCCCAATTTAAAGAAGAATCTTGAATCAGAATTACTTAGGGCAGACATATAGTAGACTTGTGAAGTAGTACCGTGGAGTAGAATTGTACCCATTAGGGTTAGATGTATAACCCCTGGTTGGCTTGGTGGCCTACCGACAGAGGAGATTTCTGTCATGGGGGGAGGTCTTTGCGAATTTTACGTAGAATGTTCTACGAAGGGATATAAATGTTAATAGCGCCTTGTGGCCTTATAGGTTGAAGTACTACGTATGGCGCGATCTACGGCTAAGGAGTAATGACGGTTTGAAATACTTGAGCGTTTTGCTATTAGTCGATACTCGTCGCGAGGTATGTAAACCTCTTCCTATCTCTTCTAGCATGATATGTGTGAACTATGTAGTGCGGTGAGCGTACGTGCTAAATGTATTTGATTGGTTTAAAACATAAAGTGTTATAACGACTTTATGTTGGTAAGAAAATACTTGTGGTTTTTAAAAAGGTAAGCGATTTGAACTATAAGCGGCGTGTTATGTGTTAATAAAGAACTTGAAGTATTTCAAAAGATTTTGAATCATTTGAAAGAAGAAGTAGTACTTGATTTGTTTTGAAAACTTAAGAGTTATGCTAGCTTTATGGAAAGTTAGGTATAACGTCTTAAGAATGTTTCTTGATTTTGGAAATCGAATGTGTATCGACAAACCAACTGCAGTCTATAAGAGGAAATGTTTTAATAATTAAGTATTATTAAAACCGTGAGAAACTTCCATCTGCATAAGCTAAGATGAGACAAAATGATATTTCCTAGATCATGGTCATGTAATAAGATTGTTATAAACAAGAATATCCTACCACATATAAGACTTATGTTTCTCGGATAGTTTAAAAGAGAATTATATTCTTAAATGAATAAGACTATGAACTCTGAAACCTTTCTAAAATGAGAAACTTGAACATTGGAAATTAGGCAAACTTGATCATTGGAAAAGAATGTTGCTACTTGATTTTACAAAGAGAAGTAATTGATTTACTTTAAAAGGATAGTCACTCTATTTTATACTACGGGTATTGTGTGACATTGTGAAAGTAACGTATCTTTTAAAGAGTTAATGTATGAAGTACTTTGGGGATAAAACCCCGAACTTGTTGGCATATAGTAGAAAGTACCTTGTGTGTATAACTTGATTGTGTTGGTTTGTGATAGCCTGGTAATACTTTCTTGTTGATTGATAAGTAAACATGTTAGGATGCTACGTGTGTTAGTATCTTTTGATGTTGTGTAAAGGGGTTTCCTTTGTTGTGCTTATGTTGCTTAACGATAAGCTGTTGCGTTAGTATTTTACATCACTCATCTCTTGAGATGATTCCGGTTAGTGCCCTCCGACGCGGGTAGACTCAGCGTCGATGGACCTATGATTCGAGAATACCTCATGCGAGTCCCGGGGCCTATGCGGAGCTACGAGTTCGAGTTAGTGTCGTCCTTTATGGGCATGCGGTCCATGTGGCCACGCGATCGCGAAGTCGGGGCGATGCCGGGAGTAGCTACCGATGCGGGGATACCTCATGCGGGCGATGAGATTGGCCTATGCGAGGCGCGGAGTTCGAGGTTAGACGCGTGCATTGATCTGCGCAAGTGGCGGCTTTGATCATGTGGCGCTGCAGACAGATCTTATAATCTGATTCATGGCCTTGTTGATACTGTGGGTTTTTAGTAGTCGGCTATGCCTTCGTACTTACCCCGCATGATTTTATTATAACACAGTGGGACCCGGTGTTCATGTGTGTTCCTTAGTGCTTTTATATCATAGGCTCGCCGGTGAGGAAGGTATTCCACGGGCATGATTGATGTTGTGGGCACGAGACCCATTGTTATACTTGAGTGATGACTTGAGCGTGAGTCACGACTTGACATATTTGCTTTGTTGTAAATCGTAGTTTGGTTATCATACATGTCTCTGCTTTATACGATGCTATGATTTCATTTATGTATGTATTTTGATTTCACATACCAGTACTGTTATCTTGACCTCCCGGGCCGCGTTCATGCCGCGAGTTGAGGTACACGATCGTTGATCCTAGCTCGTGGTCACAGCGTTGGGAAGCTCCGTTTCTCGGAGGCTTATCGATGGTATAGTCCTGTCGTAGTAAGTGTTTACATTCGGGGTTTGGGCCCTGTCCCGCCATTGTTGTCGTATCATTTCTTAGAGTGCAGTAATCTTGTTGTCGTGGTTTGTAAAGAAAGGATTAAACTTCATTTTGAAAGAGTTGTTATTATTATTTATCTGGAAGGAAAGTTTTCTAAAGATAAGCATTTGACGCTTCTTGTTATTTCATGTTGTTGTGTTATGTTCCGCTGATTACTCTGATGTTGTCTCACTAGGGTGCCCGGGGTAAGGCACCAGTCACGGGCCCGGGTTCGGGTCGTGACAATCTGAGAAGATAAGAGACTTAACTTAAATAAATTAATATGAGTTTTGTGTGAAACTTCATTCGTGAGTAATGAGTACTTGGTTTTTAAAAGGGAATAATATTTTCACGATTTGAAATCGAGAATGAGTATCGACAAACCACTGCGGCGTTAATAAAGGAAAATGTAATGAATAATGAAGTATTATTAAAACCAGTAGAAACCTCCATGCATAGAAGCTAGATGAGACAAAATGATATTACATTTCCTAGATCATGTTCGCTTTAATAAAGATGGTTATAAAATAAACTACTCACATATGGCATATGTTATTCAATTGTTTTAAAAGAGATTAAGACATTGAACTATGAAACTTTTCTAAAAAGAGACTTGAGTAATTGGAATTAGGCAAACTGGAACTTTAGGAAAAAGAAAGGCATTGTTATGTCTTAAATTGGTTTAAAACATGAAGTGTTATAACAGCTTTATGGGAAGTTAGTTATAACGACTTTATGAAAACAAAAGAAGGGTTTTATCATTGGTTTTAATGTGATAACTTGGCTTTAATAAGAGAAGTGTTTTGGTTTGCTAAAAATGTGAGTCACTCTATTTTATACTCCGGGTATTGGGTGACTTCTATAAAAGGAATGGATCTCTTTAAAAGGAATTTAACGTCGTAGTACTTTAGGGTTAAAACCGGACTTTGATATAAAATGGAAGTACCTCGAGTTGTGTATAACTTGCCTATGCTTGTTGTTGTGTAACTGCCATGCTTGTTGTGATAGCCTTTGTTGTAGAATTGTGTTTCTATACTACGCCTCGTTGGAGGGCGGTTGACTTATTGAGAACTTACATGGACATGTCTACACCGTCTGAGTCGGGGCATGTGGCCGTGCGGCGGGGTTGATTACCGATATATTATTCTGTGGTTACATGGACATGTCTACACCGATGCAAATTCGGGGCATGTGGCCATGCGGCGAGGTTGATCACGATATATTGTTGTTGATGTTACATGGACATGTCTACACCGTCAGAATCGGGGCATGTGGCGTGCGGCATTATTATTATTGTTGCATCATGGACATGTCTGCACCGTCTGAGTCCGGGGGCATGTGGCCGTGATGCGAACATGATTGATGTTGTGGGCGTGAGACCCATAGTTATATTTAGTGCGACTTTGAGGCGTGAGTCACTGACTTACATGACTGCTTGTTTATCGTGAACTGTATTTTGGTTATCATACATGTCTCGCTTTATATAGTATTATGATTTAAGCTATGATATTTTGATTTCACATACTTGGTACTGTCTTGACCTCCTTGGAGCTGCGTTCATGCAGCAGTAGTACATTGGATGTCGATCCTTTTAGGATCACTTTCAGCGTGTCGGAAGCTCAGTTCCTTGGAGGCTTATCTTTTAGTATGTGTTCCACTGAGTTGTAGGTTCTTGTACATTCGGGGTATGGCGGCACTGTCCGTCATAGTTGTTGTAAATCTTAGAGTGCATAATGCTTTGTTGTGGCGAGTTGTAAAAAGATTAAAGCTATTCAAGTTTTAGTTTTATATATATCGAAAGCGATTTTCTCTCGAGATAAAATGTGTCTCATTTCTGATTGTTTCATGTTTTATTTTTATGTTCGCCGATTACTCGATGTATGACTACTTAGGTGCGGGTAAGGCACGATCCACGGGCCGGGCAGTCGTGAAGTGGTATCGAGCGATTAATCATCGGAAAGTGTCTCTGAACCGTGTCTAGTAAGTCTTGATTATCGGTGTGTTGTGCGCCACATCTATGTCGGGAGTGCGGGACATTTAGGATTAGTTTCCATTTCTTCTCATTACGAGATCGTGCCTTAGAGTGTGTGATAAGTTGGACCCCTCAGCGTATTCCTTTCCTTTACGAGTTATGCCTCGCGTAAGGCAACGAGACCAGATGGGCAAGGCGATCGAGGAGCTATTAGTAGGATCTGAGAGAATGCGAGCGCGAGCGGTCGAGTACTGAGCGGTGCTTGCCCGGCGAGTTTAGCGGCGCCGCCCGACCAGTGAGTTTAGAGCGCGGCGATGGCTGCGAGACTCTGATACTGAGCCTCGGTCCAGTGCAGGGCGAGAAGATGGGTTACAAGAGATGGCCCGATTCTGCGGCGGTCGTGGCGAGATATGAGATAAGTGGGCCTTGGCGATTCGATGCACCGTGGTTCACCTAGATCGGATAGTTTGAGGCTACGGGACTTTTCGAGATGTAACCGCGAGTTCACGGGTCGAGGCACGAGGATGATCGCGAGGAGTTCATCAAGCGATTCTGACGGATCGTGAAGTGATCGAGGCTTGGAGACCGAGTCGGTGGTCTTAGGTTCGCGTCGGCTGCGTGATACGCGATCGTAGTTTGATTCGTGGAGCTGTCGGGAGAGAATGCACTTCGGCCGTTTGGGGCGAGTTTTGGGGCCTTCGGCACATTTCTTGCCTCGCGGATGAGAGGGCTCGGGTAAGCGATTTTTGATGTTGGCGACGGGCGTCTGATTCGAGTACAATGTGAGTTCGACTCATTGGCGATATGTTCCGCATTAGTAGCTAATATGGAGGATCGAGTGCACCGATATATTACGAGGCTTGATGATTACCTAGCGAGAGTTGTTGGTGTAGCCGCCCAGTAGGGCATGGACATTGCCAGCATGCGAGCTTATGCACTTGGATGTGAGGCGGAGAAATCGCGGAATGGCCGAGATCGGCGAGAAGAGGGCGAGCAGCGGGTACTTTGGTGACTTTGAGCGGACCGCCTCGGCGGCCTAGTTTGTACCTGCCCGGTCTGAGTGGTCCTCCACAATCTTGAGGCATCGAGTATTCGGGAGGCGGTGAGCTCCATAGGTTCAAGTTTCCGGGAGTAGGGGTGTTGGCGGTGCGATCACCCTACGCCGGTGTGGTCGATGTAGTAGACCGCATTTTGGGAATGTCGTGGTGCGAGGAGCTTGTTATTTTGCGGCCAGCGGGGCCATTTTTCGAGGCTGTCAGGCCAAGGGTATACGGATGTTCTGACTCGGCCCGAGGATCGATGGGTGGTTCATCGCGCCGCTAGCTATCGCCTGCGGTGGGTGTGATTAGAAAAGCGGTAGAGGCAGGTATATCCTTAACCTCTAGAGACTTGTATGTATTGATGCTATGATAATGTGTTAAGTGTTATGTTCGGATAGCTTGTGCTAAAATGTAATTTAGAAACACGGTTAGTGTAAGCGGGTAAGCACAGGGTGAGGAAATGATGAACCTTAGAATATTACAATTGAGACCTTATATGTAAGGCGTCTTAGTCTGAGGATTTTACAAGTAATCCTTGTCGGAGAGCATTTATGCCTAGAATGTATTGTGTGATAAGTCCTGGGTAGTGTGAAATAAGTGGTAGCTTTCATGACTGTAGAGGTAAGATTGTTCGGGCGGGAACAGGCGTGATGCGTTAAGTAGGTCGGGTTGGGGCCGTGTTGAGGGCCAACCGCGGCTGTTAGAGGTAGGGTCAGCTCTGGGTGGTCGCCGGTGGTAGAGTCACGCAGTGCTAGGCCCAGTTTAGATAACCATCGTATAAGTTCGTGGATCGTTCAACCAGAATCGGTTCGTGAAGGCGGGAATGGCCTTAAAGGAAGCGAAGCTAGTGAGATGACCAAGTTTGGAGGTGGTGACTCCAAAGTTTTGAAAGCGAGCGATGGTGAAGTGTGATGCATTATACTAGAAGAGTTCAAGTGTTCGAGAAGGGCACGACGAGTAAGGAAGGAAGGGAACGTGTGTTATTCCGTGGCCAAGCTGTGGCATTGGCAACTTGCAGAGGAACTTCATCATTATCCGTCTTGAGAAGGAACATTCGGGATGAATGTTTCTAAGGAGGGGAGAATGTTATACCCCGTATTTCCAGAGTATGTACGTGAGGGCGTACGTATTAAATTTAAGCCTTAAAGTTAGGCTAGGTTCGAAATTTGGGCGCAGTGCGAAAGAGTCATTTTAAATGAAACATTTTACTAAAATTGCGAAGGGAAAATTCGGCTATGTCATTTATAATTTTGCGGATTTTTCAGAGGAAACATTTTGGACCAACGAGAGGCGACACTTGTCACCTCTAATTGGAGCACGTTTTGGGCGTAACTTGGACGATTGGAGGAGGGTTAGGTAGGATATTTTTGTGCAAGTTGTGTGGTAGATGGATAAGGTCCACGTGGTGGAATCCTAGCCACTACACTTGCCTAACACTGGGTGAATCTTGGCCATTGGTTGGCCATTTCTTGACTATAAATACCCACCCTTTGGAAGACTTCTTCATCCTAAAATCTTTCTAAGTCTTGAAAGCTCTCTTCCTCCCCTCCAGTGTAGTATCTCGTCCAAAAAGTCCCCTCCCTTGTGAGAAGCTTGAGAGGTCTCTCCCCCTAGCCTAGTTGTTTCGTATAATACCCTTTTTTTTTTTATGTGGTATAGAAATACTCTCTAGTATTGTTGTTATGCCCAAATACCTTGCCCAAATACCTTGTAGTATTCCCAGGTTACACTTTACAAAGCCGAAATACTATTATACTTCCTCGATCACAAAAACGAAACCCTAAGGAAAACCTTCATAGTCGGTTGAAGTGTTAAGTAGAAGTTGCGTAGAACTTCTAAGGAGTTGTTGGAGCGGATTGGAGCACTTTCGGAGTAGGAGCTAAGCGTTGCTAAGGAGCGACATTAAACTCGGATAATTTTGGGGCTTATCGAGGTAAATACTTTGTCCTTCAGTGTAATTGGAAATTACATACTATAGTAGTATAGAAATGAATATAAGATTCATAAGAAGAGAATTGAAGCGTAATAGAAGGATATTCTGAAAAAGACTTGGTGAAATCACTTGGAAGAATATTAGTAGAAGTTAAACTATACTTACTTAGGACTGTTTATACAGTAGACTGATAACCTTTATTGGTTGAATGTTCTGCAAGTAGCATGGGCTACTTAGAAGGTGGACTAGGCTAGCCGGGTTATAGCGATGGGCGTTTTGCTTATAGTCGATAATCGTCGCGAGGTATGTGATTCTTCCTATACTCTTGAGCATGATATTTTAAAGGAAGATATATATAGTACGGCAATGTCTTTTGACTTAAGCTGAATAATATATAATACTGAGTAGGCGATACATGTGCTAATTGAGCGTGGTTATGCAGGCAATGTCTTTTGACTTAAGCTTTGAATAATAAGAAACTTGAAGTATGTCAAAGAGTTAAGAAACCATTTTTGAAAGAAGAGTAACACTTGGTTTTAAGGGTTTTAAAAGAGTTATACTAGCTTTATGGGGAGTTAGGTATAACGTCTTAAGAGTGGTAAAGAAAATGGTTTACTGATGTTAGAAGTTAAGAGACTTGATCTTATAAGATAAGAGACTTAACTTAAATGAATTAATATGAGTTTTTGTGAAACCTCATTCGTGAGTAATGAGTACTTGGTTTTAAAGGGAATAATGTTTCTTGATTTGGAAATCGAATGAGTATCGACAAACCAGCTGCAGCTTTAATAAAGGAAAATGTAATGAATAATGAAGTATTATTAAAACCATTGAAACCTCCAGCTGCATAGAAGCTAAGATGAGACAAAATGATATTACATTTCTAGATCATGCATTTGCTTTAATAAAGCGGTTATAAAATAAACTACTCACACATATGGCATATGTTATTCAATTGTTTTAAAAGAGATTAAGACATTGAACTATGAAACTTTTCTAAAAAGAGACTTGAGTAATTGGAATTAGGCAAACTGGAACTTTAGGAAAAAGAAAGGCATTGTTATGTCTTAAATTTGTTTAAAACATAAAGTGTTATAACAGCTTTATGGGAAGTTAGTTATAACGACTTTATGAAAACAAAAGAAGGGTTTTATCATTGGTTTTAATGTGATAACTTGGCTTTAATAAGAGAAGTGTTTTGGTTTGCTAAAAATGTGAGTCACTCTATTTTATACTACGGGTATTGGGTGACTTCTATAAAAGGAATGGATCTCTTTAAAAAGGAATTTAACGTACGTAGTACTTTAGGGTTAAAAACCCGGACTTTGATATAAAATAGAAGTACCTCGAGTTGTGTATAACTTGCCTATGCTTGTTGTTGTTAACCTGCCTATGCTTGTTGTGATAGCCTTTGTTGTAGAATTGTGTTTCTATACTACCGCGCCTCTCGTTGGAGGGCCGGTTGACTTGTTGAGAACTTACATGGACATGTCTACCGTCACGAGTCCAGGGGCATGTGGCGTGCGGCGGGAGGTTGATTACCCGATATATTATTCTTGCCGTTACATGGACATGTCTGCCGTCTGAATTCGGGGCATGTGGCAATCTGGCGGGGTTGATCACCCAATATATTGTTGTTGATGTTACATGGACATGTCTGCCGTCTGGTCGGGGCATGTGGCCATGCGGCATTATTATTATTGTTGCATCATGGACATATCTACACCGATGCAGAATTCAGGGGGCATGTGGCCATGATGCGAACATGATTGATGTTGTGGGCGTGAGACCCATAGTTATATTTGAGTGACGACTTTGAGGCGTGAGTCACGACTTACATGACGCTTGTTTATCGTGACGTATTTTGGATTTATCATACATGTCTCTGCTTTATATGTTATGATTTAAGCGCGATATTTTCGATTTCACATATTTGGTACTGTTATCTTGACCTCCTTCGGAAATTTGCGTTCATGCCGCGGTAGAAGTACATTGGCTGTGGATCCCTTTAGGATCACCTTTCGTGTCAGGAAGCTCCGTTCCTCGGAGGCTTATCTTTGGTATGTGTTCCCTGAGTTATAGGTTCTTGTACATTCGGGGTATGGCGAGGCCTGTCGTCATAGTTGTTGTAAATCTTAAGTGCAGTAATCTTTGTTGTGGCGGGGTTGTTGTCACGACCGCGGGCCCGTGGTGCCTTACCGGGCACCCTAGTGACACAACATGTCAGTAATCACGGAACATAAAACAACAACATGAGATAACGAAATATAAAACAATAATCATGAAAACTTGCCTTTCGGCATATATATAACCATCAACTCTTTTACAAATGAACACTTTAATCCTTTTACCAACCACCCCTGTGATTACTGGACCTCTAAGAATGATCGACCACAATGGCGGGACGGGGCCCGCCAAACCCCTGAATGTAAATACTTACTGACGGGGACTATACGCTGATAAGCCTCCGAGAAGCGGAGCTTCCCAAACGACTGTGACCACGAGAGCTAGGATCAACGATGTACCTCGACTGCGGCATGAGCGCGGCCCCGAAGGAGGTCGCAGCGGTGCAGTATGAAACTAAAAATAAATCGTAAATGAAATCATAGTAGTCTATACAAAGCGGGAGACATGTATGATAACCAACTACAGATCACCGTAAATAAGCGATCATGTCAAGTCGGGGACTCACCTCAAGTCATCACTCAATTTAACAATTGGACTCACGCACACAAAATCAATCGTGCGTGAATACCTTCCTCCGCTGTGATTTATGATATCTGGCACGAGGAATACGCGAACACGAGTCCCACGTGTCCTAATAAAGCCCACGGGTAAATCTGAAGGCATAGCCGACTACTAACACCCACATACAACAAGGTCATAAACTGTATCATAAGATCTGTCTAGACCGTCACATGATCAAAGCTGGCCACTTGCCCGCAGTATCTAATGTGCGCGTCTAGTCCTGGACTCCGCTGACTCGCGTAGGCCAATCTCATCGGCGCGTGAGGTATTCCCGCGTCGAGGGTAGCTACTCCGGCGTCGATCTGGACTTTCAGTCCGCATGGCCACAAGGACCGCATGCCCGTAAGGGACGCTAACACGGAACTCGTAGCTCCGCATAGGCCCCCAGGACCCGCATGAGGTATTCTCGAATCATGGTCCGCTGCGAGTCTACCCGCGTCGGAGAGCGGCTTAACCCGGAATCATCTCGAGATGAATGCCACAATACTATCATAACGGTGATAGTTAATAAGCACAATCAAGGGAAACCCCCTTACACAAACATCACAAGATACTAACACACGTAGCATCCTAACACGTTTACTTATCAAAGCAACAAGAAAGTATTACAAGGCTATCACAAACCAATACAATCAAGTTATTCACACGAGGTACTTTACTAACAAGTTGAATTATCTATCCCAAAGTACTTCACATTAAAATCTTAAAAAGATCTGTTTCTTTCACATAAGTCACTTGATACCGTAGTATAAAATAGAGTGGTGTCCTTTTAAGAAAACCAAAACTCTTACCTTTGTAAAATCAAGTAACAACATTATTTTCCAAACGTCCAAGTTTGCCTAATTTCAAATGTTCACGTTTCTTATTTTAGAAAGGTTTCGTAGTTCATAGTCTTATTCATTTAAGAATATAATTCTCTTTTAAACAATCTGAGAAACATAAGCCTTATATGTGAGTAGGATATTCTTGTTTATAACAATCTTATTACAATGACCATGATCTAGGAAATATCATTTTGTCTAAATCTTAGCTTCATGCGGATGGAAGTTTCTCTGGTTTTAATAATACTTAATTATTCAAAACATTTCCTTTTAATGTAATGCAGTGGTTTGTCGATACACATTCTGATTTCCGAAATCAGTAAAGCATTCTTAAGCCGTTATACCTAACTTCCCATAAAGCTAGTATAACTCTTAAGTTTTCAAACACCATGTATTACTTCTCCTTTCAAAATGATTCAAAAATCTTTTGAAATGCTTCCAGTTCTTTCTTATCATATAACAAGCCAGTTATAGTTCAAATCAGTTACCTTTTAAAAACCACATGTATTTTCTTACTAACATAAAGTCATTATAACCAACTTCCCATAAAGCCGTTATAACACTTTATGTTTTAAACCACTCAAACACATTTAGCACGTATCGTCACCGTACTACATAGTTCACATATCATGCTAGAAGAGATAGGAAGAGGTTCACATACCTCGCGGCCAGTATCGACTCATAGCAAGCGCTCAATACTTCCAAGCGTCGGCTACCCGCAAGCCACGTAGATCGCGCCACGTAGTACATCGACCTATAAGGCCACAGTGACTTATTAACATTTAGATCTCATCGTAGAACATTCACAGAAAATTCGCGCGCCTCCCCTGCAATGGCGTAAATCTCCTCTCTAGCGGGTAGGCTACGAAGCCAACGGGGTTATCATCTAACGAGCGGGTACAATTCTACGGTACTACTACGAGTCTGCATGTCTGATCCTATGTAAAGCAGTTCGATTCGATTCTTGAGCTTAAGTCGAAAGACATTGCCACAAGCTATGTTCGATTATATACATAGTATACTTCAACTATAATTTCCTACAACATGTAATATCCAATTACAATAGGGGACAAGATATTTACCTCGCTAAGCCCATAATTATCCAAGTATAAAGTCGATCTGGGCAATCGTTTAGCTCGACTCGGCGCTCGACCAGCTCTAAACCACCTTAAGTTCTAACCAACTTCTTCACAATACTCAGCGGACTATGGAGATTTTCCTAGGGTTTGGTTTTGTAGTGGGAAGTATAATAGTATTCTGGGCTTTGTATAGGTATAACTTTAGAATACAACAAGGTATACGGCTAAGGTAATTTGGGCATTATAACAATACTTTGAGAGTATTTCTACCAGAGGGGGTATTATGAAAACAAACTAGGCTAGGGGTACCCAGGCCACACCATAAAGGAGGGGGTGGCTACCTGCGGCCTACCCCACTGGGAAACTCTCGACGAGGGCCTGCGAAAAGGGAGGAAGGCTCTCGAGACTTAGGCATTTTGGATGAAGAAGTCTTGACCTTAGAGGGTATTTATAGCACAAGCGAGGCCAACCAATGGCGAGATCTAGCCAAGTGCTAGGCAAGTGTAGGGCGAGATGTGCCCAAGTGCCTAGTCCTACTCCTAAAACCCTCACAAATATCTACACAAATATCTACGACAACTTGCCCTTTGATGGCCCTAGCGTAAACTAACTTCGATGAGGGTGACACGTATCACCCTCCGTTGATCCAAAATGTTCGTTTCTCGGAAAAATCCATAAAAATAAGAAAAGACATAGCGGAATTTTCCGCCATGCAAGTTATGTAAAGCGTTTAGTCGAAGCGACTCTAACGGGTGTTGTGCATTAAATGCCATTCGGCCAGCCACAGGCGGGGTGACACGTGTCACCCTCCTATTAGCCCAAAATAAAACATCTTCGAAAATATCCATAATGGCCAAAATCTAGAAAACAAAGTGGGCCCACAAAGCAGTAAATTTCTCCGTGGGCCCAGCGTGACCATTTCGAAAATAAAATTCCATAATTCTCTAATATTCCGGGAAGTCCGAATACCAAATCGGGAATCAATTCCATTAACGAACCTTTTCCTTCACAGGAAACTTTTAGTGGAAAAAATCGCCTCTTTCTTCCTTTCGATCTTTCTGCCGTATTCTCGCGTGCGTCCTCGCATACATACCACGGAACTCACGGGTATAACATTCTTCCCCTTAGAAACATTCGTCCCGAATGTTCATTCTAACCTCTCAAAAACATCGTGCGCGATATAGTCTTCACTTCATACTTACGAAACAATCGCGCCATACAGCCACGAGAAATACTGCGCGACATACTTATATCCAAGTCTACGAGGAACACCTCTAACATCACCACAAATACACTTTTGTCACTTTGCGCGAGCCTAGCTCCGGCGACCCAACAAATGGTGCAGGTGCTGCGATCATTTGAAGGTATGTCGCTCGAACCGCACCACATTTACGATCTTGCTTTAGTTTCCAAAACTCGGGGTTACTATCTCTTTACGTGGGCATCATTAGCGGGGACATGCGGATGGATCTTGATACTTTCCCGAACATAACAATCTGAAAGACCGGACGTCTTGCCTCACAAGTCGGACGACAATTGCTAACATATAAGCGACGGCCTATTCTTCACATGAACTCAAAGGCCCAAGTAACTCGGGCTAAGTTCCTGCTGTTTCCACAACTCGTCACACTGTCAGGGGTGGTACTTTCAAGAAAACCGACCGTCAACTGAACTCTAAGCGTCGTCGCCGATTATCCATACGATTCCTGCGGGTGCGAACCTTTCTAGATGAGCTTTACACATCCACGATCTGCTGGAACAAGCTGATCAACTATCGAACGCTTGCCAACATCGAACCAATCGATCGGCAACTTACATACTGCCTACAAGCCGTGGGCGACATCGAATCTTGGAATGGTAAAACGCTCCTCCACGGAGACAACAATCCTCGCACTACCACGAAATCCACACGCGGCGGGGCGAATGCGGTCACGAGACTACGCGAGTCCTTAACCTGCTGGTAAAACTTCGAAACAAAAACAGCGTAACACTGGGCTCCATGCGCCATAAGGTGAAGGTAGGCACCCGTGCAGCCTTACAACCTTTACGATAAAACAACCTGCGAGTGAGCGGTCGGCCAGAAGAACACGATCGGCTGCCCCATCGACCGACCCAGGTCGACGCGTCCACGAACTGCGTCGCTAGTTAACTACACTTGGGCCTAACACCTCGTGATTCTTCCACAAGGCGGGACCACCACAACCAGACCACCGCAAACATGCGGCGGGTTGACCCGGCGTGCCTCAACCCGACCAGCGCAAAATACTATCTCCAGAAGGAACAATTTTACTAAACATATTCACGAAAACCTAGGGTCTTCTTAGCTCAACTACCCTCTTTCATTTCATACCACAGGGACTATCCCAAACATAGCTCACGTGCACTATGCACTCCGGTGGATCAAACATAACACTACACCTTTACTCGAGATGGCCTTACCTCTAAGGTGCATGCGTATAACACTCACAAGGCTCGCGCCTTCATCCCCAAAATCTTACTCGGTTAACCCACGTGATTTCTAATCACAACTACCACGCTGCTATCAGAACATAGCACTTAAGGTATACTCACCTTGAAAGTTACAGAAGGACCTTGCTTTGCTCGGCCTCTTATGTCCTTGGTTAACGCGTCGATCTCGTTTCTCGACTCTGCGCATGGCGCACTTGTGAGGCCATGCTCAAGCCTAGCGAAGGATTACTCTTGCTGACGCCTCTTAGGTAGTCATCAAGACTCGCGATACATCGGTATACTCTGGTAGCCAAATCCATAGCTAGTAACAAGGTTGTCTCTTACGATCTATATTCTCGGTTCGGTCGTGGGCGAAGGTTCACATATCATGGCGCGATGAGGCCGTCGCCGTGCTTAAACTCTCGGGGGCTAGTGACGTCGCGAAATCCCGAATGAAGCACTACCCTAGGTAATGATTTGGCTGTGCCCTCGCCACCTGAACTCTACTCGCGGCTCCGCCAGTGCCTTGCCCTCTGGGCGGGTTGCCTACGGAGGCATAGCGATAAGGAAATAATTTCGTCGGAGGGTCGACTTACAACCTGACTCTAAGGCACGATCTCGGTGAGAAGAATGAAACCAATCCTAAATATCCTATAGCCTCACGATTATTGGTGTGGTGCGCAACACCGATAATCAAGACTCTCGGATCTGGTCTGTAGACACTTTCAGAGGATTAAGCGCTCGATACCACTTTTGTCACGACCAGCTGGGCGTGGTGGTGCCTACCGGGCACCCTAGTGACGATATCAGTAATCGGCGGAACATAAAACAACAACATGAGATAACGAAATATAAAACAATAATCTGCGAAAACTTGCCTTTGGCATATATATAACCGTCAACTCTTTTACAAATGAGCGGCTTAATCCTTTTTACCAACCCGCGCAGCGGTACTACGGACCTCAAGAATGATCGACCACGATGGCGGGACGGGGCCCGCCAAACCACGAATGTAAACACCTCTGACGGGGACTATACGTGATAAGCCTCGGAGAAGCGGAGCTTCCAATGAGCTGTGACCACGAGGCTAGGATCGGCGGCGATGTACCTCGACTGCGGCATGAACGCGGCCCGAGAGTCGATCTGTGATGCAGTATGTGAAACTAAAAATAAATCGTAAATGAAATCATAGTAGTCTATACAAAGCGGGAGACATGTATGATAACGAACTACGAGATCACCATAAATAGCGATCATGTCAAGTCGGGGACTCGCACCAGTCGTCACTCAATTTAACAATGGGTCTCACGCCCACAACATCAATCGTGCGTGGAATACCTTCGCTACGGCTTTGGTTTATGATATACAAGCAGGAATACCGCATGAACACCAGGTCCCACGTGTCCTAATAAGCTCTGAGGAGTAAATCGAAGGCATAGCGACTACTAACACCACAGTACCAACAAGGTCATAAAGCGTATCATAAGATCTGTCTAGACCGTCACGTGATCAAAGGCGGCCACTTGCGCGATATCTAATGTCGCGTCTAGTCACCGGAACTCCGCGACTCGCGTAGGCCAATCTCATCGGCCCGCATGAGGTATTCCCAGCGTCGGTAGCTACTCCCGGCGTCGATCACCGACTTTCGAGTCGCGTAGCGCGAGACGCGTACCCGTAAGGGACGCTAACACGGAACTCGTAGCTCCGCGATAGGCCCCGGGACCCGCGTGAGGTATTCTCGAATCATGGTCCCGGACCGCTGAGTCTACCCGCGTCGGAGGGCAACCGGAATCATCTCGAGATGAATGCCACAATACTATCATAACGATAGTTAATAAGCACAATCAGGAAACCCACACACAAACATCACAAGATACTAACACGTAGCATCCTAACACGTTTACTTATCAAAGCAACAAGAAAGTATTACAAGGCTATCACAAACCAATCTGATCAAGTTATTCACACAAGGTACTTTACTAACAAGTTCGGGTATCTATCCCCAAAGTACTTCACATTAAAATCTTAAAAAAGATCTGTTTCTTTCACATAAGTCACGATACGTAGTATAAAATAGAGTGGTATCTTTTAAGAAAACCAAAACTCTTACCTTTGTAAAATCAAGTAACAACATTATTTTCCAAGCGTCCAAGTTTGCCTAATTTCAAATGTTCACGTTTCTTATTTTAGAAAGGTTTCGTAGTTCATAGTCTTATTCATTTAAGAATATAATTCTCTTTTAAACAATCGAAACATAAGCCTTATATGTGAGTAGGATATTCTTGTTTATAACAATCTTATTACTGACCATGATCTAGAAATATCATTTTGTCTCATCTTAGCTTCATGCGGATGGAAGTTTCTCTGGTTTTAATAATACTTAATTATTCAAAACATTTCCTTTTAATGTATTGCGGTGGTTTGTCGATACACGTTACGATTTAGAAATCGATAAAGCATTCTTAAGCGTTATACCTAACTTCCCGTAAAGCTAGTATAACTCTTAAGTTTTCAAACACCATGTATTACTTCTCCTTTCAAAATGATTCAAAAATCTTTTGAAATGCTTCGATTCTTTCTTATCATATAACAAGCGGTTATAGTTCAAATCGATTACCTTTTAAAAACCACATGTATTTTCTTACTAACATAAATGTTATAACCAACTTCCCATAAAGCGTTATAACACATGTTTTAAACCACTCAAACACATTTAGCACATGTATCGTCTACGTACTACATAGTTCACACATATCATGCTAGAAGAGATAGGAAGAGGTTCACATACCTCGCGGCGAGTATCGACTCGTAGCAAGCGCTCGAAATACTTCCAAGCGTCGGCTACCCCAAGCCACGTAGATCGCGCCTGCGTAGTACATGACCTATAAGGCCTGGCGACTTATTAACATTTAGATCTCATCGTAGAACATTCACGAAAATTCGGCACCTCCCCAGCGGCGTAAATCTCTCTCTGCGGGGCGGCTACGAAGCCAAGCGGGGGTTATCATCTAACGACAGTGAATTCTACTCGCGTACTACTACACGAGTCTCATGTAATACGATCCTATGTAAAAACGATTCGATTCGATTCTTGGGCTTAAGTCGAAAGACATTGCCACAAGGTATGTTCGATTATATACATAGTATACTTCTATAATTTCTGACATGTAATATCCAATTACAATAGGGGACAAGATATTTACCTCGCTAAGCCCATAATTATCCAAGTATAAAGTCGATCTGGGCAATCGTTTAGCTCGACTCGGCGCTCCAACCCGCTCTAAACCACCCCAGAAGTTCTAACCAACTTCTTCACAATACTCCGCCGGACTATGGAGATTTTCCTAGGGTTTTGGTTTGTATCGACGGGAAGTATAATAGTATTTACGGGCTTTTCGTATAGGTATAACTTTAGAATACAACAAGGTATCTGGCTAAGGTAATTTGGGCATTATAACAATACTTTTGAGAGTATTTCTACGAGAGGGTATTATATGAAAACAAACTAGGCTAGGGGTACCCACGTTACACCATAAGGAGGGGTGGCTACCTCGGCCTACCCACTGGGGAAACTCGACGAGGGCCTGCGAAAAGGGGAGGGAAGGCTCTCAAGACTTAGGCATTTTGGATGAAGAAGTCTTCAACCTTAGAGGGTATTTATAGCAAAGCCAAGGCCAACCAATGGCCAAGATCTAGCCAAGTGCTAGGCAAGTGTAGGGCGAAGATGTGCCCAGTGCCCCTAGTCCTACTCTTAAAACCCTGCAAATATCTACACAAATATCTGACAACTTGCCCTGATCGTACTAAGCGCGACTTCTTCAATGTGAGGGTGACACGTGTCACCCTCCGTTAATCAAAATGTTCGTTTCTCGGAAAAATCCATAAAAATAAGAAAAGACATAGCGGAATTTTCCTCGCAGTTATGTAAAGCGTTTAGTCGGCGACTCTAGCAGGGTGTTGTGCACAAATGCCATTCGGCGAGCCACCTAGGCGGGGTGACACGTGTCACCCTCCTATTGCCAAAATAAAACATCTTAGAAAATATCCATAATGGCCAAAATCTAGAAAACAAAGTGGGCCCCACAAAGTAAATTTCTCCGTGGGCCCAGCGTGACCATTTCGAAAATAAAATTCCATAATTCTCTAATATTCGGAAGTCCGAATACCGAATCTGGGAATCAATTCCATTATGAACCTTTTCCTTCACAAAACCGGAAACTTTTAGTGGAAAAAATCACCTCTTTCTTCCTTTCGATCTTTACAGCGTATTCTCGTACGTACGTCCTCGAATACATAACCTGGAACTACGGGGTATAACATTCTTCCCCTTAGAAACATTCGTCGAATGTTCATTCTAAGCCTCAAAACATGCGTCTTGATATAGTCTTCCACATACTTACGAAACAATCCTGCCATGCACGGCCCGAAAGTACTGCAACATACTTATACAAGTCTCGAGGAACACCTCTAACATCACCACAAATACACTTTTGTCACTTTGCGCGAGCCTAGCTCGGCGACCAACAAATGGTGCCGGGTCGCTGCGATCACGAAGTTGTCGTCTGTTTCCGAACCACACCACGTTCGATCTGCTTTAGTTTCCAAAACTCGGGGTTACTATCTCTTTCGTGGGCATCATTAAGCGGGGACATTCTGGATGGATCTTGATACTTTCCGAACATAACAATCTGAAAGACGGACGTCACGCCTCCTAAGTCGGACGGCGATTGCTAACATATAAATGACTGGCCTATTCTTCACATGAACTCAAAGGCCCAAGTAACGGGCTAAGTTCCTTTGTTTCCACAACTCGTCACACCCTGTCGGTGGTACTTTCAAGAAGACCGGTCGGCACGAACTCTGGCGTCGCCGCCGATTATCCGCACGATTCCTGCGGTGCCGAACTTCTTCTAGATGAGCTTTACACATCCACGATCTGCTGGAACAAGCACGATCGACTATCTGAACCTTGCCAACATCGAACCAATCGACCGGCAACTTACACTTCGCCCCTACAAGGCCGTGGCGACATCGAATCTGGAATGGTAGCGCGCTCCTCCACGAGGAGACAACAATCCTCACAACTACCCACGAAATCCAGCGCTGGCGAGGCGAATGCGGTCTGAGACTCGCTGAGTCCTTAACCTGCTGGTAAAACTTCCGAAACAAAACAGTAGTAACACGGGCTCCTATGCGCCATAAGGTGAAGGTAGGCACCGTGCAGCCTTACAACCTTTACGATAAAACAACACTGCCGAGTGAGCGGTCCCGAAGAACACGATGGGCTGCCCCGTCGACCGACCAGCGGTCGACGCATCCACGAACTCGTGCGCTAGTTAACTACACTTGGGCCTAACACCCTCGTGACCCTTCCACAAGGCGGGACCACCACAACGGACCCCACCACCCAACGTGCAGCGGGTTGACCCTTGGCGTAAACCCTCAACCCGACCCGTGAGCGCAAAATACTATCTCCCGAAGGAACAATTTTACTAAACGTATTCACGAAAACCTAGGGTCTTCTTAGCTCAACTACCCTCTTTCATTTCATACCACTTAGGGACTATCCCAAACATGGCTCACGTGCACTATGCACTCAAGTGAGATCAAACATAACACTACACCTTTACTCGAGATGGCCTTACCTCTAAGGTGCGTGCGTATAACACTCTAAGGCTCACACCTACTCTATCCCCAAAATCTTACTCGGTTAACCCACCATGATTTCTAATCACAACTACCACCTTGCTATCGAACATAGCACTTAAGGTATACTCGCGAAAGTTACGAAGGACGCTGCTGCTGCGGCCTCTTCTGTCCTTGGTTAACCGTCGATCTCTACGTTTCTCGGCTGCTGCATAAGCGCACGAGCCATGCTCAGCCTGGCGAAGGATTACTCTTGCACAACCTTCTCTTAGGTAGTCATCAAGACTCGCGATACATCGGTATACTCTCGGTAGCCAAATCCATAGCTAGTAACAAGGTTGTCTCTTGCAATCTATATTCGGTTCGATCGTGGGCGAAGGTTCACATATCATGGCGCGATGGAGCGCCGTCGCCATCTTAAACTCTTTGGGCTAGTGGCGTCGCGCAATCCCGAATGAAGCACTACCTAGGTAATGATTTGGCTGTGCCCTCGCCACCTCACGAACTCCTCGCAGACTCCGCTGCCGCGCCTCTGGGCGGGTTGCCTGCAGCGGAGGCATAGCGATAAGGAAATAATTTCGTCGGAGGTCGACTTACAACACGACTCAAAGGCACGATCTCGAGTGAGAAGAATAGAAACCAATCCTAAATATCCTATAGCCTCGATTATTGGTGTGGTGCGCAACACCCGATAATCAAGACTCTCTGGATCGATGCAGTAGACACTTTCAGGATTAAGCGCTCCGATACCACTTTTGTCACGACCGGCGGGCGTGGCGGTGCCTTACCGGGCACCCTGGTGACACAACATCAGTAATCAATGGAACATAAAACAACAACGTGAGATAACGAAATATAAAACAATAATCATGAAAACTTGCCTTTGGCATATATATAACCCATCAACTCTTTTACAAATGACGACTTAATCCTTTTTACCAACCACGCTTTGGCGGTACTACGGACCTCAAGAATGATACGACCACGATGGCGGGACGGGGCCCTTAAACCACGAATGTAAACACTTACTCTGACGGGGACTATACCTACGATAAGCCTCGGAGAAAGCGGAGCTTCCAACGCAATGGCTGACCACGAGCTAGGATCAACGGCGATGTACCTCAACTGCGGCATGACGCGGCCCGAAGGAGGTCGATGCAACAGTGCAGTATGTGAAACTAAAAATAAATCGTAAATGAAATCATAGTAGTCTATACAAAGCGGAGACATGTATGATAACCAAACTACAGATCACCATAAATAGCGGTCATGTCAAGTCGAGGACTCACACCTCAAGTCATGCTCGATTTAACAATGGGTCTCACGCCCACAACATCAATCGTGCCGTGGAATACCTTTCTGCTGGCGGTTTATGATATACAAGCGCGAGAATACACATGAACACGAGTCCGCTGTGTCCTAATAAAGCTGCAGGGTAAATGCGAAGGCATAGCGACTACTAACGCGCCAGTACCAACAAGGTCATAAAGCGTATCATAAGATCTGTCTGCAGATCACGTGATCAAAGGCGGCACTTGCGCGATATCTAATGCGCGTCTAGTCTGAAACTTCCGCGACTCGCGGGCCAATCTCATCGACGCGTGAGGTATTCCGCGTCGAGGTAGCTACTCCCGGCGTCGTCTGGACTTTCGAGTCGCATGGCCTGAGACGCGTGCCCGTAAGGGCGCGCTAACACGGAACTCGTAGCTCGCATAGGCCCCGAGGACCGCGTGAGGTATTCTCGAATCATGGTCCCCGGCGCTGAGTCTACCCGCATCGGAGGCGACAACCCGGAATCATCTCAAGAGATGAATGCCACAATACTATCATAACGATAGTTAATAAGCACAATCAAGAAAACCCCACACAAACATCACAAGATACTAACGTAGCATCCTAACACGTTTACTTATCAAAGCAACAAGAAAGTATTACAAGGATATCACAAACCAATACAATCAAGTTATTCACACGAGTACTTTACTAACAAGTTGAATTATTTATCCCCAAAGTACTTCACACATTAAAATCTTAAAAAAGATCTGTTTCTTTCACATAAGTCACCTGATACGTAGTATAAAATAGAGTGTATCTTTTAAGAAAACCAAAACTCTTACCTTTGTAAAATCAAGTAACAACATTATTTTCCAAGCGTCCAAGTTTGCCTAATTTCAAATGTTCACGTTTCTTATTTTAGAAAGGTTTCGTAGTTCATAGTCTTATTCATTTAAGAATATAATTCTCTTTTAAACAATCGAGAAACATAAGCCTTATATGTGAGTAGGATATTCTTGTTTATAACAATCTTATTCACAATGACCATGATCTAGGAAATATCATTTTGTCTCATCTTAGCACATGCGGATGGAAGTTTCTCTTGGTTTTAATAATACTTAATTATTCAAACATTTCCTTTTAATGTAGCTGATGGTTTGTCGATACACATTCGATTTCGAAATCGAAAGCATTCTTAAGTAGTTATACCTAACTTCCCATAAAGCTAGTATAACTCTTAAGTTTTCAAACACCGTATTACTTCTCTTTCAAAATGATTCAAAAATCTTTGAAATGCTTCCGATTCTTTCTTATCATATAACAAGCCGTTATAGTTCAAATCGATTACCTTTTAAAAACCACATGTATTTTCTTACTAACATAAAGCATTATAACCAACTTCCCATAAGCGTTATAACACTTTATGTTTTAAACCACTCAAACACATTTAGCATATGCGTCTGCGTACTACATAGTTCACACATATCATGCTAGAAGAGATAGGAAGAGGTTCGCATACCTCGCGGCAGTGTCGACTCATAGCAGCGCTCAGTACTTCCAAACGGCTACGCCAAGCCACGTAGATCGCGCTACACGTAGTACATCAACCTATAAGGCCACAAGGCGATTAACATTTAGATCTCATCGTAGAACATTCTAGAAAATTCAGGCACCTCCCCGACGGCGTAAATCTCACTCTAGCAGGGCCGTAGCCAACCGGGGGTTATACATCTAACGACAGTACAATTCTACTCCAGTACTACTACACAAGTCTCATGTCTGATCTATGTAAAGCAGTTCGATTCGATTCTTGAGCTTAAGTCGAAGACATTGCCACAAGCTATGTTGATTATATACATAGTATACTTCAACTATAATTTCCTCAACATATAATATCCAATTACAATAGGGGACAAGATATTTACCTCGCTAAGCCCATAATTATCCAAGTATAAAGTCGATCTGGGCAATCGTTTAGCTCGACTCGGCGCTCCAACCGCTCTAAACCACCCTTAGAAGTTCTAACCAACCTTTCACAATACTCAACTATGGAGATTTTCCTAGGGTTTGGTTTTGTGGTGGGAAGTATAATAGTATTTACGGGCTTTCGTATAGGTATAACTTTAGAATACAATAAGGTATCTGGCTAAGGTAATTTGGGCATTATAACAATACTTTTGAGTATTTCTACCAAGAGGGGGTATTATATGAAAACAAACTAGGCTGGGGGTACCCCAGCCACACCATAAGGAGGGTGGCTACCTCGCCTACCCCACTAGGGGAAACTCTCGACGAAGGGGCCTGCGAAAAGGGGAGGAAGGCTCTCGAGACTTAGGCATTTTGGATGAAGAAGTCTTGACCTTAGAGGGTATTTATAGCACGCCAAGGCCAACCAATGGCGAAGATCTAGCCAAGTGCTAGGCAAGTGTAGGGCCAAGATGTGCCCAAGTGCCCAGTCCTACTCCCAAAACCCCACAAATATCTACACAAATATCTACCAACAACTTGCCCTGACGGCTAAGGCGCCAGCACTTGCTTCCGATGTGAGGGTGACACATGTCACCCTCGTTGATCCAAAATGTTTAGTTTCTCGGAAAAATCCAAAAATAAGAAAAGACATAGCGGAATTTTCCCATGAAGTTATGTAAAGCGTTTAGTCGAAAAGCGACTCTAAAGGGTGTTGTGCACAAATGCCATTCGGCGAGCCACCTAGGCGGGGTGACACGTGTCACCCTCTATTGGCCCAAAAAATAAAACATCTTAGAAAATATCCATAATGGCCAAAATCTAGAAAACAAAGTGGGCCACAAAACCGTAAATTTCTCAAGTGGGCCCAGTGACCATTTTCGAAAATAAAATTCCATAATTCTCTAATATTCGAAGTCAGAATACCAAATGCGGGAATCCAATTCCCGTTCGCGAACCTTTTCCTTCACACGGAAACTTTTAGTGGAAAAATCGCCTCTTTCTTCCTTTCCAATCTTTACATGCGTATTCTCAAATGCGTGCGTCCTCGCATACATACCAGGAACTACGAGGTATACTTGATTGTAAAAGGATTAAAGCTGTTCAAGTTTTAGTTTTTATATATATCGAAAAGCGATTTTCTCTCAGATAAAATGTATCTCATTTACGATTGTTTCATGTTTTATTTTTATGTTCGTGATTACTGCGATGTATGACTACTTGGGTGCAGGTAAGGCACGATCCACGAACAGAGCAGGTAGTGACATGTATTGTTTTACTTTTGGTTTTGTATATTTTATGGAAGGCGGCCTTATCGGTTAGCCTGTGATGTTTATTGTCTAAACATGTTTATGTGTTGTGTATGTTCCGATGTTATTCTCTAATGTATACAGAAAAGGGTGCCCAAGTAGGCACCGATCCGGAGTCGGGGTTGGAGTCGTGACAAAAGTGGTATCGAGCGATTAGTCCTCGAGAAAGTGTCTGGGCCAGGTGTCTAGTAAGTCTTGATTATCAGTGTTGTGCACCACGTCTATAATCGAGGTGCGGGACATTTAGGATTGGTTTACATTCTTCACTCTCGAGATCGTGCGGTGAAATTTGTCTTATTAGGTTGAATCCTCTCGACCTATTCTTATGTATCGATTATGCCTCACGGGAGCGACGGGGCGAAGGGCAAGGCGGCGAGGCGCTAGCGATGCTTGAAGGTGTCACGACCCGTTCGGGGCCGTGGTAGTGCCTTACGGGCACGAAGTAGTCATACATCGAGTTATCGGCGGAAATATAAAAGCAAGACGAAACGATTTGTAAGCGAGACACGATTTTATGTGAGAAAATGTCGCCTTCCGCGGCATATATATAAACATCGTTTAGCGATTACATCCCAGTACAATAGGACTACAGACGTCTAAGAATATAAACAACTATGGCGGTGGGGCCGCCGCCATACTGAATGTACAAAACTATATACAACAGCAGGAGATCATACCCAAAAGTCGAGCCTCGGAGAAGATGGAGCTCACGACACAAAGCAAAAGATCTAAGGATGTGGATCTAGCACTGCTTTACCACCTGCGGCATCAGCGCATGGCCCGAAGAAGTCGATCTGCAGTACCAAGTATGCAGCGTAAAGTACTTTAAATGAAATCAAAGTATTTAAAACCATTTGCAAATACAATCGATTCAATTGCACATAGTGCCATATCACAAACAAGAACAATAATAGGTAAAGCGTGCGAGTCTTTTCTAGGCGCGAATGATCGAAGCAAGGCCAATCTCATAGTATCATCATGCGTGCCTAATCACGACTCCGCAGTCCATAGTCACACCGCGTGAGGTATTCTCGCGCATCGGGTAGCTAACCCGGTACCCTCATACTCGCAGTCCGCATAGTCTCGATAGACCGCATAGTCACGCATCGCATGGCATCCGCGTCGGAAAAAACACCGGAATGATCAATCACGAACTCCGCGACTCGCGTAGTCACACGACCGCAGGCCGTATAGACCGCATCGAGGATGGCAAGCCCTCGGTATAACAAGTCGAGGGTATGTGATATAACATGATACCACGGTGTTAGCGTTTAGAACGTAAACACTGACAAGAATAACATCACAAGACACTAACCAGCGTAGTATCATAACATGTCTACTTATCAAACCGTCTTACTATACTTTGCAAGTCAATACAAGATTTTCATACAGGACAAGTAAAACCGTTCCTTTTATCTTTCTTAAATGCGTTATACCTAACTTCCCATAAAGCTAGTATAACTCTTAAGCTTTCTTTTAAAAATCGATATTACTCTTTTAAATATGATTCATAATTCTTTTGAAATACTTGAAGGTTCTTATTATTGGGCTTAAGTCAAAAGACATTGCGTATAACTACGTTCGATTAACAGCGTCGTCACCGTACTATATATATATATATATTTTAAAATATCATGCTCGGGAGTATAGGAAGAATCACATACCTTCTCGTGAAATCCACTGCCAAGTCGAATATGTGGCGCGAGAGAATCGACTATAATAGTCAAATACGTCTATCAGCGTCTAGACTATGCATGTGATTCTAAGTAGAGGTTCTCTATTCTACGGAAAATTGGGCAGCACTTCCCTACCGCCAAGCTACTCAAGTCTTGTGAAAGCGATCTATGTAAATCTGATTCAATTATTCTTCTTTTATACCGCCATTGTGATATGATTGATTCTATTCATTAATATTCTTTCATATCTTATACTCAAGTCTTAACTATTCTTATATGTAATATCCAATTACAATAGAAGGACAAGAGTATTTACCTCAGTAAGCCAAAATTATCCAAGTTAAATGTCGCTCTGACGAGGTTTAGCTCCTAATTTTATGCGCTCAGATAGCTCGAGAACCCAGAAGTTTCCAACAACTTCTACTAAAATACTATAAGGGAATTGGGCTAGGGTATTTGGAAGACAACTATCTACCAAGGGGGTGTTTCGGCTAGGGCTAGAGGGGAAGAGGGTTTTTAGGCTAAGCTTCACTCGAGGGGAGAGGAGGCTTGGACGAAAAGCTACATGAGAGGGAGGATTTTCAAGACTTGGAGAGTGATTTGTGGATGAAGAAACCTTGAAGTTAGGGAGTATTTATAGGCCAACCAATGGCCAAGATGAAGCCAAGTGTTATGCAAGTGTAGGGTGAGGATTTAGGCAAGTGTCCTTATCCGTCTACTACACGAAAATATCCTACCAACTCCTTGACAAAGCAAGCCACAAAATCGTCCAAATGGGCGCCTCAAATCCGCCAACTAGAGGTGACAAGTGTAGCCTCGTTGATCCAAAATGTTTAGTCTCTCGGAAAAATCCACAAAATTAGAAATGACATAGCCGTAATTTACCTACGCGAGTTTTGTAAAGCGTTTAGTCGGAAAACCATTCGTTTTGTGTGTTGTACCCAATTTTAGCCACTTAATGCCTACTTAAGGCTAAACTTTTGTCGTCGCCTCGCGTACATACTCGAAAATACGAGGTATAACATTCTCCCCTTAGAAACATTCGTCGAATGTTCCTTTGAAGATAGTTAACGATAAAGCTTAAGCGGTTTGCAAATGCTACATACGCCTGAAAACAACACTTAAGCATATGACAATGAAAATTTACAAGTAGGAAAGTGAGTTACGGAGGTGTGGGAATAGGTGAGGATACTTACGCCTCATGTCCTCCTCGGCTTCCGCGTCATCTCCCCGAGCTCGTTCCGCCACAAGACTTTGGAAGCCCGTCCTTGGTCGCGAGCGCCTAACTTTGACGATCGATTATCGCTATGGGAATCTCCTCATATGATAACCCCCGGTCACTGGACATCATCAATCGGATGCACTCTAGATGGATCTGATACATCTCTCGGCGAAACATGAAACAGGATGCTTGCCTCGGATCGGACGGCGGCTCGACTCATAGGAAACCTTGCCTACCTGCGGACAATCGTCGACCCAATGTACGCGGTGAGTTTCCCTTTCTTCCCGAATCTCATCGCGCCGCCGTGGGTGACACCTTGAGAAAACCCAATCGACCCTCGAACTCCGGATCTCGACGGCGATGATCTGCATCGACTTACGACTCACGAGGCTGTGAGCAACGCTCTGGATAAGCTTCACCTTATCCCTGCTGCGCCAAATCTGGTCCCAGCACTGCCGCGCCTACATCAAACCAGCCTATCGGCGATCTGCACTTCCTCCCATACAAGGCCTCGTAAGGCGCCATCGAATCTTTGGAGTGGTAGCTATTATTATATGCAAACTCAACTAGAGGAAAATGATCCTCGGCTACCCGAAGTCAATACCGCGGCTCGCGGCATATCCTCGAAGTGCGGATAGTGCTCGGCTTTGTCCGTCTGCACGTGGATGGAATCACGATACGGGCTCACTTGCACTAAACCCTTAGAATGACCTCGAGTTAGTATCATGTGGGCTCCTGCATGCGATATGATCAAAATAGGACTCCATGCGGTTTGGCGATCTCTCGGATGTAAAGTGCGGCATAATCCTCGGTAGAAAAGGTCGTCACGGCGAAGAAAATGGGCGATTTCGTCGACTGTCGACGATAACCCATAGAATCATATCTCCTCGAGTGCGGTAATCACGTGATAAAGTCCATGTTGATCACCTCCGCTTCTAGTCGGGATCTCGATCGATGCGCAACAAACCACGGGCCTGCGGTGCTCTGCCACTGCGTAACCGGCCTTTGAGCTCTGAGCGAGGTCGTGGTACATCTTGGTCGACCGGATGGATAAGTAACGTCATGTGTGCGTATTTTATACCGGTATTTCAGTATGCGTGAGGGCGTACGTAGGAAGTTTGAGCCTTGAGATTTGGCAAGTTTCGAAATTTGTACCAGTGCCAAAAGAATCGTTTTAAATGACGTTTTACTAAACTTGCGAAGAAAAATTCCGGTATGTCGTTTATAATTTTTGCGGATTTTTAGAGGCGAAACATTTTGGACCAGCGGGAGGGTGTATGTGTCACCCTCACATTGGAAGAAGTGGGGCGGCTAAGGGACGAAAAAGAGAGCACTTTAGTTGGTAGGATATTTTGTGCAAGTTGTGTGGTAGATGGATAAGGTCCACATGGTTAAAATCTAGCCCTACACTTGCACCACACTTGTCTTCATCTTGGCCATTGGTTGGCCTTTGGTTATATAAATACTCCCATAAGTTGAAGACTTTCTCCATCCTCACCAGAAAACTTATAAGGCAAAAACCCTCCTCTCCTCTTTGTGCTCTCGTCCGCCACACCCCCTCCCCCTTTGTGGTAGCCTAGCCGAAACACCCCTCCCCCTCTTGGAGGCCCTCGGCCGAGAATACCCCCTCCCCCCCTAGCCTAGTTGTTTTCGTATAATACCCCTTGTTGTGGTATAGAAATACTCTCCTAGTATTGTTATAATGCCCAAATACCTTGGCCCAAATACCTTGTAGTATTCCCAAGGTTACAACATACAAAGCCAGAAAATACTATTATACCTTCTTTAGCCACTAAGCGAAACCCTAAGGAAAACCTTCATAGTCGGTTGAAGTGTTAAGTAGAGTTAAATGTAGAACTTCCAAGGGTTGTTTGGAGCGGGTTGGAGCACTCGGAGTAGGAGTTAAACGTTGCTCAGGAGCGACATTAAACTTGGATAATTTTGGGCTCATCGAGGTAAATACTACTGTCATTCTATTGTAATTGGGAATTACATACTGTAGTGGTATATAAATGAATATAAGATTCATAGAAGAGATTTGAAGCGTAATAGAAGGATATTACGAAAAGTTATTGAAATCACTTGAGGAAGAATATAAGTAGAAGTTAAAGCGTACTTACATGGGGTATTATTGATGGTGATAACCTTTATTGGTTGAATGTTTTGCAAGTAGCGTGTGCTACTTAGAAGGTGAACAAGGCTAAGTAGGGTTATGGCAGTAGGCGTTTTGCTTATAGTCGATAATCGTCGCGAGGTATGTGATTCTTCCTATACTCTTGAGCATGATATTTTAAAGGAAGATATATATATGCGACAATGCGCGCTGACTTAAGCTGAATAATATATAGTGCGGTAGGCGTCGTGTGCTAATTGAGCGTGGTTATGCGACAATGTCTTTTGACTTAAGCTGAATAATATATAGTACGGTAGGCGTATGTATGCTAATTGAGCGTGGTTATACGGCAATGTCTTTTGACTTAAGCTGAATAATAAGAAACTTGAAGTATGTCACAAGAGTTAAGAAACCATTTTGAAAGAAGAGTAACACTTGGTTTTAAAGGTTTTAAAAAGAGTTATACTAGCTTTATGGGAGTTAGGTATAACGTCTTAAGAAGGTAAAGAAAATGGTTTCTTGATTTTAGAAGTTAAGAGACTTGATCTTATAAGATAAGAGACTTAACTTAAATGAATTAATATGAGTTTTGTGTGAAACCTCGTTCGTGAGTAATGAGTGCGTGGTTTTAAAAGGAATAATGTTTCTTGATTTGAAATCGAATGTGTATCGACAAACCAACTGCGGCGTTAATAAAGGAAAATGTATTGAATAATGAAGTATTATTAAAACGTAGAAACCTCCATCTGCATAGAAGCTAAGATGAGACAAAATGATATTACATTTCCTAGATCATTGCTTAATAAGATTTATGAAAAAGAATAACCTACTACTTTATGGCATATGTTACTCAATTATTTTAAAAGAGATTAAGACATTGAACTATGAAACTTTTCTAAAAAGAGACTTGAGTAATTGAAATTAGGCAAACTGGAACTTTAGGGAAAAGAAAGGCATTATGTTGTCTTAAAATGGTTTAAAACTTAAAGTGTTATAACTTGATTTTATGGGAAGTTGGTTATAAAGACTACATGAAAACAAAAGAAGGGTTTTATCATTGGTTTTAATGTAGGAACTTGGCTTTAGAAAGAGAAGTTGTTTTGGTTTGCTTAAAAGATGTAAGTCACTCTATTTTATACTACGAATTATCGGAGATTTTCATAAAAGGTGGATCTCTTAAAAGGAATTTAACGTACGTAGTACTTTAGGGTTAAAACCGGACTTTGGGATAAAATGAAAGTACTTAGAGTTATGTATAACTTGCCTATGCTTGTTGTTGTGTAACTTGCCTATGCTTGTTGTTGTATAACTTGCCTATGCTTGTTGTTGTGTAACTTGCCTATGCTTGTTGTTGTGTAACTTGCCTATGCTTGTTGTTGTGTAACTTGCTATGCTTGTTGTTGTGTAACTTGCTATGCTTGTTGTTGTGTAACTTGCCTATGCTTATTGAGATAGTCTTTGTTGTGCAGAATTGTGTTTCTATTCTCTGGCGTCTCGATGGAGGGCGGTTGACTTATGAGAACTTACTTGGACATACGCGGTGTGGGAGATTCACGGGTATGCTTCCATTAGCGTTGGTACATGGGCATGTCTACCGTTGATGGATCTGTGGACATGTGACCATTTTTGGTTATGGCGAAGTATCGTGACTTACGGTTGTGATTGGGTCGTGCTGTTTACTTGCCCCGTCGGCTCGTGGCGCGGTGGATCTGAGTGCAGGTTGTTGCACTTACCGCGTGTCGACAGCGAAGTATCGTGACTTACGGTTGTGATCGGGTGCGTAGCTTGTATACTTGCCCCACGTCACGTGGCGCGGTGGATCGGGTATAGGTTATTGCACTTGCCGCGTGTCGACCGCGAGTCGATATAGTGACGAGGTATCGTGTGCGACTTTGGCATCGGTAGGACTTGGTGTTGGTGTACTCATGGTGTTGTTATATCATGCTTGCCGCGGTGAGGAAGAATTCCACGAACGCAGTGATGATTTGGGCGTGAGTCACGACTTGATATATTTGTTTACATGTTAGATGCGTAGTTTGGTTATCATACATGTCTCTGCTTTATATAGCGCTATGATTTCATTTATAGTACTTCTACGATTTCACATACTTTGTACATGTTATCTTGACCTCCTTGAAGTGCGTTCATCTTGAGTAAAAGGTACATCGGTGTCGATCCGCGTTTAGGATCTCATTTCAGCGTATTGGGAAGCTCGTTAGTCGGAGGCTTATCTTGGTATGTTACCACTGAGTGCATGTAAGTTCTTATGCGTTCGGGGTATGGCGGAGCCTGTCCGTCATAGTTGTTGTATAAATCTTAGAAGTGCAGCCTTTGTTGTGGGAAGGGTTGTAAGGATTATGGCTTGTTCAAATGTTTATATATATATATCGTTAAAGGCAATCGTTTTGGTTGATGCATTTTCTTTCATCTTGATCCGTATCTATTTGCATGTTTAAGTTTTTATTTCATGGTTTTCTCGATGTTGTATCACCAGGGTGCAGGGTAAGGCACGATCCGCGGGCGAGTTGGTCGTGACAAAGTAGTATCGAGAAGTTAGTCCTCGGAAAGTGTCTGAACCGTGTACAGTAGAGTCTTGATTATCGATGTGTTGTGCACCACATCTATGTCGAGGAGGCTATAGGACATTTAAGATTGGTTTCCGCTTCTTCTCATTACGAGATCGTGCCGTAGAGGTGTTATAAGTTGGACCCCTCGGCGTGCCGTTTTACGATTATGCCTCGCGTAAAGCAACCGGGCCCAGAAGGGCAAAGCGGCGAGGAGGCTGCGAGTAGAAGCGTGGCGATCTCTACGAGACAGTACACGAGCCTCGATCCGAAATGCGGGCGAGAGATGAGTTACAAAGTGGGCCCGATTAATGGCGAGGTTGTGGCAGACTTGAGGATAGGTGGGCCAGCGGCGGTTCGATAGAACGATGGTTACTTTAGATCGAGATAGTTCGAGGCTACGGGATTTTACGAGTTGTAAACCGCGAGTTTTATGGGTGAGGCACGAGGATGATCGCGGGAGTTCATCAGAGCAATTCTGACGGATCGTAGAGTGATCAAGGCGCCGGAGACCGAGTCGGTAGTCTAAGTTCACATCGTTTGCGTGATACATGATCGGTGGTTGGTCGTGGGAGCTGTCGGGAGAGAATGCACTTCCGGCTTTATGGGACGAGTTCGAGAGGCATATCTTGCACATTTCTTGTCTCGCGGATGAGAGGCTCGGTAAACAGATTTTTGGTGTTGCGGCGAGCAGGCGTGCGGTTGGGAGTACAATGTGAGTTCGACTCATTGGCGATCGTCACGCGTTGGTAGCTAGTATGGAGGATCGGGTTCACGATATATTCTGAGGCTCGATGATTACCTAGCGAGAGAGTTGTTGGTGTAGCTCTTGGGGCATGGACATTGCCAGCATGCGAGCTTATGCACTTGGATGTGAGGCGGAGAATCGGCGGAATGGCCGAGATCGGCGAAGAGGGCGAAACAGCGAGGTCCTTTGATGACTTTCGAGGCGGACGCCGCCAGCCGAGCGATTATGCGCCTCGGCTTGTACCAAGTGGTCCCCGCCATCGTCGGAGCGTTTGGAATATTCGAGGCGGTCGGGGCTCCGGGTTCATATTTTCGAGGAGTAGGAGTGCTCGCGGATGAGGCCACCGTATCTCGGTGTGACTATTGTGGTAAAGCCCGTAGGAAATGTCGTACTAGTTTGGGAGATTGTTATACTTGCGGCCGATAGGGCCATTTGTGAAGCGTCAGACCAGGTAGTAGCGGTGGGATAGCCTGAACTAGATCGATTCGCGGGTTTTCACCTTCCATAGCTAGGCGGATGTTCACACCGTGAGCCACGGTAGAGTCGCGGTGGAAGTTCGATTTTAGCGGTCCTCACCGCCTACTTTCAGGTATATCCTTAAACCCTCTAGAGACTTGTATGTATTGATGTTATGATAATGTGTTAAGTGTTTTGTTCGGATAGCTTTGTGCTAAAATGTGATTAAGAAACCTGGTTAGTGAAAAAGGGTAGCCTGGGGGTGAGAAATGCTGAACCTTAGAATATTACAGTTGAGACCTTAGATGTAAGGCCGTCTTGAGTACAGTTTTGCAAGTGATCCTTGAGTGCATAGTATGCCTAGAATGTATTGTGGGAAAATTCCTTGGGTAGTGAAAAATGGAAGTGGTAGCTTTCATGATGTGAATTAGTAAGATTGTTCCGTATCGAGGAGCAAGAGTTGGCGCGACAGTGGGTCGGGTTGGGGCCATGTTGCGGGCCAACCCGCGGCCTGTTTCGAGGAGGGGTCAGCTCTGGGTGGTCCGCGGTGGTAGGTCCACGAGGGTGATAGGCCCAGTTTAGGCGACCGTCGTATGAGCTCGTGGATATGTTCGACCAGAAGCGGATCATAAAGGCCGGGAATGGTCTTAAGGGAGATTGCGGCTAGTAAGATGACCAAGTTTGGAGGTGGTGACTCCAAAGTTTGAGAACTAAAACAATGACTGAAGTGCGGTACGTATACTAGAAGAGTTCAAGAAGAGCCTGGCGAGTAAGGAAGGAAGAGAGCGTGTGTTGTTTAGTGGCGGTTGTGGCGTTGGCAACTTGTTAGAGGAACTTTATCGTTATCAGTCTTGAGAAGGAACATTGGGGCGAATGTTTCTAAGAAGGAGAATGTTATACCGTATTTCGGAGTATGCGTGAGGGCGTGCGTAGGAAGTTTGAGCCTTGAGATTTGGCAAGTTTCGAAATTTGTACCTGAGTGCCAAAAGAATCGTTTTTTGAAGCGTTTTACTAAACTTGCGAAGGGAAAATTCGGCTATGTCATTTATAATTTTGCGGATTTTTAGAGGCGAAACATTTTGGACCAGCGGGAGGGTGACATGTGTCACCCTCGCATTGGAAGAAGTGGGGCGGCTAAGGGACGAAAAGAGAGCACTTTAGTTGGTAGGATATTTTGTGCAAGTTGTGTGGTAGATGGATAAGGTCCACTTTGGTTAAAATCTAGCCCTACACTTGCACCACACTTGTCTTCATCTTGGCCATTGGTTGGCATTTGGTTAGCCTATAAATACTCCCATAAGTTGAAGACTTTCTTCATCCTCAGAAAACTTCTAAGGCAAAAACCCTCCTCTCCCTCTTGTGCTCTGTTATACCGTATTTCCAGTATGCGTAGGGCGTGCGTAGAAAAGTTTGTGCCTTAAAGTGGCTTGGCGATTTTACTTTGTTCACAACACCCGATTAGAGTCGTTTTTAATGACGTTTCCACGACTTTACGTAGGAAAATTAGGCTATGTCATTTCTTTTTGCGGATTTTTAGAGGCGAAACATTTGGACCAGCGAGAGCGACACTTGGCACCCTCTCATTGGTGTGATAAGGTGGGCGAGATTGCTTGGCTTTTGTCAAGTAGTTGGTAGGATATTTTTGTGGTAGATGGATAAGGTGCACTTGGCATGATCTTGGCCTACACTTGCACCACACTTGGCATGATCTTGGCCATTGGTTGGCCTTGGCTTGTACTATAAATACCCCCCCCCCCTTTTGAACACTACTTCATCCATTGCCTAAAATTCTCTAAGTGTTAAAATCATCCCCTCTCTAGTAGTGTTCTCGTCGACACCATTCCACTCCGCTTTGAGAAAATCCATGGCGAAACCCCACTTGCCTAGTGGTTCTGGCAGAACCCTCACTAACCTAGTTGTGCTAGTGAAATACTATCCCCATTGGTAGAAATACTCTCAAAGTATTGTTACTATACCCAATTACCTTAGTAGTATACCTTGTAGTATTACAGGTTATACTTATCTGAAAAGCCAGAAATACTATTATACTTCCCTTCAGTCACAAAACCGAAACCCTAAGGAAAATCTCCATAGTTGGTTGGAGTATTAAGTAGAAGTTGGTTAGAACTTCTAAGGGTTGTGTGGAGCGGGTCGGAACGCGCGGAGGTGGAGCTAAACGTTGCCCAGGATCGACTTTAAACTGGGATAATTATGGGCTTATCGAGGTAAATATCTTGTCCTACATTGTAATTGGAAATTACATGATTGTTAGACTATATAGTTGAAGTATACTATATATAGAACTGAGCGTTGTTATCGGCAATGTCTTTGGACTTAAGCTGAATAATACTTACGGCGATGTCTCGTGACTTAAGCTGAATAATTAGAAACCTTTTGAAAGAAATCTTGTTGTAATTACATAGGGCGTATTGATAGACTTGTGTAGCTTTTACGTGAGGTAGAATTATGCGTCGGATTAGGCGTATAACCCGCACTGGTTGGCTTAGTGGCGGCCAGATAGAGGAGAGATTTCTGTTTGCGGGAGTCTTTCAATTTTACGTAGAATGTTCTCTGAAGAGATCTAAATGTTAATAAGCGCCTTGTGGCCTTATAGGTTGAAGTCTACGTATGGCGCGATCTACGTTGGCTTAGGAGTAGTAAGCGGTTGGAAGTACTTGGGCGTTTTGCTATTAGTGATAATCGTCGCGAGGTATGTGAACCTCTTATACCTTTTCTAGCATGATATGTGTATAACTATGTAGATGCGATGAGCGTCATGTGTTAGCGTATTTGATTGGTTTGAAACATAAAGTGTTATAACGGCTTTATGGGAAGTTGGTTATAACAGTTTTATGTAAGTAAGAAAATGCTTTATGGTTTTAAAAGGTAAATGATTTGACTTATAACTGACTTAATGTGTAATAATAAAGAATCTTGAAGTATTTCAAAAGAATCTTTGAATCATTTTTATGAAGAATAATACTTGGTTTTGAAAACATAAGAGTTATACTAGCTTTATGGGAAGTTAGGTATAACGTCTTAAGAATAGTAAAATGAATGGTTTATTGATCTTAAAAGATAAGAGACTTAACTTATTTTACTTGGTAATTAACATTTTGTTAAAAAATGTTGTAAAACCTCGTTCATGAGTAATGAGTACTTGATTTTAAAAGCGATAATGTTCGATTTGGAAATCGAGAATAAGTATCGAACAAACCACATCAGCGCTAATAAAGGAAATGTTTTGACTAATAATGTATTAGTAAAACCGGTAGAAACTTCATCTGCATAGAAACTAAGATGAGACAAAATGATGTTACATTTCTAGATCATGGGTTGCTTAAATAAGATTGTTATAAACAAGAATAACTACTCACGTATCAGACATATGTTTCTCAAATTGCTTTTAAAGGAGAATTATTTCATTAAGTGATTAAAATTATGAACTATGAAACCTTTGAAAATGAGAAACTTGAGTAATTGAAATTAGGCAAACTTGAAACATCGGAAAATAAGGTTGTTACTTGATTTTACAAAGGTAAGTGTTTTGATTTACTTGAAAAGATAATCACTCTATTAACTTCATATCTGCGGGTATTGTGAAAGTAACGTATCTTTTAAAGAGTTAATATATGAAGTACTTTGGGGATAAAAAACCGATCTTGTTAATCATATATTAGAATGTACCTTGTGTGTATAACTTGATTGTTCTGGTTTGTGATAGCCTTGTAATACTTTCTTGTTGATTTGATAAGTAAACATGTTAGGATCTTTACGTGAGTTAGTATCTTGTGATGTTTGTGTAAAGGGTTTTCCTTGTTGTGCTTAGGTTGTTTAACGTCTGTTGTCATGTTGATATTATATCACTCATGATTCGGGGTTAAATGCCCTCCGTCTGAGGTAGACTCGGTGGTCTAGTGACTATGATTCGAGAATACCTTATGCAGTGCTGTATGGCCTATCTTGGACTACGAGAGTTCAGGTTAGTTTGCGGCCACTTGTGGTCATGCGGTCTTTGTGGCCATGCGGACGGCGAGTCAGGGCGGCTGCAGGGAGTAGCTACCCTCGATGCGGAGAATACCTCATGCGGGCCATTGGGTGGCCGTGCGAACTATGGGAAGTTCGAGGGCTGAAGCGCGCATTAGATCTGCGATGAGTGGCGGCTTTGATCATGTGACGGTGCAAGCGGATCTCGTAATCTGATTCTACGACCTTGTTATGCTTGTAGGTTTTAGTAGTCGGCTATGCCCTCGTATTTACCAAATGCGGTTTTATGATGACTTTGAGGCGTCGGTCACGACTTGACATGGCTTATTTAGTGTGAGCTTGTAGTTTTGGTTATCATACATGTCTCTGCTTTATATAGACTACATGATTTCATTTCTGATATTTTGATTTCGCATACTTGGTACTGTTATCGACCTCGAGGGCTGCGTTCATACGCGAGTTGAGAGTACGCGATCGTTGATCTAGTTCTCGAGTCCTGATTCGTATGGGAAGCTCCGTTTCTCGGAGGCTTATCGATGGTATAGTCCTCTGTCGTTGTAAGTATTTACATTCGGGGTATGGCGGGGCCTGTCCGCCATTGTTATCGTATCATTCTTAAGTGCATGAAATCTTGTTGTGGCGAGTTGTAATGGGATGTAGCTGTTCGGTTTTAAAATTGATTTATATATATATCGTAAGACAAGTTTTCTCGATTCTTGTTTCTTACTTAATATTTTCATGTCTTGTTTTATGTTCATTGATTACTCGATGTTGTATCACTAGGGTGCTCGAGGTAGGCACGATCACGGGCAGGTTGGAGTCGTGACAAAAGTGGTATCGAAGCGATTAATCCTCGGAAAGTGTCTCTGGCCGTATCGATGAAGTCTTGATTATCGGTGTGTTGTGCACCACAATGTCGAGAGGCTATAGGATATTTAGGATTGGTTTCTATTCTTCTCACTCACGAGATCGTGCCTTAGAAATTTGTGTTGTAAGTTGGACCCTCTCCGTATTTCTTTCCCTTACAGGTATGCCTCGCGTAGGTGGCCGGACGGGAGGGCAAGGAAGCGAGGAGGCTGCCAGTAAATCTGAGAGGGCTCACGTGGACGAGGCAATCATCACACAGGGTGGTTCTTCATTCGGGGAGTTCTGCGGCGTCAAAGCCCAATGAGTTTAGCACGGCGGCGGTTCTGCTGCGGCCATGATGTTTGAACCTTGATTCCACGGCCAGGAGCAGAGAATATAGATTGCGGCGACCTATTACTGCTATGGATTTGGCTACCGGAGTATACCGATGTACGCGAGTCTTGAAGTCTATCTAAGAGGGTTGTGCGAAGTAATTCTTTAGATTGAAGCAGGCATGGCATGTATGCGGGCATATGCGCGTGGCGAGAAGGCGTAGAGATCGGCGGGTTAAGGAAAGTAGAAGGGCGGGCGGCCGAGGTCGCTGGTAACTTTAGTCGAGTCACCTCGCGTGATTAGATTATGCACATCTACGATGCGAGAAGGTCCTCGCGGGGTTGGGGCGTTAGGGGTATCACGAGAGTTGGTGAGCTCGAGCTTAGGTTCCACGGCTTCTGCGTAGGTTCGGCCCGGATTGATTTTCCCGGTATTCACAATGTGACGTCGTCGGGAATGTCATCTTTTAGTTAGTACTTGTTTTACTACGGCCGTCGAGTGCGATGTCGAAAGTGTCCTTGTAGGAGGACTTAGCCTTGAGATCGATGGGTAGTCGTCACCTTCCAGCTATGCGCCTGCGAGGCGGGTTTGATTAGACGACTTAAGGGAGTGGGCGATGAATATAGATATATCCTTAACCCTCACAGAGATCGGTATGTATGATAAGATGGGTATATCATAAGTGCTATGTTACGATAGCGATTGTGTCATTAGTGATTAGAAATCATGGTTAGTATGAGGTAAGATTGGACGTAAGGAAAGTGTGAGCCTTAGAGCTTTATCACGTAGAGACCTTAGAGGTAAGGCCGTCTCGAGTAAAGAAGTATTTTATGTTTGACCCTTGCCGGTGCATAGTGCCGCGTGAGCTATGTTTGTGGGATAAGTCACAGGTAGTGTGGAATGAAAGAGGGTAGTTGAGCTAAGAAGCCGCTGGGTTTCGTAGCGTGATTAGTGAGAGTTTTAGGTTCGGGAGCTAGTGTCTGCGGCGTTGTCGGGTGGTCGAGGCCCGCGTTGCGGGTCAACCCGCGACACTGTATGGTGGTGGGGTCGGTTTGTGGTGGTCGCTTTGGGTTAGGGTTATGAGGTGTTAGGCCCAAGTTTAGTTAACTTGTCTGAGTTCGTGGATCGTTCGACGATAGTCGGGCGAAGTCGGCCGTCTTGTCTTAGCAAAGACCGTTTACTCGGTGATGTTGATTTATCGGAAAGGTTGTAAGGCTGCGGGGTGCCTAACTTTACCTTATGATGACAGTGGAGCCAGTGCATTGTTTTGTTCTGGAAGTTTTACCAAGCGGTTAAGAACTTCGTGTAGTCTCGAGAATCGCGTTTGCCTGGGCCGGTGTGAATTTCGGGTAGTTGTGGGATTGTTGTCTCTGTGGAGGAGTGTTTAAGCTACCATTTCGGTGTTCGGATGTCGCCTTATGAAGCTGGTAGGGGCGGATGTGTAAGTCGCGGATCGATTGGTTCGATGTTGGCAAGATTCGGATAGTTGGTTGAGCATTTCCGGTATTTGTGGATAGGGTAAAGCTTGTCTAGAAGAGGTTACGGCGGCTCGGAGAAATCGTGCGGATAATCGCGGCGCTTAGAGTTCGAGTTGGTCGGTCTTCTTGAAAGTACCACCGGGTTGGGTGTGAGTTTTGGAAGCAGAGGAACTTAGCGAGTTACTTTGGGCCGCACGAGTTCATGTGAAGAATAGGCCAGGTTGCACATATGTTAGCTTTGTCGTCAGACTTAGGAAGCGATCGTCCGGTCTTCGTATTGTTATAATCGGGAAGTATCGGAGATCCATCGAGTGTTCGATTAATGATGACCACGTTAGAGATAATAACCGAGTTTTGGAAGCTGACGATGGCAAGTGTGGTAAGAGTTCGAGTGTGCGAAGTGTCGACATCCTCGAGGATCGCATACGCGGTACCATTTGTTAGGTCGCGGGTGACACTAGAACCTTGCGGCAAAGTGACAAAAAGTGGTATCACGGCGAGTAAAGGGAGAAGCGAGCATGTATTGCGGCGAGAGATGTGACCATTTCTTTTGTATGGAGAAAGTGCGAAGGAATTATATTTTAGACCGCTTGGATGGGGCGTTTGTGATGTTAGAGGTGTTTATAAGTGGACTTGGATGTAAGAATTTGCGCGAGATGTTTACGTGGCGGTGTGGCGGGATGGTTCTCGTAAGTATAGTAGTGAAGACTATCTTTGGCGGCGTTTGTTCGAGACTTAGAAAGAACATTCGGGGCGAATGTTTCTAGGAAGGGAGAATGTTATACCGGTATTTCGGTAGTATGCGTGGGGCGTGCGTAGAAAAGTTGTGCCTTAAAGTGGCTTGGCGATTTTACTTTGTTCCTGACACCCGATTAAGTCGTTTTTCGGCGAAACGTTTCCACCTTTCGTAGGGAAAATTAGGCTATGTCATTTCTTTTTGCGTATTTTTCCGAGAGGCGAAACATTTTGGACCAACGAGAGAGGCGACTTGGCACCCTCTCATTGGTGTGATAAGGTGGGCGGTGCTTGGCTTTGTCAAGTAGTTGGTAGGATATTTTTGTGGTAGATGGATAAGGTGCACTTGGCATGATCTTGGCCTACACTTGCACCACTTGGCATGATCTTGGCCGTTGGTTGGCCTTGGATTGTCTTATAAATACCCCACTTTGGAAGACTTCGTCCATTCCTAAATTCTCTAAGTGTTAAAATCCTCCTCTCCTAGTAGTGTTCGTCCAACACCATTCCCTCCCCTTTAAGAAAATCCCTTGGCAGAAACCCCACATGCCTAGTGGTTCTGGCGAGAACCCCTTCACAACCTAGTTGTGCTAGTGAAATACTACCCCACATGGTAGAAATACTCTCAAAGTATTGTTACTATACCCAAATTACCTTAGCCGTATACCTTGTAGTATTCTAAGGTTATACTTATCTGAAAAGCCAAATACTATTATACTTCCCTTGGTCACAAAACCGAAACCACTAGGAAAATCTCCATAGTTGGTTGGAGTATTAAGTAGAAGTTGGTTAGAACTTCTAAGGGTTGTGTGGAGGCGAGTCGGAGCAGCGGAGTTGGAGCTAAACATTGCGGGATCGACTTTAAACTTGGATAATTATGGGCTTATCGAGGTAAATATCTTGTCCTACATTGTAATTGGAAATTACATGATTGTTAGACTATATAGTTGAAGTATACTATATATAGAGCGAGCGTTGTTATCGGCAATGTCTTTGGACTTAAGCTGAATAATACTTACGGCAATGTCTCGCGACTTAAGCTGAATAATTAGAAACCTTTTGAAGAAATCTTGACGTAATTACATAGAATGTATTCTGATAGACTTGTGCTTTTACGTGAGGTAGAATTGCGCGTCGGATTAGGCGTATAACCCCTTACGGTTGGCTTAGTGGCGGCCGATAGATGAGGAGATTTCTGTTGTTGGGAGGTCTTCGAATTTTACGTAGAATGTTCTCTGAAGAGATCTAAATGTTAATAGCGCGCTTGGCCTTATAGGTTGAAGTACTACGTATGGTAGCGATCTACGTTGGCAAGTGGCCAAGCGGTTGGAAGTACTTGGGCGTTTTGCTATTAGTCGATAATCGTCGCGAGGTATGTGAAACTCTTCCTGCCTTTTCTAGCATGATATGTGTATAACTATGAAATGCGGTGAGCGTACGTGTGTTAGCGTATTTGATTGGTTTGAAACATAAAGTGTTATAACGGCTTTATGGGAAGTTGGTTATATGACTTTATGTAAGTAAGAAAATGCTTTATGGTTTTAAAAGGTAGCGATTTGACTTATAACTAACTTAATGTGTAATAATAAAGAATCTTGAAGTATTTCAAAGAATCTTGAATCATTTTTATGAAGAATAATACTTGGTTTTGAAAACATAAGAGTTATACTAGCTTTATGGGAAGTTAGGTATAACGTCTTAAGAATAGTAAAATGAATGGTTTATTGATCTTAAAAGATAAGAGACTTAACTTATTTTACTTGGTAATTAACATTTTGTTAAAAATGTTGTAAAACCTCGTTCGCGAGTAATGAGTACTTGATTTTAAAGCAATAATGTTCTTGATTTGAAATCGAATAAGTATCGAACAAACCACGCCACGCTAATAAAGGAAATGTTTTGACTAATAATGTATTAGTAAAACGGTAGAAACTTCAATCTGCATAGAAACTAAGATGAGACAAAATGATGTTACATTTCCTAGATCATGTTTTGCTTAAATAAGATTGTTATAAACAAGAATAACTACTCGTGTATCAGACATATGTTTCTCAAATTGCTTTTAAAGGAGAATTATTTCATTAAGTGATTAAAATTATGAACTCTGAAACCTTTGAAAATGAGAAACTTGAGTAATTGAAATTAGGCAAACTTGAAACATCGGAAAATAAGGTTGTTACTTGATTTTACAAAGGTAAGTGTTTTGATTTACTTGAAGATAATCACTCTATTAACCATTATCTTTGTGGGTATTGTGAAAGTAACGTATCTTTTAAAGAGTTAATATATGAAGTACTTTGGGGATAAAAACCCGATCTTGTTAATCATATATTAGAATGTACCTTGTGTGTATAACTTGATTGTCTTTGGTTTGTGATAGCCTTGTAATACTTTCTTGTTGATTTGATAAGTAAACATGTTAGGATCTTCGTGAGTTAGTATCTTGTGATGTTTGTGTAAAGGGGTTTTCCATTTTTGTGCTTAGGTTGTTTAACGTCTGTTGTCATGTTGATATTATATCACTCGTGATTAGGGGTTAAGCCCTCCGATCGCGAGGTAGACTCGGTGGGTCTAGTGACTATGATTCGAGAATACCTTATGCAGTCTGTATGGCCTATGCGGAGCTACGAGAGTTCGAGTTAGTTTGCGGCCCTTGTGGTCATGCGGTCTTTGTGGCCATGCGGGCGAGTCGAGGCGGCTAGGGAGTAGCTACCCTCGATGCGGGAATACCTGCATGCGGGCGTTGGAGTGGCCCGTGCGGAGCTATGGGAAGTTCGAGGGCTGAAGGCAGCGCGCATTAGATCTGCGAGAGTGGCGGCTTTGATCATGTGGCGATGCACGGATCTCGTAATCTGATTCTGACCTTGTTATGCGTGGATTTTAGTAATCGGCTATGCCCTCGTACTTACCGTGCGGTTTTATGATGACTTTGAGGCGTGAGTCACGACCATATTTGCTTATTTAGTGTGAGCTAGTTTTGGTTATCATACATGTCTCTGCTTTATATAGACTACTATGATTTCATTTCTGATATTTTGATTTCACATACTTAGTACTGTTATCTTGACCTCCTTGAAATTTGCGTTCATCGCGAGTTGAGTACGCGATCGTTGATCTAGTTCTCGAGTCACGATTCGGCGTATGGGAAGCTCGTTTCTCGGAGGCTTATCGATGGTATAGTCCACATCGTTGTAGGTATTTACATTGGGGTATGGCGGCTACTGTCGCCATTGTTATCAAATATCATTCTTAAGTGCCTGAAATCATGTTGTGGCGAGTTGTAATGGGATATAGCATTCGGTTTAAAATTGATTTATATATATATGTCGTAAGGCAAGTTTTCTCGAATTCTGTTTCTTACTTCATAATATTTTCATGTCTTGTTTTATGTTCCGCTGATTACTCTGATGTTGTATCACTAGGGTGCTCGGGGTAAGGCACCAGTCACGGGCCCGGGTTCGGGTCGTGACACTCTCGTCCGCCACACCCCCTCCCCCTCTTGGAGGCCTGGCGAGAATACCCTCCACAGCCTAGTTGTTTCGTATAATACCCTTGTTGTGGTCTAGAAATACTCTCTAGTATTGTTATAATGCCCAAATACCTCGTGAAATACCTTGTTGTATTCCCAGTTACAACATACAAAAGCCAGGAAAATACTATTATACCTTGCTTTAGCCACTTGAAACCACAAGGAAAACCATGATCGGTTGAAGTGTTAAGTAGAAGTTGCGTAGAACTTCCAAGGTTGTTTGGGCGGGTTGGAGCACTGGAGTAGGAGCTAGCGTTGCTCGGGGCGACATTAAACTTGGATAATTTTGGGCTCATCGAGGTAAATACTCTTTGTCGCCATTGTAATTGGGAATTACATCTGTAGTGGTATATAAATGAATATAAGATTCATAGAAGAGATTTGAAGCGTAATAGAAGGATATTACGAAAAGTTGAGTGAAATCACTTGAGGAAGAATATAAGTAGAAGTTAAAGCGTACTTACATAGGGTGTATTCTGATGGTGATAACCTTTATTGGTTGAATGTTTTGCAAGTAGCATGTGCTACTTAGAAGGTGGACAAGGCTAAGCGGGTTATAGCCGTGGGCGTTTTGCTTATAGTCGATAATCGTCGCGAGGTATGTGATTCTTCTATACTCTTGAGCATGATATTTTAAAGGAAGATATATATATGCGATGCCTTTTGACTTAAGCACGAATACTATATAGTACGGTGAAGCGTCGTGTGCTAATTGAGCGTATTACGACAATGTCTTTTGACTTAGCTGAATAATATATGAAATGCGGTGAAGCGTATGTATGCTAATTGAGCGTAGTTGTGCGTGATGTCTTTTGACTTAAGCACGAATAATAAGAAACTTGAAGTATGTCACAGAGTTAGAAACCATTTTGAAAGAAGAGTAACACTTGGTTTTAAAGGTTTTAAAGAGTTATACTAGCTTTATGGGGAGTTAGGTATAACGTCTTAAGAGAGGTAAAGAAAATGGTTTCTTGATTTTAGAAGTTAAGAGACTTGATCTTATAAGATAAAAGACTTAGCAAATGAATTAATATGAGTTTTGTGTGAAACCTCATTCGTGAGTAATGAGTGCGTGGTTTTAAAAGGAATAATGTTTCTTGATTTGGAAATCGAGAATGTGTATGGACAAACCACTGCAGCGTTAATAAAGGAAAATGTATTGAATAATGAAGTATTATTAAAACGGTAGAAACCTCCATCTGCATAGAAGCTAAGATGAGACAAAATGATATTACATTTCCTAGATCATTTGCTTAATAAGATTTATGAAAAAGAATAACTGCTCTTATGGCATATGTTTACTCAATTGTTTTAAAAGAGATTAAGACATTGAACTATGAAACTTTTCTAAAGAGACTTGAGTAATTGAAATTAGGCAAGCTGGAACTTTAGGAAAAGAAAGGCATTGTGTTGTCTTAAAATGGTTTTAAAACTTAAAAGTGTTATAACGGTTTTATGGGAAGTTGGTTATAACGACTCTATGAAAACAAAGAAGGGTTTTTATCATTGGTTTTAATGTGGGAACTTGACTTTAGAAGAGAAGTTGTTTTGGTTTGCTTAAAGATGTAAGTCACTCTATTTTTATACTACAGTATCGGGTGATTTTCATAAAGGAATGGATCTCTTAAAGGAATTTAACGTCGTAGTACTTTGAGTTAAAACCGGACTTTGGCATAAAATGAAAGTACTTAGAGTTATGTATAACACTATGCTTGTTGTTGTGTAACTTGCCTATGCTTGTTGTTGTATAACTTGCCTATGCTTGTTGTTGTGTAACTTGCCTATGCTTGTTGTTGTGTAACTTGCCTATGCTTGTTGTTGTGTAACTTGCTATGCTTGTTGTTGTGTAACTTGCATGCTTATTGAGATAGTCTTTGTTGTGCAAGAATTGTGTTTCTATTCTCTGCGTCTCGATGGAGGTCGGTTGACTTATTGAGAACTTACTTGGGCATGCAGCGGTGTGGGAGATTCCGCAGGTATCTTTAGCATTGGTACATGGGCATGTCTACCGTTGATGGATTACGTGGACATGTGACCATTTTGGTTATGGCGAAATATCGTGACTTACGGTTGTGATTGGGTGCGTAGCTGTTTACTTGCCCCGTCTCGTGGCGCGGTGGATCTGATACGGTTGTTGCACTTACCGCGTGTCGGCGCGGCGATGTATCGTGACTTACGGTTGTGATCGGGTGCGTGGCTGTATACTTGCCCCGTCATACGTGGCGGTGGATCGGGTATAGGTTATTGCACTTGCCGCGTGTCGACCGCGAGTCGATATAGTGGCGGTATCGTGAAATGCGCTTTGGCATCGGTAGGACTTGGTGTTCGGTGTACTCGCTTGGTGTTGTTATATCATAGGCGCTGGCGGTGAGGAAGGAATTCCACGCACAGTGATGATTTGGAGGCGTGAGTCACGACTTGATATATTTATTTACATGTTGGAGTCGTAGTTTGGTTATCATGTCTCACCTTTATATAATGCTATGATTTCATTTATAGTACTTTCTGATTTCACATATTTGGTACTGTTATCTTGACCTCCTTGAAGTGCGTTCATCTGTGAGTAAAGGTACATTTGTCGATCCGCGTTTAGGATCTCGTTTCGTATTGGAAGCTCAGTTCCGTCGGAGGCTTATCTTGGTATGTTACCACAGTGCATAAGTTCTTATGCGTTCGGGGTATGGCGGGGCCACTGTCCGTCATAGTTGTTGTATAAATCTTAAGTGCATGCTTTGTTGTGGGCGGGGTTGTAAGGATTATTGTTCAAATGTTTATATATATATACGTTAAAGGCAATCGTTTTGGTTGCTGTTTTCTTTCATCTTGATCCGTATATTTGCGTGTTTAAGTTTTTATTTCATTGGTTTTCTCGATGTTGTATCACTAGGGTGCGGGTAAGGCACGATCCGCGGGTTGGTCGTGACACTTCCTAGAACTCTTGCCGAAGTCTGCGATATCGGAACACGGCAACGCCCTCGAACCTTTGCACCAGTGAGTGCTACCTCAAAGGACCTTCCCCCGCGGAAGAGCGTATCGCGATGCAGTGTCAGCGGATCCTCAATGTTGCCTCTTCACCTCGGCGATGGAAGACTCGGCAACCTCTCGAACTCGAACCCCACTTCTATCAGAACCAACAGTGAACCCAGGCTCGCTAAGCGTGCAAATCGCGAACCATGCCCCTCTCTCGGCTGCGCATCCGATGGGCTACCCATCGACCTAAGGGCATACGCCTGACATTGGCCTTCCGGGTGGTACAGGATATGGCGTCATAATCCTTAAGCAACTCTAACCGTCTTTGTCGTAAGTTCGACTCCTCTGGGTGAAGATATACTAGACTCTTGTGGTGCATAAAAATATCCACATGAACCTCGTACAAATAGTGCCTCGGATCTTGGCGTGAATCACCGCGACTCCAAATCATGGGTGGGGTAGTTTCTCGTGTTTCTTAAGGCGTCGGGATCATCGCTATAACCTTGCCTGTGCATCAACACGTCCCAACGACCGATGCACGTAGCGTCTGATACGGCATAGCATGCGGACCTGCGGAAGAGTAAGAGCGAGGCGGTCGTCTCTCTCCTTGATCGGAAACCTGCTCCTGACATCGATCCTTGAAACTGAGCGCCAGTCGGTAAGTCAATAGTGCGAGAGATAGAAGCAAACCTCTCCACGAACGCCCGAGATAGTAACGCGAGGCCCAGAAAGGCGCCTCTGCCGGAGTAGTGGTCTGCCAAGTCTGGCGCGCCTCGATCTTGGCGTATCCACCCGAATACCATCGGTCCAGGCACAATATGCCCGAAAAAGCCACGAAGCTAACCAAAACTCACATTTGGAAAACTTGGCGTATAGCTGGTCTGAGAAGCGTCGGCGATCTCTCAAATGCTCGCCGTGCTCACGAGCAAGAATAAACCAAGATATCATCGTTGAACACTATCACAAACGTGTCAAAATGGTTTGAACACTCGGTTCATCAAATCCATGAATATCGCGGAGCATTGGTCAACCCAAAGACATGACCACGAACTCGTAATGCCGTCTGGTCAGGAATGCGATCCTAGGGACATCCCTCTCGACTCGTGCACGATGATAGCCGATCGCGAGATCAATCTTGGAAAACATCTCGCACCTGCGGTGGTCGAACAAATCATCAATCTGGAAGGGTATCTGTTCTTAATGGTCACCTTGTTATTTGCTGTAATCAACACACATGCGCGTCGAGTCCTTCCTTAACCGCGAACAATCTGAGCGCTCCCGGGAGAAACACTAGGTCGATGAAGCCGCTTCTCGATAAATCTCTCGGTGGTCCTTGACTCTCCAACTCTTCGGCTTTCGGCGGTGCCATTACGTATGGCGGAATGGAAATAGGCAGTGTCAGGCAGAACGTCAATACAAAACTCTATCTCCCTCTCAGGAGGATACGGAAGTCGTGCAGGCACGCGTGGGAACTCTCGACTCACAGGCCCGGTGAAAATGCGCTGTAGCCTCGGTATCAAACACACGACGATATGGTAGATGTACTTATGCACCGTCTTAGCCTTGAGGTAGGAAATAAATCTACCGCCGGCGTCTGATGTTCCTCCCACTAAAGCGGCTCTCGGGGAAAGCTGGAACTACTACTCTCCATACGTCTACATGGCGTAGCGAAGCTAGCCAATCCGTACCCATGATCGCATGAAATCGGTCATATCGATACAAGTCGGCTAGGAGTGCGACCATTGTATATAGTCCGGGACAAGCCTATATACCGCCGAGCTACCCCGAATCACCCATGGCGTAGCTACCTCGAAAGGTCTATGGACTGGGCTACATCTATCCTACTAACAATAAGGGAGATATATGGCGCAGTAGAACCGGATCTATCGAGGCATCTGCATCGAATCCGAGCGATAAGGTACGTGGCGACATCGGTGAGGCCTCACGATCTGCCCGGTGGACAAGGCATAAATGCGATTACGAGGACCGCTAGAAGCTGGACCGCGCCACGACCTGCCGCGACCTGGTCCATGAGTACCACGCCTCCCGGGGCGAGTAAGCGAAGGGATGAAGGCCGACAGAGACCACGAAGGTGACCCTACCTCTGGCGCCTCTGGTGGAAAGACTCTCGCATAATGACCTGCGGCCAGTATAGCAAGCTCCTGAAGTAGTACTGACTCCTGAATGGAATCTACCACAACCTTTGAAAGCGGACCTCGATCGGTTAGCACCCTTGCTACAAGTCGAAGTCTGGGGCCTGACACATCCCCGAATACTCTGTTGTACCGAAAATGATGTAGGAGTGCTCTGTTTGTTGTGGTGCAAATCTAGGCGTCTGAGGCCGTCCACCAGAAGTACCAAAAGAACCGGCGTCTTGGCCTTTTCTTGGCGATATCTGTCGACCGTCGGTCTGCGCTCGCTCGCATCAGTGCATGATCCTGCATACGGGTAATGTCATACTGGTGAAGAGCCACGCGCACAAGACTTCGGCCATGTAATCATCTAGCCGGTGGCGTATCGGTGCACGATCCTCCATATCTGCTACTAGCGCAGGGACATATCGAGCGAATGAATCGAACTTCGACGTTGTACTCCTGGTCGCGCTCTCTGTCTCAAAGATAAAAATTTGTCGGCCCGTGCCCTCTGTCGCGGAGGCAATAAGTGCGTGAGAAAAGCCTCAAAACTTCGTCCCATCTGCTTTGGAGGCACGTGCTCTCCCGAAAGCTCCGTGAATCAAACCAATCATTGCGCGGTATCACGCACCGTCGCGAGCGCCGAATATCGCTGACTCGGTCTCTGAGCCTTGATCACCGCGTGATCCTGCATGGCTGCGGATGAACTCCTGCGGATCATCATCGACCTCGACGTAAAACTGCGGGCTACAACTCAGAAATCCCATAGCCTCAAACTATACGCCTCGGGTGAACCACGGGTATCTGAACTGGGCTGGAATCTGCGCATCCGGCTGTCCTCATTCGCCACGATCACGGCCAAAGTTGGGCCGTCTCCTTGTACCTAACTCCTCGCCCCGGTGTGGGACGGGAGGTGCGGTGCTGTGGTCTCTTTGGGCCGGTGGCGTCATGGAACTCGCCGTCTAGGGTATAGACTGGGCATGAGCCATCGTGACTCTCGGTGTCCTACTAGCGACTCCTCGGCGCCTTGCCCTTCGGGCGGGTTGCCATACGTGGAGGCATAATCATTACAAAAAGGAATAGAGTTAGAGGTGTAACTTATAACACATCTCTAAAGCACGATCTTAGTGTTATACCCGTATTTCAGTATATGCGTGAGGGCGTCGTAGAAAATTTAAGCCTTAAGATTAGGCAAGGACTGAAATTTTGTGCATAACACACGAAAGAATCGTTTCAGGAAATGTCTTCCAAAGCTGCGTAGGAAAATTCTATGTCATTTATTATTTTTGCGGATTTTTAGAGACGAAATATTTTGGACCAACGAGGCGGCACCTATCACCCTAATGTGGTGGACTTGTGGCGGCATTGGGGCGAATGGGCCTTGTAGTTGGTAGGATATTTTGTGTAGTTGATGAGCAAGTGGGACCACACACACTTGTCCAAATCTTGACCTTACACTTGCCTACCACTTGGCTTGATCTTGACCATGGTTGTCCTATAAATACCCCTAAACTTGAAGACTTCTTCATCCCAAAATTGTTCTAAGTCTTGAAAGCCCTCTCCCCTTTTTGAGTTGAGTTCTCGTCTAGCCTCCCCTCCCCCTTCGTGAGGCCACTTGGCGAGGTACACCTCTCCCCTCTAGTGGCCTTGGTGAGAGCACCCCCTTGCCTAGTTGTCTCGTAAAATACTACACTCTTGGTAGAAATACTCTCAAGTATTGTTACTATTCAAATACCTTAGCCCATATACCTTGTAGTATTCAAGGTTACACTTATACTAAAAGCCCGTAAATGCTATTATACTTCCCTTGGTCACTAACGAAACCCTAAGGAAAATCTTCACAGTTGGTTGAAGTATTAGGAAGAAGTTTCGTAGAACTTCTAAGGGTTGTTTGGAGCGGGTTGGAGCAACCGGAGTAGGAGCTAAACGTTGCTCAGGAATCGACGTTAAACTTGGATAATTTTGGGCTTACCGAGGTAAATAATCCTATCCTTCTATTGTAGTTGGAAATTACATAATGTAGTTGTTTAGAAATGAATATAAGATTCATAGAAGAGAATTGAACTGTAAGGATATTACAGAATAGACTTGAACTGAAATCACATCGGAAGAATATTCTACAAGAGTAGTCTAGGCATTGATAGACTTGTATAACCTTTATAGGTTGAATGTTAGCAGTAGCATGTACTACTTGAAAGGTGGGCGAGGCTAGCGGGTTATAGCCGTGGAGCGTTTTGCTAATGATCGATGTCGCCGCTGGGTATGTGATCCTTCCTATCCTCTTGAGCATGATATTTTAAAAGAATATATATATAATACGGTAGGCGTCGTGTGTTAGCGAGCGTGGTTATACGGCAATGTCTTTTGACTTAAGCCTGAATAATAAGAATCTTGAAGTATTTCAAAAGAATTAAGAAACCTTTTTGAAAGAAGAGTAATACTTGGTTTTAAAAGCTTAAGAGTTATACTAGCTTTATGGGAAGTTAGGTATAACGACTTAAGAGAGATAAAAAGAATGGTTTATAAATTTTAGAAGTTAAGAGACTTGATATTAAAAGATAAGAGACTTGACTTAAGTAATTAATATGAGTTTTTGTGTGAAACCTCATTTGTGAGTAATGAGTACTTGGTTTGTAAAAGGAATAATGTTTCTTGATTTGGAAATGAGAATAAGTATCGAACAAACCACGTGCGCTAATAAAGGGAAATGTATTGACTAATAAAGTATTATTAAAACCAGAGAAACCTCCATCTGCATAAAGCTAAGATGAGACAAAATGATATTACATTTCCTAGATCATGTTGCTTAAATAAGATTGATTATGAACAAGATAACTACTCACATATAAGGCATATGTATCTCAAATTGTTTTAAAGGAGAATTATTTCATTAAGTGATTAAAACTATGAACTACGAAACCTTTCGAAAATGAGAAACTTGAGCATTTGAAATTAGGCAAACTTGAACGAGAGTTCCAGGTTAGTGTGCGGCCTTTGTGGTCATGCGGTCTATGTGTCCATGCGGACTGCGAGTCCAGGACGATGCCGGGGAGCAGCTACCCTTGATGCGGGGAATACCTCATGCGGGCCATTGGAGTGGCCTATGCGGGTCGGGAAGTTCGAGGCTAGACGCAGCATTAGATCTGCGGCGAGTGGCGGCTTTGATCATGTGGATGCAGACAGATCTCATGATACATTTTATGACCTTGTTGGTACTGTGGGTTTTAGTAGTCGGCTATGCCTTCGTACTTACCCCGTACGGTTTTATGATGACACAGGTGGGACCTGGTGTTCGTGTGTATTCCTTGGTGCTTTTATATCATAGACTGCCGGCAGTGAGAAAGGTATTCCACGGGCATGATTGATGTTGTGGGCGTGAGACCCATAGTTATATTTTGAGTGATGACTTTGAGGGCGTGAGTCTCTGACTTGACATGACTGCTTATTTATTGTGAACTGTAGCTTGGTTATCATACATGTCTCCTGTTTTATATAGACTGCTATGATTTCATTTCTGATATTTTGATTTCATATACTTGGTACTGTTATCGACCTCCCCGAGGCTGCGTTACAGCGGTAGAGTACATGATCGTTGATCCTCGCTCATAGGTCATGATTCGGTTGGGAAGCTCCGTTTCTCGGAGGCTTATCGATGGTATAGTCCTGCATCGTTGTAGAGTACTTACATTCAGGTATGGCGGGTCCTGTCCGTCATTGTTGATAAAACTCTTAAGTGCAGTAATCTTGGTGGGCGAGTTGTAAAAAGGGATGTAACTGTTCTAGTTGTTATATATATTTATGCCGAAAGACAAGTTTTCTCAGATGTGCTGTTTCATATTTCATATTATGTCATGTCTTGTTTTATATTCCGCTGATTACTCTGATGTATGTCTACTTGGGTGCCCGGGTAAGGCACGATCCACGCAGGTTGAGTTGGTCGTGACAAAAGTGGTATCGTGAGCAGTTAATCCTCGGAAAGTGTCTACAGACCGTATCTAGTAGAGTCTTGATTATCGGTGTGTTGTGCACCACACCAATAATTTGGAGGCTATAGGATATTTAGGATTGGTTTCCATTCTTCTCACTCTGAGATCGTGCCTTAGAGCTGTGTTATAAGTTGGACCCCTCTAACGTATTTCTTTCCCACTGCTTATGCCTCGCGTAAGAGAAACCCGCCCAGAAGGCGAAAGCGGCAAGGAGGCTGCGAGTAAGTCTGAGAGGTTACGAGGCACGAGCCCAACCATCACCGGGTGGTGCTTCATTCGGGAGTTCGCGACGTCGGCCAGCGAAGTTTAGCCAGCGGCGATTCTCTGCGGCCATGATGTATGAGCCTTCAGTTCCACGACCGGGAACAAAGAATATGGATTAAAAGGAATGGACCTGTTACTAGCTAGGATTTTAGCAACCACATAATATAGAGTGCACCGATATATCACGGGTCTTGATGACTATCTAAAGAAAGGATGTGCAAGAGTAGCTCTTCAGTCAGGCTTGAGCATGGCACGTATGCGGGCTTATGCGTGGCGAGAGACGTAGGATCAACAGGTTAACCAAAATCAGCGAAAGAGGCGGTCGGCGAGGTCCTGGTAACTTTCGAGGCGAATCGCCTCGTGACTGGATACGCGCCCGCGGAGCAGTGGTCCTCCACAGGGTTCAGGACGTTCAGATTATGCCGGAGTTGGTCAGAGCTCCAGGGCATCTGGTTTACATATACACGAAGGTTTTCCCCAATGTTCGCAGTGTGGCAGACGTCACCTCGGGGAATGTCGTCTTTTTGTTGAAGCTTGTTATACTTACGGCCAGCAGGGCCATTTTACGAGGAATTGTCCGACTAGAGATGGCGCGGATGTAGAGACTCAGCCTTCAAGATCAGTGACTAGTTAATCACCTTCCCTAGATATGCGCCCTACGGGGCAGGATTGGTTAGAACGACAAAGGGGAAGTGAAGCGGTAGATACATGTATATCCTTGAACCCTCTAGAGATTGTAGGTGTGATAAGATAAGCGTATCTTAAGTATTATGTTCAGATAACATAAGTGTTAATTGTTATTAGAAATCATGGTTAGTTAACCGGGTAAGATTGGGGGGCAGAGAAAGTGTGAGCCTTAGAGTTTTATACGTAGGGACCTTAGAGGTAAGGCCATCTCGAGTAAAAGATGTATTTTTTTTATGTGTTTGACCCTTATCGGAGTGCATACTACACGTGAGATATAGTTGTATATAAGTCCCTGAGTAGTGTGGAATGAAAGAGGGTAGTTGAACTAAGAAGACCACTAGTTTTTCGTGACTTGATCAGTGAGATCGTTCCGGATCGGGGAACAAGAGTTTTTGCGATAAGGGTCGGATTGAGGACGATCGCGGGTCAACCCGCGACTGTTTGTGGTAGGGTCAGTTCGGGGTGGTCCCGCCAGGTGGTAGGTCACGAGGTGTTAGGCCCATGTTTAGTAAACCAGTCACGAGTTCGTGGATGCGTTCGACCGATGGTCGGGCGATGAGTCGATCCATCTTGTCCTTGGTAGATTTACTCGTGAAGTTATGCGAGATGTTATTTATCGGGGAAGGTTGTAAGGTCGCACGAGGTGCCTACTTTCACCTTATAATGACGATGAAGCCTGTTGTGGCTATTTCGTTTTGGGAAGTTTTACGGCGGGGTTGAGGAACTGGTGAGTCTCGAGACGCATTCGCCTCCGGGCGGTGTTTGGATTTCAGGTAATTGTAGGATTGTTTCCTCGGTTAAGGAGTGTTTTTATAACCACCATTTCAAGATTCGGATATCGCCACGAAGCCTCGTAGGCGGTAGTGTAAGTTGTCGGTCGATTGGTTCGATATTGGCAAAGTTCGGATACCTGGTTCATACTTGTTTTGGCAGGATGTGGATAGGGTGAAGCCTATCGGGAGAGGTTATCGGCTCGAGTCAGCCGAAGTCGTGCGGATAATCAGCGACGACGCTTGGCGTTCAGGTGGACGGTGGGTCTTCTTGAAGGTACCACCCCGGAAAGGGTGTGACGAGTTTGGGAAACAGAGGAAACTTAGCCCGAGCTACTTTGGGCCTTTCATATCATGTGAAGAGTAGGCCAGGTTGCCTATATGTTAGCTTTTGCCGTCCGACTTAGGAGGCAGTATGTCCGGTCCTTCATGTTGTTACGTTAAGAAAAGTATCAGAAAAATCCATCCAGATTGTTCCCAGTAATGATGACCAAGTTGGAGGTAGTAACCCAGAGATTTGGAAACTGAAGCAGTAACAGAAATGTGGTAAGGCATGAGAAAGAGTTTGAGTGTACGAGAAGGGTACGACAAGTAGGGGAAGAAGCGAACATGTGTTGCAAACATAGTTGTGATCATTTCTTTTGTAAAGTGAATGTGCGAAGGGTGTATCTTTTAGCCCTTGGGTGGGAGTTTTTGTGATGCTAGAGGTGTTTCCTCGTGGACTTGGATTAAGAAATTGCGCGCGTGTTATTTTGTGGCCATATGTGGCATTGGCAACTTGTTTAAGTTAAAAGGAACTTCAACGTTATCTGTCTTGAGAAGGAACATTCGGGACGAATGTTTCTAAGGAGGGGAGAATGTTATACCCCGTATTTACGGAGTATGTACGTGAGGACGTACGTAGAAAATTTAAGCCTTAAGATTAGGCAAGGACCGAAATTTTGTGCATAACACACGAAAAGAATCGTTTTCCGACGAAACGTCTTCCAAAGCTTGCGTAGGGAAAATTCCGGCTATGTCATTTATTATTTTTGCGGATTTTTCCGAGAGACGAAATATTTTGGACCAACGAGAGGGCGACACTTGTCACCCTCTAATTGGTGGACTTGTGGGCGGCATTGAGACGAATTGGAGCCTTGTAGTTGGTAGGATATTTTGTGTAGTTGATGAGCAAGTGGGACCCACACACACTTGTCCAAATCTTGACCTTACACTTGCCTACCACTTGGCTTGATCTTGACCCTTGGTTGTCCTATAAATACCCCCCTAAACTTGAAGACTTCTTCATCCCAAAATTGTTCTAAGTCTTGAAAGCCCTCTTCCCCCCCCCCCCCCTTTTTGAGTTGAGTTCTCGTCCTAGCCTCCCCCTTTTCGTGAGGCCCTTGGCCGGTACACCTCCCTCCTAGTGGCCTTGGCCGAGAGCACCCCCCCCCCCCTTGCCTAGTTGTCTCGTAAAATACTACCCCCCCTCTTGGTAGAAATACTCTCCAAGTATTGTTACTATTCCAAATACCTTGGCCCATATACCTTGTAGTATTCCAAGGTTACACTTATACTAAAAGCCCAGAAATGTTATTATACTTCCCTTCAGTCACTAAACGAAACCCTAAGGAAAATCTTCACAGTTGGTTGAAGTATTAGGAAGAAGTTTCGTAGAACTTCTAAGGGTTGTTTGGAGCGGGTTGGAGCAACCGGAGTAGGAGCTAAACGTTGCTCAGGAATCGACATTAAACTTGGATAATTTTGGGCTTACCGAGGTAAATAATCCTATCCTTCTATTGTAGTTGGAAATTACATAATGTAGTTGTTTAGAAATGAATATAAGATTCATAGAAGAGAATTGAACTGTAAGGATATTACAGAATAGACTTGAACTGAAATCACATCGGAAGAATGTTCTACAAGAGTAGTCTAGGCATTGATAGACTTGTATAACCTTTATAGGTTGAATGTTCTGCGAGTAGCATGTACTACTTGAAAGGTGGACGAGGCTAGCCGGGTTATAGCCGTGGAGCGTTTTGCTAATAGTCGATAATCGTCTCGAGGTATGTGATCTTTCCTATCCTCTTGAGCATGATATTTTAAAAGAATATATATATAGTACGGTGAGCGTGCGTGTGTTAATCGAACGTAGTCAGACGGCAATGTCTTTTGACTTAAGCCTAAATAATAAGAATCTTGAAGTATTTCAAAAGAATTAAGAAACCTTTTTGAAAGAAGAGTAATACTTGGTTTTAAAAGCTTAAGAGTTATACTAGCTTTATGGGAAGTTAGGTATAACGACTTAAGAGAGATAAAAAGAATGGTTTATAAATTTTAGAAGTTAAGAGACTTGATCTTAAAAGATAAGAGACTTGACTTAAGTAATTAATATGAGTTTTTGTGTGAAACCTCATTCGTGAGTAATGAGTACTTGGTTTGTAAAAGGAATAATGTTTCTTGATTTGGAAATGAGAATAAGTATCGAACAAACCACAACAGCGCTAATAAAGGGAAATGTATTGACTAATAAAGTATTATCAAAACCAGTAGAAACCTCCATCTGCATAGAAGCTAAGATGAGACAAAATGATATTACATTTCCTAGATCATGGCTGCTTAAATAAGATTGATTATGAACAAGGATAACCTACTCACATATAAGGCATATGTATCTCAAATTGTTTTAAAGGAGAATTATTTCATTAAGTGATTAAAACTATGAACTACGAAACCTTTCGAAAATGAGAAACTTGAGCATTTGAAATTAGGCAAACTTGAACGTTTGGAAAATAATGTTGTTACTTGATTTTATAAAGGGATGTGTTTTGGTTTACTTAAAAAGATAGTCACCCTATTTTTTTATACTACGGGTATTGTGTGGCTTTTGTGAAAGAAACGTATCTTTTAAAGAGTTAATGTATGAAGTACTTTTGGGATAAAAACCCGAACTTGTTTAACATAAAGTAGAAAGTACCTTGTGTGAATAACTTGATTGTGTTGGTTTGTGATAGCCTTGTAATACTTTCTTGTTGGTTTGATAAGTAAACATGTTAGGATGACTACGTGTGTTAGTATCTTGTGATGTTTGTGTAAAGGGGTTTCCCTCGATCGCGCTTATGTTGTTTAACGATCAGCCGTTATGTTGGTATTGTACCACTCACCTTGACATGATCCCGGGGGTTAAGCTGCCCTCCGATGCGGGGTAGACTCAGGCGGTCTGGGACCATGATTCGAGAATACCTCATGCGGGTCCAGGGGACCTATGCGGAGCTACGAGAGTTCCAGGTTAGTGTGCGGCCTTTGTGGTCATGCGGTCTATGTGGCCATGCGGACTGCGAGTCCGGGCGATTTACGGGAGTAGCTACCCTCGATGCGGGAATACCTCATGCGGGCCATCGAGTGGCCTATGCGAGTCGCGGGAAGTTCCAGGGCTAGACGCGCACATTAGATACTGCGGGCGAGTGGCCAGCTTTGATCATGTGACGGTCTAGACAGATCTCATGATATCATTTATGACCTTGTTGGTACTGTGGGTTTTAGTAGTCGGCTATGCCTTCGTACTTACCGTGCGGTTTTATGATGACACAGTGGGACCCGGTGTTCGTGTATTCCTTGGTGCTTTTATATCATACACCGGCGGTGAGGAAGGTATTCCACGGCGCATGATTGATGTTGTGGGCGTGAGACCCATAGTTATATTTTGAGTGATGACTTTGAGGCGTGAGTCACGACTTGACACGATCGCTATTTATTGTGAATCGTAGCTTGGTTATCATACATGTCTCTGCTTTATATAGCGCTATGATTTCATTCTGATATTTTGATTCACATACTTGGTACTGTTGTCGACCTCCGGAATTGCGTTCATGCCGCAGGTAGAGGTACACCAGTCGTTGATCCTCGCTCATAGGGTCACAGTTCAGCGGTTGGGAAGATCAGTTTCTCCGGAGGCTTATCAGTGGTATAGTCCCCTGTCGTTGTAGGTACTTACATTCAGGGGTATGGTGGGGCCCTGTCCCGTTATTGTTGATAAAACTCTTAGAGGTCTGTAGTACTGTTGTGGGAAGAGTTGTAAAAAAGGATGTAACTGTTCTAGTTGTTATATATATTTATGCCGAAAGGCAAGTTTTCTCAGATGAACTGTTTCATATTTCATATTATGTCATGTTTTGTTTTATATTCCGCTGATTACTCTGATGTATGTTTACTTGGGTGCTCGGGTAAGGCACCAGTCACGGGCCCGGGTTCGGGTCGTGACACTTAGAGTGAGAAGAATGGAAACCAATCCTAAATATCCTATAGCCTCCTGATTATTGGTGTGGTGCACAACACACCGATAATCAAGACTCTACTAGATACGGTCTGTAGACACTTTCGAGATTAATCGCTCCGATACCACTTTTGTCACGACTGTTCGGGGCGTGATCGTGCCTTACCCGGGCACCCAAGTAGTCATACATCAGAGTAATCAGCGGAAATATAAACACAAGACATGAAACAGTTGTAAAAACGAGACACAGTTTTATGTGAGAAAATGTCGCCTTTCGGCATATATATATAAACATCGTTTAGCAGTTACATCCCAACTGTACAATAGGACTACAGACCTCTAAGAAGATAAACAACTATGGCGGGACAGGGCCCCGCCATACCCTGAATGTACAAAACTATATACAACAACAGGGAGATCATACCCAAAAGTCGAGCCTCCGGAGACGATGAAGCTCCTTACACAAAAGCAAAAGATCCTAAGGATGTGGATCTAGCACCTGCTTGCCACCTGCGCATGAACGGCCCAGAAGGAGGTCGATAACAGTACCAAGTATGCGAAATCAGAAAGTACTTTAAATGAAATCAAAGTATTTAAAACCATTTGCAAATACAATTAGTTCAATTGCACATAGTGCCATATCACAAACAAGAACAATAATAGGTAAATCAGAATGTGTCTTTTCTAGGCGCGAATGATCGAAAACAAGGCCAATCGCCCATAGTATCATCATGCGTGCCTAATCGACTCATGATCCTCAGTCACACATGCACCGCATGAGGTATTCCTCGCATCGGGGTAGCTAACCGGCACCCTCCTCGACTACCGCGATCGCATAGTCTCAATAGACGCGTAGTCACCACGCACCGCATAGGGCATCCCCCGCATCGGGATAAAACACCCGGAATGATCAATCCTGGAACTCCCGCAGCTCCGCATAGTCACACAGACCGCATAGGCCGTATAGACCCGCATCAAGGGTGGCAAGCCCTCGGTATAACAAGTCAAGGGGGTATGTGATATAACAACAGTACCACGGTGTTAGCGTTTAACAACGTAAACACAACAAGAATAACATCACAAGACACTAACCCACGTAGTATCATAACATGTCTACTTATCAAACCATCTTACTATACTTTGCAGAAGTCAACACAAGATTTTCATACACAGACAAGTAAAACCGTTCCTTTTATCTTTCTTAAGTCGTTATACCTAACTTCCCATAAAGCTAGTATAACTCTTAAGCTTTCTGTTTTTAAAAATCCAGTATTACTCTTCTTTTAAATATGATTCATAATTCTTTTGAAATACTTCAAGGTTCTTATTATTCAGGCTTAAGTCAAAAGACATTGCCGTATAACTACGTTCAGTTAACACACGTACGTCTACCGTACTATATATATATATATATATTTTAAAATATCATGCTCAGGAGTATAGGAAGAATCACATACCTTCTCGGCGAAATCCACCTGCCAAGTCGAATATGTCGCAGAGAATCGACTATAATAGTCAAATACGCCTATCAACGTCTAGACTATTACATGCGATTCTAAGTAGAGGGTTCTCTATTCTATGGAAAATTGGGCAGCACTTCCCTACCCGCCAAGCTACTCAAGTCTACTGTGAAAACAGTCCTATGTAAGTACAGTTTAATTGTTCTTCTTTTATACCCTTCTACTGTGATAACAGTTCAATTTTATTCATTAATATTCTTTCATATCTTATACTCAAGTCTTAACTATTCTTATATGTAATATCCAATTACAATAGAAGGACAAGAGTATTTACCTCGGTAAGCCCAAAATTATCCAAGTTAAATGTCGCTCCTGAGCAAGGTTTAGCTCTAATTTATGCGCTCAGATAGCTCCAAGAACCCTAGAAGTTTCCAACAACTTCTACTAAAATACTATAAGGAATTGGGCTAGGGTATTTGGAAGACAACTATCTACCAAGGGGGTGTTTGCTAGGGCTAGAGGGGGAAGAGGGATTTTTCGGCTAAGCTTCACTCAAGCGGGGAGAGGAGGCTTGGACGAAAAGCTCACAAGGAGAGGGAGGATTTTCAAGACTTGGAGAGTGATTTGTGGATGAAGAAAACCTTCAAGTTAGGGGAGTATTTATAGGCCAACCAATGGCCAACCAATGGCCAAGATGAAGCCAAGTGCTATGCAAGTGTAGGGTGAGGATTTAGGCAAGTGTCCTTATCCATCTACTACACAAAAATATCCTACCAACTCCTTGACAAAACAAGCCACAAAATCGTCCAAATGGACGCCTCAAATCCGCCAACTAGAGGGTGACAAGTGTCGCCCTCTCGTTGGTCCAAAATGTTTCGTCTCTCGGAAAAATCCGCAAAAATTAGAAATGACATAGCCGTAATTTACCCTACGCGAGTTTTGTAAAACGTTTCGTCGGAAAACCATTCGTTTTGTGTGTTGTGCCCAATTTTCGCCCTTAATGCCTACTTAAGGCTAAACTTTTGTACGTACGCCCTCACGTACATACTCTGGAAATACGGGGTATAACAAGAGGGTTACTAGGACTCAGGCACAGACTATGCCTGAGGTTGTAGGCGGGTCGGTGAGTTCAGCCACGCCGTATTAGAAGGCCAGAGGCGGCGGTAACTCGCAGGTTCTGGTACCTGAGCCTCCAGTTCCACAGCCAGGGGCTGAGTATAGAGATTACGTAGAGCAGATCAGGTTATTGACCAGCATAGTGGCAGGGCAGCGCCGACAGGAGCAGGTAGCTAACCCTAGAGCCGACAGTTTACGGATTCGGGATTTTCTGGGTTGTCATCCACCCGAGTTCTATGGTTCGAGATCTGAGGAGGATCCCCAGGAGTTTATTCGGCAGTTGCGGCGGACTATGCAGGTGCTTAGGTCCTCTGAGACAGAGTCAGTTATGCTAGCCTCTTACCGGTTACGCGATATTGTGTTGAACTAGTTTGAGTCATGGGAGTTGTCTAGAGGTGAGGGTGCTCTTCCAGCTGTTTGAGAGGAGTTCACAGAGGGCTTCCTGGATCACTTTTTGCCTCCTGATATGAGGAGAGCCCGCGTGGATAGATTCTTGACCTTGAGGCAGAATGGGAGGACTATCAGAGAATATAGCCTGGAGTTTGACTCATTGGCCAGGTATGCGCTCACCATTGTGGCTGACATGGCGGACAGAGTTCATCGCTATGTGATGGGGCTAGACCGTCATATGATTACTGCATGCTTGGGGGTGGCCCTTCAGCCGGGTATGGATATTGCCAGGATGCAGGTGTATGCGCAGGGGATAGAGGACAGAGAGAGGGAGGATCATCTAGACTCAGGTCAGCCCAAGAGGGCCAGGACAGCAGGGTCTCAGGGCAGTTTTTGAGGCGGACAGCCTCAGCAGCAGACTAGGTCCACATTTCAGCCGGCACAGAGTGCCCCTACTCAGTTTTCTGGCAGGAGGGCTGATCAGCCGGGTCATTCAGGAGCAGGTCAGGGCTCTAGGACTTCGGGATTTCAGGGAGGCAGAGACCGTCACCGATCGAGACCACCCGCATCTCGGTGTGTTCGATGCGGTAGATCTCACCGGCGGTCTGCGTGTAACCGGGAACTTATTTCTCTTGTGGCCAGCAGGGCCATATGAAGAGGGATTGTCCGACCAGAGGTGGCGGGAGTGTTATGGTTCAGCCGACAGGGTCAGTTGCTGGATCTTCTTCTTTTGTGGTTATGCGCCCCGGAGGGCAGGGTGTTCACGGACTGGCAGACCGCGGCAGGGGTCGTGGTGGGGGTCCCAATTCTAGCAGTCCACAGAACCGCATATATTCCTTAGCCAACCGCCAAGATCAGGAGTCTTCCCCAGACGTCGTCATAGGTACATTATTGATTTCATGCTGTGACGTTTATGCTTTGATAGATCCAGGTTCTACCTTGTCATATGTGTCCCCTCTTGTTGCTGGTAGAATCGGGATAGAGCCGTTGTCGATAGAGCCTTTTGAGGTAGCTACGCCAGTGGGTGATTCGGTGTTAGCTGAGCGGGTGTACAAAGGTTGCCTGGTGTTTATTTGATCGTCGGACCTAGCGAACTTGATAGAGTTGGAGATGACAGATTTTGACGTCATTATGGGTATGGACAGGTTGGCTTCTTGTTATGCCAACATTGACTGTAGAGGCAGGTTGGTCCGATTCCAGTTTCCTGGTGAGCCAGTTATCGAGTGGAAGGGCAACACAGCGTCGCCGAGAGGTAGGTTTATTTCTTACCTCAAGGCTAGGAATATGGTGCAGAAAGGGTACATCTATCATCTGGTTCGGGTATTCGTCTGGTGAGGTGCCGACTCTTGATCGATTCGGCCTGGTTAGAGAGTTCCCAGATGTATATCTAGACGATCTCACGGGTATCCCTCTTGAGAGGGAGATTGAGTTTTGTATTGATATGTTGCCAGACACTCGGCCTATATCTATTCCGCCGTACAGGATGACACCTGTTGAGTTGAGGGAGTTGAAGGACCAGCTGAAAGATTAACTGGATAAAGGCTTTATCAGGCCTAGTGTTTCTCCCTGGGGAGCGCCGGTTTTGTTTGTGAAGAAGAAGGATGGGACGCTGCGTATGTGTGTTGATTACATGCAGCTGAATAAGGTAACCATCAAGAACATATACCCCCTCCCCAGGATTGATGATTTTTTTGACCAGTTGCAGGGTGCGAGGTGTTTCTCCAAGATAGACCTGCGGTCTGGTTATCATCAGGTGCGAGTTCGAGAGGCAGATATCCCAAAGACTGCATTCAGGACCCGATATGGGCACTATGAGTTCAGGGTGATGTCTTTCAGTTTGACCAACGCTTCAGCGGTATTTATGGATTTGATGAACCGGGTGTTCAAGCCATTTTTGGATACATTTGTTATAGTATTCATTCATGACATCCTGGTTTATTCGCGCCTGAAGCGATGGCATGCAGAATCACTTGAGGCGGTACTTGGGTCCTCGGAGCAGCGATTGTTTGCCAAGTTCTCCAAGTGTGAGTTTTGGTTGGCCTCAGTGGCATTCTTGGGACAGATTATTGGGGCTGATGGTATTCAAGTGGATACGGCGAAGATTGAGGCGGTCAAGTCTTGGCCGAGACCTACTACTCCGACCGAGTGCGCGCGATTTCTTAGAAATGGCGAGTTATTATCGTAGGTTTGTGGAGCGCTTTGCTTGATATCGCCGTTGACTAGACCCGACTCGTAGCGGCTAAGTTCCGATGAAGCGAGGAGCTTGTGAGAAGGGCTTCCAGTTACTGAAGGAAAAGTTGACGACGGCTCCAGTTCTTACTCTTCCTGAGGGGTTAGAGGGATACGTGATTTATTGTGATGCCTCGGGTATCGGGCTAGGGTGCATATTGATGCAGCACGGAAAGGTAATAGCATATGCTTCCCGGCAGCTACGGAAGCATGAGAGGAATTACCCTACTCACGACTTAGAGTTGGCCGCAGTTATTCATGCCTTGAAGATTTGGAGACATTATTTATATGGGGTTCATGTGGATATTTATACAGACCACAAGAGCCTCCAGTACATCTTCAGGCAGAGGGAGCTGAACTTGCGGCAGAGGCGGTGGTTAGAGTTGTTGAAGGATTATGATGTTGATATTCTATACCATCCGGGGAAAGCCAATGTGGTTGCAGATGCTTTGAGTCGTAGATCGATGGGGAGTCTGTCAGAGGTACAGCCAGAGAGACAGGACATGGTCCGTCAGATCCATCAGCTAGCGAGCCTTGGGGTTCGATTGATCGATACCGATGATAGTGGGGTACGGGTTCGTGAGATTGCCGAGTCTTCCATCGTTGATGAGGTGAGGAGGCGACAGTATGAGGACCCAGTTATGATACGGTATCGAGATACGGCTCTTCGAGAGGAGAAGAGTCTATTTGAGGTAGCGCCGGATGGGGTGCTAAGGTTCGAGGGCAGATTGTGTGTTCCCGATGTTGCAGGACTTCGTCAGCAGATTCTGGGGGAGGCACACAGCGCCCGTTATTCTGTTCATCCGGGGTCGACTAAGATGTACCATGACCTCAGATGTATGTATTGGTGGGATGGCCTGAAGAGGGACGTGGCAGGTTTTGTTGCACAGTGTCCTAATTGTCAGCAGGTCAAGGTTGAGCACCAGAAGCCCGGTGGGCTATTGCAGGCTATTGATATTCCGACATGGAAGTGGGAGGTGATCAACATGGACTTTGTTACAGGGTTACCTCGTACTCAGAGGAAGTATGATTCCATCTGGGTTATTGTTGACAGGCTGACGAAATCAGCCCACTTTCTTCCAGTCAGGACTACGTATTCGGCTGAGGATTATGCCAGATTGTATATCAGGGAGATTGTGAGACTGCACGGAGTCCCTATATCGATTATATCAGACAGAGGAGCCCAGTTTACGGCTAACTTCTGGAGGTCTTTCCAGAAGGGACTAGGGACACATGTGAGTCTCAGTACCGCGTTTCATCCTCAGACTGACGGGCAGGCAGAGCGTACTATCCAGACACTTGAGGATATGTTGCGAGCCTGTGTGATTGATTTCAGGGGTAGCTGGGAGGATCATTTGCCTCTTGTGGAGTTTTCTTATAACAACAGCTACCATTCTAGTATACAGATGGCGCCATATGAGGCTTTGTATGGGCGAAAATGTAGGTCGCCGATTGGTTGGTTCGACGTGGGCGAGGTGCAGTTAGTTAGCCCAGACTTGATTCAGCAGGCTGTGGATAAGGTGAAGCTTATCCAGAGAGCGTAGCGGCTGAGTCGGCAGAAGTCTTATGCAGATAATCGGCGTCGACATTTGGAGTTTCAGGTAGACGATTGGGTCTTCTTGAAGGTATCGCCCATGAAGGGTGTGATGAGATTCAGAAAGAAGGGGAAACTTAGACCAAGGTACATTGGGCCCTACCAGATCATCCGTAGGGTAGGCAAGGTTGTCTATGAGTTTGATATGCCATCAGATTTAGAGGTGGTACATCCAGTCTTCCATGTTTCTATGTTACGGAAGTGTATCGGAGATCCATCGAGAGTTTTCCCAGCTAGCGAGGTCCAGGTGATAGAGGGGTTATCGTATGAGGAGAGTCTCATAGCGATACTCGATCGCCAGGTCAGGCGACTGCGGACCAAGGATGTGGCTTCCGTCAAAGTCTTGTGGAGGAATGATAACAGGGAGGATATGGCGTGGGAAGCGGAGGAGGACATGTTGAGGAAGTATCCTCACTTATTCCCTACACCTTCAGGTAATTCATTTTCCCTTACTTGTCAAGTTTTAATTGAAGTATTTTGCTTAAGTGCTATTATGTGGCCATGTGTGGTATTATTAGTATGTAGGGGTTGAAAAAGGAGAATATGTCGCTATCTATAAGTTTGACTCCGAAAGAACATTCGGGGACGAATGTTTCTAAGGGGGGAAAAATGTTACACCCCGTAATTACAGGACATATTTTTAAGAACGTACGTAAGAATCCAAATGTTAAGATTTGAGACTAGTAAAAATTTACCTGAATTATGGAATTGTCGGAAAACGAAATATTGTGACGAATGGGAGGGCGACACGTGTCACCCCCCCTTAAGTTGGTCTTGGACGAAAATAATATGGGTAAAAGGGTCATTTGACCATTAATAGGATGACCAAGTCTTGTAGCTTGATATTGTTGACTTGTCAAAGAGCCACTTGGGCTTGATCCTAGTGTAATGCATCTAAGCCACACATATGTATTAATTTTGGCCCTCCATTATACTATATATGTATACTAGTAGTGAGACAAGCTTCCACACTTAGAAAAATTTTCAAGAAAATTGGATGAACTCTTAGGGTGCTCTCGGGTTCAAGAGGGTTTCCAAGAAAAAAAAATTCGTTTGTTGTTCTTTAAGCTACACACTTTAAACCAAGGTTCATAAGGGTATTGTAAGGGTATCTCAATAGAAAGATCCCGGAAAAAGATCATTTCCGTATTAGTCGCAAGGTGAAAACCTAGTTGCTTTCATAGGTTTGGTTTGGAAAATTGAAGGAAAGTTGTTTGTGATCTTCTAAGGGTCTCAAGTGGCGGATTGAAGTGTCAAGGAGAGGCTCTAAGTTGCTAGGGAGCGTCTTCGGATCTTGAATTTGGATTAAGGCTCGTTGAGGTAACAATCTTGTTCTCTTAAAGTGTTATAAGAATTCATATTGTTGTAGCCTTACATTTTAACTAGCATGAAGTATATTGTGTTGAAGATTTATAAGTGCTATGGATAGTTGAAGCCTAGAATCTGAAATGACATTCTAGCCATTTGAAGTTGGATTACAATTTGGTCGTTAATTAGAATCGTCGCATGTTACTTACTTTGTTACACCCCGTAGTTCCAGGGTATGTATGTGAGGACGTACGTAGGAGAATACGACATTGAGATTAGAAAGGAAGAAAGATTTGATTTTCCGACGGAAAATTTTCCGGATTTTGTGAAGGAAAAAGGTTCGTAAATTGGAATTGGATTCCCAGATTTGGTATTCGGACTTCTGGTAATATATTAGAATTATGGAATTTTATTTCCAGATTTGGTCATGTGGGGCCCACGGGGGAAAATTTACGGTTTTGTGGGGCCCACATTATTTTTGAGATTTTGGCCATTATGGATATTTTCGGACGATGAAATATTTTGGACGAGTAGGAGGGCGACACGTGTCGCCCCCATGTGGCCATGTTGGCCGAATTGTTGTGTCAACTGGCTTGTAGCCGAAATGGGAAGACATGTGGCTAGCCAATTGTCTCAAGTTTGTCTTGCTTGGACAAGTGGCTTGTGGCACACACACTTGTTCCCCAATCTGACCACACACTTGCTCACATCCTAGCCTTTGGTTGTCCTATAAATACCCCTCCCTTTGGATTGCAAGACTTCATTCACACTTGAGATTTTCCAAGGCAAATACTCCCTCCCTTTCCTTGAGCATTTCGGCCATAGCCCTTCCCCTTGACCAAAAGTTGTCCAAAAATCCTTAAACTTTTAAGTGTTCTTCCTTAAGGTGTTAGGAAGATTGTGAACCAAGTATTAGAAAATATTTCACACCCCTAGCCCAAAAACCTTGCATTGGCCGAAAGTTACTATGTTTGGAACCTAAGTATTCTTCACTTTTTGGAGTTGAATCTTGAAGAGAAGTTGGTTAGGAATTTCTAAGGGTTGCTTGGAGTGGGTTGGAACGTAAGGATTTGGAGCTAAACTGTTACACCCCGTAAGTCCAGGACATGTAAAAGAGAATGTACGTAAGGAATCAAGACTTGGAAATTGGTACGAAAGGAAGAATTGTTTTTCCGACGGAAAATCTTCCAAACGTCGGAAAGGAAAAATGTTCGTTGTTGAGAATTGGATTCTCAAAATGCATTATTTGAAGAGTATGGAACTTATTAACATTATGGAAATTTATTTTTACGGATTTGGTCACGTGGGGCCCACCAGAGGAATTTTACGTTTTGTGGGGCCCACGAGGGTTAAAGAATTTTATGGACGAATGGGAGGGCGACACGTGGCACCCCCCCCCCCCCCCCCACAATGGTCTTGGATGAAATTACAAGGGTAAAATGGTCATTGACCATTAAAGATGAATAAGTCTTGCTAGCTTGAGATTGTTGACTTGTCAACTTGTCCACTTGGCTAATTAATTAATGATTTTCATCCTAGCCACACACTTGTTATAATCTAAGCCTTCCATTGTGTTATATATACCACACTAGTGCAAGACTAGCTCTTCAACACTTAGAAAAAATCACAACATCATTGTGCTTGAGGTGTTGCTCTAGGGTTCACCATTTGTGCCACACAAAAATTTTGTAGTTTTGATCCATTATTCACAAGACTTAAACCTAAGGTCCCTAAGGGTATTGTAAGGATATCTCAATAGAAATATTTCGGAAAAATAACGTTTTCACGTTAGTCGCAAGGCGAAAACCTAAGTCGTTTTCACAAGTTTGGATTGGAATTGAAGAGAAGTTGGTTGTGAACTTCTAGAGGCTTCAAATAGCGGATTGGAGCATAAAGGAAAGGAGCTAAGAATTGCTAAGGAGCGACTTTGAATCTTGGAAATCTTAAGGGCTTGTAAAGGTATAATTCTTGTCGTTTTAGTAATTAAGATTACTTATTGTTGTAGCTATGGATATTAGCAAGCATGAGATGTTTATATTATGAAGTTTGATAAGTATATTGGCTATTGGAACCCTAATACGAAAACTAGCATGCTTAGCCTCAATATTACAATTCGATTTGATTATTAGTATAAGTCGTCACATGTTATATAAAGAAGGAAATTGTATTTGTTGAAGTTGTCTATGACTATATAACATGTTTGACCTAAAAACTTGGATTGAAAAAGAATTGGAAATGACTTAGGATTGGTTATATTGTTAGCCGAGAATGACTTTTAAGTATTAAACTACTTGGTATGAATTGTGGGGCGGCATTTTACACGTATTGTAAGGCGTGTAATCCCCTTTGATTGGTTGGTATGTTGAGCCTTAAATGTGGCATGTTTGGTTATTGAATTCGGCCTTGAAAAAGGTGGCAAAGTATGTAGAAACAAAGGAGGTGTTGCCCGATTTTCCGTAGAATAAGAGACTGTATACTTAGTATTATTCTACATTAGAAGCTAGAAATTGATAGTCATGTTATGGCCATTATAGGTTGACAATCCTACGTGCGGCGTGTTCGACTTAGCTTGTGGATTAAGCCGAAAAGGTATGTGAACTATCTCCTCGTCTAGCATGATTCCTTATGGTAAAGAAAGTAAGTCCTACTCCTTAAATGATCCATTCCTTGGTTGTACTTGGATTGCCTAATATAGAATTTGTTTTATATACTTCCTTGATTGTACTTTGATGTTTAAATTGTAAGTTGTTATAATCCATTTCCTTAGTGAAGTTTGGATTCTCAAAAGTGAAAGTATTTTACTTAAAGTACATAGAGTCTTGAAAAGGAAGTGGTTTCCAAATCTTTTGGCTAGTGCCTTAGTTCCAAAACCTAACGGTTGTTATAATGACTTTAGGGGAGTCAAGGGAGTGATTTACTTAATTGATTTAAAAAGAGGAGAAATTACTTGATTTCTAAAGATTAAGAGACTTGAAGTATTTTGAAAGTTAAGAAACTTGATTTGTAAGTATGTGATACTTGGTTTTAAAAGTATAATTCTCTTGGATATAAAAAGGAATGAATTGGTCTAAAACCATAAAGGGTTATAACGACTTTATGAGAAGTCGGTTATAACGACTTTATGGAAGGTTAAGAAAGTTGTCTATTTTGATTAATGGGCATAAGTTGGCTAGATTGTGAAAATTTGAAGTTACTTGGTTTCAAGCTTTGAAATGAGTTTCTAAAAGTGTAGTAACTTACTTTGAAAAACAGATACGCCTTGATACTATGGGTGTTAGTATCTTGGGGTTTTACATAAAAAGGAGTCTTTTGAAAAGAATGTACGTACGTAGTACTTTGGCTTGTTAAATGAGAATTATTCTATTTGTGCCTTGATAAGTACTTTGGCTTGTTAAATGAGAATTATTCTATGTGTGCCTTAATAAGTATTTTGGCTTGCTTAAATAAGGATTTGTCTTGGTTTATGTAAAAAGAAGGCATGGTAATTGTCTTGGTTTATGTAAAAAGAAGGCATGGTAATTGTCTTGGTTTATGTAAAAAGAAGGCATGGTATTGTATTGGTTTATGGCAAAAAGAAAGGCATGGTAATTGTCTTGATTTGTGTAAAGGCATGGTTTTTCCTTGGTTTTCTTGCATATGTGTTGCTCATATAGACATTCGTGCAAGTGTCATATCTCCACATCTCTGCGTCCCTCCATAAAGGGTCGACAACTTGTTTCAAGGATACCATGGGTTAGCTCCCCATGGGGGTGAGTGGTACACACTCACGGCGGGTCGGTATTTGACTCGGGCGGGTTAAATTCCCGGATATATATAAGCCATAGATTAGCTATCTGTGATGCGAGTATCGTGTACCGAGGACTCATTGCGGGTCCTCATGACCTAAGCGGGTGAAATAGTCCCTTGCGGGGGAAATAGTCCTATGATAGGTTGCATTATAACACAGATGGTGGTTGACCACGGCAGCGCGCGACGCCGTGTTTTGAAACGGTAGTGATTTCATTAATGAAAGGGTGCAGTGTGTGTATGATTTAAAGTGGAACAATAATTCTCATTGTTAAAGACATAACTTAAAATATAAAAAGGATTGCATTACTCTCATGATTGTAAGGTTCAGTGTGCTTACTGATGTTATATTATATCATGGACTGCCGACAATGAGGAAGGATTCCACGGGCATGATTGATATTATGGGCGTGAGACCCATGGTTATATTTGAGTAATGACTTTGAGGGCATGCGTCCCTGACTTGATATGACTGCTTATGTATTGTGTACTGTAGGTTGGCTATCATACATGTCTCCTATTTTGTTTAGACTATTATGATTTCATTACAGTACTTACTGTTTCACATACTTGGTACATTCTTCGTACTGACCTCCTTCGGGGGGCTGCGTTCATGCCGCAGGTTTAGGTACGCAGTTTGGTGATCTGCAGGTGTAGGACCCTGCTAAGAGTTTTTGGATAGCTCCATCTATTCAGGAGTTTATTGTTACACCCCGTAGTTCTGGCCATGCGTATGAGAGCGTACGAAAGGGATTAAGACTCAAATATTTTGAAAGATAGGTTGACGGATTGTTTCGGACAGGTTTTTAGTCAACTTTGAGGCGGTTTATGTCCAGCTGCATTATGAGTTCCTAGGTGTTTCAAAGGCCTAGTACGTAGTTCGTTGAGTCTAGTTTCCAACTCAACCAACCGTTTGTCGATAGTACATCGGAGTAGAAAGTTATGGGAGTTACAAGTTCAGTGCGCAGTCGGGCAGAAAAATATTCGGTCAGGAGCCACAGGGCCGCGGCGCCGGGAAGCAGGGCCGCGGCGCCGGAAGATCCGAGAATTGGCAGAAGTTTCAGCGCCGCGGCGCCGGCTGCAGGGCCGCGGCGCCGAGGCGGGTTCTGCGAGGGTGAGTGGAAAAATCTGAACTGTTTTGTTTTAAAAAAGCCATGGGAGGGTGACAAGTGTCCCCTCCCCCCCCATCTGATTTTTGCATGTACTATTTATTGACCAAGTCTTGGTCATTCTTCAAGCTCTTCTCTCTCTCTAAATTAGAAGCTCTTCCTTCTCTCTAGAAAATCAAGAGGAAATCAAGGATTGAGAAAAATCTGAAAAGTGTGGCAAGAAGGAACTTATTTGCAAGCTTGTACGAGTTATTGTGGTGGTGTTTTTGGAAAGGAGGCTAGCAAATTTGTTGGATTTATTTGGCTAAAGCTCTAAGGTAACAATTCTTTCTCTTGTTGCTAGTTTTTAGTGTTGCATGTGAAGAAGAAAGAACTTGTAGTTGAAAATATTGCTCTTAGATACATTGCATGTAAGAAATATGGTTTGGATATGAAAGAATTGGATAAAAAGGTTATGTAAGCATGTTGTGGTCAAAATACTACCTTAAACTTGTTAAGTTATTAGTTATGCATTGTGGGGCAGAATTTTACACATCCAAGTTTAGATGTGTAATCCCCGTTGAATTGATTGGATTGTTGGGCCTTAAAAGTGGCGTTTGGATGTTGAATTCGGCCTTGAAAAAAGTGGCAAAGTATGTAGAAACAAAGGAAATGCTGCCCAATTTTCCATAGAATTTAGTGACTTTGAACTTGGAATATTCTACGTTGTAGCTTGAGGTTATTAAACGTATTATGGTCATTATAGGTTGACGTACTACGTGCGGTATTTTGGACTTAGCAAGTGGATTGACCGAAGAGGTATGTGGAACTTTCCTATCTATTGAACATGAATAGCTTTACCTGTCACGACCCGACCTCGGGCCCGTGACTGGTGCCTTACCCCGGGCACCCTAGTGATACAATATCAGAGAAAAACCAGCGGAAATAAAAACTCAAGAAAGAAAACAGTGAAATAAGAAAACAGGCTAACCCAAACGGTTACCTTTTTGTACATAAATGAAAACTTGAACAGTTACATCCTTACAAACTCTGCCTTGTGATTACTCTGCACCTCTAAGAATTTTAAAACTATAATGACGGGACAGGGCCCCGCCATGCCCCTGAATGTACAAAAGTCTACTACTTCAGGGAACCGTACCACAGGACAAGCTTCCGGAGATATGGAGCTTTCCGAGAACCGAACAGCGATCCTAAGAGTGTGGATCATCAAGCTATGTACCTCAACCTGCGACATGAGCGACCCGCGAAGAAGTCGATGCAACAGTACCAGTATGTGGCGAAAAATCAGTAAATGAAATCATAATAGTCTATATAAAGCAGAGACATGTATGATAACCAAACTACGATACAACATATAAGCGGTCATGTCGGTCGAGGACTCGTTCGGTGAAATCATCACTCAAATACAACCCGAATTTAACGCGCCATGGCGCGTGCCCGACATCTCACTCTCGGTATAAGCGTGGCCTCGGAACCGTCCTAGTGGGCCCATACCGTGGACCATCCAGCGTGTCGGTATGCCCAAAGGAGATAACAAGATAACAATCCTGTGGAAGCATACGTGGGCTACCCAACGTGTCGGTATGTCGGACAAATAACAAGATAATACCCATCGTGGACGCATACCCGGGCTACCCAACGTGTTAGTATGTCCAAACAAATAACAAGATAACACTCACAATGGAAGCATACCCGGGCTACCCAACGTGTCGGTATGTCCAGTGGATCGATATAGTGGAAGCATACCGTGGGCTACCCAACGTGTCGGTATGTCCATCAATCAACGGATAGCGGCCTCATCGAGAGGCTCGGTAGCACACAATCAAACACTTGCACAACAAAGGCTATCACAACAAGCATAGGCAAGTTACACACAATTCAAGGTACTTTAAACACTTCTTAGCACACGTCAAGTATACCATTAAACCCCAAGTATCTAACCCCTTTAAGATCAAGGTACTCCTACCATTTATAACCAAGCCACTTATGTTTTCCATCACAAAGAGTTCAATATTTGAAACAAGTTACTTCTCTTTTCCCAAAAATCAAGTTACCATTCTAAATCCAATAATGAATCCATTTCTTTATTTTCCATAAAGTCGTTATAACTAACTTCCCATAAAGCTATTATAACACTTTATGTTTTAAAACAAGTCAAGACAGAACCCTGCCTTTCTTTTAAACCAAAACACTTCAAATCCTTAAGTCTCTTTTCTTTTAGAAATCGAGTTCCTTACTTTGGAATTTTTAAGAAAATCAAAACTTGATTTCAATAATCTTTTAAAAACCAAGTACTCATTTCTCACGAAAGAGGTTTCACACTTTTCAACACCATTTAGGTCAATTATAAGTCAAGTCTCTTATCTTTTGAAATCAACAAACCACTTTTTTACCTACATAAAGTGGTTATAACAAACTTCCCATAAAACCGTTATAACACTTTATGTTTTAAACCAACCAATTATAACTATAAGCCCTTATGAGACCAAGAGGGCTTATTATTGAACCACCGAGTACTTATTACTAACGAATAAGATTTTCCTACTTTTTCAAACAATCAAGACCTTTACACTTCATATCAAGTCAAGGAACAACAAGGGAAATCAAATCTCCTTTAACACACGTGCATCTACTGCACTATATATTTCACAAATAATCATGCTGAAGAGGATAGGAAGAATCACATACCTCGTGACGATTGTCGACAATAAGCAAAATGCTCCACAATACTATCTCCCTTAAGTAGAATATGCTACTCGTATTACTTCAATCCTATAAGGGTCATAAAACGTCTATCAAACTCTAGTTCGAACGTAGAATAAACTAAGTGCAAGGTCCCTACATTCTACGGAAATTTGGACAGCACTTCCTTTGTTTCTACTTACTACGCCACCTTTTTCAAGGCCGCATTCAATAACCAAACGCCCCACAATAATACAAAATAAACCAATAATCTCCATGCCAATCTTGGCCAACAATATAACCAATTCCTAAATCCCTTTCAATTCTTTCCAATCCAAGTTCTTAGGTCTAACATGATATCTAGCCCTAGACATCTTCAACAACTACAATCCCCCTTTACAACATGTGATGTCTAAATTGAAGTTACAATCTTAAGGCTAACATGCCCATTTCGGTTCAACAAGACAACAAGATCCAAATCTATTCAATTTAAATATAACAGCCTCAGGCTCAATTCTAAACTACTATAACAAGCATTAAAACTTATTTCCAAGAGAAGGGGAAACTTTTACCTTTGGAGAAGCCCACAAAAGCCCCTTTCTTCCACTTCTTTTCCGTCAAACTCGTCCACCAGCGCTTCCCACAAGTTTACCCACACTTCTCCTTCTTGCCGCCGCTCCAACAATTTCTCCTAAGGCTAGGTTTTGTTCAAAAAATCTAGAGAGAAGGGGAGAGGATTTCCTTGGGAGGGTTTTGAAATGAAATGGCCAAGTCTTCCAAGACTTGGCCCTAAAATAGGACCCTTTTCTTGGTCAAAAAGATGGGAGGGACACTTGTCACCCTCCCATAGGCTCTTTTCGAAAATATCCCCTGATTTTCGTCCTTTACCGCAGAAAAATCCCGCCGCGGCGCTTCCACTTCCGAAAAGTTCCAGCATTCCGGCGCCGCGGCCCTGCATTTTCAGCGCGCGTACTACCTCATGGACTCGGTACAACGGCGCGCTGCCACGCATTCCGGCGCCGCGGCGCTGTACCCCTGAACCGAAACCACTGCTTTGCCTGACTGCGCACCAAACTTGAAATTTTCATAACTTTTGACTCCGATGTCCTATCGACGAACGGTTTGTTGCGTTGGGTTCTAGATTTAACGGACTACACACTAGGCTTTTTAAACACCTTACAATCCTTAATCAACTGGGGTACAACACTCCAAGGTAGACTCAAAATCCGTCCAACACATGTTTGTCAACTTAACTTCCCACTTTCAAATCTTATATTCCGGGGTAGGTTCTTATCTTAACTTCTTGAATTTACGGGGTGTAACATTCTCCCCCCACTTAGAAACATTCGTCCCGAATGTTCCTTCTAAGTCTCCAAAACGCAGACGCCGGTATAGTTTTCACCACTGCACTTACAAAGGAATCAGTTATGCCGCTCATGTCCATAACATACAAATTACGCAAAACTCTAAATTCCACCCAATGAGGGATCATCCCTAACACCACAAAAGCTCCCACCACTCATGAAATTATCACCCGAATATACTCCCCGTATACTATGTACTCCGACAAAGATGTTATACCCCGTATTTCCAGAGTATGTACGTAAGGGAATACGTACAAAAAGTTTGCCCTTAAAGTTAGCCTTGGACGTTTTATTTTGTACACAACTCACTAAAAGAATCGTTTTCCGACGAAACGTTTCCACGACTTCGTAGGGAAAATTCCATGCCATTACTAATTTTTGCGGATTTTTCCGAGGCGAAACATTTTGGACCAGCGGGAGGCGACACTGCACCCTCCCATTGGTGGACTTGAATCGTCCATTTGGACGAATTGAAGAGCCTAGGCACGTTTTTTGTGCCTTGTGCACAAGTCAAGGAGTTGGTAGGATATTTGTGTATAGTTAATCCTCACCCTACACTTGCCTTGCACTTGTCTTAATCTTGGCCATTGGTTGGCCACTTCTTGACCTATAAATACCCCCTTAAAGATGAAGATTTCTTCATCCACAAAGTTATCTTCCAAGTCTAAAAATCCTCTCCTCTCCCTTAGCCTTTCGTCCAACACTTTCCCCCCCCCCTTGAGTGAGTTTGGCGAGGCCTACCCCACTAGCCTAGCCAAAATCTACCCCCTCCCTTGGTAGAAAAGTTGTCTTCTAGTATTGTTATAATGCCCAAAATACCCTAGCCCAAATCCCTTAGTCCTTTGTAGAAGTTGTAAAGAACTTCTAAGGTTTCTTGGAGCTACCGGAGCGTACAACTTAGGAGCTAAACCTTGCTCAGGCGCGACTTTATCTAGGATATTATTGGGCTTACCGAGGTAACTTGTTATACCCCGTATTTCCAGAGTATGTACGTGTGGACGTACGTACGAATTTTGAGCCTTAAGTTAGGCATGTTTCGAAATTTTGGGCACAAGTGCCGATTAGAGTCGTTTTACGAACGTTTCCTGACTTTCGTAGAAAATTCCGGTTGTGTCATTTATATTTTTGCGGATTTTTAGAGGCGAAACATTTTGGACCAACGGGAGGGTGACATGTGTCACCCCACATTATTAGCAAGTGGAGGACTTGGGCGATTAGGCGTCAAGAGGATCGGTTGGCCTTGGCGATTGGTCCCTTGAATTGTGCCTTGTTTTGGCCTTGTTTTGTGGAGTGTTTTGTGGAGTGTTTTGTGGAGTAGGGTTAGGGTGCACTTGGCTTGATCTTGGCCTTACACTTGCCTTGCACATGGCTTGATCTTGGCCGTTGGTTGGCTTTTGGTTTTGCTATAAATACCACAAGTGTGAAGACTTCATCCATTCCAAAAACTTCCAAGTCTTGAAACCCTCTCCTCCCTTCTTGTTGTGCTAGCCGAGAGCTTCCCCTCCTCCTTTTCGTGAGGCCTTGTGGCGAGAGCACACCCTCCCTTTGTGGTGCCTTGGCGTGGGGTACCCACTGCTAGTCGTTTCGTATAATACCGCTTGTTGTGGTATAGAAATACTCTCCTAGTATTGTTAATGTCCAAATACCTTGGCCTAAATACCTTGTAGTATTCCCAAGGTTACAACATACAAAAGCCGAGAAAATACGATTATACTTCCTTTAGCCACAAAAACGAAACCACAAGGAAATCTTCACCGTTGTTGAAGTTGTAAGTAGAAGTTGGTTAGAACTTCTAAGGGTTGTTTGGGCGCTCGGAGTAGGAGCTAAGCGTTGCTCGGGATCGACTTTATACTTGGATAATTTTGGGCTTATCGAGGTAACACTATCGTCTATTGTAATTGGAAATTACATAAGTGTTGAATATATAGTTGTTGTATACTATATATAGAAATGAACTTAGAATTGTGGCAATGTCTTTTGACTTAAGCTTTGAAGAGCGAGAAGAATTGAGCAGTAATCACATAGAAGGATAATAAAGAGAAGAAGCGAATCAGTAATTACCTAGGGGTGTATTACAGTAGACTTTTGTAGCATTCTTGTAATAGAATTGTACGCATCCAGGTTAGGCGTGTTAACCCCACGGTTGGCTTGGTAGCCACCTCGATAAGGAGGAGATTTTTGTTGCGGGGGAGAGTCTTTGCCAATTTTACGTAGAAAGATAGAAACTTGTGTTTTGGGGTTAATAGACGTTTTTGACCTTTATAGGTGAAAGAACTAAGAGTAGCGTATTCTACTCGAGGAGTGGAAAGGGCTAGCAAGGTGGTAGTACTTGGAGCATTTTGCTTATTGTCGATAAATCGTCGCGAGGTATGTGAACCTCTTCCTATCTCTTCTAGCATGATATCGTGTAACTATGTAGTGCGGTGACGTACGTGTGTTTAAAGTATTTGATTGGTTTGAAACATAAAGTGTTATAACGGCTTTATGGGAGTTAGTTATAATGACTTTATGTAGGTAAGAAAATACTTTGTGGTTTTAAAAGGTAGCGGTGTGAATTATAAGCGGCTAGTTATAATAAAGAACTTGATGTATTTCAAAAGATTTATAAGTCGTTTTGAAGGAGAGTAACACTTGGTTTTAAAGGTTTTAAAAAGAGTTATACTAGCTTTTTGGGAGTTAGGTATAATGTCTTAAGAGAGGTAAAGAAAATGGTTTCTCGATGTTAGAAGTTAAGAGACTTGATCTTATAAGATAAGAGACTTAACTTATTTGTTTTTAATGTGAATGTTTGTGTGAAATCTCATTCGTGAGTAATGAGTACTTGGTTTTATTTAAAGGATAATGTTTCTTGATTTCTGAAATCGGAATGTGTATCGGCAGCACCAACTGCGGCGTTAATAAAGGAAAATGTCTTGAATAATGATGTATCGTATTAAAACCAAGAAACCTCCATCTGCATAGAAACTAAGATGAGACAAAATGATATTACATTTTCTAGATCATGGGCTTTGTAATAAGAATGATGTAAACAAGAATAACCTACTCACGTGAGACATATATTACTCAATTGTTCTAAAAGGAATCAAGTGATTAAGTTTGGGAACTATGAAACCATTTGAAAATGAGAAGCTTGAGTAATTGAAACTAGGCAAGCTGGAACTTAGGAAAAGAATGTTGTTACTTGATTTTGAAAAGGAATGTGGGTTGGTCATTCTAATACTACGAATATCGGGTGACTTTTATAAAAGTAATGGATCTCTTTTAAAAGAACTTAACGTATGTAGTACTTTGGGGTTACAAACCGGACTTTGGCATAAAATGAAAGTACTTTGAGTTGTGTGAGACTTGCCTATGCTTGTTGTTGTGAAACTTGCCTATCTTGTTGTTGTGAAACTTACTATGCTTGTTGTTGTGAAACTTGCCTATGCTTGTGATGATAGCCTTGGTTGTGCAAGTGTGGTATTTACGTGTTCTGGCGTCTCGGTAGAGGCGGTTGACTTATTGAGAACTTACTTGGAGCGTCTTGGCGGTGATGGAGAATTCCACGGGTATGTTTCCATTTGATTCTTGTCTTGTTGTTGATGTCACATGGGCATGTCTACCGTCGCAGTATTCATGCGGCCATGCGGCGGTTGATTACGATATATGGTTATTCTTGCAACATGGGCGTGTCTGCCGTCACGAGATTCGGGGCATGTGGCCGCGTGCGGCAGTTGACCACCCAGTATATTGTTATTGAGGTTACATGGGCATGTCTACACCGATGCAGTATTGATGCGAACATGATGGATGTGGTGGGCGTGAGACCCATAGTTATATTTGAGTGGTGACTTTGAGGGCGTGAGTCACGACTTGGCTAACTTTTATGTTGCGTCTTGTATTTTGGTTATCATACATGTCTCTCGCTTTATATATGACCGTTATGATTTAAGCTGCGATATTCTGATTTCACATACTTGGTACTGTTATCGACCTCGCCGAAGTGCGTTCATGCCGCAGTAGAATACATCGTCGATCGTGGATCCGCTCTTAGGATCTCACTTAGTGTCGGAAAGCTCCGTTCCTTGGAGGCTTATCTTTGGTATGTTTCCACGAGTTGTAGGTTCTTGTACATTCGGGGTATGGCGGGCCTGTCGTCATAGTTGTTAATATATCTTAAGTCATGTAATCTTGTTGTGGCGGGGTTGTAAAAGGATTAAACTGTTCGTGTTTTATGTATATCGAAGGCAAGCTATTTTGGTTGCTTTGTTTATTTACTATATCTCTTGTTTAATGACTCATGTTTTATGTTCCGCTGATTTTCTCTGATGTATGTATCACTAGGGTGCCCGGGGTAAGGCACCAGTGACGGGCCCGGGTTTCGGGGCGTCACATAACTAATCCTAACCCTCTTTTGAATTAGAGAATACTTACTGTTATAGTATAAGAATAAGTATAAATACTTAGAAGAATATCACAGAATAGAATTGAACTGTTACCACAGTAGGAGGGTTTAAAAGAAGAATAATCAAACTGTACTTACCTAGATTTGTTTTCATGATGAACTTATATAACTCACCGGGTAGGAAGTGCTGCCCGACTTTCCGTAGAATTGTGAACCCTCTGTTTAGAATGACCTTGAGTAGTCTTTGATAGATGTCTGTGACTATTATAGGTGACTCTGCTTGCGCGACATATTGACTTGGCGGTGGTTTTATTTGAGAAGGTATGTGATTCTTCCTAAGCATGATATTTTACAATATATATATAGTACGGTGAGCGTACGTGTGTTAAGCGAATAATACTTACGGCAATGCCTCACGGCTTAAGCCTGAATAATACTTACAAGATGCCTCACGCTTAAGCTGAATAATAAGAAGCGAAAACATTTCAAAGAATCTTGAATCATTTTTAACAGAAGATAAATATTTGGTTTTAAAACAAAAGCTTAAGAGTTATGCTAGCTTTATGGGAAGTTAGGTATAACAACTTAAGAATGATAAAAAGGCATTTACTTGTTTGTTTATAAAAGCCTTGTATTGATCTCGTTAAGTGTAGTAAGATTGTTTGATAAGTAGACATATCATGATGCTACTGTGTTAGTGTCTTGTAATCTTTGTGTAAGGGGTCATTCTTGCGTGCTTACGTTGCTAACCGGTAAGTCCGTTGTCTTATTCTTGTATCACCTACCCGACTATTATCGCAGGGCTTGCCTGATGCTGGTCTATACGGCTATGCGGTCTGTGAGACTATGCGGAGCAGCGGTATGCTCTAGGATTGATCATTCCGGCGTCTAGCCCGATCGGGGATTCCACTATGCGGTGCATTGAGACTATGCGGTCTTTTGAGGCTATGCGGTGCGGGAGCCTAGGCGGATCTGGGGTTGGCTGCCCCGTCGAGGGCTACCTCATGCGGTCTATGTGTGACCTATCACGGGCTGCGAAGTCGAGGACTAGGCACGCGAGAATGATACTATGGGCGATTGGCCTTGCCCGATCATTCGCGGCCTAGAATAGACACATTCTGATCTTTCTATTTCCGTTGTTGTTTGTGATGTGGCACTATGTGCAATTGAGCGATTGTATTTGTGAAAAGTTTTAAATACTTTGATTTCATTTCATTCTTTATAGTTTCACATACTTGGTACTGTTGTCGACCTCGCCGGAGTGCGTTCATCTGCCGCGGTAAGGGCAAGCAGTGCTAGATCCACATTCCTAGGATCTCGTTGGTGTCGGGAGCTCCGTCCTTTCGGAGGCTCTACTTTTAGGTATGATCTCCCGTTGTAGATAGTTTTATGCGATCGAGGTATGGCGGGCCACATCGCCATAGTTGTATATTTCCTTAGAAGTGCGTAGTCTGTTGTACATTATCGGATGTAGCGCTAAACCATGTTTTTATATATATGCCGAAAAGGCGATGTTTTCTCACTTAAAGCGTGTTCTATTTTTATAAAGCTGTTTCATGTCTTGCTTTATATTTCCGTGATTACTACGATGTATGACTACTTGGGGTGCCGATGAGGCACGATCCACGCCACAGGCAGGTCGTGACAAAAGTGGTATCGAGCGATTAATCCTCGGAAAGTGTCTGCACCGTATCTAGTAGAGTCTTGATTATCGGTGTGTTGTGCACCACACGATGTCGAGGAGGCTATAGGATATTTAGGATTGGTTTCCATTCTTCTCATTACGAGATCGTGCTTTAGAAGGCGTGTTATAGGTTGGACCCTCTAACGTATTCCTTTCATGCTGATTATGCCTCCACGTAAGGCAACCGGGCCCAGAAGGGCAAGCGGCCAGGAGGCGCTAGCGAGACACCCAGTCACGAGGGCTCGGGCCCGATCTATACGAGGCGGCGAGTTCTATGACGCCCGGCCCAGCGAGACCACGGTACCAGCGCCTCGCATCCCACGGCTGGGGCGGAGAGTTAGGGTACAAGGAGATGGCCCACTATTGGCTAAAGTTGTGGCCCGTCGAGAGAGATTGGATCGGCGGTTCAGTTCGGCTCGGCTCGGTCGCGCCCGTAGTGCACGAGGCGAATAGTTTGAGACTACGGGATTTCCTTAGTTGTAGCCGCGAGTTTTCTGGTCGAGGCGGAGGATGATCCGAGGAGTTCATCCGTCATTGCGAAGGATTATGCGGGTGATCGGGGCTTGAGGCGAGGCTGTGACATTCGGTTCGCATCGGTGCGTGACACCGATCGATTGGTTTGATTCATGGGAGCTTTCGGGAGAGCATGCACCTCCGTGGTATGGGATAAGTTTTGAGGCTTTCTCACACACTTCTTGCCTCGCGAGATGAGGAGGGCACAGTGATAGATTCTTATTCTTGAGGCAGGGAGGGCGCCGCAGTGAGAGTACTGATGTCGAGTTTGATTCTTTGGCTCGATATGTCCCTGCTGGTAGCGAGAGATGGAGGGCGAGTGCATCGCTATGTCATCGGGCTAGATGATTACATGGCGAGTCTTGTGCGGGTGTGTCCTTGACCCGAGCATGGACATAACCCGTATGCAAGATCATGCCTTGGGATGTGAGGCGTAGGGACGCCGGGTAAGCGATATCGGCGAGAAGAAGGCGAAGGCGGTAGGTTCTTTTGGTGGTCCTCGGGGTGGCGGCATCGTGAAGTCGGTTGCACCACGGCCGGTAGAGCGCTCTACCTCATTCGATGCGGCCAGAGCGATCGGGGCGGTCGGGGCGGGACTTGATTTCGAGTAGCGAGTGCTAACCGTTCGAAGTACGCTCGGTGTACGTTGTGGCGAATACCATTACGGGGCTGTACTCGAGCTGCTATACTTGTGGCCAGCGGTCATTCGCGAAGTTTGTCCGGCCGGGGCGGCGTAGTAGGGCCCGATCTGAGTGTGTGGCTGCTTCATCCCGAAGCGATTACTCGCCGGGAGAGGTACGTGGATCGGGTCGTGCGAGGTCGTGCGCGAGTCCCGGATTCTAGCGGTCCTCAGAACCGCATTTATGCCTTGTCCAGCCGGCAGGATCAGGAGGCCTCACCTGATGTCGTCACAGGTACCTTATCAGTTTCTGGGTTTGATGTGTATGCTTTGATAGATCCGGGTTCTACTCTGTCATATATCTCCCTTGTTGCTAGTAGGATAGGGATAGAGCACGAGTCCATAGACCACTTCGAGGTAGCTACGCGATGGGTGATTCGGTGGTAGCTCGGCGGCGTATATAGAGCTTGTCTGTGACCATTCTGATCGTCGGACCTAGCGACTTGATAGAGTTGGAGATGATTGACTTCGGCGTGATTATGGGGATGGATTGGCTGGCTTCTTCTACGCCAATGTAAGCTGAGAGAGAAGTAATGCAGTTCCAGTTTCTGAGGCCGGTTGTTGAGTGGGAGGGCGCGGTGTCGCCGAGGGTAGGTTTATTTCCTACCTCAAGGCTAGGAAGATGGTACGAAGGGTATATCTACCATCTCGTTCGAGTGTTTGATCTTGAAGGCTGCGGTACGATTTCGGTCAGTTCGATGGTCGTGAGTTCCAGACGTGTTTCGGATGACCTCGGGTATCCTCCCGAGAGGAGATCGAGTTTTGTATAGATGTCTTGCGGATACTCGGCTATTTCCATTCCGCCATACGAATGGCTTTGCCGAGTTGAGAGAGTTGAAGGATCGGCTTAGGGATTTCTTTGGAGAAGGGCTTCATCGGGCCTAGTGTTTCTCCGCAGGGCGCCGGTATTGTTCGTGAAAAAGAAGGGCGGGGCCGTGCATGTGTGTTGATTCTGGCGGTGAACAAGGTGACCATTAAGAACGAATACCCCGCTTCCGGGATTGATGATTTGTTCGACGATTGCGAGCGCGAGATGTTTCTCCAAGATTGATCTGCGTTCGGGCTATCATCGAGTTCGTGTCGAGAGGTGGATGTCCACAGAATTTGCATTCGGACGTGCGGGCATTATGAGTTCGAGTCATGTCTTTTGGGTTGACGAATACTCGTGTATTCATGGATTTGATGAACCGAGTGTTCAAACCATTTTTGGACACGTTTGTGATAGTGTTCATTGATGATATCTTGGTTTATTCTCGCTCGAGCGGGGCATGCGGGCGTTTGAGGCTATCTTGTGATTCTCGGGACCCGGCTATGCGCCAAGTTTTCCAAATGTGAGTTTTGGTTGACTTGATGGCGTTTCTTGGGCATATTAGCCGGGCTGATGGCATTAGTGAATCGGCCAAGATCGAAGCGATCGAGGACTGGCGAACTACTACTCCGAGAGGTTCGCGATTTACGGGCCTTGCGGGTTATTATCGGCGGTTCATGGAGAAGTTTGCTTCTATCTACGCACCATTGACTAGGCTAACTTCGAAGCGGCCAAGTTTGATGGGTGATGCTTGTGGCGAGGTTTCGATTCTTTGAAAGAGAGATTGGCGGCCGCCCCGTTCTTACTCTTCGGAGGTCGAGCGGTTATGTTGTGTATTGTGATCGTCGGGCATCGGGTTGGGATGTGTGTTGATGCGGCATGGCGAGTTATAGCATATGCATCCCGACAAGCGAAGAAACACGAGAGGAACTACCCACCCATGATTTGGAGTTGGCGGTAGTGATTCACGCTTTGAAGATGCGGAGGCACTATTTGTATGGGGTTCACGTGGATATTTATACTGACCACAGAGCCTCGGTATATCTTGACCAGAGGAGGTGAACTACGGCGAGAGGCGGTGGTTAGAGTTGCTTAAGGATTACGATGTTGATATCTGTACCACCACGGGAAGGCCAATGTTGTGGCGGATGCTCTTGTCGTAGGTCGATGGGAGCCTATCGGATGTGCGGCTAGAGAGGAGGACATGGTTCGTGATTTGCATCGGTTAGCGAGCCTTGGTGTCCGTTTGATTGATTACGATAGCGGTGGGGTTAGAGTTCGTGAGGTTGCCGAGTCTTCCATCGTCGAGGAGGTGAAGAGGCAACGATTCGAGATCGGCTTTGATTCGATATCGTGATCTGACTCTTCGTGAGGGCAAGGGTCGCTTTTGAGGTAGCACGATGGGGTGCTAAGGTTTGAGAAGCGGTATGTGTTCGGATGTTTGAGGACTTGGCGGCGAGTTCTTGGGGAAGCACACGGTAGCGCGTTACTCTATCCATCCGAGTCGACTAAGATGTACCACGACCTTAGATCGTGTATTGGTGGGATGGCTTGAAGAGGCGTTGCGAGTTCGTAGCTCGATGCGTGTTGTCGGCGGTGAAGGTAGAGCACGAGGCACGGTGGTTTATTCTGACGATTGAGATCGACACGGAAGTGGGAGGTAATCAACATGGACTTCATCACGGGATTACCTGCGCTTTCGGAGGAGACATGATTCTATATGGGTTATCGTCGGCAGTGAAGAAATCAGCCAGCTTTCTTCCGTCGGACGACTTTTACTGCGAGGATTATGCGGACTTTACATCAGAGATCGTCGGTGCATGGAGTCCCTACTTCGATCATATCGACAGAGGAACCCGATTCTGGCTAACAGGAGGTCCTTCGGAGGAGTTTAGGGGCGCGGTGAGCACAGTCGCATTTCATCCACGAGCAGGCGGACGACGAGCGCACTATCGGACTGCGAGGATATCTGCGAGCTTTGTGTTATTGACCGATGGTAGTTGGGAGGATCATTTGCCTCTAGTTGAGTTCGCGTATAATAATAGCTACCACTCGGTATTCGGATGGCGCCTTATGAGGCCTTGTATGGGAGGAAGTGCGGATCGCCTATAGGTTGGTTCGATGTGGGCGAGTGCGGCTAGTGGGACGGATTTGGTGCGTGAGGCGATGGATAAGGTGAAGCTTATCGAGGCGGCTATTAATGACTCGAGTCGGCGAAGTCGTATCACGAGATCATCGTCGTCGGCATCTTGAGTTCGAGGTTCATGATTGGGTTTTCCTAAAGGTGTCACCCATGAAGGGTGTGATGAGATTTGGGAAGAAGGAAACTCGGCCAGTACATTGGGCCATTTCAGTTGTCGCGAGGTAGGCGAGGTTGCCTACGAGTTGGATCTGCCGTCCGTCTGGAAGCGGTGCATCCGGTTTTCACGTATCTATCTTTGAGGAGATGTATCGGGGATCCATCTAGGGTACACCGATTGGCGATGTCGGTGGCCAGGGGTTATCGTATGAGGAGATTCCATAGCGATAGTCGATCGTCGAGTTAGGCGTCTGCGGACGGGGCGTGGCAGTCAAAGTCTTGTGGCGAACGAGCTCGAGGAGATGACATGGGAAGCCGAGGAGGACATGAGGCGAAGTATCTCACCTATTCAGCACCTCCGGGTAATTCGCTTTCCTACTTGTAAATTTCCATTATCATTTATGCCTAAGTGTTATTTTGTGTCCATGTGTGGCACTTACAAAGCTATTTAAGCTTCGATGCTTGTCTTGAGAAGGAACATTCGGGACGAATGTTTCTAAGGAGGAGAATGTTATACCCGTATTTCAGTATATGCGTAAGGGAATACGTCTGAAGTTTGGCCTTAAAGTTAGCCTTGGGCGTTTTATTTTGTACACAACTCACTAAAAGAATCGTTTCGAAGCGTTTCCCACGACTTTCGTAGGAAAATTCGGCTATGCCATTACTAATTTTGCGGATTTTTCCGAGAGGCGAAACATTTTGGACCAGCGGAGAGGCGACACTTGGCACCCTCCCGTTGGTGGACGAATCGTCCATTTGGGCGAATTGAAGAGCCTAGGCACGTTTTTGTGCCTTGTGCACAAGTCAAGGAGTTGGTAGGATATTTGTGTATAGTTAATCCTCACCCTACACTTGCCTTGCACTTGTCTTAATCTTGGCCATTGGTTGGCCAATTCTTGATCTATAAATACCCCCCTTAAGATGCAGCTTTCGTCATCCACAAAGTTATCTTCCAAGTCTAAAAATCCTCTCCTCTCCCTTAGCCTTTCGTCCAACACTTTCCCCGCCAGGTGAGTTTGGCGAGGGCCTACCCACTAGCCAAAATCTACCCCTCCCTTGGTAGAAAAGTTGTCTTCTAGTATTGTTATAATGCCCAAAATACCTAGCCCAAATCCCTTAGTCCTTTGTAGAAGTTGTAAAGAACTTCTAAGGTTTCTTGGAGCTCTGGAGCGTACAACAGGAGCTAAACCTTGCTCAGTGCGACTTTATCTAGGATATTATTGGGCTTAGGGTAACTAATCCTAACCTCTTTTGAATTAGAGAATACTTACTGTTATAGTATAAGAATAAGTATAAATACTTAGAAGAATATCACGAATAGAATTGAGCTATTACCACAGTAGGAGGGTTTAAAGAAGAATAATCAAAGCGTACTTACCTAGAATTTGTTTTCTGATGAACTTATATAACTCACCGGGTAGGGAAGTCTTTGCCCGACTTTCCGTAGAATTGTGAACCTCTGTTTAGAATGACCTTGAGTAGTCTTTGATAGATGTGCGTGACTATTATAGGTGACTCTCTGCGCGACATATTCAACTTGGCAGGTGGTTTTCGGTGAGAAGGTATGTGATTCTGCCTAAGCATGATATTTTACAATATATATATAGTACGGTAGACGTACATGTGTTAACTGAATAATACTTACGGCAATGCCTCACGGCTTAAGCCTGAATAATACTTACGGCAATGCCTCACGGCTTAAGCTTTGAATAATAGGCGAAAACATTTCAAAGAATCTTGAATCATTTTTAACGAAGATAAATAACTGGTTTTTAAAACAAAACCCTAAGCGTTATGCTAGCTTTATGGGAAGTTAGGTATAACAACTTAAGAATGATAAAAAGGAACTGTTTACTTGTTTGTTTATAAAAGCCTTGTATTGATCTCTGTTAAGTGTAGTAAGATTGTTTGATAAGTAGACATATCATGATGCTACCTGTGTTAGTGTCTTGTAATCTTTGTGTAAGGGGTCATTCTTTGCTTTGTGCTTACGTTGCTAGCGGTAAGTCCGTTGTCTTTATTCTTGTATCACCTACCCCGACTATTATCAGGGCTTGCCCGATCTTGGTCTATACGGCCTATGCGGTCTGTGAGACTATGCGGAACAGCGGTATGCTCTAGGATTGATCATTAGCGTCTAGCACGATGCGAGGATTCCTATGCGGTGCATTGAGACTATCACGGTCTTTTGAGGCTATGCGAGTGCGGGAGCCTGGCGGATCTGGGGTTAGCTGCCCCGATCGAGGCTACCTCATGCGGGTCTATGTGTGACCTATGCGAGTGCGAAAGTCGAGGACTAGGCACGCGAGAATGATACTATGGGCGATTGGCCTTGCTTGATCATTCGCGGCCTAGAATAGACACATTCTGATCTTTCTATTTAGTTGTTGTTTGTGATGTGGCACTATGTGCAATTGAGCCGGTGTATTTGTGAAAAGGTTTTAAATACTTTGATTTCATTTGATTCTTTATAGTTTCACATACTTGGTACTGTTGTCTTGACCTCCTTGGGGCTGCGTTCATCTGCGGTAAGGGCGGCAGTGCTAGATCCACATTCCTAGGATCTCTACGTTGGTGTCGGGAGCTCCGTCCTTTCGGAGGCTCTACTTTTAGGTATGATCTCCTGTTGTAGATAGTTTTATCTGATCGGGGTATGGCGAGGCCACTGTCCGCCATAGTTGTATATTTCCTTAAGTCTGTAGTCTGTTGTACATTATCGGATGTATTGCTAAACCATGTTTTTATATATATGCGAAAGCGATGTTTCTCACTTAAAGCGTATTCTATTTTTATAAAGCATTTCATGTCTTGCTTTATATTTCCGATTACTACGATGTATGACTACTTGGGTGCCGGTAAGGCACGATCACGACTGGGCGGGTTCGTGACAAAAGATTCTTGTAAAATCTTTTACCCAAGACGCTACATCTAGGTTTCAATTGTTATAAAAAAATTTGGTTCAAAATTTTCATCCCGAACTTACCCTTTTTCACTAACCAGGATCCCAAATCACATTTTTATCACAAAGTTATCCGAACATAACACTTAACACATCACCATAACATCAATGCAAACTAGTCTCTAGAGGGTTAAGAATATACCTGTAACTATTACTTCACTTCCCCTTTTTGTCGTTCTACTCATGTTCCTTCCTGCACGCCGAATGAGAGCGATGAACGACCTCCGATCCAGAAAGTGAGTCTCTACATCCACGCTATCTCTGGTTGGACAATTCCTGCAAAATGGCCACGCTGTCGCATGCAAAACAAACTCCCATTCCAGCACGACACTCCCCATCATGGAGCCTACCACAACGGCCACAACGAGGTAGGGGTGGTCCCATCTGATCAACGTCCCTGTTTCCCAAAAAACCTGAAACCTTGGAGCCCTGACCTGCTGAATCTCGAGATATCACGAAGGCGTGGTGGAGCACTCCGTCTTGGCGGAGGCGCATAACTAGTCTGCCATTTTGCCTACCTCGAAGGTCACGGAGGACCTGCTGTCTGGCCCTCTGCTGATCTGGTTATTCCGTCGACCTCTACGTTATCGATGCACTACGCATAGGCACGGATGCGGGCAATGTCGTACGGCTGAAGAGCTCTTCTTGTGCATCCCTCCGCTAAATAATCATCGAGCGGTGACATAACGGTGCACTCATCCTCCATGCTCGGCCACAGGCGGGGACATACAGAGCGATGAGTCAAACTCTACATTGTACTCCCGGTATGCGCCTCTTTGTCTTAGCATCAAAAATATGTCGGCCGTGCCCTCCTCATACGTGGAGGCAAGAAATGGCCAGAAAGCCTCGAGAACTTCGCCCACGGTGGAGGTGCATGCTCCCGGGACAGCTCCCGAAATCAAACGATCGGCTGCGGTATCACGCGACCTATGTGAACAAAACCCGACTCGGTCTCGAAGTATTGATCACTCTCATAATCCGGCCATGGCCGGATGAACTCACGAGATCATCCTCGAGGCCTCGACCGTAGAACTTCGGGTGAGGCTGCGACTCGGAAAATCCGTAGTCTCGAACTATCGACCTCGGTGAACCACGGTACTCTTTGGGCCCAGGCTGCTGCATCGGCCTATCCTGCGTGCCTAGCCACGATCACGGCCAATGGCGGGCCATCTCTTTGTAACCCGTCTCCTGCGCCCGGTGTGGGACTAGAGGCTCAGTGTAGTGGTCTCGGTGAGACCGGCTGGCGCTACTCGCGACTCCTCACTCTCTGCTTTGCCGCCTACGGGCTCTGGTTGCCTTGCGTGGAGGCATCAGCGGTATACAAAAAATACGTCGGAGAGTCGACTTATAACACGGCTCTAAGGCACGATCTCAAAGTGAGAAGAATGGAAACCAATCCTAAATATCCTATAGCCTCACGATTATAGATGTGGTGCACACACGATAATCAAGACTACTAGATACGATGCAGAACACTTTCAGAAGATTAAGCGCTCGATACCACTTTTGTCACGACCGACCTCGGGCGTGGTGATGTCTACCGGGCACCTAGTGATACAATATCGAGAAAACCGTGGAAATAAAAACTCAAGAAAGAAAACAGTGAAATAAGAAAGCAGGCTAACCCAACGGTTACCTTTTTGTACATAAATGAAAACTTGAGCGATTACATCGCACAAACTACGCCAGCGTGCTCTGGACCTCAGAATTTTAAAACCATAATGGCGGGACGGGGCCCGCGTACCTGAATGTACAAAGTCTACTACTTGAGGAGCCGTACCACGGACAAGCTTAGGAGATATGGAGCTTTCAGAACCGAACAGCGATCCTAAGAGTGTGGATCGTCAAGCTATGTACCTCGACTGCGGCATGAGCGCGGCCCAGAAGTCGATCTAACAAGTGCAGTATGTGAAGCGAAAAATCGTAAATGAAATCATAATAGTCTATATAAAGCGGGATACATGTATGATAACCAAACTACGATTACCTGACATATAGCGGTCATGTCAAGTCGGGGACTCGTGCGTGAAATCATCACTCAAATACAACAGGAATTTAACCCGCACCATGGCGCGTGCCGGTATCTCGCCTCGGTATAAGCATGGCCTGGGCGAATCCTAGTGGGCCCGTACGTGGACCATCAGCGTGTCGGTATGCCCGAAGGAGATAACAAGATAACAATCCTTGTGGAAGCATACGTGGGCTACCTGGCGTGTCGGTATGTCGGACAAATAACAAGATAATACCCCTGTGGGCGCGTACGTGGGCTACCCAGCGTGTCGGTATGTCGAACAAATAACAAGATAACACTCACAATGGAAGCATACGTGGGCTACCCAATGTGTCGGTATGTCAGAGGATCGATATAGTGGAAGCATGCCGTGGGCTACCCGATGTGTCGGTATGTCGAGAGGATCGATATAGTGGAAGCATGCCGTGGGCTACCCAGCGTGTCGGTATGTCCGTGATCAACGGATAGCCGCCCTCGTGAGAGGCTCGGTATAGCGTTCAAACAACTTGCACAAAGGCTATCACAACAAGCATAGTGAGTTACACACGATTCAAGGTACTTTAAACACTTCTTAGCACCGTCAAGTATGCCATTAAACCCCAGTATCTAACCCTTTAAGATAAAGGTACTCTACCTTTTATAACGAGCCACTTATGTTTTCCATCACAAAGAGTTCAATATTTGAAACAAGTTACTTATCTTTTCCCAAAAATCAAGTTACCATTCTAAATCCAATAATGAATCCATTTCTTTATTTTCCATAAAGTCGTTATAACTAACTTCCCATAAAGCTATTATAACACTTTATGTTTTAAAACAAGTCAACACAGAACCCTGCCTTTCTTTTAAACCAAAACACTTCAAATCCTTAAGTCTCTTTTCTTTTAGAAATCGAGTTCCTTACTTTGGAATTTTTAAGAAAATCAAAACATGATTTCAATAATCTTTTAAAAACCAAGTACTCATTTCTCACGAAAGAGGTTTCACACTTTTCAACACCATTTAGGTCAACTATAAGTCAAGTCTCTTATCTTTTGAAATCAACAAACCACTCTTTTACATACATAAAGTGGTTATAACAAACTTCCCATAAAGCCGTTATAACACTTTATGTTTTAAATAACGAATTATAACTATAAGCCACTTATGAGACCAAGAGGGCTTATTCTTGAACTCAAGTACTTATTACTAACGAATAAGATTTTCCTACTTTTTCAAACAATCAAGACCTTTACACTTCATATCAAGTCAAGGCATGACAAGGGAAATAAAATCTCCTTTAACTGCGTGCATCTTTGCACTATATATTTCACAAATAATCATCTTTGAAGAGGATAGGAAGAATCACATACCTCGCGACGATTGTCGACAATAAGCAAAATGCTCCACGGTACTATCTCCCCAAGTAGAATATGCTGCTCGTAGTACTTCAATCTATAAAGGGTCGTAAAGCGTCTATCAAACTCTAGCTTGAGCGTAGAATAAACTAAGTGCAAGGTCCTACATTCTACGGAAATTTGGGCACTTGCTTTGTTTCTACTTACTACGCCACCTTTTTCAGCGCGAATTCAATAACCAAGCCCGCGATAATACAAAATAAACCAATAATCTCCATGCCATTCTTGGCAACAATATAACGATTCCTAAATCCCTTTCAATTCTTTCCAATCAAGTTCTTAGGTGCAACATGATATCTAGCCTAGACATCTTCAACAACTACAATTCCCCTTTACAACATGTGATGTCTAAATTGAAGTTACAATCTTAAGGCTAACATGCCCATTTCGGTTCAACAAGACAACAAGATCCAAATCTATTCAATTTAAATATAACAACCTCAGGCTCAATTCTAAACTACTATAACAAGCATTAAAACTTATTTCCATGAGAAGGGGAAACTTTTACCTTTGGAGAAGCCCACAAAAGCCCCTTTCTTCCACTTCTTTTCCGTCAAACTCGTCATGGTAGCTTCCCACAAGTTTACCACGCTTCTCCTTCTTGCCGCCGTTCCAACAATTTCTCCTAAGGCTAGGTTTTCTTCAAAAAATCTAGAGAGAAGGGGAGAGGATTTCCTTGGGAGGGTTTTGAAATGAAATGGCCAAGTCTTCTAAGACTTGGCCCTAAAATAGGACCCTTTTCTTGTACAAAAAGATGGGAGGGACACTTGTCACCCTCCCATAGGCTCTTTTCGAAAATATCACGATTTTTCGTCCTTTCATGAGAAAAATCCGCGTGGCGCTTCCACTTCGAAAAGTTCCGGCATTCGCGCGCGGCCGCATTCGCGTGGCGCTGCAACCCCATGGACTCCAGTACAACGGCGCGCGACACGCGTCCGGCGCGTGCTGTACCTGAACCGAAACCAGCGCTTTGCACATTGCGCGCAAACTTGAAATTTTCATAACTTTTGACTCCGATGTCCTATCGACGAACGGTTTGTTGCGTTGGGTTCTAGATTTAACGGACTACACACTATGATTTTTAAACACCTTACAATCCTTAATCAACTGGGGTACAACACTCCAAGGTAGACTCAAAATCCGTCCAACACATGTTTGTCAACTTAACTTCCCACTTTCAAATCTTATATTCCGGGGTAGGTTCTTATCTTAACTTCTTGAATTTACGGGGTGTAACATTCTCCCCCCCTTAGAAACATTCATCCCGAATGTTCCTTCTAAGTCTCCAAAACGCAGACGCCGGTATAGTCTTCACCACTGCACTTACAAAGGAATCAGTTATGCCACTTATGGCCATAACATACAAATTACGCAAAACTCTAAATTCCAGCCAATGAGGGATCATCCCTAACACCACAAAAGCTCCCACCACTCATGAAATTATCACCCGAATATACTCCCCGTATACTATGTACTCCGACAAAGATTACTGTAAAATCTTTTACCCAAGACGGCCTTACATCTAGGTTTCAATTGTTATAAAAAAAAATTTGGTTCAAAATTTTCTCATCCCCAGACTTACCCTTTTTCACTAACCAGGATCCCAAATCACATTTTTATCACAAAGTTATTCGAACATAACACTTAACACATCACCATAACATCAATGCAAACTAGTCTCTGGAGGGTTAAGAATATACCTGTAACTATTACTTCACTTCCCCATTTTGTCGTTCTACTCATGTTCCTTCCTGGCGCACAAAGGAGAGATGAACGACCTCGATCCAGAAATTTGAGTCTCTACATCCGCTATCTCTGGTTGGACAATTCCTCGCAAAATGGCCTGCTTTCGCATGCAAAACAAACTCCCATTCGGACGACACTCCCGTCATGGAGCCTACCACAGCGGCCACAACGAGGTAGGGGTGGTCCCATCTGACTAACGTCCTGTTTCCCCAAAACACGAAACCTTGGAGCCACGACACGCCTGCGAATCTCGAGATGTCACGAAGGCGTGGTGGAGCACTCCGTCTTGGCGGGCGCATAATTAGTCTCTTGAAATTGCTGCCTCGAAGGTCACGAGGACCTGCTGTCTGGCCTCTTACATTGATCTGGTTATTAGTCGACCTTCACGTTCGCCGATGCGCTACGCGTAGGCACGGATGCGGGCAATGTCCATGCGGTGAAGAGCTCTTTGTGCATCCCTCCGCTAAATAATCATCGAGCCGGTGACATAACGGTGCGATCTATCCTCCATGCTCGGCCACGGGCGGGGACATACAGAGCGATGAGTCAAACTACATTGTACTTCCGAGCGTGCGCCTCTTTGTCTTAGCATCAAAAATCGTCGACCGTGCCCTCGCCATGCGTGGAGGCAGAAATAACCAAGGAAAGCCTCGAGAACTTCGCTGACGGTGGAGTGCATGCTCCCCGGGACAGCTCGCGAATCAAACGATCATTGCGGTATCACGCCTATGTGAACCAAAACCAGCGGCTCGGTCTCGAAGTCTTGATCACTCTCATGATCGTATGGCGTCGGATGAACTCACGAGGATCATCCTCGGGCCTCGACCGTAGAACTTCGGGTGTCTTTGCGGCTCGAGAAAATCCGTAGTCTCAAACTATCGACCTCGGGTGAACCACGGGTACTCTGGGCCAGGCTGCTGCATCCGGCTATCGCCGTGCTAGCCACGATCACGGCAATAAGCGGGCCATCTCGCGTAACCCGTCTCCTACTGCGCGGTGTGGGTGGAGGCTCGGTGTCGTGGTCTCGGTAGAGGCCGTTGTTGCTACTCGCGGCTCCTCTGCTGCCTTGCCGCTACAGGCTCTGGTTGCCTTGCGTAGAGGCATCAGCGGTATACAAAAATACGTCGGAGGAGTCGACTTATAACACGGCTCTAAGGCACGATCTCAAGTGAGAATAATGAAACCAATCCTAAATATCCTATAGCCTCACGATTATAGATGTGGTGCACAACACAGATAATCAAGACTACTAGATACGATGCGTAGACACTTTACGGATTAAGCGCTCGATACCACTTTTGTCATGCGGAGCCTCGGGCGTGGTGGTGCCTTACCGGGCACCTGGTGATATAATATCGAGAAAAACCAGCGGAAATAAAAACTCAAGAAAGCGAGTGAAATAAGAAAAGCAGGCTAATGAGCGGTTACCTTTTGTACATAAATGAGAACTTATGCAGTTACATCGCACAAATTCTGCCGCAGTGCTCTGAGACCTCTAAGAATTTTAAAACCATAATGACGGGACGGGGCCCGCCATGCCCCTGAATGTACAAAGTCTACTACTTGAGGAACCGTACCACGAGGACAAGCTTAGGAGATATGGAGCTTTCAGAGAACCGAACAGCGATCCTAAGAGTGTGGATCGTCAAGCTATGTACCTCGACCTGCGGCATGAGCGCGGAAGAAAGTCGATCTAACGGTACCAAGTATGTGGCGAAAAATACGTAAATGAAATCATAATAGTCTATATAAAGCGGGATACATGTATGATAGCCAAACTACGATACCTGACATATAGCGATCATGTCAAGTCGGGGACTCGTGCGGTGAAATCATCACTCAAATACAACACAGGAATTTAACGCACCATGGCGCGTGCCGGCATCTCACCTCGGTATAAGCATGGCCTGGAACCGTCCTAGTGGGCCCGTACGTGGACCATCAGCGTGTCGGTATGCCCGAAGGAGATAACAAGATAACAATCCTGTGGAAGCATACGTGGGCTACGGCGTGTCGGTATGTCGGACAAATAACAAGATAATACCAGCTGTGGGCGCATGCGTGGGCTGCAGCGTGTCGGTATGTCGAAACAAATAACAAGATAACACTCACAATGGAAGCATGCGGTGGGCTACATGTGTTAGTATGTCGAGAGGATTGATATGGTGGAAGCATGCGTGGGCTACCCGCGTGTCGGTATGTCCATGATCAACTAGATAGCCGGCCCTCCATCGAGAGGCTCGGTAGCACACAATCAAACACTTGCACAACAAAGGCTATCACAACAAACATAGGCAAGTTACATACAATTCAAGGTACTTTAAACCTTCTTGCACCGTCAGTATACCATTAAACCCCAAGTATCTAACCCCTTTAAGATCAAGGTACTCCTACCTTTTATAACCAAGCCACTTATGTTTTCCATCACAAAGAGTTCAATATTTGAAACAAGTTACTTCTCTTTTCCCAAAAATCAAGTTACCATTCTAAATCCAATAATGAATCCATTTCTTTATTTTCCATAAAGTCATTATAACTAACTTCTCATAAAGCTATTATAACACTTTATGTTTTAAAACAAGTCAACACAGAACCCTGCCTTTCTTTTAAACCAAAACACTTCAAATCCTTAAGTCTCTTTTCTTTTAGAAATCGAGTTCCTTACTTTGGAATTTTTAAGAAAATCAAAACTTGATTTCAATAATCTTTTAAAAACCAAGTACTCATTTCTCACGAAAGAGGTTTCACACTTTTCAACACCATTTAGGTCAATTATAAGTCAAGTCTCTTATCTTTTGAAATCAACAAACCACTCTTTTACCTACATAAAGTGGTTATAACAAACTTCCCATAAAGCCGTTATAACACTTTATGTTTTAAACCAACCAATTATAACTATAAGCCCTTATGAGACCAAGAGGGCTTATTAACTGTTTCATAGAGTACTTATTACTAACGAATAAGATTTTCCTACTTTTTCAAACAATCAAGACCTTTACAATTCATATCAAGTGAAGGCCTGACAAGGAAATCAAATCTCCTTTAACTGCGTGCATCTTTGCACTATATATTTCCTAAATAATCATTGAAGAGGATAGGAAGAATCACATACCTCGCGACGATTGTAAACAATAAGCAAAATGCTCCACGGTACTATCTCCCTTAAGTAGAATATGCTACTCGTAGTCTTCAATCTATAAAGGGTCGTAAAGCGTCTATCAAACTCTGGCTTGAGCGTAGAATAAACTAAGTGCAAGGTCCACATTACGGAAATTTGGGCGACTTCCTTTGTTTCTACTTACTACGCCACCTTTTTCAACGCGAATTCAATAACCAAGCGCCCGATAATACAAAATAAACCAATAATCTCCACGCCAATCTTGGCCAACAATATAACGAATTCCTAAATCCCTTTCAATTCTTTCAATCGAAGTTCTTAGGTCTAACATGATATCTAGCCCTAGACATCTTCAACAACTACAATCCCCCTTTACAACATGTGATGTCTAAATTGAAGTTATAATCTTAAGGCTAACATGCCCATTTCGGTTCAACAAGACAATAAGATCCAAATCTATTCAATTTAAATATAACAGCCTCAGGCTCAATTCTAAACTACTATAACAAGCATTAAAACTTATTTCCAATAGAATGGGAAACTTTTACCTTTGGAGAAGCCCACAAAATCCCCTTTCTTCCACTTCTTTTCCGTCAAACTCGTCCACCAGCGCTTCCCACAAGTTTACCCACACTTCTCCTTCTTGCCGCCGCTCCAACAATTTCTCTTAAGGCTAGGTTTTCTTCAAAAAATCTAGAGAGAAGGGGAGAGGATTTACTTGGGAGGGTTTTGAAATGAAATGGCCAAGTCTTCCAAGACTTGGCCCTAAAATAGGACCCTTTTCTTGGTCAAAAAGATGGGAGGGACACTTGTCACCCTCCCATAGGCTCTTTTCGAAAATATCCCCTGATTTTCGTCCTTTCTGCATGAAAAATCCATGTGGCGCTTCCAGCTCCGAAAAGTTCCAGCATTCGGCGCGACCTGCATTCGGCGCCGCTGCAACCTTGCGGACTCGGTACAACCGGCGCGCTGCGTCCGGCGCCCGCGTACTGTACCTGAACCGAAACCAATGTTTTGCATGACTGCGCACCAAACTTGAAATTTTCATAACTTTTGACTCCGATGTCCTATCGACGAAAGGTTTGTTGCGTTGGGTTCTAGATTTAACGGACTACACACTAGGCTTTTTAAACACCTTACAATCCTTAATCAACTGGGGTACAACACTCCAAGGTAGACTGAAAATCCGTCGACACATGTTTGTCAACTTAACTTCCACTTTCAAATCTTATATTAGGGTAGGTTCTTATCTTAACTTCTTGAATTTACGGGTGTAACATTCTCCCCCTTAGAAACATTCGTCAGAATGTTCCTTCTAAGTCTCCAAAGCGCGAGCCAGGTATAGTCTTCACCTTGCCTTACAAAGGAATCGGTTATGCCACTCGTGGCCATAACATACAAATTACGCAAAACTACAAATTCCGGCTGATGAGGGATCATCCCTAACACCACAAAAGCTCCCACCACTCATGAAATTATCACCCGAATATACTCCCCGTATACTATGTACTCCGACAAAGATTACTGTAAAATCTTTTACCCAAGACGGCATTACATCTAGGTTTCAATTGTTATAAAAAAAAAATTGGTTCAAAATTTTCTCATCCCCAGACTTACCCTTTTTCACTAACCAGGATCCCAAATCACATTTTTATCACAAAGTTATCTGAACATAACACTTAACACATCACCATAACATCAATGCAAACTAGTCTCTAGAGGGTTAAGAATATACCTGTAACTATTACTTCACTTCTCTTTTTTGTCGTTCTACTCATGTTCTTTCCCTGCACGGCGTACAAAAGGAGGAGATGAACCAGCCTCCGATCCCGAAGGCTGAGTCTCTACATTCGCGCTATCTCTGGTTGGACAATTCCTCTTAAAATGGCCCTGCTGGCCGCATGCAAAACAAACTCCCATTCCAGCACGACACTCCCCATCATGGAGCCTACCACAACGGCCACAACGAGGTAGGGGTGGTCGTCGACTAACGTCCTGTTTCCCAAAAACACGAAACCTTGGAGCCACTGCTCCTGAATCTCGAATATCACGAAGGCGTGGTGGACCACTCGCTTCGGGCGGAGGCGCATAACTAGTCTGTTCTGAGGTTGCACTGCCTCGAAGGTCACGGAGGACCTGTTTGTCTGGCCTCTACGTTGATCACGGTTATTAGTCGACCTCTCGTTCCTCGATGCGCTCTACGCATAGGCACGGATGCGGGCAATGTCCATGCCGGCTTTGAAGAGCTCTTCTTTGTGCATCCCTCCGCTAAATAATCATCAAGCCGGTGACATAGCGGTGCACTCTATCCTACATGTCGGCCACGGGCGGGGACATGCCGAGCGATGAGTCAAACTACATTGTACTCCCGAGCTGTGCGCCTCTTTGTCTTAGCATCAAAAATCTGCCGGCGTGCCCTCATCTGTGAGGGCAAGAAATAGCCAAGGAAAGCCTCGAGAACTCGCCCAACCATTTGGAGGTGCAAGCTCCCGGGACACTCAATGAATCAAACCGATCATTGCAATATCACGCAGCCTATGTGAACCCAAAACCACTAACTCGGTCTCCGAAGCCTTGATCACTCTCATGATCCGTTGTAACTGTCGGATGAACTCCTGGGATCATCCTCAGGCTTCGACCCGTAGAACTAAGGTGGGCTGCAACTCAGAAAATCCCGTAGTCTCAAACTATCTGACCTCGGGTGAACCACGGGTACTCTCGGGCTGGGCTGCTGCGTCCGGTCTATCCTCGTGCCTAGCCACGATCACGGCCAATAGCGGGCCATCTCGCGTAACCCGTCTCCTGCGCGGTGTGGGTGGAGGCTCGGTGTCGTGGTCTCGGTAGAGACCGTTCTTTGCTCTACTCGCGACTCCTCTGCTGCCTTGCCGCCACGGGCTCTGGTTGCCTTGCGTGGAGGCATCAGCGGTATACAAAGAATACGTCGGAGGAGTCGACTTATAACTTACGTCTCTAAGGCACGATCTCGAGTTAGAAGAATGAAACCAATCCTAAATATCCTATAGCCTCACGATTATAGATGTCTTTGCGACAGCAGATAATCAAGACTCTACTAGATACGGTTTGTAGACACTTTCTGAGGATTAAATGCTCTGATACCACTTTTGTCACGACCCGACCTCAGGCCCGTGACTGGTGCCTTACCCCGGGCACACTAGTGATACAATATCAGAGAAAAACCAGCGGAAATAAAAAATCAAGAAAGAAAACAGTGAAATAAGAAAACAGGCTAACTGACGGTTACCTTTTGTACATAAATGAAAACTTGAGCGATTACATCACTTACAAACTACGCCCAGCATTACTCAGTCCTCTAAGAATTTTAAAACCATAATGGCGGGACGGGGCCGCCATGTACCTGAATGTACAAAGTCTACTACTTGAGGCAGTACCACGGCAAGCTTAGGAGATATGGAGCTTTCAGAGCGAACAGCGATCCTAGAGTGTGGATCATCAAGCTATGTACCTCGACTGCGGCATGAGCGGCCCAGAAGAAGTCGATACAACAGATACCAAGTATGTGGCGAAAAATCACGTAAATGAAATCATAATAGTACATATAAAGCGGGAGACATGTATGATAGCAAACTACGATACCTGATATATAGCGATCATGTCAAGTCGGGGACTCGTGCTGTGAAATCATCACTCAAATACAACCGGGAATTTAACGCACCATGGCGCGTGCCGGCGTCGCGCTCGGTATAAGCATGGCCACAGGCGAGTCTAGTGGGCCCGTGCAGTGGACCGTCAGCGTGTCGGTATGCCCAAAGGAGATAACAAGATAACAATCCCTGTGGAAGCATACCTGTTATACCCCGTAGTTCCAGGGTATGTATGCGAAGACGTACGTACGAGAATATGACATTGAAATTGGAAAGGAAAAAAGAGGTGATTTTTCCACGGAAAAGTTTCCGGTTTTTGTGAAGGAAAAAGGTTCGTTAATGGGAATTGGATTCCCAGATTTGGTATTCGGACTTCTTGGAATATTAGAGAATTATGGAATTTTATTTTCGGAAATGGTCACGTGGGGCCTGGGAGAAATTCTGGTTTTGTAGGAGCCCACTTTGTTTTGAGATTTTGGCCATTGTGGATATTTTCGGAAGATGAAATATTTTGGGCAGTAGGAGGCGACACGTGTCACCCCCAGGTGGCTTGGCGAATTTCATTTGTGCCTGACTTTGGAGTTAAGTCGTTTTTCGAAGCGTTTTACTGACTCGCGAAGGATAAATTCGGCTATGTCATTTCTAATTTTTGCGGATTTTTAGAGGCGAAACACTTTGGACCAGCGAGAGGCGACACTTGTCACCCTCTCCTTGAGTGGATGTGTGGGCGGCATTAGGGCGATTGGAGTGCCAACTTTGTCAAGTAGTTGGTAGGATATTTTGTGTGCAAGTTGGCTAGGTACACTTGCCCAAATCTTGGCCTTACACTTGCCTTGCACTTGGCATAATCTTGGCCATTGGTTGGCCGTCCCTTGACTATAAATACCCTCTTGTGATGAAGAGTTCTTCGTCCACAAACAAGCCTTCAAGTCTTGAAATCCTCTCCTCTCCTTAAGCCTTTTTCGTCAACACACCTCCCCGCTTTGGTGAGTTTGGCGAGGGCCACACTAGCCTGGAAATCTACCCACTCACTTGGTAGAAAAGTTGCCTTCTAGTATTGTTATAATGCCCAAATTACCTAGCCCAAACCCCTTAGTACTTAGTTGAAGTTGTGAAGAACTTCAAGGGTTCTTGGAGCGCATTGGAGCGTCGGAGTAGGAGCTAAACCTTGCTCGGGAGGCGACTTTTATCTAGGATATTATTGGGCTTCTGGGGTAAATAACCTTATCCTCCTTTTGTAATTAGAATATACATCTTGTAGAAGTATATGAATAAGTATAAATACTTAGAAGGATATTAAAGAATAGAATTGAGTGATATCACGGTAGAAGGGTTTAAAGATGAATAATGAAGCTGTACTTACATGGAATTTGTCTTGATGAACTTGAGTAGCTCAGGGTAGGGAAGTGCTGCCCAAATGTCCGTAGAATACGAACCCTCTGCTTAAAGCTTTATGCGATCTGATCTAGGCGTTGATAGGCGTATTTGGTATTATAGGTCGATTCTCTGCGCGCGACATATTGACTTGGCGGTGGATTTCGCCGAGAAGGTATGTGATTCTTCCTATCCTCTTGAGCATGATATTTTAAAGAATATGTATATAGTGCGGTAGGCGTGCGTGTGTTAAGCTGAATAATAAATGCGGCAATGTCTTGGACTTAAGCTTTGAATAATAAATGCGGCAATGTCTTCTGACTTAAGCCTGAATAAAAAGAATCCGAAGTAGTTCAAAAGAATTAAGAAACCTTTTTAAGAGTAACACTTGGTTTTAAAAGCTTAAGAGGTATACTAGCTTTATGGGAAGTTAGGTATAACGGCAGAGTGATAAAAAGAATGATTTAATGATTTAAGAAAATAAGAGACTTGACTTAATTATACTAATGTGAAAAAGTGTGAAACTTCATTCGTGAGTAAATAGTATTTTGGTTTTCAAAAGGAATGATGTTTCACGTCGAATGAATGTCGAACAAACCACAGCAGCGCTAATAAAGGGAAATGTTTTGACTAATAAAATATTATTAAAACCAGTAGAAACTTCCATCTGCATAGGAGCTAAGATGAGACAAAATGATATTACATTTCCTAGATCATGTTCTTTGTAATAAGATTGTTATGAACAATAATAACCTACTCACACATAAGGTATATGTTTCTCAAATTGTTTTAAAGTTAAAACTATGAACTACTGAAACCTTTCGAAAATGAGAAACTTGAGTAATTGAAATTAGGCAAACTTGGCGTTGGGAAAAGAATGTTGTTACTTGATTTTACAAAGAAGTGTTTTGATTTACTTCAAAAGATAATCACTTTATTTTTATACTACGGGTATTGTGTGACTTTTGTGAAAGAAAGCAGATCTTTTAAAAGAGTAATACATAAAGTACTTTGGGGCTAAAAACCGAACTTGTTAGCATAATGTAGAAAGTACCTTGTGTGAATAACTTGATTGTATTGATTTGTGATAGTCTTGTAATACTTTCTTGTTGACTTGATAAGTAAACATGTTAGGATCTACGTGAGTTAGTATCTTGTGATGTTTGTGTAAAGGGGTTTTCCTTGTTGTGCTTAGGTTGTTTAACGATAATTTGTTATGATGATATTATATCACTCATGATTAGGGGTTAAGCGCCTCCGTCTGGGGTAGACTCGGCGGGTCTAGTGACCTATGATTCGAGAATACCTTATGCAGTGCTGTATGGCCTATCTTGCGGAACTACGGGAGTTCGAGTTAGTATCACGGCCCTTGTGGTCATGCGGTCTTTGTGGCCATGCGGACGGCGAGTCGGGGCGCTGCAGGGAGTAGCTACCCTCGATGCGAGGAATACCTCATGCGGGCCATTGGGTGGCCCGTGCGGGCTGCGGGAAGATCCGGGGCTAGGCGCGCATTAGATCTGCGAGCGAGTGGCGGCTTTGATCATGTGGCGGTCTGACAGATCTCGTAATCTGATTCTGACCTTGTTTATCTTGTAGGTTTTAGTAGTCGGCTATGCCTTCGTACTTACCGTGCGGTTTTATGATGACTTTGAGGCGTGAGTCACGACTTGACATATTTGCTTATTTATTGTGAATGTAGTTTTGGTTATCATACTGTCTCTGCTTTATATAGACTACTATGATTTCATTCTGATTTTGATTTCACATACTTGGTACTGTTGTCTTGACCTCGCCTTGAGCTGCGTTCATCTGCGGTAAAGGTACTCTCTTTGATCCGTTCTTAGGATCACCGTTTAGCGTTGGAAAAGCTCCGTTTCTCGGAGGCTTAGCATTTTGGTATGGTCCTGCGTTGTAGATATTTGCATTCGGGGTATGGCGGGCCTGTCCGCCATTGTTGTTTTAAACTCTTAGAAGGTCTGTAGACTGTTGTAAGGTTGGGATATAGCTTCATTTTGGGGTATTTATATACATATATGCGAAAGGCAACTTTTCCCAGCGTGTCTTATTTATCTTGTTTCATATCTTGGTTGTTTATATTCGTGATTTCTCGATGTATGACTACTTGGGTGCGGGTAAGGCACGATCCACGGGCGAGCGGGTCGTGACAATACAGTGAGCTACCCAGCGTGTCGGTATGTCGGACAAATAACAAGATAATACCAGCTGTGGGCGCATGCAGTGGGCTGCAGCGTGTCGGTATGTCGAACAAATAACAAGATAACACTCTAATGGAAGCATGCGGTGGGCTACCCAATGTGTCGGTATGTCGAGAGGATCGATATAGTGGAAGCATGCAGTGGGCTACAGCGTGTCGGTATGTCCGTGATCAACGGATAAGCGACCTCGAGAGGCTCGGTAGCGCCTGATGAAACACATGCACAACAAGGCTATCACAACAAGCATAGGCAAGTTACACACGATTCAAGGTACTTTAAACACTTCTTAGCACCGTCAAGTATACCATTAAACCCCAGTATCTAACCCCTTTAAGATCAAGGTACTCCTACCTTTTATAACGAAGCCACATGTTTTCCATCATGAAGAGTTCAATATTTGAAACAAGTTACTTCTCTTTTCCCAAAAATCAAGTTACCATTCTAAATCCAATAATGAATCCATTTCTTTATTTTCCATAAAATCGTTATAACTAACTTCCCATAAAGCTATTATAACACTTTATGTTTTAAAACAAGTCAAAACAGAACCACGCTTTCTTTTAAGCCAAAACACTTCAAATCCTTAAGTCTCTTTTCTTTTAGAAATCGAGTTCCTTACTTTGGAATTTTTAAGAAAATCAAAACTTGATTTCAATAATCTTTTAAAAACCAAGTACTCATTTCTCACGAAAGAGGTTTCACACTTTTCAACACCATTTAGGTCAATTATAAGTCAAGTCTCTTATCTTTTGAAATCAACAAACCACTCTTTTACCTACATAAAGTGGTTATAACAAACTTCCCATAAAGCGTTATAACACTTTATGTTTTAAATAACGATTATAACTATAAGCCACTTATGAGACCAAGAGGGCTTGTTCTTGAATTTCCAAGTACTTATTACTAACGAATAAGATTTTCCTACTTTTCAAACAATCAAGACCTTTACACTTCATATCAAGACAAGGCACAACAAGGGAAATCAAATCTCTTTTAACACACGTGCATCTACTGCACTATATATTTCACAAATAATCATGCTGAAGAGGATAGGAAGAATCACATACCTCGCGACGATTGTCGACAATAAGCAAAATGCTCCACAGTACTATCTCCCTTAAGTAGAATATGCTACTCGTAGTACTTCAATCCTATAAGGGTCATAAAACGTCTATCAAACTCTAGCTTCGAACGTAGAATAAACTAAGTGCAAGGTCACACATTCTACGGAAATTTGGGCGACACTTCCTTTGTTTCTACTTACTACGCCACCTTTTTCAAGGCGAATTCAATAACCAAGCGCCCCACGATAATACAAAATAAACCAATAATCTCCATGTCAATCTTGGCGAACAATATAACGATTCCTAAATCACTTTCAATTCTTTCCAATCAGTTCTTGGGTGCAACATGATATCTAGCCCTAGACATCTTCAACAACTACAATCCCTTTACAACATGTGATGTCTAAATTGAAGTTACAATCTTAAGGCTAACATGCCCATTTCGGTTCAACAAGACAACAAGAAACAAATCTATTCAATTTAAATATAATAGCCTCAGGCTCAATTCTAAACTACTATAACAAGCATTAAAACTTATTTCCAAGAGAAGGGGAAACTTTTACCTTTGGAGAAGCCCACAAAAGCCCCTTTCAACCACTTCTTTTCCGTCAAACTCGTCCACCAGCGCTTCCCACAAGTTTACCCTCACTTCTCCTTCTTGCCGCCGCTCCAACAATTTCTCCTAAGGCTAGGTTTTCTTCAAAAAATCTTGAGAGAAGGGGAGAGGATTTCCTTGGGAGGGTTTTGAAATGAAATGGCCAAGTCTTCCAAGACTTGGCCCTAAAATAGGACCCTTTTCTTGGTCAAAAATATAGGAGGGACACTTGTCACCCTCCCATAGGCTCTTTTCGAAAATATCCCCTGATTTTCGTCATTTCATGAAAAATCCCGCCGGCGCGCCCACCGCGGCGCGCGGCCTCCATCGAAAAGTTCCAGCATTCGGCGCGCGCGGCTGCAACCGTGGACTCGGTACAACCGGCCGCCGTACTGTACCTGAATCGAAACCATGCTTTGCACATTGCGCGCGAACTTGAAATTTTCATAACTTTTGACTCCGATGTCCTATGGACGAACGGTTTGTTGCGTTGGGTTCTAGATTTAACGGACTACACACTAGGCTTTTTAAACACCTTACAATCCTTAATCAACTGGGGTACAACAATCCAAGGTAGACTCAAAATCCGTCCAACACATGTTTGTCAACTTAACTTCCCACTTTCAAATCATATATTCCGGGGTAGGTTTTTTATCTTAACTTCTTGAATTTACGGGGTGTAACATTACCTATATAGTACGATAGACGTACAAGGTTTTGATATCCCTTACTTGTTTTAAGGATGGCCAAGTTTTGTGAGTAAGGGGGATTAACTCATTTCTTTAAAAAGTATTAAGGATGTCTTGAGTTTTCAAAGTTAAGGGACTTGATGTGTTCAAGTATATGATTCTTGTTTCTTTTTAAAAGTGTAAGTCCCTTGTGTTTAGGAAAATGTATTTGACTAAGGTATAACGTTAATATAATGACTTTATGGGAAGTTGATTATATTAGCTTTATGGAGAGTTAATAAAGGAAGATTTACTCTAAGTAAAATGTCACGACCCGAACCCGGGCCCGTGACTGGTGCCTTACCCCGGGCACCCTAGTGATACAACATCAGAGAAAAACCAGCGAAAATAAAAACTTAAACATACAAATAGATATGGATCAAGATAAAAGAAAATAGGCCAACCAAAACGGTTGCCTTTCAGCATATATATATATCGACCTTTGAGCGATTACAATCCTTACAACCACCTTGGCAGTGCTCTGGACCTCTAAGATTTTTACAACAACTATGATGGGACGGGGCCCGCCGTACCACAGATGTACAAGAACCTCTGGACTCGAGGGTAGCATACCAAAAGATAAGCCTCGAAGGAGCGGACTTCTGCAATCTGTTGAAATGTGATCCTATAGCGGGGATCGACAGATGTACCTCTACTGCGGCGTGAGCGGCCGGAAGGAGGTCAATCTGGCAGGTACAGTATGTGGCCCGAAAATCGTAAATGAAATCATAATAGTCTATATAAAGCGGGAGACATGTATGATAGCAAACTATAGTACCTGACATATAAGCGGTCATATCAAGTCGGGGACTCGCGCCTCCAAATCATCACTCGTGCGGTGGAATTCCTTCCTCACTTGGCGATCATGATATAACAACACAAAGGTATCATGAACACGGGTCCGCTGTCATAAAAACCGTCTGAGGGCAAGTATAACTACCCGATCCGGCCGTACGATAATCTTGTACAACCGTATCATGAAGGCGACCGTGGCAAGTGCGATAGCCTCGCGGCTCCTCCTGCGCCACGTGGTGGCGGGGGCAAGTAAATCGACTACGCGCGGATCCTGGCCGTAAGTCGCAGCTCCGTCAAACAACGACTCGCGAAGGCGACCGTGGCAAGTGCACTAGCCTCGCAGCTCCTCCTGCGCCACGTGGCGGCGGGGGCAAGTGAATCGGCTAAGCACGGATCCTGGCCAGTAAGTCCACGATACTTGGCGAAGGCGACGCGTGGCAAGTGCAATAACCTATGCGGATCCACTGCGTCACGTGGTGCGGCGGGGGCAAGTAAGCAGGATCGCGCCCGATCACGGCCGTAAGTAGCGATCTTGCGATAAATAACCATAATGGTCACGTGTCCACGAGAATCCATCATCGGTGTAGACATGCCCGTGTAATAATAATAATGGAAGCATGCAGTGGAATCTTGTCGGCTGTAAATGCGTCGAGTAAGTTCTCGACAAGTCAGTGGCTCTCCACCGAGAAGGCGGTAGTATAGAAACACAATTCTTGCACAACAAACATCGCAATAAGCATAGGCAAGTTACCTGACAACAAGCATGGCGAGTTACACAACAACAAGCATAGGCAAGTTATACACAACTCAAGGTACTTTCATTTTATGTCAAAGTCGGGTTTTAACTCTAAAGTACTACGTGCGTTAGATTCCTTTAAAAATCCATTTCTTTTACAAGGTCACGATGCGTAGTATAAAAATAGGGTGACTCGCATTTTTGGGTAAACCAAAACACTTTCCTTTTCAACAACATTCTTTTCCCTAAGTTCAAGTTTGCCTAATTTCAAGTACTTAAGTCTCTTATTTTAGAAAGGTTTTGTAGTTCATAGTCTTAATCACTTAAGAGTATAATTCTCTTTAAACAATTTGAGAAACATATGCCTTATATGTGAGTAGGTTATTCTTGTTCATAATCAATCTTATTAAGCAGCCATGATCTAGGAAATGTAATATCATTTTGTCGTCTTAGCTTACATGCGGATGGAGGTTTCTCTTGGTTTTAATATCATTACTTAATTAGTCAAATCATTTCCCTTTATTAGCAGCTGCAGTGGTTTTGTCGATACTCATTCTGATTTCCGAAATCAGTAAAACATTATTCCTTTTAAAAACCAAGTACTCATTACTCACGAATGAGGTTTTACACAAAATTCATATTAATATAATTAAGTCAAGTCTCTTATCTTTTAAGATCAAGTCTCTTAACTTCTAAAATTAATAAACCATTCTTTTTATCTCTCTTAAGTCGTTATACCTAACTTCCCATAAAGCTAGTATAACTCTTAGCTTTAAAACCAAGCATTACTCTTCTTTCAAAAGGTTTCTTAATGCTTTTGAAATACTTTAAAATTCTTATTATTAGGGCTTAAGTCAAAAGACATTTGCCATTACAACTACGTTCGATTAGCATGCGTCGTCTACCGTACTATATATATATATATTATTGGGCTTAAGTCAAAAGACATTGCAGTACAATTACGTTCGATTAACATACGTCGTCTAGTACTATATATATATATATATATATATATATATATATATTCTTTTAAAATATCATGCTCAGAGTATAGGAAGAATCACGTACCTCGCGGCGATTATCGACTATTAGCAAAAGCGCTCGCCATTTATAACGCTAGCCTTGTCCACCTTCCAAGTAGTACATGCTACTTTCGCGAGCGATCAACCAATAAAGGTTATAAGACTACGTAAATACGGTCCTATGTAAATGCGATTTAATCTTCTACTTAAATATTCTTGTGATGTGATTTGATTGAAGTCTTATACGTAATATCCTTCTATTACTGTTCAATTCTCTTCTATGAATCTTATATTCATTTTCAATAATACTACGGTATGTAATCTCGATTACAATAGAAGGATAGGATTATTTACCTCGGTAAGCCCCAAAATTATCCAAGTTTAAAGTCGATCTGAGCGAGGTTTAGCTCTCTACTCAGTGCGCTCGATTCGCTCAAGAAACCCTTAGAAGTTCTACACAACTTCTACTTAGTACTCAACCAATTATGGAGATTTTCCATAGGGTTTCGTTTAGTGGCTAAAGGAAAGTATAGTAGTATTTTAGGGCTTTTAGTATAGGTGTAACCTTGGAATACTATAAGGTATTTGGGCGAAGTATTTTGGTATTATAACAATACTTGGAGGTATTTCTACCAAGAGGGGGTGTGTATTATCTGAAAACTACAAGGCAAGGGGAGGGTACTCGGTCACACCAGCTGAGAAGCGATGCCTGCGGCCGAGCTTCTCAAAGGGGGCTTTGGGCCAGTACAACTACAAGGGAGGATTTCAAGACTTGGAAAATGATTTTTGGATGAAGAAAGTCTTCAAGTTAGGGAGTATTTATAGGCCAACCAATGGCGAGATGAAGCCAAGTGCCATGCAAGTGTAGGGTGAGGATTCAACCATGTGTACCTTATCCATCTACCACGCCAACTATCACAAAATATCCTACCTAACCAAGACCACCAATTCGTCCATTCCGCCCGCGATCACGTCGATGTGAGGGTGACACATGTCACCCTCGTTGATCCAAAATGTTCGTCTCTCGGAAAAATCCATAAAATTATAAATGACATGGCGGAATTTTCCGCCCGTGAAGTTTAGTAAAGCGTTTCGTCGAAAAGCGATTCTTTCGGTACTTGTGTACAAATTTCGAACCTTGCCAACCTTAAGGCTTAATTTTTATATATGCGCCGTCGCGTACATACTGCGGAAATACGGTATAACATTATCCCCTCGCGAAAACATTCGTCGAATGTTCATACCAAGCGGATAACGATAAAGTTCTTCTAACAAGTTGCCAGCGCCACGGCCCGCGAAATAACACGTTATCTTCCTTCGCCTGCGTCGTGCCGCTACCGAACACGCGAACTCTTAGTATCGTTACCACACTTGATCCTTCCGGTTTCAAAACTTTGGAGTCAGTCGCCTCGAACTTGGTCATCTTACTAACCTCGATCTTCCTTAAGGCCATTCGGCCTTCACGATCGGCTCGGTCGAACATATCCACGAACTCATCGATGGTCATCTAAACTTGGGTCTAGCACCTCGTGAACCTACCACTGGCGGGACCACCTCGACGACCCAACCCCAAATCGGGCTCACGGGTTGACTGCGACATGGCTGACCCGACCAACAACGTATCAAGCTCTTGTTCCGATCAGGAACAATCTTACCTATCTGGTCATGAAAGCTACCACTTCCATTTTAAACCACGAGGAATTTTCCACCATTACTCCACGTATACTTATACATTCGACAAAGATCACATGAAAATCTTGTACTCAAGATGGCACTTACATCTAAGGTCTCATTGTAATATTCTAAGGTTAATCATTTTCTCACTTTGAGGCTTACCCTCTTTCACTAAGCAGGTTTCTAAATCACATTTTGCACAAAGCTATCCGAACATAACACTAAACACATCATCATAACATCAATACCTACAAAACTCTAGAGGGTTAAGGATATACCTGAAAAATAGGCGGTTGAAAGGGCCAGCTAAAGCTGAGAACTTCCAGTGACCTCTGGTAGCTTTAGGTGTATGAACATCTGCCTAGCTATGGAAGGTGAAGAACCCGCCCGATCTAGTAGTCTGTGCTATCCGCGATCTGCTACACAGGTGGGACGATCTCGTCAAATGGCCACATCGGCGCAAGTATAGCAATCTCCCAAACCGATGCGACATTCCCTCATGGGCTTTACCACAGTCGCTTGAGATACGGGTGGCCTCGTCCGTGAAACACTTCTACTCACGAAAATCTGAAACACAGGTGCCACGACTGCTCACGAATATTCCAAGCGTCAGGCGGCGGTGGGGACCACTTAGTGCTGGCGGAGGCGCATAAGCGGCTTTCTTCTTGAGGCGGTCCGCCGTGAAAGTCACGAAGGACCACTGTTGTTACGGCCTCTTACTGCTGATCTCGGTCATTCGTCGATCTCTCCACTCCTCGCATCTAAGTGCGTAAGCTGCGTGCGGGCAATGTCGTGCGGTGAAGAGCTACACGAACAACTCTCTGCTAGGTAATCGCCGATCCTGTAACATATCGGTGCACTCGATCCTCCGTACTAGCTACTAGCAGTGCGTCTGGGCGATGAGTCGAACTCCACATTGTACTCCCGAGCCGTGCGCGGATTCTGCGCATGATACCAAAAATGCGGCCGAAGCCCTCGCCGTTTGTGGAGGCAAGAAATGCAAGAAATGCCACGAGAACTTCGTCCCGTATAGTGGAAGTGCATTCTCTCCCGGGACGGCTCGCGAATCAAACGGTCATTGCGGTATCACGCGCGTCGATGCGAACCTAGGACCATTGACTCGGTCTCGTGCCTTGATCACTCTCATGATCGGCGTGGCGTCGGATGAACTCCTGCGGATCATCCTCGGGCCTCGTCCGTAAAACAACTTGGCGGGCTGCGACTCGAAAGTCCGCGATCTCAAACTATCCGCTCGGGTGAACTATGGGTACTCTGGTCAGGAGTCGCGTCGGCTTATCCTCGTGCCTTGCCACTATCACGGCCAATAAGCGGGCCATCTCTTTGTAACCCGTCTCCTCTGCTCGGTGTGGGGTGGAGGCTCAGTCTTGTGGTCTCTGTAGAGGCTGCCGCTTGCTCTACTCGCGACTCCTCTGCTGCCTTGCCGCCACGGGCGGGTTGCCTTCGCGGAGGCATGGCGGTAAAAGCGAGATCGTCGAGAGGGTCGACTTACAACACGACTCTAAGGCACGATCTCGGAATGAGAAGAAGGAAACCAATCCTAAATGTCCTGCGACCTCACGATTATAGATGTGGTGCACACACCGATAATCAAGACTCTACTAGACACGATGCAGTAGACACTTTCAGAGGACTAAGCGCTCACGATACCACTTTTGTCACGACCGAACCGGGCGTGGTAGTGTCTACCGGGCACACTAGTGATACAACATCAGAGAAAAACCAGCGGAAATAAAAACTTAAACATACAAATAGATATGGATCAAGATAAAAGAAAATAGGACAACCAAAACGGTTGCCTTTCAGCATATATATATATATCGACCCTTTGAACAGTTACAATCCTTACAACCACCTTGCCAGCGATTACTACAGGACCTCTAAGATTTTTACAATAACTATGGCGGACGGGGGCCGCCATACCACAGAATGTACAAGAACCTACTGGACTCGGGGTAGCATGCCAAAAGATAAGCCTCAGAAGGAGCAGACTTCAATCTGTTGAAATGTGATCCTATAGCGGGGATCGACAGCGATGTACCTCTACTGCGGCATGACGCGGCCCCGAGAGTCGATCAACGGTACCAAGTATGTGGCCCGAAAATCACGTAAATAAAATCATAATAGTCTATATAAAGCGGGAGACATGTATGATAACCAAACTACGATTACCTGACATATAAGCAGTCATATCAAATCGGGGACTCGCGCCTTCCAAATCATCACTCGTGCGTGGAATTCCTTCCTCGCTGGCGATCTATGATATAACAACACGAGGAGTATACATGAACACGGGTCCCACGTGTCATAAAAGCCGTGCGGGGCAAGTATAACTACCGATCCGGCCGTACGATATCTTGTACAACCGTATCATGAAGGCGACCGTGGCAAGTGCAATAGCCTCGCGGCTCACTCCTGCGCCACGTGGCGGCGGGGGCAAGTGAATCGGCTACGCGGATCCTGGCCGTAAGTCACGAAGCTCGTCAAACAACGACTCGCGAAGGCGACCGCGTGGCAAGTGCACTAGCCTCGCGGCTCCTCCTGCGCGCGTGGCGGCGGGGGCAAGTGAATCGGCTAAGCACGAAATCACAACCGTAAGTCACGATGCCGCGCGAAGGCGACCGTGGCAAGTGCGATAACCTATACGGATCACTGCGTCACGTGGCGGCGGGGGCAAGTAATAAGCGACTCGCGCGATCCTGGCAGTAAGTCACGATGCCGCCATAAATAACCATAATGGTCACGTGTCACGAGAATCCATCATCGGTGTAGACATGCCCATGTAATAATAATAATGGAAGCATGCGTGGAATCTTAGTCGCTGCCGTGCGTCAGTAAGTTCTCGATAAGTCAGCGGCCTCAAGTGAGGCAGCGGTAGTATAGAAACACAATTCTTGCACAACAAAGTCGCAATAAGCATAGGAAAGTTACACAACAACAAGCATGGCGAGTTACACAACAACAAGCATAGGCAAGTTATACCTGACTCGAGTACTTTCGTTTTATGTCAAAGTCGGGTTTTAACTCTAAAGTACTACGTCGTTAGATTCCTTTAAAAATCCATTTCTTTTACAAAGGTCACCCGATACCCGTAGTATAAAAATAGAGTGACTCACATTTTTTTTGGGTAAACCAAAACACTTTCCTTTTCAACAACATTCTTTTCCCTAAGTTCAAGTTTGCCTAATTTCAAGTACTTAAGTCTCTTATTTTAGAAAGGTTTCGTAGTTCATAGTCTTAATCACTTAAGAGTATAATTATCTTTAAATAATTTGAGAAACATATGTCTTATATGTGAGTAGGTTATTCTTGTTCATAATCAATCTTATTAAGCAGCCATGATCTAGGAAATGTAATATCATTTTGTCTCATCTTAACTTCTATGCAGATGGAGGTTTCTACTGGTTTTAATATCATTACTTAATTAGTCAAATCATTTCCCTTTATTAACGCTGCAGTGGTTTTGTCGATACTCATTCTGATTTCCGAAATCAGTAAAACATTATTCCTTTTAAAAACCAAGTACTCATTACTCACGAATGAGGTTTCACACAAAATTCATATTAATATAATTAAGTCAAGTCTCTTATCTTTTAAGATCAAGTCTCTTAACTTCTAAAATTAATAAACCATTTTTTTATCTCTCTTAAGTCGTTATACCTAACTTCCCATAAAGCTAGTATAACTCTTAAGCTTTTAAAACCAAGCATTACTCTTCTTTCAAAAAGGTTTCTTAATTCTTTTGAAATCTTTAAAATTCTTATTATTAGGGCTTAAGTCAAAGACATTGCGTACAACTACGTTCGATTAGCATACGTCGTCTCTAGTACTATATATATATATATATATTATTGGGCTTAAGTCAAAAGACATTGCCGTACAATTACGTTCGGTTAACACGCGTCGTCTGCGTACTATATATATGTATTCTTTTAAAATATCATGCTCGAGTATAGGAAGAATCACATACCTCGCGACGATTATCACTATTAGCAAAAGCGCTCCTCGGCTATAACGGCTAGCCTTGTCCACCTTCAAGTAGTACATGCTACTCGCATAACGATCGACCAATAAAGGTTATAAGACTCTGTAAATACGGTCTATGTAAATGCAGTTTAATCTTACTTAAATATTCTTGTGATGTGATTTGATTCAAGTCTTATACGTAATATCCTTACATTCAGTTCAATTCTCTTCTATGAATCTTATATTCATTTTCAATAATACTACGTATGTAATCTCGAATTACAATAGAAGGATAGGATTATTTACCTCGGTAAGCCCCAAAATTATCCAAGTTTAAAGTCGATCTGAGCGAGGTTTAGCTCTACTCAGTGCGCTCGAATTTGCTCGAAACCCTTAGAAGTTCTACACAACTTCTACTTAGTACTCAACCAATTATGGAGATTTTCCATAGGGTTTAGTTTAGTGGCTAAAGGAAAGTATAGTAGTATTTTAGGGCTTTTAGTATAGGTGTAACCTTGGAATACTATAAGGTATTTGGGCGAGTATTTTGGTATTATAACAATACTTGGAGTATTTCTACCTAGAGGGGGTGTGTATTATCTGAAAACTACAAGGCAAGGGGTACTTTCGGCCACACCACTAGAGGGGAGTACCCTCTCGGCGAAGGCTTCTCAAGGGGGCTTTGGGCGAATACAACTCACAAGGGGAGGATTTCAAGACTTGGAAAATGATTTTTGGATGAAGAAAGTCTTCAAGTTAGGGAGTATTTATAGGCCAACGAATGGCCAACCAATGGCAGATGAAGCCAAGTGCCATGCAAGTGTAGGGTGAGGATTGACCATGTGTACCTTATCCATCTACCACGCCAACTATCACAAAATATCCTACCTAACCAAGATCACCAATTCGTCCATTCAGCCCACAATCCGTCGATGTGAGGGTGACACATGTCACCCTCCCGTTGGTCCAAAATGTTTCGTCTCTCGGAAAAATCTGCAAAAATTATAAATGACATAGGCGGAATTTTCCCTTCGTAAGTTTAGTAAAACATTTCGTCGAAAAACGATTCTTTTCGGTACTTGTGTACAAATTTCGAACCTTGCCAACCTTAAGGCTTAAATTTTTATACGTACGCCCTCACGTACATACTATGGAAATACGGGGTATAACATAAAATGAGTACGAATAAATGATTTGAGGTTGTGAAAGGCAATTTGATTTTTAAGGCATTAATTGTCTAAGGTTTTAAAAGAGTAGAAGCACATAGTATAGTACTTTGGGTTAAATTCCCGAATTTCATAAAGATATGTTAGTGCCTTAAGTAAACTAAAATGAGAAGGTGTATGAACAAGATTAATAAGAAGTTAAGGGGTTTCTTAACTTGCTTGTATTATGTATGATAGCCGGTTTGTGCTAGTGATATATTATTATTTATTACGGGGTCATTCCCCGGGTTGTGGTATTTGCATATTCCGTGGAATTGCTACCCACGATGCGAGGAATACCTCATGCGAGTCCGTAGGGCTCATGCGGGTAAAATAGTCCCATGCGGGTGAGTACAGCCTATGCGAGGAATACCTCATGCGGGTCCACATGACCCATGCGGGTGAAATAGTCCCAGGAGTAGGAGTGCTTAATGATACTACAGGGCGGATGACCTTGCTTTGACCATGAGCTTCATATTTTCATGCAGTTTAGTATATGCTTGATATTCTCATTGTTAGTAAGGCACATTGTTCTGTAAACTGATTTTTATACATGTCTCCAGTTATTTTAGACTTATTCAGTATTTTCCAGTTTCGCATACTTAGTACATATTGTGTACTGACCCCCTTCCTCGGGGCTGCGTTAAATGCATGGTAGGGAGTAGCGGTGGTGGATTCTCACTCTTAGGATCAGTGCAGTGTCGAAGCTCCATTCCTCGGAGGCTTGTTTTTGTTGATGCGGTTTTCCTTGATCTATAGGTATTATGTACATTCGGGGTATGGCGGGGCCTGTCATACGATTCTTATTCCTAGAGGTATGTAGTCACGTTTGTGGTTTGGGCTGTAAAGACAAAGTTGTACTGCTATACTTTTGATTAAGTATATTTTTATGGAGGGCAGCCTTGTCGGCTTGCCAGTGATGTTTACTTTATACAGGTTTATGTGTTATGTATGTTCATTGCTATTCTACGATGTATACTAGCAGGGTGCCGGTAGAAGCACGATCCCTTGACCGGGGTGGAATCGTGACAAAAGTGGTATCGAGCGATTAGTCCTCGGAAAGTGTCTGAGACCGTGTCTAGTAGAGTCTTGATTATCGGTGTGTTGTGCACCACATCTATGTCGAGGAGATTTGCGAGATATTTAGGATTGGTTTTCATTCTTTCACTCTAAGATCGTGCAATAGAGTTGTGTTATTGGTTGAACTCCCTCTGATATTTTCCTTTATGTACCAGTTATGCCTCCACGCAAGGCAACCACGGCCCAGAAGGGTAAGGCAGCTGAGGGAGCTGCTAGTAGGACGCGGAGGGTCACGAGGAGCTGAGCCCGGTCTTTCTGGGGATGATGTTTGAGCGGCGAGTTCCACGGCGTCGCCAACCTCGTGAGTTGGCGGCGGCGGCTGCGAGACAGCGATGCGGAGCCTCGATCCCGATCGGTGAGTATAGAAGTGCGAGAGCGAATCCGATTATTGACGGCATAGTGGCGAGCGGCAAGCGGAAGCGGCGTCGACCTGGCCGACGGTTTACGGTTGTGATTTCTGGGTTGTCATCACACGAGTTCTATGGTTGAGATCGATGAGGATCCTCGGGAGTTTGTTCGGCGATTCTGACGGACTATCACGGTACTTAGTGACTCGGAATTTGAGTCGTCATGCTAGCCTCTTCTGGGTTCTGCGATATTGCGTTGGTGGTTTGAGTCATGGGAGTTGTCGAGAGGTGAGGATGCTCTTCCAGCTGTTTGGGAGGAGTTCACGGAGGCCTTCATGGATCACTTCTTGCCTCCTGAGATGAGGAGAGCCCGCGTAGATAGATTCTTGACCTTGAGGCAGAACGGGAGGACTATCAGAGAGTACCACCTGGAGTTTGACTCATTGGCTAGGTATGCGCACACCATTGTAGATGACATGGCAGATAGGATTTATCGATATGTGATGGGGCTAGACCATCATATGATTACTGCATGCTTGGGGGTGGCTCTTCAGCCATGTATGGATATTGCCGGAGATGCGAGCATACGCGCCGAGGATAGAGGGCGAGAGAGGAGGATCGGTAGACTTAGGCGGCCCGAGGGCGGGGCGGCAAGGTCTCGGGCGGTTGTCACGACCCGTTCTGGGCGTGTTGGTGCCTTACCGGACACCAAGTAGCCAAACATCGAGTAACGCGGAATATAACGAAGACGTGAAACAATAGAAATAAGCATAGTCTATGTTATACCCCGTATTTCCAGAGTATGTACGTGGAGACGTACGTACGAATATTTGAGACTTAAAGTTTGGCTTTGGTTCGAAATTTGGGCACAAGTGCCGAAAGGAGTCGTTTTTAAATGAAGCGTTTCCACGACTTACGTAGGGAAAATTCGGCTATGTCATTTATATTTTTTGCGGATTTTTAGAGGCGAAAACATTTTTGAGCCAGCGGGAGGGTGACACTTGTCACCCTCGTTGGACGATTTAGAGGCGGTCGAGGTTGGTTGGCCTTGGCGATTGGTCCTTATTTTTGGCCTTGTTTTGTGGCTTGTTTTGTGCCATGTTTGGTGGAGTAGGGTTAGGGTGCACTTGGCTTGATCGAGGCACAACTGCCTTGCACGTGGCTTGATCTTGGCCATTGGTTGGCTTTTGGCTTTCCTATAAATACCCACTAAGATTGAAGACTTCATTCGTCCAAAAACTTCAAGTCTTGAAACCCTCTCCTCCATAGTTGCTCTGGCCAGAGCTTCCCCTCCCACTTTCGTGTGGCCTTTGGTAGAGAGGTCCCCACTCCTCACAGTAGTGTGGCGTAGGGTACCCACTAGCCTAGTTGTTTAGTATAATACACCCCTTGGTAGGAAGTATTCTCCAAGTATTGTTATAATGCCCAAAATACCTTAGCCTTATACCTTGTAGTATTCCAAAGTTACCTCTATCGTAGAGCAGGAAATACTACCTTTTGTCCTCTTAGTCTCAAGAAACCCTAAGGAAATCTTCATAGTTGGTTGAAGTATTTGAGTAGAAGTTAGTTAGAACTTCTAAGGGTTGTTTGGAGTGGTTTGGGCGCACGGAGTTGGAGCTAAACCTTGCTCGGGATCGACATTATAACTTGGATAATTTTGGGCTTGTCGAGGTAAATATTCTTGTCCACTTATTGTAATTGGAGATTACATGTTGTAGGATTATATAGTTGAAGTATACTATATATAGAATGAGCGTAGCTTGCGGCAATGTCTTTTGACTTAAGCTGAATTTAAAGAAAAGAAGCGAGCGTAATTATATGGGTGTATTCTGATGAGACTTGTGTAGCATTCTTGTGTTGTAGAATTGTATCGTCAGGTTAGGCGTATAAACCCCACTGGTTGGCTTGGTAGCGGCCTCGATAGAGGAGGAGATTTCTGTTTGTTGCGGGAAGTCTTTGCGAATTTTACGTAGAATATGGAACCATGCGGTTAGAAGTTAATAGATGTTTGTGGCCTTATAGGTGGAAATCTGCGAGTGGCGTATTCTACTTGAAGAGTGGAAGCGGCTAGCGATTCTGATCTTGTGGGCGTTTTGCTTATTGTCGATGCTCGTCGCGAGGTATGTGAACCTCTTCCTATCCTTCTAGCATGATGCTTTGTAAACTATGTAGTGCGGTGAGCGTCGTGTGTTAAATGAGTTGGTTGGTTTAAAACATAGGGTGTTATAATAGCTTTATGGGAAGTTAGTTATAACGACTCTATGTAGGTAAGATGGTTTGTTGATTGTAGAAGTTAAGAGACTTGATCTTGAAAGATAAGAGACTTAACTTGTTTTACTTGTTATTAACATTTTGTTAAATGTGTTGTGAAACCTCGTTCGCGAGTAATGAGTACTTGGTTTTAAAAGAATAATGTTTCTTGATTTGGAAATGAGAATAAGTGTCGAGCAAACCACGAGCTAATAAAGGAATGTGTATTGTGAATTAACTAATTGTTATTAAAACCAATAGAAACCTCCATCTGCATAGAAGCTAAGATAAGACAAAATTTTATTACATCTCTAGATCATGGGCTTTGTAACAAGATTGTTGTAAACAAGAATAAGCGGCTCGCGTCTGAGACATATGTTACTCAATTGTTTTAAAAGAGATTAAGACTATGAGTTATGAAACCTTTCTAAAATGAGAAACTTGAGCATTTGAAATTAGGCAAACTTGAACGTTTGGAAAATAATGTTGTTACTTGATTTTACAAAATGGAAGTATTTTGGTTTACCTAAATGTGAGTCACTCTATTTTTATACTACGGGTTGTCGGGTGACCTTTATGAAAGGAATGGATCTCTTAAAGGGAATTTAACGTCGTAGTACTTTAGGGTTAAAACCAGGACTTTGATCTGAAATGGAAGTACCTTGAGTTGTGTGTAACTTGCCTATGCTGGTTGTTGTGTAACTCGCCTATGCTTGTTGTGATAGCCTTTGTTGTGCAAGTGTTGATATCAGGTGACTTCTTGGGGAGGAGTGGATCTTTTTATAAAAGTCTAGAAGTATGGTAATTTGCTTGAGCTTGATTGTGATGCTTTGGTTGTGCGGTATAATGTTGTTGATGTCACGTGGACATGTCTACACCGTCTGAAGTCGGGGCATGTGGCGTGTGGCGGGGTTGATTACGATATATATTGTTATTGTGGTTACATGGACATATCTACACCGTCTGCGAGTCCGGGGCGTGTGGCGTGCGGCGGGGTTAATCACGATGTGTGTTGATAATGTCACTTGGGCGTGTCTACCGTCTGAAATTCAGGGGCATGTGGCCATGGGGCATTGTTATTATTGTTGCATCATGGGCATGTCTGCCGTCTGAATTAGGGGCATGCGGCCGTGATGCGAGCAGGATTGATGTTGTGGGCGTGAGACCCGTAGTTATATTTGAGTGATGACTTGAGGCGTGAGTCACAGTTGGACATATTTGTTTTATATTGTGAGCGTAGTTTGGTTATCATACATGTCTCTGCTTTATATAGACTAGTATGATTTCATTTCTGATATTTTTGATTTCACATACTTGGTACTGTTGTCTTGACCTCGCCCGGGGATGCGTTCATGCGTAGGTAGAATGCATCGATCGTGGATCCTCGCTCTTAGGATCACGGTTCGTATTAGGAAGCTCCGTTTCTCGGAGGCTTATCTTTTGGTATGTGTTCCACTGAGTTGTAGGTTCTTGTACATTCGGGGTATGGCGAAGACCTGTCCGTCATAGTTGTTGTAAATCTTAAGTGCAGTAATCTTGTTGTGGGCGGGGTTGTAAAAGGATTAAAGCTGTTGGGTTTTATGTATATCTGAAGGCAAGCTGTTTTGGTTGCTTTGCTTATTTATTTATATCTACAGTTTCGTGGCTTATGTTTTATTTTGCTGATTTTCTCGATGTTGTGTCACTAGGGTGCGGGGTAAGGCACGATCACGGGCCGGATTAGTCGTGACAAAAGTATCGAGCGATTAATCCTCGGAAAGTGTCTGAACCGTGTCGGTAAGTCTTGATTATCGATGTGTTGTGCACCATCTATGTCGAGGAGGCTGAGACATTTAGGATTAGTTTCCATTCTTCTCATTACGAGATCGTGCCTTAGAGGCATGTTGTAAGTTGGACCCTGCAGCGTATCTCGTTTTACGATTATGCCTCGCGCAACGGCGAGCCGAAGGGCAAAGCGGCGAGGAGGCGCTAGTGAGATCTGAGAGAGTGCGAGCGCGAGCCGGGCGATACACGAGTTGTGCTTGAGCGGCGAGTTTTGCAGCGCCGCCCGGCCAGCGAGTTTAGAACGCGATGGGCTGCTGAGACCTGATACTGAGCCTCAGTCCGCGGCTGGAAGCGAGATGAGATAAGTACAAGGAGATGGCCCGATTCTTGGCGAAGTCGTGGCAGATATGAGGATAAATTTGGATCTGGCGATTCAGTTCGATGCTGATGGTTCGCCGGCGAGATAGTTTGAGGCTACGAGGACTTTACGAGTTGTAGCGCGAGTTTTATGGGTGAGGCACGAGGATGATCGCGAGGAGTTCATCCGGCGATTCTGATTAGTCGTGAGTGATCGAGGCTTGGAACCGAGTCGGTGGTCTTAGGTTCGCATCGGTGCGTGATACGCGATCGGTGGTTTGATCGTGGGAGTTGTCGGGAGAGCATGCGCTTCCGGTATGGGGCGAGTTCTCGAAGGCATTCCTCACTCACTTCTTGCCTCGCGGATGAGGAGAACGCGGGCCGACAGTTTATGATCTTTGAGGCGAGAAAGGCGTGCGGTTGGAGTCTGGCGTGAGTTTGACTCGTTGGCTCGGTATGTCCCGCTTTAGTGGCAACCATGGAGGATAGAGTGCACGCTACGTCGCGGGCAAGATGATTGCCAGCGAGGCTTGTTGAGTGTAGCTCTTGGTAGGGCATGGACATTGCGCGTGCGAGCTCATCTGGCTGGGATGTGAGGCGCGGAGAGGTCGGCGGAATGACGAATCAGCGAGAAGAGGCGAACAACGAGGTCCTTTGGTGACTTTCGGCGGACCGCCTCGGCCATCTAGTTTTGTACCTCCGCGGTCTGAGTGGTCCTCCGACCTTGAGCATCAGTATTCGGGGCGGTCGAGCTCGAGGTTGAGTTTCGAGGAAGTAAGGGTGTTGGCGGATGCGGTCACCTACCTCGGTGTGGTCGATGTGGTAGACGCATTTGAAGTGTCGTGGTGCGGGGAGCTTGTTATTTTTGCGGCCAGCGGGCCATTTGCGGCGTCAGGCCAGGTATACGCGGATGTTACGACTCGACCGAGGATCGATGGCGGTTCATCACGCCGCTGGTATGCGCCTGCGGCGGTGTGATTAAGCGGTAGAGGCGGTATATCCTTCACCCTATAGAGTTTTGTATGCTGATGTGTTTAGTGTTATGTTCGGATAGCTTTATGCTAAAATGTGATTTAGACACCTGGTTATTGTAGAAGGGTAAGTATGGGGGCATGGTAAGTGTGAACCTTAGACTATGTCACGATCGAGACCTTAGAGGTAAGGTCGTCTTGAGTAAAAGATTTATTTCATGGTTGACCCTTATCAGAGTAAGTAGTACGTGGGAATTATTTGTGTGATAAGTCCATGGGTAGTGTGAGATGGAAGTGGTAGCTTTCATGACTTGATTTGGTAAGATTGTTCCGTTCTAGGAGCAAGTATTGGCGCGATTGTTGGTCGGGTTGATTGCCGCTCGCGGGTCGACCCGCAGCCCGGTTTTGGTAAGTCGGTTCTGAGTGGTCCGCCGGTGGTAAGTCCACGAGGTGCTAGGCCCGATTTAGTTGACCATCGTATGAGTTCGTGGATATGTTCGACGAGCGGTTCGTGAAGGCGAGAATGGCCTTAAAGAAGATTGAGGTTAGTAAGATGACCAAGTTTGGAGGTAGTGACTCCGGTTTGGCGAAGCAATGGCGAAGTATGGCATACGAGTGACACTAGAACCTCAGCGGCAAAGTGACAAAAGACACGGCGAGTAAGGAAGGAAGAGAGCGTGTGTTATTTTGCATTGGCAGTGTGGCGTTGGCAACTTGTTAGAGGAACTTCATCGATATCCGTCTTGAGAAGGAACATTCGGGACGAATGTTTCTAAGGAGGAGAATGTTATACCGTATTTCGGAGTATATGCGTGGAGGCGTGCGTCACGAACATTGAACTTAAAGTTTGGCTTGGTTCGAAATTTGGGCACAAGTGCGAAAGGAGTCGTTTTTAAATGAAAGCGTTTCCACGACTTACGTAGGAAAAATTCCGGCTATGTCATTTATATTTTTGCGGATTTCTCAGAGGCAGAAACATTTTTGGGCCAGCGGGAGGGTGACACTTGTCACCCTCGTTGGACGATTTAGAGGCGGTCGAGGGTTGGTTGGCCTTGGCCGATTAGTCCACTTATTTTTGGCCTTGTTTGTGGCTTGTTTTGTGCCATGTTTGGTGGAGTAGGGTTAGGGTGCACTTGGATTGATCAAGGCCTTACACTTGCCTTGCCGTGGCTTGATCTTGGCCGTTGGTTGGCTTTTGGCTTTCCTATAAATACCCACTGCTTGAATACTTCATTCGTCCAAAACTTCCAAGTCTTGAAACCCTCCTCCTTCTTGTTGCTCTGTGAGAGCTTCCCCCTCCACCGTGTGGCCTTTGGTAGAGAGGTCCCCTCCTCCTAGTAGTGTGGCGGTAGGGTACCCACAGCCTAGTTGTTTAGTATAATACACCTCCCCTTGGTAGGAAGTATTCTCAGTATTGTTATAATGCCCAAAATACCTTAGCCTTATACCTTGTAGTATTCCAAAGTTACCTCTATCGTAGAGCAGGAAATACTACCTTTTGTCCTCTTAGTCTCAAGCCGAAACCCTAAGGAAATCTTCATAGTTGGTTGAAGTATTTGAGTAGAAGTTAGTTAGAACTTCTAAGGGTTGTTTGGAGTGGTTTGGGCGCCTTGCGGAGTTGGAGCTAAACCTTGCTCGGGATCGACATTATAACTTGGATAATTTTGGGTTTGTCGAGGTAAATATTCTTGTCCACTTATTGTAATTGGAGATTACATGTTGTAGGATTATATAGTTGAAATATACTATATATAGAAGCGAGCGTAGCTTGCGGCAATGTCTTTTGACTTAAGCTGAATTTAAAGAAAATAAGCGATTGTAATTACATGGGGCGTATTACGATAGACTTGTGTAACATTCTTTGTGTTGTAGAATTGTATCGTCAGGTTAGGCGTATAAACCCCCAGTTGGCTTGGTAGCGGCCTCGATAGAGGAGAGATTTCTGTTGTTGCGGGGAGTCTTTAGAATTTTACGTAGAATATGGAACCGTGCGGTTAGAAGTTAATAGGCGTTTGTGGCCTTATAGGTGGAAATCTTTGCGAGTAGCGTATTCTACTTGAAGAGTGGAAAGCGGCTAGCGATTCTGATCTTGTGGGCGTTTTGCTTATTGTCGATACTCGTCGCGAGGTATGTTAACCTCTTCCTATACTTCTACCATGATGCTTTTTAAACTATGTAGTTCGTTAGAATTACATTTTTTAAATGAGTTGTTTGGTTTAAAACATAGGGTGTTATAATGGCTTTATGGGAATTTATTTATAACGACTACATGTAGGTAAGATTGGTTTGTTGATTGTAGAAGTTAAGAGACTTGATCTTGAAAGATAAGAGACTTAACTTGTTTTACTTGGTTATTAACATTTTGTTAAATGTGTTGTGAAACCTCATTCGTGAGTAATGAGTACTTGGTTTTAAAAAGAATAATGTTTTACTGATTTCGGAAATGAGAATAAGTGTCTAGCAAACCACAGCAGCGCTAATAAAGGAAGGTGTATTGACAATTAACTAATTGTTATTAAAACCAGTAGAAACCTCCATCTGCATAGAAGCTAAGATAAGACAAAATTTTATTACATCTCCTAGATCATGGCTGCTGTAACAAGATTGTTGTAAACAAGAATAAACGGCTCACGTACAAGACATATGTTACTCAATTGTTTTAAAAGAGATTAAGACTATGAGTTATGAAACCTTTCTAAAATGAGAAACTTGAGCATTTGAAATTAGGCAAACTTGAACGTTTGGAAAATAATGTTGTTACTTGATTTTACAAAAGGGAAGTATTTTGGTTTACCTAAATGTGAGTCACTCTATTTTTATACTACGGGTATCGGGTGACCTTTATGAAAGGAATGGATCTCTTAAAAGGGAATTTAACGTACGTAGTACTTTAGGGTTAAAACCAGGACTTTGATCTGAAATGGAAGTACCTTGAGTTGTGTGTAACTTGCCTATCTTGGTTGTTGTGTAACTTCGCCTATGCTTGTTGTGATAGCCTTTGTTGTGCAAGTGTTGATATCGGTGACTTCTTGGGGAGGAGTGGATCTTTTTATAAAAGTCTAGAAGTATGGTAATTTGCTTGAGCTTGTTTGTGATACTTTGGTTGTGCGGTATAATGTTGTTGATGTCACGTGGACATGTCTACACGATCTGCGAATTCGGGGCATGTGGCCATGTGGCGGGGTTGATTACGATATATATTGTTATTGTGGTTACATGGACATGTCTACACCGATGCAGTCGGGGCGTGTGGCCATCTGGCGGGGTTAATCACGATTATTGTTGATAATGTCACTTGGGCGTGTCTGCCGTCTGGTCCGGGGCATGTGGCCATGGGGTGTTATTATTGTTGCATCGTGGGCATGTCTACACCGTCACGAGAATTCAGGGGCATGCGGCCGTGATGCGACGAGATTGATGTTGTGGGCGTGAGACCATGTAGTTATATTGAGTGATGACTTGAGGCGTGAGTCACATTTGGACATATTGTTTTATATTGTGAAGCGTAGTTTGGTTATCATACATGTCTCTGCTTTATATAGACTAGTATGATTTCATTTCTGATATTTTCTGATTTCACATACTTGGTACTGTTATCTTGACCTCGCCGAGGGCTGCGTTCATCTGCGGTAGAGTACATCGATCGTGGATCCTCGCTCTTAGGATCACGGTTCGGCGTATTGAAGCTCCGTTTCTCGGAGGCTTATCTTTTGGTATGTGTTCCACGAGTTGTAGGTTCTTGTACATTCGAGGGTATGGCGAAGTCTGTCCGTCATAGTTGTTGTAAATCTTAGAGGTATGTAATCTTGTTGTGGCGGGGTTGTAAAAAGTTAAAGCTATTCGGGTTTTATGTATATCTTGAAGGCAAGCTGTTTTGGTTGCTGCTTATTTATTTATATCTCTGGTTTCATGGCTTATGTTTTATTTTATTGATTTTCTCGATGTTGTGTCACTAGGGTGCGGGGTAAGGCACGATCACGGGCAGTTCGGTCGTGTGATCTATCGAAAAGAAAAGTTGCCTTCGGCATATATATATACAATTACCCGATAGTGAGCGATTCTGATCCCAAAATCTGCGGGGACTACGGACCTGCAGGAAGTGTAAATACTATGGCGGACGGGGCCGTCATACCTGAATGTACAAAACATCACGACGGGGAGAACCGTACCAAAAGTCGAGCCTCGGAGAAATGGAGCTCTGACACGAGTAAAGATCCTGGGCGAGGATCTACCACTCTTTCCTTTACGTGGCATGAGCGGCCCAGAAGGAGTCGATCTGGCAGTACCAAGTATGTGAAAGTAAGAAATGCAGATATATATACATATATAAAACCATGACACTTTAAAACCAATTTACAATTATGTATGAAAATAGCGAGTTAGCTGCGCATAGTGCCGCATCACAAACAAGAGCAATAATAGGTATCTTGTATGCAGGTATTTTCTAGGCGCGAATGATCGAAGCAAGGCCAATCGCCATAGTATCATTATGCGTGCCTAATCACGGACTCCGCGATCGCATGGGCCACCTAGGCGTGAGGTATTCCTCGCGCCGAGGGTAGCTACTCGCCGGCATCGTCACGGACTCGCGGTCCGCGTGGCCACGTAGACCGCGTGAGGTATCCGCGCACACTAACACGGAACTCCGTAGCTCGCGTAGGTCCCTGGACCGCGTGAGGCATTCCTCGCGTCGGGCGACAACCCCGGTATAATGTGTCGAGGTGGTGGTACAATACTTAACACAATGGCTTATCGTTAAACAACATAAGCACAAATAGAATAACCTCTTTACACAAACATCACAAGAATCGAACACAATGACTTAACGTTGATCAATATAAGCATAACAAGAATAACCTCCTTACATGGCGTCACGAGATACCAACGCGTAGTATCATAACAAGACTATCAAACCAATTTACCATACCTTTAGACAATATTTCAAGCATTGATAAACAAATAATAAAAACCGTTTTCTTATCTTTCTTAAGTCGTTATACCTAACTTCCCATAAAGCTAGTATAACCCTTAAGCTTTTTGTAAAAATCAAGTGTTACATTTCTTCCAAAAATGATTCACAACTTCTTTTGAAATATTCAAGATTCTTATTATTTAGAACTCAAGTCCAAAAGATATCAAAGTAAAACCAAGTTTAGTTTATCACACGTACGTCTATCGTACTTTATATATATTTGGAAAATACCATGCTCAAAGGGATAGGAAGAATCACATACCTCCTCGGCTAAACCCACTTGCCAAGTCGGATATGTCGCGCGCTGAGTGTCAACCTATAATAGTCAAAACATGACTATTAACTTCTAGTTTTTCGTGGAAATTCTTCTAAGTAGGATGTTACACCCCGTAATTCCAAGAGGATGAGATGAGAACGTACGAAAGGAAATAAGATTCGAAGTTGGAAAAAGAAAAAAAAAGTTGGCAGAATATTTTTGGACAGTTTTTCAGTCAACTTAGAAGCAGTGTATCTCCTAGTATAATTGGGGTTTTGTTATACCCCGTAGTTCCGGAGTATGTACGTGAGGACGTACGTACGTTTGTACAAACCCTAATTAGGTTAAGAATGAAATTGTAAGCTTTCGACGGAAAAGATTCCGAACCTTGTGAAGGAAATTCTACGTTTTTAATATTTTTAACCGATTACAGTTTTTCAGAGGCGAAATATTTTGGACCATTAGGAGGCGAAATGTGTCACCCTTAGTTGGCTTAGGTTGGGAAAATGTGGCCTAGTGGGCAAGTCAAATTGGTCAAGTCTTGAGTTGATTTGTGTGAGTGGGAGTAGGTAGAAGTGGGCGTTTTTGGAGAGTTAGTGGAGTCCACGTGGCTCGTTGTTGTGGTGGGCATGTGTTCCAATTTTTGTGGTGGACATATGTCCAAATGTTGTGGAGACACTTGGTTGGAAGACCTCATCTTTCACTTGGATCATAATCTCCGCCTTCCATTTGTTTTGATCTTAGCCCTTGAGTGTTCTATAAATACCCCGCGAGTGAAGACTTCTTCATCCGCTCCTCGTTCCCTAAGTCTCAAAACTCCCTCTCCCTTGTAGTGTTTCTCGTCGAAGCCCTCTCCCCCCTTCCTAGTGGCTTGTAGAGAACCCTCTCCACTTTGTAGAAAGTTGCCTTCTAGTAGTTACTATTCCAAAATACCACAGCCCCAAATCCACTTTTAGTAGTTGAGTAGAAGTTGTTTAGAAAATTCTAAGGGTCTTGGAGCTATCGGACGTGCAATTAGGAGCTAAACCTTGCTCGGGATCGACATTTAACTTGGATAATTTTGGGCTTGTCGAGGTAAACACTTTTGTCATACATTGTAATTGAAGATTACCTATAAGAATAGTTAAGATTTGAGTATAAGATATAGAAGGATATTAAAGAATAGAATTGAACTGTAATCACAGTAGAAGGGTATAAAAGAAGAAGATTTGAACTGTACTTACAGTATACTTGTGTAATATGACGGGTAGGGAAGTACTGCCCGATTTTCCGTAGAATAGAGAACCCTCTACTTAGAATATTCTTCAGTGTAGTCTAGACGTTGATAGACGTATATGGCCTTTATAGATTGAATGTTCTGCGAGTAGCATGTTCTACTTGAAAGGTGGACAAGGCTAATGGGTTATAAGCGGTGGAGCATTTTGCTATTAGTCGATAATCGTCGCGAGGTATGTGATTCTTCTATCCTCTTGAGCATGATATTTTTAAAAGAATATATATGATGCGGTGAGCGTGCGTGTGTTAGCGAGCGTGGTTTCTTTGCGATGTCTTACGACTTGAGTCTAATAATAAAGAATCTTGAAGTATTTCAAAAGAATTAAGAACCGTTTTGAAAGAAGAGTAATACTTGGTTTTAAAAGCTTAAGAGTTATACTAGCCTTATGGGAAGTTAGGTATAACGACTTAAGAAGATAAAAGGCAGTTTGTAATTGTTTATAAACGCCTTGTATTGATTTCGGAAATGAGAATAAGTATCGAACAAACCACTGCAGCGCTAATAAAGGGAAATGTATCAACTAATTAAGTATTATTAAAACCAGTAGAAACCTCCATCTGCATAGAAGCTAAGATGAGACAAAATGATATTACATTTCCTAGATCATGGCTGCTTTAACAAGATTGTTATAAACAAGAATAATCTACTCACACATAAGGCATATGTTTCTCAAATTGTTTTAAAAGGAGAATTATATTATTAAGTGATTAAAACTATGACCTACGAAACCTTTCGAAAATGAGAAGCTTGAGCATTTGAAATTAGGCAAACTTGAACGTTTGGAAAATAATGTTGTTACTTAGGGAAGTGTTTTGGTTTACTTAAAAAGATAGTCACTCTATTTTTATACTACGGGTATTGTGTGACTTTTGTGAAAGAAACAGATCTTTTAAAGAGTTAATGTATGAAGTACTTTGGGGATAAAACCTCGAACTTGTTAACATAAAGTAGAAAGTACCTTGTGTGAATAACTTGATTGTGTTGGTTTGTGATAGCCTTGTAATACTTTCTTGTTGATTTGGTAAGTAAATATGTTAGGATGCTACGTGTGTTAGTATCTTGTGATGTTGTGTAAGGGGGTTATTCTTGTTGTGCTTACGTTGTTAAGCGTTAAGCCCGTTATCTTGTTATTATATCACATACCCTGACTTGGTATCTGAGGGCTTGCCACCCTTGATGCGAGTCATCGGCCTATGCGATCTGTGTGACTATGCGGAGCGGCGGTATGCTCGGGATTGATCATTAGGTGTATTATCCGTCGAGGAGTGCCTTATGCGATGCTGTGATTATGCGGTCTATGTGACTATGCGGTGCGGGAGTCGGGAGGTACAGCGGGCTAGCTACCGTCACGAGGAATACCTCAGCGGGCCTATGTATAACTTTATGCGGAGCGGCGGTATACTCGAGATTAAACAGCGCATTGATCTTGAGGCGAGTGGCGGCTTGATCATGTAGTGCGGTCTAGAAAGACCTCGTGATCTGATTTATGGCATTGTTGATGCTTGTGGGTCTTAGTAGTCGGCTATGCCTTGTACTTACCGTCACGGTTTTATTATGACACAGTGGGACACGGTGTTCATGTGTATTCCTTGGTGCTTTTATATCATAGGCTGGCAGTGAGGAAGGTATTCCACGGGCATGATTGATGTTATGGGCGTGAGACCCATAGTGATGTTTGAGTGATGACTTTGAGGGCGTGAGTCCCTGACTTTACATGACTGCTTACATATTGTGTATCGTAAATTGTTTATGATATATGTCTTTTGTTTTATATAGACTATTATGATTTCATTTCTGATATTTTGATTTCACATACTTGGTACATGTTGTCTTGACCTCCTTGAAATTTGCGTTCATCTGCGGTAGAGTACGCGATCGTCGATCCTCGCTCATAGGATCACGATTCGGCATTTTGGGAAGCTCCGTTTCTCGGGAGGCTTCTCTTTTAGTATAGTCCACGATGTTGTAGGTATTAATGTTCATTCGGAGTATGGCGAGTACATCCCGCCATAGTTGTTTTACTTCCTTAAGTGCTGTAGTTAGTTGTAAAGTTGGGATATAGCTATTTCACTTTGGGTTTATATATATATCTAGAAGGTAACTTTTCCTCGAGATAATGTGTCTCTTTTACATTGTTTCATGTTGTGTTTTTATATTCGATTACTCGATGTATGTCTACTTGGGTGCCGGGTAAGGCACGATCAGGGCAGGTTTGGAGTCGTGACAAAGTGGTATCGAGCCATGTTATCCTCGGAAAGTGTCTGACCGTATCTAGTAAGTCTTGATTATCGGTGTGTTGTGCACGCTGATAATCGAGGAGGCTATATAATATTTAGGATTGGTTTCCATTCTTCTCACTCTTAGATCGTGCCTTAGAGTTGTGTTATAAGTTGGACCCCTAACGTATTTCTTTCCCTTACGATTATGCCTCGCGCCAAACCGGGCCCGAGAAGGCAAAGCGGCGGAGGCTGCGGGTAGAGCACGAGAGGGTTCTGAGGGCGGACCCGATCATCGCTAGGGTGGTGCTTCATTCGGGGATTACTGCGACATCGCCCGAGTTTGCTGTGGCGGCGATTCTCTGCGGCCATGATATATGAGCCTTGGTTCACGGCCAGAGAGAATATAGATTACAAAGGAATGGACACATTACTAGAGATTTTAGCAATCGAGAGAATATAGAGTGCGATATATCAGTCTGACGATTATCTAGTAAAGGGTTGTACAAAGTAGCCCTTGATCGGGCATGGATATTGCCAGCGTGCGAGCTCATGCGCGGCTACGGAGGAACGTAGAGATCGGCGGGTTAACGAATCAGCGAAGAGGGCGGTCGGCGAGGTCGCTGGTAACTTTGAGGCAAATCGCCTCGGCGTGACTGGATATGCACTTCGCTAGTGCGAGTGGTCTCCATAGGGTTCGGGGCGTTCGGGGTATGCGGAGTTGGTGAGCTCGGGCTTGATTCACGGCTATCGTGGGTTCCGGCCGGCGGATTGATGGTTCGGAGAGGAAGGGTGTTAGCGGAGGCCACCCAGCCGGTGTGGCGTTGTGGTAAGTGTCATTGTGGAAGTATGCATCACGACCGAACGAGCCGTGGCGGTGCCTTACCCCGGGCACTCTCGTGATACAACATCAGAGAAAATCAGCGGAAATAAAAACATGAACATGAATCAAGAGACATGATAAATAAACATGCCAACCACAATAGTTGCCTTGGTATATATCATAAATACGACAGTTATCCTTTTACAAACTACGCCCACAGCGTACTACGGACCTGAAGTGACAACAACTATGGCGGGGCGGGGCCATACCTGAATGTACAAGAACCTTGGACTCGGGGTGACATACCAAAAGATAAGCCTCGAAAAGCAGGGCTTCCAACCTGTTGGCGTGATCCTATGGCGAGGATCCTGGCCGATGTACCTCTACTGCGGCATGAGCGGCCCGAAGGAGGTCGTTACAGCGGTACCAAGTATGTGAAACTTAAAAATCGTAAATGAAATCATAACGATCTATATAAAGCGAGAGGCGTATATGATAACAAACTACGATTCCGACATAAGCGATCATGTCAGTCGGGGACTCGCGCCGCAAAGTTATCCCTCGTGCAGTGGAACTCCTTTGGCTGGCGGCGGTCTAGGTATAAATCATGTGGAATCGTGTCTCGGCCCGTCCCGTGGGACTCGATAAAGAATCGGTGGAATCGTGTCTCGGCCCGTCTCATGGGACTCGATGGAGTGGAATCGTGTCTCGGCCCATCTCGTGGGACTTGATAGGTGGAATCGTGTCTCGGCCCGTCGTGGGACTCGATAGGTGGAATCGTGTCTCGGCCCATCCGTGGGACTCGATAAAGAATCATACATAACAGATCAGCGGCCCTCCATCGAGAAGCGGTAGCGAAATACAACACTTGCACAACAAAGGCTATCACCGCGGCATAGGCAAGTTCAACGTCTGACTCAGTACTTTCATTTTATGTCAAAGTCGGGTTTTAACCCCAAAGTACTACATCGTTAAATTCTTTTAAAAGATCGATTCTTTTACAAAGGTCACGATACAGTAATATTAACATAGAGTGACTAACATTTTTAAGTAAGCAGAACACTTTCTTTTTAAAAAATCAAGTAACAACATTATTTTCCAAACGTTCAAGTTTGCCTAATTTCAAATGCTCAAGTCTCTTATTTTAGAAAGGTTTCATAACTCATAGTCTTAATCTCTTTTAAAACAATTGAGTAACATAAGTCTTATGTGTGAGCCGTTTATTCTTGTTTACAACAATCTTATTCTGTGACCATGATCTAGGAAATGTAATACAATCTTGTCTTATCTTAGCTTCTATGCAGATGGAGGTTTCTACTGGTTTTAATAACAATTAGTCAATACATTTCCTTTATTAACGCTGCAATGGTTTGTTCGATACTTATTCTCATTTCCGAAATCAGTAAAACATTATTCTTGTAAAATCCAAGTACTCATTACTCACGAATGAGGTTTCACAACTTTTTAACAAAATTCATAGTCCTTAACATTTCATAAAACGTCATTTATAAGTTAAGTCTCTTATCTTTTAAGACAACAACAAGTATCCTTTTAGAACCCAAATAACTTACTCTTTTCAAAACAAGTAACCTATACTTAAAATCAAGTTACTTCTCTTTTTCCGAAAACAAGTCGTTATAAGTCAAGTCTCTTATCTTTCAAGATCAAGTCTCTTAACTTTCAAAATCAAGTCGTTTATAGTCAAGTCTCTTATCTTTTAAGATCAAGTCTCTTAACTTTCTACAATCAATAAACCATTCTTTTACCTACATGCGTCGTTATAACTAACTTCCCGTAAAGCTATTATAACACCTATGTTTTAAACCAACCAAATCACTTAGCATGTACATCTACCGCCTTACATAGTTCACAACAATCATGCTAGAAAAGATAGGAAGAGGTTCACATACCTGCGACGATTTTCGACAAATAACAAAACGCTCAGTACTTGACGTCGGCTACTCGTAAGCCAGTAGATCACGCCACACGTAGTATACTCATCTAAAATGGTGATAGTACTTCTATCAAACCTTACTCACCATTGAAGACTTATACCAATAAAAGCCCTCTTAATTCTACGGAAAATTAGCGACACTTCCCAGTTTTACTCACTTTTCCATCTTTCTCCAAGGCGAATAACGTAATATATATACCATATATATATATAGGCGTAATAATTAAACAACATAAAGAAGGGATTACACGCCCAACGATAGCGGTTTACTATCACGCGCCATATGATACAATAAGTAAAAAGAAGGGATTACAGCATGGCCGTGTAACGGTTTACTATCACGCCTTCATAACAATACAATAAGTAAAGAAGAGGATTACGCGCCGTGCGGTTTACTATCACGCCTTAACATTACAATAATTAAAGGGATCACGCCCAACGAACGCGATTGAAAAATCTTCCACTTGAAATGTAAATCTGATCCAAAGTAAATGATCCTTAGGTTGGGGTCCTTGGCAACTTTGTCCATTTACTTATCGATTTACTCATTAGTCATCCAACTTATATTTCCATTCTTAATATAAGTTATAGTTACTTTGTTATTAGCTTCTTAGCAAGTAAGATCGTTTTACCATTTTAATGGCAAGCGGCGAATCCTTTCTTTTAACAAGTTAACAAGATCAACTCTTCCAAACTTTAATCCATATATTATATAATCCGTAATATACTTATAATATATGTATAATAACGATTCACAAAGAGGTTTAAGTTCCACTACCTCAAATAGCCCAAAATAATATCCAAGTTCTTAAAGTCGCTCCAAGCAAGTCTTAGCTCCAAATCTTTACGTTCCAATCCGCTACAAGCAACCCGTGAAGCTCTAACCAACTTCTCTTGAGAACCAACTCCAAAGTGAAGAACACTAGGTTCCAATCTTAGCAAGTTTCGGCCAAGGCATGAAAAAGAGGCTAGGGGTGTGAAATCTTTTCCAACTTTTGGTACACAATCTTCCTAACACCTTAGGGAAGAACACTTAAGAGTTTAAGAATTGTTGGACAAAGTTTACTCAAGAATTGGCACCGTAGTGGAGCAACATAAGGGAGAGGGAGGGTTTTCTCAAGTCTTGAAATGGTTAAGTGTGGGAGATTTCATCAACTAGTAGTGTACATATAGGACAACCAAGGGCTAAGATGAAGGCAAGTGTGTGGTTGAGATTGGGGACAAGTGTGTGTGGGTCCCCAGCCACTTGTCCGCAAAAATATCTAGCAAGACTTGGCCACTTGTCTGCCACTTGTCTAGCATAAATCGGCCAAGAGCCACCTAGGGGTGACACGTGTGCCACTCACTGCACGTCAAAATATTTCATCTTAGAAAATATCACTAATGGCCAAAATCTCAAAAACAAGCGGGCCCAAAGCAGTAAATTTCACGAGTGGGCCCGTGACCAATTAGGAAATAAAATTCCATAATTCTCAAATATTCTAAGAAGTCAGAATACCAAATCAGGAATCAATTCCCGTCAACGAACTTTTCCTTCACGATGCGGAAACTTTTAGTCGAAAAATCACGTCTTTCTTCCTTTCCGATATTTGATCGTATTCTCATGCGTGCGTCCTCACATACATACCACGGAACTACGGGGTATAACGATGTCGTAAATCCCGGCGACTTGTTATGCTTGCGGCGGCGGGGGCCGTTTGTGAAATTGTCGAACCAGGTAGCGGATGTAGACTTAGCGCCGGGATCGGTGGCTAGTTAAATCATCCTCGCTAGCTATCATGCCAGGCGGGATTGATTAAACGACAAAGGGTAGTGAAGCAATAGATATGTATATCCTTAACCTACAGAAATTTGTGTGTGTGATAAGATAAGTATATATTAAGTGTTATGTTGGATAGCGTTGTGTTAATTGTGAGCCTTAGATTTTTTTCGTAGAGACCTTAGGCGAGGCCATCTTGAGTAAAAGATTATTTTTATGTTTGACCACTTATCGGAGTGCATAGTATCGTGAGATATGTTTGTGTGATAAATCACGAGTGGTATGAAATGAAAGAGGGTAGTTGAGCTAAGAAGACGGCTGGGTTTTCGTAACTTGATTAGTGAGATTGTTCGGATCGGAAACAAGTGTTTGGTAGCGATAGCAGTCGGGTTGAGGATCGATCGCGGGTCAACCGCGGCTTTGTAATGGTGGGGTCAATTCGAGGTGGTCCGCAAGGTGGTAGGAGTCATGAGGGGTTAGGCCCAGTTTAGTTAACATCTGAGTTTGTGGATCGTTAGACGATGTCGGACCGATGAGTCAGCCATATCTTTGATCGGGACCGTTTACTCGGCAGAGGGTTATGCGAGATGTTATATATCGGGAAGATTGTAAGGCTACATGGGGTCCCTACTTTTACTTATGACCGACAGTGGAGCCCAGGTTACGACTCTTTCTTTTCTGGGGGTTTTACCAGGCAGGGTTAGGAACTCAGGTGAGTATCCGTATCACATTCACCCTCGGGCCAGTGTTTGGATTTCAGGGGTAACTGTGAGGATTGTTGCCTCCTGTTGAGGGAGTGTTTTATAACTACCATTTCAGTATTCGGATGTCGCCTTATGAAGCCTTGTAGGGGCGGAAGTGTAGGTTGTCGATCGATTGGTTCGATGTTGGCAAGATTCAGATAGTGGGTACATACTTGATTCAACAGGATGTGGATAGGGTGAAGCCTATCCAGGAGAGGTTATTGGAAGCTCAAAGTCAACATAAGTCATGCGGATAATCAACATCGACACTTGGAGTTCAGGTTGACGGTGGGTTTTCTTGAAGGTACCACCCCGGAAGGGCATGACGAGATTTGGAAAACAGAGGAAACTTAGCCTGAGGTACTTAGAGCGTTTTAAGATCCTTTGGAGGATAGGCCAGGTTTCCTATAAGTTAGCTTTGCCGTCCGACGTGGGAGGCAGTACGTCCGGTCTTTCATGTTGATATGTTCAGAAGAGTATCGGAGATCCATCCAGAGTGGTCCCCGGTGATGATGACCAAGTTGGAGATAGTAACCCCGAGATTTTGGAAACTGAAGCAATAACAGGAAGGTGGTAAGTTTATTTAGGAAGTGTTCGAGTGTTCGAGGAGGGTACGATGAATAAGAGAATAAGAGTGATCATTACTTTTGTGAAGTAAAGGTGCGAAGGGAATATCTTTTAGACCTTGGGTGGGAGCTTTTGTGATGATAGAGGTAATTCCTCGTGGACTTGGATTTAAGTATTTGCGCATGTTGTATTGTGGCCATGTGTGGCTTTTGCAAACTGTTAAGTTGTGAGGACCTATATCGTTATCTGTCTTGAGAAGGAACATTCAGGACGAATGTTTCTAAGGAGGGGAGAATGTTATACCCCGTAGTTCTGGAGTATGTACGTGAGGATGTACATACGTTTGTACAAATCCTAATTAGGTTAAGAATGAAATTGTAAGCTTTCGACGGAAAAGATTCCGAACCTTGTGAAGGAAATTCTACGTTTTTAATATTTTTAACCGATTACGGATTTTTCCGAGAGACGAAATATTTTGGACCATTAGTGTTACACCCCGTAAGTCCATGACATGTATAAGAGAATGTACGTAAGGAATCAAGACTTGGAAATTAGTACGAAAGGAAGAATTGTTTTTCCGACGGGAAATGTTCCGAACGTCGGAAAGGAAAAATGTTCGTTGTTGAGAATTGAATTCTCAAAATGCATTATTTAAAGAGTATGGAACTCTTAACCTAATGGAAATTTATTTTTCACGGTTGGTCACGTGGGGCCACAGAAATTTTACGTTTGTGGGACCCGAGGTTCTGAATTTTATGAGCGAATGAGAGGCGACACGTGGCACTCCTTCCATATGGCTTGGTCGAAATTGTGTAAGGGCAAAATGGTCATTGACCGTGGTAGAAGATAAGTCTTGAAGCTTGATATTGTTGACAAGTCGACTTGTCCACTAGGCTTGATCAGTGAAACCCATCAACCTCGCGTTTGTGGACATCTAAACCCTCCATTGTGTTTTATAAGGTTAATACTAGTGCAAAACTAGCTCATTACACTTAGAAAAATTGAGAACATTGAGCTTAGCCTAGAAGAGCTCTCGGGTTTAGTCCTCACTTGCAAAATTTTGTAATTTTGTTCCTTTGTCCATGAACTTTAAACCAAGGTTTCTAAGAGTGTTGTAAGGTTATCTCAATAGAAAGATTTGGAAAAATGGAGTTTTCACGTTAGTCAGCGGAAACTAATGGAGTTCTTGACTTTGAAGTTGGAACTTGAAGATGGGTTCTTCGTGGGCCTCAAGGAGTGCTTAGGCGGATTGGAACTTAAGGAAAGGAGCTAAGAATTTCTAAGGCGCGACATTGGATCTTGGAAATGTTAAGGGCTTGGAAAGGTATAAATTTTGTCGTTTTAGTAGTTAAGACTTACTTATTGTTGTAGCTTTGGATTTTAGCAAGCATGTGTTATATAGTATGAAGTTTGATATGTTTATGGGCTATTGGAACCCTAATCCGAAAACTAGCATGTTTAGCTTTAAGATTGGAATTCAAGTTGATTATTAGTTTAAGTCGTCGCATGTTGAATAAAGAAGGAAATTGTAGTTGTTGAAGTTGTTTATGACTAAATAACATGTTGACCTAAGAACTTGAAATTGGAAAAGGATTGGAAAAGACGTAGTGTTATTGGTTATATGTTGGCCGAGAATGGCTAGTGATGTATTATACTAGTTGGTATGATTTGTGGGGCGGAATTTTACACGTATTGTAAGGCGTATAATCCCCTTTGTTTGGTTGTTGTTTGGAGCCTTAAATGAGGCTTGTTGGTTATTGTATTCGGCCTTGAAATAGGTGGCAAAGTGATTAGAAACAAAGGAAGTGCTGCCCGATTTTCCGTAGAATTAGAGACCATATACTTAGTATTATTCTACGTTGAGACTAGAAGTTGATAGTCTTGTTGTGACCATTATAGGTTGACAACCTACGTGCGGCGTATTCGCAGCTTGTGGATATTAGCGAAAGGTATGTGAACTATCTCTCTTCTAGCATGATTCCTTAAGATAAAGAAAATCGTCCTACTCGTAAATGATCCATTCCTTGGTTGTATTTGGATTGCCTAAAGTAGAAATTGTTCTATGTACTTCCTTTGATTGTACTTTGATGTTTAAATTGTAAGTTGTATAATCCATTGCCTTAGTGAAGTTGGATTCTTAAAAGTGAAAGTATTTTACTTAAAGTACATAGAGTCTTGAAAAGGAAGTGGTTTCCAAATCTTTTGGGCTAGTACCTTAGTCTCAAAATCCTAAAGGTCATTATAATGACTTTAGGGGAGTCAAAGGAGTGATTTACTTAATTGTTTTAAAAAGAGGAGAAATGACATGATTTAAGAGAAGTAACTTGTTTTAAGGGTGTGAGTTACTTGAGGTTTAAAAGTAGAAGAAACTTGTTTTCTATACATTAAGAGACTTGAAGTGTTTTGAAAGTTAAGAACTTGATTTGTAAGTATGTGATACTTGGTTTTTAATAGTATAAGTCTCTTGGTTATAAAATGAATGGATATGTCTAAAACCATAAAGGGTTATAACGGCTTTATGGGAAGTTGGTTATAACGGCTTTATGGGAAGTTGGTTATAACGGCTTTATGGAAGGTTTAAAAAGTTGTCTACTTTGAGTATTAGGCATAAGTTGCCTAGATTGTGAAAATTTGGAGTTACTTGATGTCAAGCTTTGAAATGAGTCTTTTAAAAGTGTAGTAGCTTACTTTGAAAAATAGAGATGCCTTGATAAGTACTTTGGCTTGTTAATTGAGAATTATTCTATTTGTGCCTTGATAAGTACTTTGGCTTGATTAATTGAGAATTAGTCTAAGGGTGTCTTGATAAGTACTTTGGCTTGCTAAATGAGAATTATTCCATGTGATGCCTTGATAAGTACTTTGGCTTGATAAATTGAGAATTTGTCTAAGTGTGCCTTGATAAGTACTTTGGCTTGTTAATTTGAGAATTGCCTATATGTGCTGGAAATAGCCGGTTGTGTGCTATTGGTATATCAGTCGTTTCGGGATCATTCCCCGGGTTTGTGGCATTTGGATATTCCGTGGATTTGCTACCCACGATGCGAAGAATACCTCATGCGGGTCCGTAAGGACTTATGCGGGTGAAATAGTCCCATGCGGGCGGGTCCAGCCTATGCGAGGAATACCTCATGCGAGTCCGTAAGGGCTTATGCGGGTGAAATAGTCCCATGCGAGGAAGACCTCACGCGGGTCCACGCGGCCTATGCGGGTGAAATAGTCCCGAGTAGGATGGCTAAATGATCTGCGGGCGGATGGTCTGTTTTGATCATGAGCTTATATTTTATATTGTAAGGATACTACTGTTTACTCTCATTGTTAGTAAGGCACAATGTGTTGTAATTTGATAATCATATATGTCCCCGGATTTGTTTGTGTTACCCTATGATCATGCTTTTACGATGTGGGATTCCGGGGCATGAGACCACGTGGTATTTAGGACACAGGTGGGACTGGGTGTTCATGTATCCTTATTGGTGTTATTACATCATGGACTGCCGGCAGTGAGGAAGGATTCCACGGGCATGATTGATATTATGGGCGTGAGACCCGTAGTTATATTTGAGTAGTGACTTTGAAGGCTGCGTCCACGACTTGATATGTTGCTTATGTATTGTATGCAAGGTTGGATATCATACATGTCTCTGCTTTGATTAAGCGTATGATTTCATTCTGATGCTCTTGTTCACATGCAGTACGTGCCCGTCTTGACCTCGCCCGAGGTGCGTTAATCTGCGAGTTTAGTGCCTTGATTTGGTGATCAGCGAGTGTAAGACCTGCTCGAGTTTTGGATAGCTCCTGCATTGAGTTTATCATTTGGTATAGTTCCTTGATGCAGGCTTTTATGCGATTCACAGTGCAGCGGGGCCTTGTCGTCATATTTGATAAAAACTCTTAGAAGTGCAGTATTCGTATGTAGGATTGGACTGCGTATACGATGTAGTGTCTTTTATTATGTATATTATATGGCAGCCTTATCGGCTTTGCCTTGCGTCCGTTGGTTTTAAAAAAAAAAGAGGTGTTATTTAATTTCGCGGATTTGCTTAGTTGTTAAGGTAGAAGGGTGCGGTAGGGCACGATCCAGCTTGAGGTTGGGGTGTGCCAGTGGTATCGAGCGATCGGTCCTCGGAATGTTTCTGAGCGTGTCTAGTAGAGTCTTGATTATCGGTAAGTTGCGCCACGCCCATGCGAGAGGCTACGGGGCATTTAGTAGTTAGTTTCTATTCTTCTCACTCTATGATCGTGCCATAGAGCATGTGTTAGTAAGATAATTCCTCTCGGCGTATTGTTGTATTCTGATTATGCCTCAGAGAGAACGGCCGCCCTTGAAGGGCAAAGGAGTAGCGAGAGCTACTAGTCGGACTCGAGAGAGTTGATAGGGCTTATGCGGGTTATACGAATATTGTTCATGATCGGCGAGTTCTTCACGCCCGTGTGTTGAGGCCAAACAAGAGCCTCGATTTCTCGATTAAGGGAGACTTTAGGAGTGCATGAAGGAAGCCATTGTGTTATTGACCAAGATAAGCGATGCTGCGATTTCGTCGATAGGAGGTTATTCGGCGGTCTGAGACGGTGTACGAGAGGTAGAGGCGGCGGAGATGCGCAAGAGGCTAGGCCGGTTGGTTATTCCGGTGAGTTTTGGGCGAGTGCCTCGGCGAGTAAGATATTCGTCGACCTACCCGGTACATACCCCGCAGCTCACGGTGGAAGGTGGACCCGAGGTATTTAGGAGCGGTCGAGCTCAGGGTCGAGTTACCGGAAGGCGAGATTTTCTCGATTAAGGCCACCTATTCCTCGGTGTTTGGATGTAGTAGCGTCGTTGGGGAATTGCCGTTATGGCGCGGTCTTTGTTTTTATTGTGGCCGTCAGGGCCATAATGCAGTATGTACTTTTAGAAGGAGCAGGTGAGTGGCTCGGTCTATGAGGCAGTAGTTGGTTCCACTTTCCTCGCGTTGTCGTCCCAGGCGAGTGTTGAGATGTCGGCCGGTGTGGTAAGTCGGTGTGGAGTTTATAGTTACGGCGGTCCTTGAACGCGAAATGGCGTGACTCTTGGGTAGGATCGGGAGCGACATCGCGGGGTTCTGGTATATCTCGATTCTTTTGAATCATGCGTGCATTGATAGATTCAGATTTACTAGCATATATGTTTTCCCTTTGTTGCTAGCGATTGTAAGTGATAGTACCCAGGTAGGGATACCTTGATTAGTAAAGTGAGAAGTTAAGAATGTTGACAAGAATGATAAGTGGCTGAGACTATAGTTATGTAGAGTTCACGGGTTGTAATTACCCATAATAAGTGTAAAGGCCGATAGGGAAGAATGTGCGATAGGAATACTTTGGCTTATGTGACAAACCTCTACAGTGAATGGGAGGATAGGGTAAGAAGTACCTTGAGATAAGAGAAATTTATTTCAAACTAAGAATGAAGTTAAGTGTGACGATGAGTGGGTTATGGACTCATTTCGGGTTAGTCGGTAGTATGGAATGGGGTGATGTCGGCTAGAAATGGTTCAGATTATGTGATAGGGTCCAGGGATGCCGGGCCCAGTTTAGTAAATCGTTATGCGAGTTTGTGGGCCAGCGTTCCACGAACTAGGTCGTAAGGACCGAGAAAAGCCTTAACGGGAATGTAAGTAACAATATGGCCAAGTTGGTTAGTAACTCGAGTTGAGAGCAGAAACAAAATTTGAAATTTTATGCGTGTACTAGATGAGTTTGAAAGTGCGAGAAAGTATGACAAGTAAGGAAAGAAAGGAACCTCTAAGGATCCAGTGTTTGGGAAAAGGCGTAACCTTGAGTTTTGTGAGAAGGGACCACGGACGGAAGGTCCATTATTATGTTCACGTATGTTATGTGGTAGCGTGTGTGGCATCGTTGGTCTTGTGCATTTGATTGATAGGCATAGTATAGAGATTGTCGGAGTTTGTATAGCGTGACAACGACTAAGAACATTCGGGGCGAATGTTTCTAAGGGGAAGAATGTTACACCAGTAAGTCAGGACATGTATAAGATAATATGCGTAAGGAATCAAGACTTGGAAATTAGTGCGAAAGGAAGAATTGTTTCAGGCGGAAATGTTCGAGCGTCGGAAAGGAAAAATGTTCGTTGTTGAGAATTGGATTCTCAAAATGCATTATTTAAAAGTATGGAACTCTTAACCTAATGGAAATTTATTTTCTGGATTTGGTCACGTGGGGCCCACAGAAATTTTACGTTTTGTGGGACCGAGGTTCTGAATTTTATGGGCGAATGAGAGGCGACACGTGACACTCCTTCCACATGGCTTGGTCGAAATTGTGTAAGGGCAAAATGGTCATTGACCGTGGTAGAAGATAAGTCTTCAGCTTGATATTGTTGAGTCAACTTGTCCACCTAGGCTTGATCCAAGTGAAACCCATCCTAACCTCACATTTGTGGACATCTAAACCCTCCATTGTGTTTTATAAGGTTACTACTAGTGCAAGACTAGCTCATTACACTTAGAAAAATTTGAGAACATTGAGCTTAGCCTAGAAGAGCTCTCGGGTTTGGTCTCCGCCATGCACAAAATTTTGTAATTTTGTTCCTTTGTCCACAAGACTTTAAATCAAGGTTCCTAAGAGTGTTGTAAGGTTATCTCAATAGAAAGATTTCGGAAAAATGGAGTTTTCACGTTAGTCGCAAGGCGGAAACTAATGGAGTTCTTCAACTTTGAAGTTGGAACATGAAGATGGATTCTTCATGGGCCTCTAAGGAGTGCTTGGAGCGTATTGGAACTTAAGGAAAGGAGCTAAGAATTTCTAAGGCGCGACTTTGGATCTTGGAAATTTTAAGGGCTTGGAAAGGTATAAATTTTGTCGTTTTAGTAGTTAAGACTTACTTATTGTTGTAGCTTTGGATTTTAGCAAACATGTGCTATATAGTATGAAGTTTGATATGTTTATGGGCTATTGGAACCCTAATCCGAAAACTAGCATGTTTTGCTTTAAGATTGGAATTCAAGTTGATTATTAGTTTAAGTCGTCGCATGTTGAATAAAGAAGGAAATTGTAGTTGTTGAAGTTGTTTATGACTAAATAACATGTTGACCTAAGAACTTGAAATTGGAAAAGGATTGGAAAAGACGTAGTGTTATTGGTTATATGTTGGCCGAGAATGGCTAGTGAAGTATTATACTAGTTGGTATGATTTGTGGGGCGGAATTTTACACGTATTGTAAGGCGTGTAATCCCACTGTTTGGTTGTTGTTTGGAGCCTTAAATGTGGCTTGTTGGTTATTGTATTCGGCCTTGAAAAGGTGGCAAAGTGAGTGAAACAAAGGAAGTCTTGCTAGATTTTCCGTAGAATTAGAGACCGTATACTTAGTATTATTCTCGTTGAGACTAGAAGTTGATAGTCTTGTTGTGACCATTATAGGTTGACAACTTCTCGTGCGGCGTATTCGGCAGCTTGTGGATATTAGCGAAAGGTATGTGAACTATCTCTTCTAGCATGATTCCTTAAGATAAAGAAAATCGTCCTACTCGCCAAATGATCCGTTTCCTTGGTCGTATTTGGATTGCCTAAAGTAGAAATTGTTCTATGTACTTCCTTTGATTGTACTTTGATGTTTAAATTGTAAGTTGTATAATCCATTGCCTTAGTGAAGTTGGATTCTTAAAAGTGAAAGTATTTTACTTAAAGTACATAGAGTCTTGAAAAGGAAGTGGTTTCCAAATCTTTTGGGCTAGTACCTTAGTCTCAAAATCCTAAAGGTCATTATAATGACTTTAGGGGAGTCAAAGGAGTGATTTACTTAATTGTTTTAAAAAGAGGAGAAATGACATGATTTAAGAGAAGTAACTTGTTTTAAGGGTGCGAGTTACTTGAGGTTTAAAAATAGAAGAAACTTGTTTTCTATACATTAAGAGACTTGAAGTGTTTTGAAAGTTAAGAACTTGATTTGTAAGTATGTGATACTTGGTTTTTAATAGTATAAGTCTCTTGGTTATAAAAAGAATGAATATGTCTAAAACCATAAAGGGTTATAACGGCTTTATGGGAAGTTGGTTATAACGGCTTTATGGAAGGTTTAAAAAGTTGTCTACTTTGAGTATTAGGCATAAGTTGCCTAGATTGTGAAAATTTGGAGTTACTTGATTTCAAGCTTTGAAATGAGTCTTTTAAAAGTGTAGTAGCTTACTTTGAAAAATAGAGATGCCTTGATAAGTACTTTGGCTTGTTAATTGAGAATTATTCTATTTGTGCCTTGATAAGTACTTTGGCTTGATTAATTGAGAATTAGTCTAAGGGTGCCTTGATAAGTACTTTGGCTTGCTAAATGAGAATTATTCCATGTGATGCCTTGATAAGTACTCTGGCTTGATAAATTGAGAATTTGTCTAAGTGTGCCTTGATAAGTACTTTGGATTGTTAATTTGAGAATTGTCTATGTGTGCTGGAAATAGCCGGTTGTGTGCTATTGGTATATCAGTCGTTTCGGGGTCATTCCCCGGGTTTGTGGCATTTGGATATTAGTGGATTTGCTACCCGCGATGCGAGGAATACCTAAATGCGGGTCGTAAGGACTTATGCGGGTGAAATAGTCCCGTGCGGGCGGGTCCGACCTATCACGAGAATACCTGCATGCGAGTCGTAAGGGCTTATGCGGGTGAAATAGTCCCGTGCGAGGAAGACCTCACGCGGGTCCGCGCGGCTGTCTGGGTGAAATAGTCCCGAGTAGGATGGCTAAATGATCTGCGGGCGGATGGTCGGTTTTGATCATGAGCTTCTATTTTATATTGTAAGGATACTCTGTTTACTCTCATTGTTAGTAAGGCACAATGTGTTGTAATTTGATTATCATATATGTCCCGGTTGTTTGTGTTACCATGGTCATGTTTTTCTGATGTGGGATTAGGGCATGAGACCCGTGGTATTTAGGACACGGTGGGACTTGGTGTTCATGTATCCTTATTGGTGTTATTACATCATGAATGCAGCGGTGAGGAAGGATTCCAGGCGCATGATTGATATTATGGGCGTGAGACCATAGTTATATTTGAGTAGTGACTTTGAGGGCTGCGTCCACGACTTGATATGGCTTATGTATTTTATCTTGTAGGTTGGCTATCATCACATGTCTCTGCTTTGATTAGTATTATGATTTCATTCTGATGCCTACATTCCACATGCAGTACATTCTTACGTCTTGACCTCCTTGAAGCTGCGTTAATCTGCGAGTTTAGGCCGCCTTGATTTGGTGATCGGCAGTGTAGGACCACCTTTCGAGTTTTGGATAGCTCCTGCTGTTGAGTTTATCATTTTGGTATAGTTCCTTGATGCAGACTTTTATGCGATTCACAGATGCAGCGGGGCCTTGTCGTTATATTTGATAAAACTCTTAGAGTATGTATTCATATGTAGGATTGGACTGCGTATACGGTGTAGTGTCTTTTATTATGTATATTATATGGCGGCATTGTCGGCTTTGCCTTACGTCCGTTGGTTTTAAAAAAAAATGAGGTGTTATTTAATTTCCATGATTTGCTTAGTTGTTAAGGTAGAAGGTGCCCGGGTAGGGCACGATCCGGGCAGGTTGGGGTGTGAGTGGTATCGAAGCGATCGATCCTCGGAATGTTTCTGAGGCCGTGTCTAGTAAGTCTTGATTATCGGTGTGTTGCGCCACGCCCATGCGAGCTACGGGGCGTTTAGTAGTTAGTTTCTATTCTTCTCACTCATGATCGTGCCATAGAGTGTGTTAGTAAGATAATTCCTCTACGGCGTATTGTTGTGTTCTGATTATGCCTCACGAGGAGAAGCGGCCGCCCGAAGGGCAAAGGTAGCGAGAGCTACTAGTCGGACTCGAGAGAGTTGATAGGGCTTATGCCCGAGTTATACGGATGTTGTTCGCGATCGTGAGTTCTTCCGCGAGTGTTGAGCCCGCACGAGCCTCGGTTTCTCGATTAAGGGAGACTTTAGGGTCATGAAGGAAGCCATTATGTTATTGACCAAGATACGATGCTGCGATTTCGTCGGTAGGAGGTTATTCGGCGGTCTGAGGCAGGTGTCACGAGGGTAGAGGGCGGTAGCGGAGATACGCTTAAGAGGCTAGGCCGGTTGGTTATTAGGTGAGTTTTGGGCCAGTGCCTCGGCGAAGTGAGATGTCGTCGGCCTACCCGGTACATACCCGCGGCTCACGGTGGAAGGTGGACCCAGGTATTTAGGAGCAGTCGAGCTCGAGTCGAGTTACCGGAGAGTCGAGGATTTTCTCGATCAAGGCCACCTATTCCTCGGTGTTTGAGATGTAGTAGCGTCGTTCGAGGATTTGCCGTTATGGCGCGGGTCATTGTTTTTATTGTGGCCGTCGGGCCATATTACGGTATGTCCTTTTAGAAGAACGCAGGTGAGGTGGCTCGATCTATGAGGCGGTAGTTAGTTCCTTTCCTCGCGGCTATCGTCCGCGAGCGGTGTTGGATGTCGGCTAAGCGTGGTAGAGTCGAGTGGAGTTTTTAGTTACGGCGGTCCTTGAACGCGAAATGGCGTGACTCTTGGCGGGATCGGGAGGCGACATCGCGCGGGGTTCTGGTATATCTCGATTCTTTTGAATCGTGCGTGCGTTGATAGATTGATTTCGCCCTAGCATATATGTTTTCCCTTTGTTGCTAGCGATTGTAAGTGATAGTACCCGGTAGGGATACCTTGATTAGTAAAGTGAGAAGTTAAGAATGTTGACAAGAATGATAAGTGGCGAGACTATAGTTGTGTAGAGTTCACGAGGTTGTAGTTACCCATGTAATAAGTGTAAGGCCAGAGTAGGGAAGAATGTGCGATAAGAATACTTTGGCTTATGTGACAAACCTCTAGTGAATGGGAGGATAGGGTAAGAAGTACCTTGAGATAAGAGAGAAATTTATTTCAAACTAAGAATGAGAAGTTAAGTGTGGCGATGAGTGGGTTATGGACTCATTTAGGTTAGTCGGTAGTATGGAATGGGGTGATGTCATCTAGAAATGGTTAGATTATGTGATAGGGTCAGGGATGCGGGCCCAAGTTTAGTAAATCGTTATGCGAGTTTGTGGGCCGTTCCCGAACTAGTCGTAAGGACAGAAAAGCCTTAACGGGAATGTAAGTAACAATATGGCCAAGTTGGTTAGTAACTCGAGTTGAGAGCGAAACAAAATTTGAGATTTTATCGTGTACTATATGAGTTTGAAATGCGAGAAAGTATGACAAGTAAGGAAAGAAAGGAACCTCTAAGGATCCGTGTTTGGGAAAATGTAACCTTGAGTTTTGTGAGAAGGGACCACGGACGGAAGGTCCATTATTATGTTCACGTATGTTATGTGGTGGCCGTGTGTGGCGTCGTTGGTCTTGTGCATTTGATTGATAGGCATAATATAGATTGTCTAGGAGTTTGTATAAGCGTGACAGGCTAAGAACATTCGGGGGCGAATGTTTCTAAGGGAAGAATGTTACACCCGTAAGTGCGGGACATGTATAAGATAATGTGCGTAAGGAATCAAGACTTGGAAATTAGTACGAAAGGAAGAATTGTTTCAGGCGGAAAATGTTCGAAACGTCGGAAAGGAAAAATGTTCGTTGTTGAGAATTGGATTCTCAAAATGCATTATTTAAAGTATGGAACTCTTAACCTAATGGAAATTTATTTTTCTGGATTTGGTCACGTGGGGCCCTGCAGAAATTTCGTTTTGTGGGACCCGAGGGTTCACGGAATTTTATGAGCGAATGAGAGAGGCGACCGCGTGGCACTCCTTCCATGGCTTAGTCGAAATTGTGTAAGGGCAAAATGGTCATTGACCGTGGTAGAAGATAAGTCTTCAGCTTGATATTGTTGTGAAGTCGAGCTTGTCCACTAGGCTTGATCAGTGAAACCCATCCTAACCTCGCATTTGTGGACATCTAAACCCTCAATTGTGTTTTATAAGGTTACTACTAGTGCAAGACTAGCTCATTACACTTAGAAAAATTTGAGAACATTGAGCTTAGCCTAGAAGAGCTCTGGGTTTGGTCCTCACTTCGCTGACATTTTGTAATTTTGTTCCTTTATCCACAAGACTTTAAATCAAGGTTCCTAAGAGTTTTGTAAGGTTATCTCAATAGAAAGATTTCTGAAAAATGGAGTTTTCACGTTAGTCGCAAGGTGGAAACTAATGGAGTTCTTCAACTTTGAAGTTGGAACTTGAAGATGGGTTCTTCATGGGCCTCTAAGGAGTGCTTGGAGCGTATTGGAACTTAAGGAAAGGATCTAAGAATTTCTAAGGCGCGACTTTGGATCTTGGAAATTTTAAGGGCTTGGAAAGGTATAAATTTTGTCGTTTTAGTAGTTAAGACTTACTTATTGTTGTAGCTTTGGATTTTAGCAAGCATGTGTTATATAGTATGAAGTTTGATATGTTTATGGGCTATTGGAACCCTAATCCGAAAACTAGCATGTTTAGCTTTAAGATTGGAATTCAAGTTGATTATTAGTTTAAGTCGTCGCATGTTGAATAAAGAAGGAAATTGTAGTTGTTGAAGTTGTTTATGACTAAATAACATGTTGACCTAAGAACTTGAAATTGGAAAAGGATTGGAAAAGACGTAGTGTTATTGGTTATATGTTGGCCGAGAATGGCTAGTGAAGTATTATACTAGTTGGTATGATTTGTGGGGCGGAATTTTACACGTATTGTAAGGCGTGTAATCCCGCTGTTTGGTTGTTGTTTGGAGCCTTAAATGTGGCTTGTTGGTTGTGTATTCGGCCTTGAAAAGGTGGCAAAGTGAGTAGAAACAAAGGAAGTCTTGCTGATTTTCCATAGAATTAGAGACCGTATACTTAGTATTATTCTCGTTGAGACTAGAAGTTGATAGTCTTGTTGTGACCATTATAGGTTGACAACTTCTCGTGCGGCGTATTCGGCAGCTTGTGGATATTAGCGAAAAGGTATGTGAACTATCTCTTCTTCTAGCATGATTCCTTAAGATAAAGAAAGTATGTCCTACTCGTAAATGATCCGTTCCTTGGTTGTATTTGGATTGCCTAAAGTAGAAATTGTTCTATGTACTTCCTTTGATTGTACTTTGATGTTTAAATTGTAAGTTGTATAATCCATTGCCTTTGTGAAGTTGGATTCTTAAAAGTGAAAGTATTTTACTTAAAGTACATAGAGTCTTGAAAAGGAAGTGGTTTCCAAATCTTTTGGGCTAGTACTTAGTCTCGAAATTCTAAAGGTCATTATAATGACTTTAGAAGTCAAAGGTGATTTACTTAATTGTTTTAAAAAGAGGAGAAATGACATGATTTAAGAGAAGTAACTTGTTTTAAGGGTGTGAGTTACTTGAGGTTTAAAAGTAGAAGAAACTTGTTTTCTATACATTAAGAGACTTGAAGTGTTTTGAAAGTTAAGAACTTGATTTGTAAGTATGTGATACTTGGTTTTTAATAGTATAAGTCTCTTGGTTATAAAAGGAATGGATATGTCTAAAACCATAAAGGGTTATAACGGCTTTATGGGAAGTTGGTTATAACGGCTTTATGGAAGGTTTAAAAAGTTGTCTACTTTGAGTATTAGGCATAAGTTGCCTAGATTGTGAAAATTTGGAGTTACTTGATTTCAAGCTTTGAAATGAGTCTTTTAAAAGTGTAGTAGCTTACTTTGAAAAATAGAGATGCCTTGATAAGTACTTTGGCTTGTTAATTGAGAATTATTCTATTTGTGCCTTGATAAGTACTTTGGCTTGATTAATTGAGAATTAGTCTAAGGGTGCCTTGATAAGTACTTTGGCTTGCTAAATGAGAATTATTCCATGTGATGCCTTGATAAGTACTGCGGCGATAAATTGAGAATTTGTCTAAGTGTGCCTTGATAAGTACTTTGGATTGTTAATTTGAGAATTGCCTATGTGTGCTGGAAATAGCCGGTTGTGTGCTATTGGTATATCGATCGTTTGAGTCGTTCCGGGTTTGTGGCATTTGGATATTAGTGGATTTGCTACCCACGATGCGAGAATACCTCGTGCGGGTCGTAAGGACTTATGCGGGTGAAATAGTCCCGTGCGGGCGGGTCCGACCTATCGAGGAATACCTCATGCAGTCGTAAGGGCTTATGCGGGTGAAATAGTCCCGTGCGAGGAAGACCTCACGCGCGGGTCCACTATCACCGGGTGAAATAGTCTCGAGAGTAGGATGGCTAAATGATCTGCGGGCGGATAGTCTGTTTGATCATGAGCTTCTATTTTATATTGTAAGGATACTCTGTTTACTCTCATTGTTAGTAAGGCACAATGTGTTGTAATTTGATTATCATATATGTCCCGGTTGTTTGTGTTACCTATGGTCATGTTTTTCGATGTGGGATTAGGGGCATGAGACCACGTGGTATTTAGGACACAGGTGGGACTTGGTGTTCATGTATCCTTATTGGTGTTATTACATTATGGGCTGGCGGTGAGGAAGGATTCCAGGCGTGATTGATATTATGGGTGTGAGACCCAGTTATATTTGAGTAGTGACTTTGAGGGCTGCGTCCACGACTTGATATATTGCTTATGTATTGTATCTTGTAGGTTGGCTATCATACATGTCTCTGCTTTGATTAGCTATTATGATTTCATTCTGATGCTGCATTCACATACTTGAGTACATTCTTCGTCTTGACCTCCTTGAGCTGCGTTAATCTGCGAGTTTAGTCTTGATTTGGTGATCAGCCAGTCTAGGACCTGCTCGAGAGTTTTGGATAGCTCCTCTGTTCGGGAGTTTATCATTTTGGTATAGTTCCTTGATGCAGGCTTTTATGCGATTCACGATGCAGCGGGGCCTTGTCCATCATATTTGATAAAACTCTTAGAAGTGCGTATTCGTATGTGGGATTGGACTCGTATCTGATGTAGTGTCTTTTATTATGTATATTATATGGCGACGCTTATCGGCTTTGCCTTACGTCAGTTGGTTTTAAAAAAATGAGGTGTTATTTAATTTCCATGATTTGCTTAGTTGTTAAGGTAGAAGGGTGCGGGTAGGGCACCGATCCGCAGCTTGAGGTTGGGGTGTGAGTGGTATCGAAGCGATCGATCCTCGGAATGTTTACAAACCATGTCTAGTAGAGTCTTGATTATCGGTGTGTTGCGCGCCACGCATAAGCGAGGAGGCTCTGAGGACATTTAGTAGTTAGTTTCTATTCTTCTCACTCTATGATCATGCCATAGAAATTTGTGTTAGTAAGATAATTCCTCTCAGCGTATTGTTGTGTTCTGATTATGCCTCAGGAGAACAGCGGCCCTTGAGAAGGGCAAAGGAGTAGCGAGAGCTACTAGTCGGACTCGGAAGAGTTGATAGGGCTTATGCCGGGTTATCTAGGATGTTGTTCGCGATGGCGAGTTCTTCTTCGCGGTGTTGAGGCCGGCACGAGCCTCGATTTCGATTAAGGAGACTTTAGGGTCGTGAAGGAAGCCATTATGTTATTGACCAAGATAAGCGATGCTGCGGTTTAGTCGGTAGGAGGTTATTCGGCGGTCTGAGAGCGGTGTCTGAGGGTAGAGGCGGCCGCGGAGATGCGCAGAGGCTAGGCCGGTTGGTTTGTCCGGTGAGTTTTTGGTCAGTGCGCCTCGGCCAGTGAGATATTCGTCGACCTACCGGTACATACCGCGGCTCACGGTGAAAGGTGGACCCGAGGTATTTAGGGCGGTCCAGCTCCGGTCGAGTTACCGGAAGGCGAGGATTTTCTCGATCAAGGCCACCTATTCCTCGGTGTTTGGATGTAGTAGCGTCATTCGGTAATTGCGTTATGGCGCGGGTCTTTGTTTTTATTGTGGCGTCGGGCCATATGCAGTATGTCCTTTTAGAAGGAGCGGTGAGGTGGCTCGATCTATGAGGCGGTAGTTAGTTCACTTTCCTCGCGGCTATCGTCCGCCGAGCGAGGTGTTGGATGTCGGCTAGCGTGGTAGAGTCGAGTGGAGTTTATAGTTCTGGCGGTCCTTGAACGCGAAATGGCGTGACCTCTTTGGGCGAGGATCGGAGCGGCGACATCGCTGCGGGGTTCTGGTATATCTCGATTCTTTTGAATCATGCGTGCATTGATAGATTCGATTTCGCCCTAGCATATATGTTTTCCCTTTGTTGCTAGCGGTTGTAAGTGATAGTACCCGGTAGGGATACCTTGATTAGTAAAGTGAGAAGTTAAGAATGTTGACAAGAATGATAAGTGGTGAGACTATAGTTGTGTAGAGTTCACGGGTTGTGAATTACCTGTAATAAGTGTAAGGCAGATAGGGAAGAATATGCGATAGGAATACTTTGGCTTATGTGACAAACCTCTAGTGAATGGGAGGATAGGGTAAGAAGTACCTTGAGATAAGAGAAATTTATTTCAAACTAAGAATGAGAAGTTAAGTGTGGCGATGAGTGGGTTATGGACTCATTTCGGGTTAGTCGGTAGTATGGAATGGGGTGATGTCATCTAGAAATGGATTAGATTATGTGATAGGGTCAGGGATGTCGGGCCCAAGTTTAGTAAATCGTTATGCGAGTTTGTGGGCCAGCGTTCCACGAACGTCGTAAGGACCGAGAAAAGCCTTGCGAGAATGTAAGTAACAATATGGCCAAGTTGGTTAGTAACTCGAGTTGGGAGCAGAAACAAAATTTGAGATTTTATGCGTGTACTAGATGAGTTTGAAAGTATGACAAGTAAGGAAAGAAAGGAAGCTCTAAGGATCCGTGTTTGGGAAAATGTAACCTTGAGTTTTGTGAGAAGGGACCACGGACGGAAGGTCCATTATTATGTTCACGTATGTTATGTGGTGGCGTATGTGTGGCATCGTTGGTCTTGTGCATTTGATTGATAGGCATAGTATAGAGATTGTCTGGAGTTTGTATAGCGTGACAACCGGCTAAGAACATTCGGGGCGAATGTTTCTAAGGGGAAGAATGTTACACCAGTAAGTGCGAGGACATGTATAAGATAATGCGTAAGGAATCAAGACTTGGAAATTAGTGCGAAAGGAAGAATTGTTTTAGGCGGAAATGTTCGAGCGTCGGAAAGGAAAAATGTTCGTTGTTGAGAATTGGATTCTCAAAATGCATTATTTAAAGTATGGAACTCTTAACCTAATGGAAATTTATTTTTACGGATTTGGTCACGTGGGGCCCTGAGAATTTTCGTTTTGTGGGACCCACGAGGTTCTGAATTTTATGAGCAGATGAGAGGCGACACGTGGCACTCCTTCCACGTGGCTTAGTCGAAATTGTGTAAGGGCAAAATGGTCATTGACCGTGGTAGAAGATAAGTCTTCGAAGCTTGATATTGTTGTGAGTCAACTTGTCCACTAGGCTTGATCCAGTGAAACCCGTCTAACCTCGCATTTGTGGACATCTAAACCCTCATTGTGTTTTATAAGGTTACTACTAGTGCAAGACTAGCTCATTACACTTAGAAAAATTTGAGAACATTGAGCTTAGCCTAGAAGAGCTCTCGGGTTTAGTCTCCACTTGCTGAAAATTTTGTAATTTTGTTCCTTTATCCAGACTTTAAATCAAGGTTCCTAAGAGTTTTGTAAGGTTATCTCAATAGAAAGATTTGGAAAAATGGAGTTTTCACGTTAGTCGCAAGAGTGGAAACTAATGGAGTTCTTGACTTTGAAGTTGGAACTTGAAGATGGGTTCTTCGTGGGCCTCTAGGAGTGCTTGGGCGTATTCGAACTTAAGGAAAGGAGCTAAGAATTTCTAAGTAGCGACTTTGGATCTTGGAAATTTTAAGGGCTTGGAAAGGTATAAATTTTGTCGTTTTAGTAGTTAAGACTTACTTATTGTTGTAGCTTTGGATTTTAGCAAGCAAGTGTAATATAGTATGAAGTTTGATATGTTTATGGGCAATTCGAACCCTAATCCGAAAACTAGCAAGATTAGCTATAATAATGGAATTCAAGTTGATTATTAGTTTAAGTAAATCGCGTGTTGAATAAAGAAGGAAATTGTAGTTGTTGAAGTTGTTTATGACTAAATAACATGTTGACCTAAGAACTTGAAATTGGAAAAGGATTGGAAAAGTCGTAGTTTTATTGGTTATATGTTGGCCGAGAATGGCTAGTGAAGTATTATACTAGTTGGTATGATTTGTGGGGCGGAATTTTACACGTATTGTAAGGCGTGTAATCCCGCTGTTTAGTTGTTGTTTGGAGCCTTAAATGTGGCTTGTTGGTTATTGTATTCGGCCTTGAAAAGGTGGCAAAGTGAGTAGAAACAAAGGAAGTCTTGCCCGATTTTCCGTAGAATTAGAGACCGTATACTTAGTATTATTCTACGTTGAGACTAGAAGTTGATAGTCTTGTTGTGACCATTATAGGTTGACAACTACGTCTGGCGTATTCGGCAGCTTGTGGATATTAGCGAAAGGTATGTGAACTATCTCCTCTTCTAGCATGATTCCTTAAGATAAAGAAAGTCGTCCTACTCGTAAATGATCCGTTCCTTGGTTGTATTTGGATTGCCTAAAGTAGAAATTGTTCTATGTACTTCCTTTGATTGTACTTTGATGTTTAAATTGTAAGTTGTATAATCCATTGCCTTTGTGAAGTTGGATTCTTAAAAGTGAAAGTATTTTACTTAAAGTACATAGAGTCTTGAAAAGGAAGTGGTTTCCAAATCTTTTGGGCTAGTACCTTAGTCTCAAAATTCTAAAGGTCATTATAATGACTTTAGAAGTCAAAGGTGATTTACTTAATTGTTTTAAAGAGGAGAAATGACATGATTTAAGAGAAGTAACTTGTTTTAAGGGTGTGAGTTACTTGAGGTTTAAAAGTAGAAGAAACTTGTTTTCTATACATTAAGAGACTTGAAGTGTTTTGAAAGTTAAGAACTTGATTTGTAAGTATGTGATACTTGGTTTTTAATAGTATAAGTCTCTTGGTTATAAAAGGAATGGATATGTCTAAAACCATAAAGGGTTATAACGGCTTTATGGGAAGTTGGTTATAACGGCTTTATGGAAGGTTTAAAAAGTTGTCTACTTTGAGTATTAGGCATAAGTTGCCTAGATTGTGAAAATTTGGAGTTACTTGATTTCAAGCTTTGAAATGAGTCTTTTAAAAGTGTAGTAGCTTACTTTGAAAAATAGAGATGCCTTGATAAGTACTTTGGCTTGTTAATTGAGAATTATTCTATTTGTGCCTTGATAAGTACTTTGGCTTGATTAATTGAGAATTAGTCTAAGGGTGCCTTGATAAGTACTTTGTCTTGCTAAATGAGAATTATTCCATGTGATGCCTTGATAAGTACTTTGGCTTGATAAATTGAGAATTTGTCTAAGTGTGCCTTGATAAGTACTTTGGATTGTTAATTTGAGAATTGCCTATGTGTGCTGGAAATAGCCGGTTGTGTGCTATTGGTATATCAGTCGTTTGAGTCATTCCGGGTTTGTAGCATTTGGATATTAGTGGATTTGCTACCGCGATCACGAGGAATACCTCGTGCGGGTCGTAAGGACTTATGCGGTGAAATAGTCCCGTGCGGCGGGTCCGACCTATGCGAGGAATACCTCGTGCGAGTCGTAAGGGCTTATTGGGTGAAATAGTCCCGTGCGAGGAAGACCTCACGCGGGTCCACGCGGCCTATCACGGGTGAAATAGTCCCGAGTAGGATGGCTAAATGATCTGCGGGCGGATGGTCTGTTTTGATCATGAGCTTATATTTTATATTGTAAGGATACTCTTGTTTACTCTCATTGTTAGTAAGACACAATGTGTTGTAATTTGATTATCATATATGTCCCGGATTAGTTTGTGTTACCACATGGTCATGTTTTTCGATGTGGGATTAGGGGCATGAGACCACGTGGTATTTAGGACACAGGTGGGACTTGGTGTTCATGTATCCTTATTGGTGTTATTACATCGTGAATTTCAGCGGTGAGGAAGGATTCCACAGGCGTGATTGATATTATGGGCGTGAGACCGTAGTTATATTTGAGTAGTGACTTTGAGGGCTGCGTCACGACTTGATATGTTTGCTTATGTATTGTGTCTGTAGGTTGGCTATCATACATGTCTCTACTTTGATTAGTGTATGATTTCATTCTGATACTTACTGTTCGCATGCGATGCGATGCCCGTCTTGACCTCGCCCGAGGCTGCGTTCATCTGCGCGAGTTTAGTCACCTTGATTTGGTGATCGACATGTGTAGGACCACCTTTCGAGTTTTGGATAGCTCCTACTGTTCGGGAGTTTATCTTTTTGGTATAGTTCCTTGAAATCTGAGCTTTTATGCGATTCACAGTGCAGCGGGGCCTTGTCGTCATATTTCAGTAAAACTCTTAGAGGTCTGTATTCATATGTGGGATTGGACTCATGTACAGTGTAGTGTCTTTTATTATGTATATTATATGGCAGTCTTGTCGGCTTTGCCTTGCACGTCCGTTGGTTTTAAAAAAAAAAGAGGTGTTATTTAATTTCCGCAGTTTGCTTAGTTGTTAAGGTAGAAGAGGTGCGGGTAGGGCCTGATCCTGAGCAGGGGTCGGGGTGTGACAATTAGGAGGGCGACATGTGTCACCCTTAGTTGGCTTAGGTTGGACGAAAATGTGGCCTAGTGGGCAAGTCAAATTGGTCAAGTCTTGTAAGTTGATTTGTGTGAGTGGGAGTAGGTAGAAGTGGACGTTTTTTTGGAGAGTTAGTGGAGTCCACATGGCTCATTGTTGTGGTGGGCATGTGTTCCAATTTTGTGGTGGACATATGTCCAAATGTTGTGGGAGACACTTGGTTGGAAGACCTCATCTTTCACTTGGATCATAATCTCCACCTTCCATTTGTTTTGATCTTAGCCCTTGAGTGTTCTATAAATACTCCCCCTTGAGTGAAGACTTCTTCATCCACTCCTCGTCCACAAGTCTCAAAACTCCTCTCTCTTGTAGTGTTTCTCGTCAAGCCCTCTCCCCCTTCCTAGTGGCCAGTGAGAACCCTCTCCACTTTGTAGAAAGTTTCCTTCTAGTAGTTACTATTCCAAAATACCACAGCCCCAAATCCCTTTTAGTAGTTGAGTAGAAGTTGTTTAGAAACTTCTAAGGGTCTTGGAGCTATCGGGCGTGCAATTAGGAGCTAAACCTTGCTCGGGATCGACATTTAACTTGGATAATTTTGGGCTTGTCGAGAGTAAACACTTTTGTCCTTATTATAATTGAAGATTACCTATAAGAATAGTTAATATTTGAGTATAAGATATAGAAGGATATTAAATAATAAATTGAGCGTAATCACGGTGAAGGGTATAAAGAAGAAGATTTGGTATCTTACATGGAATTTGTACTTACAGTGAACTTGTGTAGTATGGCGGGTAGGGAAATCTTGCCCGATTTTCAGTAGAATAGAGAACCCTCTACTTAGAATATTCTTGGTGTAGTCTAGGCGTTGATGAGCGTATATGGCCTTTATAGGTTGAATGTTACTGCGAGTGGCGTATGTTCTACTTGAAGGTGGACAAGGCTAAGCGGGTTATAAGCGGTGGAGCATTTTGCTATTAGTCGATAATCGTCGCGAGGTATGTGATTCTTCTATCCTCTTGAGCATGATATTTTTAAAAGAATATATATAGTGCGGTGAGCGTGCGTGTGTTAGTGAGCGTGGTTTCTTTGCGATGTCTTACGACTTGAGTCTAATAATAAAGAATCTTGAAGTATTTCAAAAGAATTAGAAGCGTTTTTGAAAGAAGAGTAATACTTGGTTTTAAAAGCTTAAGAGTTATACTAGCTTTATGGGAAGTTAGGTATAACGACTTAAGAAGATAAAAGGCAGTTTGTAATTGTTTATAAACGCCTTGTATTGATTTGAAATGAGAATAAGTATCGAACAAACCAACTGCGGCGCTAATAAAGAAATGTATCAACTAATTAAGTATTATTAAAACCGGTAGAAACCTCCATCTGCATAGAAGCTAAGATGAGACAAAATGATATTACATTTCCTAGATCATGGCTGCTTTAACAAGATGTTATAAACAAGAATAATCTACTCACACATAAGGCATATGTTTCTCAAATTGTTTTAAAAGGAGAATTATAATATTAAGTGATTAAAACTATGACCTACGAAACCTTTCGAAAATGAGAAGCTTGAGCATTTGAAATTAGGCAAACTTGAACGTTTGGAAAATAATGTTGTTACTTAGGGAAGTGTTTTGGTTTACTTAAAAAGATAGTCACTCTATTTTTATACTACGGGTATTGTGTGACTTTTGTGAAAGAAACAGATCATTTAAAGAGTTAATGTATGAAGTACTTTGGGGATAAAAATCCGAACTTGTTAACATAAAGTAGAAAGTACCTTGTGTGAATAACTTGATTGTGTTGGTTTGTGATAGCCTTGTAATACATTCTTGTTTATTTGGTAAGTAAACATGTTAGGATGCTACGTGTGTTAGTATCTTGTGATGTTGTGTAAGGGGGTTATTCTTGTTGTGCTTACGTTGTTAAACGTTAAGCCCGTTGTACTGTTATTATATCACATACCCCCCGACTTGTTATCACAGGGCTTGCCACCGCGATGCGGGTATATCGGCTATCGCGGTCTGTGACTATGCGGGCAGCGGTATGCTCGGGATTGATCATTCGGTGTATTATCCGTCGAGGAGTGCACTTATGCGATGCGTGTGACTATGCGGTTTATGTGACTATGCGGACTGCGGGAGTCGGGGAGGTACAGCGGGCTAGCTACCCGTCACGAGAATACCTAAATGCGGGCTATGTGGCTTTATCACGGGCGGCGGTATACTCGAGATTAAACAGCGCATTGATCACGAGGCGAGTGGCGGCCGATCATGTAGTGCGATGCAGAAATACCTCGTGTCTGATTTATGGCATTGTTGAGTGCGTGGGTCTTAGTAATCGGCTATGCCCGTACTTACCGTGCGGTTTTATTATGACCACGGTAGGACTGGTGTTCGTATGTATTCCTTGGTGCTTGTTATATCATGGGTGAAGCGGTGAGGAAGGAATTCCAGGCATGATTGATATTGTGGGCATGAGACCCGTGGTTATATTTGAGTGATGACTTTAAGGCGTGAGTCCACGACTTGACATATTTGCTTACATGTGTGTATCGTAAATTGTTTATCATATATGTCTTTTGTTTTATATAGACTATTATGATTTCATTCTGATATTTTGATTTCACATACTTGGTACTGTTATGCTTGACCTCCTTGAAGTGCGTTCAATCTGCGGTAGAAGTACGCGATCGTCGATCCTCGCTCGTAGGATCCGATTCAGCGTTTTAGGAAGCTCGTTTCTCCTGAGGCTTATCTTTTGGTATAGTCACGATGTTGTAGGTATTAATGTTCATTCGGGGTATGGCGGGGCCACGCCATAGTTATTTTACTTCCTTAAGTGCAGTAGTCCGTTGTAAAGTTGGGATATAGCTTGTTCACTTTAGGTTTATATATATATGCGAAGGCAACTTTTCCTCAGATAAACTGTGTCTCTTTTACATTATTTCATATTGTGTTTTTATATTCCGCTGATTACTCTGATGTATGTCTACTTGGGTGCCCGGGTAAGGCACCAGTCACGGGCCCGGGTTCGGGTCGTGACAGGTTTTGAGGTGTTTCAAAAGCCTAATATGAATTTCATTGAGTCTAGTTTCCAACGCAACAAACCGCTCGTCAATAGGACATCGGAGTAGAAAGTTATGGACGTTACAAGATCGGTGTGAGCAGAGCGAGTCGGCGCGGCCGAGCTGAAATTATGCGAAGTGCGAGCGCGGCTCGACTGCGAGGCAGCGGCGGGGCGGGATTTTTTGCGGGAATATGGTAAAGATAGAAGATATTTGTTGTAAAGGACCCCTGGGTGGGTGACAAGTGTCCCCCCAACTTGTGGAACAAGATAAAGGCTATATAAGACATGTCTTGCTAGATTTAAATCATTTGCAAGACTTCACCCAAATCTTCTCTTCTCTTCTCTTTTCTCTCAAATGGTTAAAACCCTAGGCCTAAATGAGATTTTTGGAAAGACAACAAGAAGGAAATATGTTGGCAAGCTTATAGGAGATTAGTAGAGATGATTTTAGCGGGAAGAAGAATTTCAAAAAAGATGAGCTAAAGTTGCTAAGGATCGACTTGTAATCTTGGAGAATTGTTGGGCTAAATGAGGTATAATCTTCGTCTTACTTTTGTAATTGAAGATTCCATGTTTTTATAAGTTAGAAATGATCATGTGATATGTGTTATGAAGATTGATAAGTGTTATGGAAATTTGGAAGCTCAAATCCGAAAATGACATGTTAAGCCATTCGAAATTGAAATACAAATTGGTCGATAATTAGACTCGTCGCATGTTTACCTACTTGAGGATTGTAGTAGTTATAATCAATTGTGGCTAGATAACATGTTATATTAAACCACTTGGATTGAAAAGGGATTGGAAACGAATTTGTATTGTTGTCCCTAATTTGCCGAATGGACATTGTATTTTGGACTTGTGTGATATCAATTGTGGGGCGGAATTTTACACGTCTTGTAGGCGTGTAATCCCCTATTGTTAACTACTTTGTTGAGCCTTAAATGTGGCGAGTTTGGTTATTGAATTCGGCCTTGAAAAAGGTGGCAAAGTATGTAGAAACAAAGGAAGTGATGTCCGATTTTCCGTAGAAATTTAGTAGCTTTGCACTTGGAATATTCTCGTGCGAAACTAGAAGTTAATAGACGTACTATGGTCATTATAGGTTGACATATTACGTACGGTGAATTAGACTTAGCAAGTGGATTAAACCGAAGAGGTATGTGGAACTTTCTTATCTCTTGAGCATGAATAAGTTGTAAATGTATAATGCGGTGAGCGTCTGAAGATTTTGACAATCTAGTCCATTTGATATCCTTGTCTTATTTTAAGAATGTTCAAGTTGGTTGAGTTAGGGAATTAACTCACTTGTGTAAATATTAAGGATATCTTGGTTTTCAAAAGTTAAGAGACTTTAAGTATATTGAAAGTATTTTTGATACTTGTTTTGTTGGAAAGTTTAAGTCTCTTGGTTATAAAGAAGAATGTATGTTTCTAAGGTATAAAGCTAGTATAACGACTTTATGGGAAGTTGGTTATAATAGCTTTATGGAAGGTTAAAAAGAGTGATTTACTCTAAGTAATTTAAGTATGATAAATGACTTGAAATAATGAAAGGCAAATTGATTTAAAGGCATCAATTGCTTAAAGTTTTAAAAGAAAGACGTCACTTGATTTAGAAGCCTATAATTTTATTTCTAAAAGGTATTGTGACTTGTCTTGAAAAGTAGTTATGACTTGATACTATGGTTATTAGTGTCTTGGAAGTTTTGTATGAAAAAGAGTCATTTTAAAAGAGTAGAAGTATGTAGTACTTTGGGTTAAATTCCCGGATTTTCATAAAATACATGTTAGTGCCTTAAGTAAACTAAAATGAGAGTGTACATGAACAAGAATAATAAGAAGTTAGGGGATTTCTTAACTTGCTTATATACGGTATGATAAGCCGGTAGTGCTTATGTTATGTATGATAAGCCGGTAGTGCTTATGTTATGTGTGATAGCCGGTTTGTGCTAGTAGTATGTTATTCATTCTGGGTCGTTCCGGGTTTGTAGCATTGCATATTACGTGGATTTGCTACCGCGATCACGAGGAATACCTCATGCGAGTCGTAAGGGCTTATGCGGGTGAAATAGTCCTATGCGGCGGATATAGCCTATCGAGAATACCTCATGCGAATCTACCACGACTATCACGGGTGAAATAGTCGTGCGAGAATACCTCATGCGGGTCCTGCGACGACTATCACGGGTGAAATAGTCGGGAGTAGGATTGATTAATGATCTTTGCGGGCGGGTGGTCTGCTTTGATCGTGAGCTTCTTATTTTCATGTTGTAAGTATACTCTTATTTACTCTCATTGTTAGTAAGGCCTGATCTATTAATTGAGTTATCATACTGTCTCGATTTTATATTAGACTTATGATTTCATTCTGATGCTGATTTCACATATTTAGTACATGTTGTCTTGACCTCCTTGAAGTGCGTTCATCTGCATGAGTAGAGTCTGATTCTTGATCCTAGCTCTTAGGATCCTGTTATTGTTGAGAAGCTCGCTTTGTTAGGAGGCTTATCACAGTATGGTCGGTTGTTGTACATTCGAGGTATGGCGGGGCCTGTCACTTGAGTTGTTATTCTTAAGTGCGTAGTCACGTTTGTGGATTGGGTTGTAAAAAAAAAATGTCTTGTTTTATTACGTATATTTCACGGAAGGTGGCCTTATCGGCTTATGCATTATTATTTTATGTTTAAGCATTTTATAAGTTGTGTATGTTCATTGCTATTCTCGATGTATCACGAGAGGGTGCGGGTAGGGCACGATCGCGAGCTTGAAGTCAGTCGTGACAAAGTGGTATCAGGCGATTAGTCCTCGGAAAGTGTCTGGACCGTGTCTAGTAGAGTCTTGATTATCGATGTGTTGTGCACCACATCTATGTCGGGAGGCTGCGAGACATTTAGGATTGATTTCCATTCTTCTCACTCTAAGATCGTGCGATAGAAGTGTGGTTAGGGTCGTCTCTCCAGAAGTTATGTTGTTTGCACTACGAGAAAGCGTGATGACCGGGAAAGATTATGTGGATTGCATATCGGGTTGGTAATGTTTGTAGTATAGTTGGTATTGGGACATCTGACTATACGTATTTAAATATGGGGTCACGTATGTGTTGCCTAGGATGATTTTAGATTACCAGGATTTGGTAAGGACTAAATAAATAACGGGAAGGTATGAACAGTTAAAGAACTCTCATCAAGGTTTTACATGCTAATTTGAGATAATTATGTGATGATGAGTTGTGTGAAAATGAAATGGACCCTTAAGAGGTTAATTAAGGGACTTAATGGAAGACTATGTTAATAAATTGAGCTACGTAGTGGGATTTCGAGAATGGTACGGGTGAGATCCGTATGGAGTAAGTATGGTTGTTGTGGACAAGACAACCCGATTATAGTTATGAGAAGTTAGTGTACCCGTTTATGGGTGGGATCAGTTGATAGTACACTCGCTACGTGGCGAGTCACGAGTACAAGCAGTCTAGTTAATCGTTTCTGGGTTCGTGGGCGTGTTCCACGAGAACCAGGTTATCGAGCCGGAATCGGCCTTATATTATTTAATTTAGTAACTCCAAAGTGGAGGCGAAATTAGTATGGAATTTATGTCGTATGCTAGTATAAGTTTGGAAATCTGAGAAGAAATGCGACCGGTGAGAAGAGAGCAACCAAGTGTAAAGAAATAAAGCTGAATCCATGAGGACGCTTTGAGGTGACTACACGTGAGTGTTGGGTGGTAGTGGCGGGTAGATAATTGCGTAATGATCTGATCGTTGGACCTAGCGGTATTATAATGACATAGAGGTCATTATGAGTACGGGCTAGTTGGCCTCTTGTTATGCCAACGTTGACTGCAGAGAGAGATTGGCTCGATACCAGTTTCCCGGTAAGCCGGTTATCGAGTGGAAAGGAAGAGAAGTGGTGGTAACCAGTGAATTATCCTTCCTTATTTGGCATTGTTGATTTTCATAAGTCTGTGTGACTTTTTCATTTAAGGTAAATTGACGCTGATAGTAAGTAATAATTGAATTTGAAGGAATTTATGTTAAGTGCCCTTGGAGGTACTTGGAGTTGGTTTGGTGTGGCGGTCAGGGCCACGACCTTCCGGATAATTTCAGGAAAATGTACAAGGCAAGAATAAAATAAATCACAGTCTTTGCGGCGGAAAGTGAGGAGCATCTTTGGTAGGTTGGACAATCTACACGAACTTAAAGCGGTGCGTGATGATTAGATAATTACTAGACCCTTGAGAGGACCTGTGATTAGGGTTGTGACTCGAGAAAGTTTAAGAAAAGGAGATAAGTTCTCTCAGCGTAAAAGGGCGGTTTCGTATTATGGGGTTATGTGTACCCGTATTTGCTAGGCCGAGGATAATGAGGTAGTAAGGTCTTTAGTATCGTCATGCCATGGGTTCTGATTGTAGATAGCAGGGAAAAGTGTTGTGTTGGGGTAATTAAGAGCAGCGTCTGAATTGGTTGAGGAAGTATCATAAAGATATAAATGCAGGTTGTACGCATGTATGAAACTGCATGATTATGAATCAAGATAGAAATACTTTTGCTAATAATAAGCCTAAGGTAAGGATATTGCCAGAATGATAAAGGAGAATACGACTATGGTTATGTAAGTTGCACGAGTTATGATTACCCCAGATTAGTGTAAAGACCATTAGTAAATAATGGGAAGTAAGAACATTTCGAGAAAATGTGGTAACACACAGCTATTATCTCTGGTACAGGAGAGAATAATAGGATTGTTACTTGAGATCGAGAAACCTCTCCCAAATTGTGATTGTGATGAAGTCTTAGCCATGAGGCAAGCAAAGGAATTAAGTCTAAGTTTAGTGACCAAGTTTGGTTGCAACAGAGAAAGGGATGAGATTAAGGATACCCGAATATTTCGCAGGAATGAGAAAGGCTTCCAGTTATTGGAAGATAAGTTGACTCGACTACAGTTCTAACACCTCACGAAAGACTAGAGGTTAGAGTTATTATGATAACACATTGGGTGTTGGGCTAGGTTGTGTCTTGTATGACCCGATAAGAGATAGAGCTTATGTTTTCCGGTAGTTAGGGAAGCGGGGAAAAGAAATTCGCCACTCGCGATTTAGAGTTGGCGGCGATTCATCGTGCCTTGAAGATTTGGGGCATAGCGTATATATAGACTTCATGTGAATATTTATGCGACCACAAGAGTCTCGATATATCTTAGCGAGCGATTGAATTTGCGACAACGGCGGTGGGTAGAGTTATTCAAGGATTGTGATATCGATATCTATACCACGAGGAAAGCCAAGGCGATTAAAGATACTCTTAGTCGCGGATCTAAGGGTAGTATGCGAGATGGGCAGCCATATAGGCGGGCGTGGTGGTGAGATTCTTGATTCTGAGCCTAGGGGTTCGATTATTTGTTCAAGGATAATGGAGCTTTAGATCAGAGAGGTTGCGAGTCTTCCTTGTCGAAGAGGTAAAGGCGACAATATGAGGATCGATTATGATATGATATCGAGATCGACTCTCGAAGAGAAGAGCATGTTTGTGTAGCACGGATAAGTCTTTGTGTTATGAAAAAGTTTGTGTGTGCCGATGCGCGGGACTTGTGCAAGTTTTAGGGAGGCAGTGCTTCTTGCTTTATTTTGTTAAAGTCGACAAGATATATCATGGCCTCGGATGTATGTATTGGTAAGATGGCACGAAAAGGGGCGTGCGAGGTTTGTTGTAGTGTCGAGTTAGTAGCGGTCATGGTTGAGCACGAGAAGCCAGTGGGCTATTCTTTGGCGATTGAAATCCCAACCTAGATATGAGAGGTAATTAATATGGATCTTATTCTGAGGTGGCATCGTACTCGGAGGAAGTGCGACTCACAGGGTCATAGTAAATAAATTTGTTGAAAGCCGTAGTGTTCTTCGGATTAGGACCACTTATTGGTGAGGTTTGTGCTAGCTTGTATAGCGAGAGAGATTGTGAGGCTTGCACGGGGTTCCTACGTTTATGATGACAGAGACGGATGAGCTCGATTCACGGATAACCACGGAGGTTTTTGAAGGATTAGGGACCAAGTGAGTCTCGGTGTTGCATTACACCCTCATGCAGCGGACGAGGCGAGAGTGCTATCAAGCGCGAGGATAGGTTGCGGGCTGTGTTCTTGATTTGAGATATGGCGGGAGGGTTAGTTGCCTCTTGTTGAGTTACATCGATATGAGATACCGCTTCGATATTGGATGGCCTGTATGAGGCCTTGTATGTAAGAAAGTGTAGATCGCGATTGGATGGTTCGACATGGCGAGTTGATTATTTAGTCGGTTGATTCGTGAGTGTGGATAAGAAGCTTATCAGGAAAGATTATTAGTAAGATTTGAGTCGTGAAGCTTTATCTGAGATAACAAGCGTCGACACTTGGAGTTCAGGTTGACGTTGTAGCATAAGTATTGTTATGTGGTCAGGTGTGGCCAGGTGTGGCCAGGTGTGGCAAGTGTGATTATGTTGGGTGTATTCAAGGGACTATGCCAATATCCGTTTAGATTGGACTCCGAAAGAACATTCGGGGACGAATGTTTCTAAGGGGGGAAGAATGTTACACCCCGTAATTCCAAGAGGATGAGATGAGAACGTACGAAAGGAAATAAGATTCGAAGTTGGAAAAAGAAAAAAAAAAAGTTGGCAGAATATTTTTGGACAGTTTTTCAGTAAATTTGGAAGCAGTATATCTCCTAGTATAATTGGGGTTTTTAGGTGTTTCAAAAGCCTAATATGAAGTTCATAGAGTCTAGTTTCCAACGCAACAAACCGCTCATCAATAGGACATCGGAGTAGAAAGTTATGGACGTTACAGGATCGGCTGACAGAGCAGGCAGTCGGGCGCAGCGCAGGCTGCGGCTTGCCAGCGGAAAGCTGAAATTATGCGAAATTGCAGATCCATGACTCGGCTGCGGGGCATGGCGGGGATTTTTTGCGGAAATAAGGTAAAAATAGAAGATATGTGTTGTAAAGGACCCCTGGTTGAGTGACAAGTGTCCCCCCAACTTGTGGAACAAGATAAAGGCTATATAAGACATGTCTTGCTAGATTTAAATCATTTGCAAGACTTCACCCAAATCTTCTCTTCTCTTCTCTTTTCTCTCAAATGGTTAAAACCCTAGGCCTAAATGAGATTTTTGGAAAGGCAACAAGAAGGAAATATGTTGGCAAGCTTGTAGGGGATTAGTAGAGATGATTTTAGCGGGAAGAAGAATTTCAAAAAAGAGGAGCTAAAGTTGCTAAGGATCGACTTGTAATCTTGGAGCATTTTTGGGCTAAATGAGGTATAATCTTCGTCTTACTTTTGTAATTGAAGATTCCATGTTATTATAAGTTAGAAATGATCATGTGATATGTGTTATGAAGATTGATAAGTGTTATGGAAATTTGGAAGCTCAAATCCGAAAATGACATGTTAAGCCATTCGAAATTGAAATACAAATTGGTCGATAATTAGACTCGTCGCATGTTTACCTACTTGAGGATTGTAGTAGTTATAATCAATTGTGGCTAGATAGCATGCTATATTAAACCACTTGGATTGAAAAGGGATTGGAAACGAATTTGTATTGTTGTCCCTAATTTGCCGAATGTACATTGTATTTTGGACTTGTGTGATATCAATTGTGGGGCGGAATTTTACACGTCTTGTAGGCGTGTAATCCCCTATTATTAACTACTTTGTTGAGCCTTAAATGTGGCGTGTTTGGTTATTGAATTCGGCCTTGAAAAAGGTGGCAAAGTATGTAGAAACAAAGGAAGTGCTGTCCGATTTTCCGTAGAAATTTAGTAGCTTTGCACTTGGAATATTCTCGTGCGAAACTAGAAGTTAATAGACGTACTATGGTCATTATAGGTTGACATACTACGTACGGTGAATTGGACTTAGCAAGTGGATTAAACCGAAGAGGTATGTGGATCTTTCTTATCTCTTGAGCATGAATAAGTTGTAAATGTATAGTACGGTAGGCGTCTGAGATTTTGACAATCTAGTCCATTTGATATCCTTGTCTTATTTTAAGAATGTTCAAGTTGGTTTAGTTAGGGAATTAACTCACTTGTGCAAATATTAAGGATATCTTGGTTTTCAAAAGTTAAGAGACTTTAAGTATGTTGAAAGTATTTTTGATACTTGTTTTGTTGGAAAGTTTAAGTCTCTTGGTTATAAAGAAGAATGTAAGTTTCTAAGGTATAAAGCTAGTATAACGACTTTATGGGAAGTTGGTTATAATAGCTTTATGGAAGGTTAAAAAGAGTGATTTACTCTAAGTAATTTAAGTATGATAAATGACTTGAAATAATGAAAGGCAAATTGATTTAAAGGCATCAATTGCTTAAAGTTTTAAAAGAAAGACGTCACTTGATTTAGAAGCCTATAATTTTATTTCTAAAAGGTATTGTGACTTGTCTTGAAAAGTAGTTATGACTTGATACTATGGTTATTAGTGTTGTCACGACCCGAACCCGGGCCCGTGACTGGTGCCTTACCCCGGGCACCCTAGTGATACAACATCAGAGAAAATCAGCGGAAATAAAACATGAACATGAAATAAGAGACAAGATAAATAAACGGGCCAACCAAGCAGTTGCCTTACATCATATATACATAAATACCGAACAATTATCCTTTTTACAAACCACACTTACAGCGATTACTCTGGACCTCTAAGATTTATACAACAACTATGGCGGGGCGGGGCCGCCGTACCACGAATGTCTGAGGACTTACGGACTCGGGGTAACATGCAAGATAAGCCTCGAAGGAACGGAGCTTCCCAGAGCTGAAATGAGATCTAGCGAGGATCGGCAGATGTACTTCTACCTATAGAGGCCACAGGCACCTATTAACATCTTTAGATCTCGGCGTAGAATATTCTACGAGAAAATTCGGCACCTCACCCAGACGGCGTAAATCTCCTCTATCGAGGCTACCAAGCCAACCGAGGGGTTAACACGTCTACCGGGCGTGTACAATTCTACGATAATCTACACAAGTCTTGTAATACATTCCTATGTAATTACGATTCGATTCTCTTCTTTAAATTCGGGCTTAAGTCGCGAAGACAACTGCGTAAGTATTGTCGAGCTTAAGTCAAAAGACATTGCGCACAACTATGTACTCTTCTATATATAGTATACTTTAACTATATATTCCTCTGACATGTAATTCCTAATTACAATAGAAGGTCAAGAGTGTTTACCTCGATAAGCCCAAAATTATCCAAGTTATATGTCGATCTGAACAGCGTTTAGCTCTACTCAGGCGCTCGATCCGTTCCAACCAACCCAGAAGTTCTAACCAACTTCTACTTATAACTTCAACTACGGGTGAAGATTTACTTAGGGTTTCGTTTGTGGCTAAAGGAAGTATAATAGTATTTTACGGGCTTTTGTATAAGTGTAACCTTGGGAATACTACAAGGTATTTGGGCGAGGTATTTGGGCATTATAACACTACTAGGAGAGTATTTCTATACCACAAGGGGGTATTTATACGAGACAACAAGGGTGGGGTACCCTGCTAGGAGCACCCTGAGGGGAGGAGGCCTCGGCAAGACTCTCAAAGGAGGGGAGAGTTGGGCGAACTCGACACTAAAGGGGAGAGATTTTTAACACTTAGAAAAGATTTTGGATGAAGAAAGTTCATCACTTAGAGGGTATTTATAGGTCAAGCAAAGGCCAACCAATGGCCAAGATCAAGCCAAGTGTTAGGCAAGTGTAGGGCTAGGATCAAGCCATGTGCACCTTATCCATCTACCACCAACTTGCACAAATATCCTACAACCCAAAGCCACCCTTTTCGTCCCATTTTGCCGCCTTCCTTCCAATTAGAGGGTGACAAGTGTCGCCTCTCGTTGGTCCAAAATGTTTAGTCTCTCGGAAAAATCCGTAAAATAATTAATGACATAGCGGAATTTTCCCTACGAAAGTTGTGGAAACGTTTAAATCAACGACTCCTTTTGGTAGTTATGCACAAATTCGAACCTATGCCTACTTTAAGGCTCAAATTGAATCGTCGCCCGCGTACATACTGGAAATACGGTATAACATTCTCCTCCTTAGAAACATTCGTCCGAATGTTCCTTCTGAGCGGATAACGATAAAGTTCCTCTTAACTTTAAACAAATTTCCAATGCCACGCATGGCAACAAAGTAACTGCGTTCTCTCCTTCCTTACTCGTCGTGCCGCTTCCGAATACTTGAACTCTTCTCATATCGTACCACACTTGATCATCGCTTTAGTTCCAAAACTTTGGAGTCACTACCTCTAACGGTCATCCTACTAACGCGATCTCCGCCAAGACCATTCCGGCCTTCACGATCCGCACGGTCGAACATAACCACGAACTCATCTGACGGTCATCTAAACTTGGGCCTAGCACCCTCGTGACCCTACCACTGGCGGGACCACCCGAGCTGACCCCATCTCGAAGCAGGCGCGGGTTGGCCCTCAACATGGCGAACCCGACCACTTAACGCGTCAAGCTCTTGTTCCCGATCCGGAACAATCTTACCTATCTGGTCATAAGCTACCACTTCCATTTACCTACCGAGAAATTTCCCACTGTATACTTATACATTGGACAAAGATTACATGAGATCTTGTACTCAAGACGGCCTTACATCTAAGGTCTCAGCGTAATATATAAAGGTTCATCATTTCTCACCCCAGCTTACCCTTTTCACTAACGAGTTTCTAAATCACATTTTAGCACAAAGCTATCCGAACATAACACTTAACACATTATCATAGCATCGATACATACAAGTCTCTAGAGGGTTAAGGATATGCACGAAAGTAGGCGGTTCAAGGACCGCTAAAGCGGGAACTTCCACGCGACCTCTCGTGGCGGCCGGTGTATGAACATCTGCCTTCTTTGTGGAAGGTGAAGAACCCATGGCCCGATCTCGTAGTGCTGTGCTATCCTACAGCGCTACCCACAGTGAGACAGTTTCTCCCAAAATGGCCTGCTCGCATGTAAAACAAACTCCGGACTAGCACGACCTCACGCTGTGGAGTCTACCACGTGATCCGCAACGAGGTAGGGGTGGCTTGGTGGTTAACACCCTGCTCTCCGAAAATCTGAACCCTTGGAGCCACGACGCTCACGAAAACTCTGGGCGCTACGAAGATTGTAGAGGACCACTCTGTCTTGGCGGAGCGCATAACTAGTCTGCTGCGAGGCGATGCGCCTCGAAAATCACCAAAGGACCTGCTGTGCGGCCTCTTCTGCGACCTTGGTCGCCGTCGATTTCTCGCTCCTCGCCTCAGTGCATAAGCTGCGCATGCGGGCAATGTCCGTGCGGTGAGAGCTACACCGAACAACTCTGCTAGGTAATCATCGAGCCTGTAACATGTCGGTGCACTCGATCCTCCATACTAGCTACCAGCGAGGCGTCTGGGCGATGAGTCGAACTCGCATTGTACTCGAGAAATGCGCGGATTGCAGCCATGACACCAAAAATGCCGGCCCGAGCCTGCCATCTGTGGAGGCAAGAAATGTGCAAGAAAGGCCTCGAGAACTGCGTCCATAAAGTGGAAGTGCATGCTCTCCGGGACAGCTCGCGAATCAAACCGATCATTGCGGTATCCACGGCCGATGCGAACCTAGGACCACCGACTCGGTCTCCGATGCCTTGATCACTCTCGTGATCCGTATGGCATCGGATGAATTCCTGCGGATCATCCCGGGCCTCGACCCGTAAAACTCTGGCGGCCTACAACTCGAGAAAATCCGTAGCCTCGAACTATCTCGATCTAGGGTGAACCACTGGTGCTCTTTGGGCTAACTGCGTCCGGCCTATCCTCAAGTCAGCCTGACCACGGCCGTTCGCGGGCCAGCTCGGCGTAACTCATCTCCTCTGCTCCGGTGCGGGTGGAGGCTCAGTCTTGTGGTCTCTGCCATTGCTCTGCTCATGACTCCTCTGCCTTGCCGCCATACGGGCGGGTTGCCTTACGCGGAGGCATAAGCGGTACAAGCGAAGTATGTCGGAGGGTCGATCTTATTACGGCTCTAAGGCACGATTCTCGGAATGAGAAGAATGAAACCAACCACTAAATGTCCTGTGACCTCACGATTATAGATGTGGTGCACTGCACACCGATAATCAAGACTCTACTAGACACGGTGCGTAGACACTTTCAGAGGACTAGCGCTCACGATACCACTTTTGTCACGACCGAACCGGGCCGTGTTGGTGCCTACCGGGCACCTAGTGATACAACATCGAGAAAATCAGCGGAAATAAAACATGAACATGAAATAAGAGACAAGATAAATAAGCGGGCCAGCAAAGCAGTTGCCTTCATCGTATATACATAAATACGACGGTTATCCTTTTACAAACCACGCTTACACGGTGCTATAGACCTCTAAGATTTATACAACAACTATGGCGGACGAGGCCCGCCATACCACAGATGTACAAGGACTTACGGACTCGGGGTAACATGCAAAGATAAGCCTCGAAGGAACGGAGCTTCGAGGCATTGAAATGAGATCCTAGCGAGGATCGGCAGTAGATGTCTTCTACCTATAGAGGCCATGGCGCGCTATTAACATCTTTAGATCTCGGCGTAGAATATTCTACGAGAAAATTGGCGGCACCTCCCCACAGCGTAAATCTCCTCTCTATCGAGGCCGGCTACCAAGCCAACCGAGGTTAACACGTCTACCGGGCGTGTACAATTCTACGATAATGCTACACAAGTCTCGTAATACATTCCTATGTAATTCTGATTCGATTCTCTTCTTTAAATTGGGCTTAAGTCGCGAACAACTGTAGTAAGTATTATCGAGCTTAAGTCAAAAGACATTGCCGCACAACTATGTACTCTTCTATATATAGTATACTTTAACTATATATTCCTACAACATGTAATTCCTAATTACAATAGAAGGTCAAGAGTGTTTACCTCGATAAGCCCAAAATTATCCAAGTTATATGTCGATCACGAACAGCGTTTAGCTCTACTCGGCGCTCGATCCGTTCCAACCAACCCTTAGAAGTTCTAACCAACTTCTATAACTTCAACTACGGGTGAAGATTTACTTAGGAGTTTCGTTTGTGGCTAAAGGAAGTATAATAGTATTTTACGGGCTTTTGTATAAGTGTAACCTTGGGAATACTACAAGGTATTTGGGCGAGGTATTTGGGCATTATAACACTACTAGGAGAGTATTTCTATACCACAAAAGGGGGGTATTTATACGAGACAACAATTTGGGGTACCCTCGGCTAGGAGCACCTGAGGGGAGGAGGAGGCCTCGGCCAAGACTCTCAAAGGAGGAGAGTTGGGCGAACTCAACACTAAAGGGAGGGATTTTTAACACTTAGAAAAGATTTTTGGATGAAGAAAGTTCATCACTTAGAGGGGTATTTATAGGTCAAGCAAAGGCCAACCAATGGCCAAGATCAAGCCAAGTGTTAGGCAAGTGTAGGGCTAGGATCAAGCCATGTGCACCTTATCCATCTACCACACCAACTTGCACAAATATCCTACCTAACCCAAAGCCACCCTTTTCGTCCCATTTTGCCGCCCCTTCCTTCCAATTAGAGGGTGACAAGTGTCGCCCTCTCGTTGGTCCAAAATGTTTCGTCTCTCGGAAAAATCCGTAAAAATAATTAATGACATAGCCGGAATTTTCCCTACGAAAGCTGTGGAAACGTTTCGTCGAAAAACGACTCCTTTTGGTAGTTATGCACAAATTCGAACCTATGCCTACTTTAAGGCTCAAATTGAATACGTACACCCTCACGTACATACTCTGGAAATACGGGGTATAACAAGTGTCTTGGATGTTTTTTATGAAAAAGAGTCATTTTAAAAGAGTAGAAGTATGTAGTACTTTGGGTTAAATTTCCGGATTTTTATAAAAGACATGTTAGTGCCTTAAGTAAACTAAAATGAGAGTGTACATGAACAAGAATAATAAGAAGTTAGAGGATTTCTTAACTTGCTTATATACGGTATGATAAGCCGGTAGTGCTTATGTTATGTATGATAAGCCGGTAGTGCTTATGTTATGTGTGATAGCCGGTTTGTGCTAGTAGTATGTTATTCATTACGGGGTCATTCCCCGGGTTTGTGGCATTTGCATATTCTGTGGATTTGCTACCCACGATCACGAGAATACCTCATGCGAGTCCGTAAGGGCTTATGCGGGTGAAATAGTCTATGCGGCGGATCTGACCTATGCGAGGAATACCTGCGGGTCTACCACGACTATCACGGGTGAAATAGTCCCATGCGAGGAATACCTCATGCGGGTCCACACGACCTATGCGGGTGAAATAGTCCCAGGAGTAGGATTGATTAATGATACTGCGGGCGGGTGGTCCTGCTTTGATCGTGAGCTTCTTATTTTCATGTTGTAAGTATACTCTTATTTACTCTCATTGTTAGTAAGGCCACGATTATCTTATTAATTGAGTTATCATACATCTCGATTTTATATTAGACTTATGATTTCATTCTGGTACTTTGATTTCACATATTTGGTACATGTTGTCTTGACCTCCTTGAGGGCTGCGTTCATGCTGCAGTAGAGTCTGAGTTGTTGATCCTCGCTCTTGGATCAGCTTTGTTCATTTGTTGAAGTTCCTTTATTAGGAGGCTTATCACTGGTATGGTCGGTTGTTGTACATTCGGGGTATGGCGGGGCCTGTCATACGGTTGTTATTCTTAAGTGCATGTAGTCACCTTTGTGGATTGGGTTGTAAAGAAAAAAAATGTCTTGTTTTATTACGTATATTTCACGGAAGGTGGCCTTATCGGCTAACTTTGTTGTTATTTTATGTTTAAGCATTTTATAAGTTGTGTATGTTCATTTGCTATTCTCGATGTATCACAGGAGGGTGCGGGTAGCGCACGATCGCGGGCCGGGTCGGAGTCGTGACATAGGACTTCTCTTAGTCTACGGAAAATTGGGCGACCTCCCGTTTTACTCAATTCTCTATTTTTAACAAGGCGATAATAGTAACCAACGTGGCGCAATAATTCCGATAAGTAAGGAAGGGGTAACACGCCCAAAGCGGGCGTGATTAACAACCTCGCCTTCATAACAACAATAAGTAAAGAAGGGGATTACACGCCCAAACGGTGACGCGGTTTACTATATCGCCTTCATAATAACAATAAGTAAAAAGAAGGGGATTACACGCCCAAACGGTAACGCGGTTTACTATCTCGCCTTCATAATAACAATAAGTAAAAAGAAGGGGATTACACGCCCAAACGGTAACGCGGTTTACTATCTCGCCTTCATAATAACAATAAGTAAAAAGAAGTTCAAGTAAAAAGCCCAAAGTAGATACGATCCTTAAGTTGGGGTCCTTGGCCAACTTTTACATTTTACTTATCCAATTACTTCATTAGTCTTTCAACTTATATTTCAATCTTTATATAAGTTATAGTCCATAATATACTTCCAATATATGTATAATATCCTTATATACATAATAATCAAATTCACAAAGAGTTTAAGGTTCATTACCTCAATACTAGCCCAACAATATCCAAGATTTTAAAGTCGTTCCAAAGCAAGTCTTAGCTCCAAACCTTTGTGCTTTAGCTCCAATTTCTTGTGTTTCAAATAACCATGAAGCAAACCAGTACACTTTTATCCAAACTTATAGGAATCAGACAAACTACGTGAAGAAACACCCGATTGCTACCTGGGTCTCCAGCACGTTGCTGCACCAATACAGTAACGTTGCTGCTTGTTCTTTGGAGAAAAAATGTTACTACTAAATTGTTGAAGGAAATTATGAATGTTATGTTCTTTGCTAAAAAATAAAAGTGCTGGAACGATTTTGCTACTTGAAGTAGTACACTTAAAGTGATATGCTGCCACTTTAATTGATAAGCAAAGGATACATAGCCCCTCTTTAATCCTTACAAGGATATCACATGCATAAGTGATAGGAACGTCCTCCACCTAGCCAATATTGGCGGTGGGGGCATTTGGTATTGGCACGTGCACCAACGTGTCCCCTAATTAAATAAATGACTTCCCTCCGTAATTCATCAATTATACACATAATTAATTTTCGATCCCAATTCACTTAAATTCTAAAAATTCATAAGATCTTCGCATACTCGATGTCATAATTTGTAATATAACATTAGTCCACCACCTCTTTTGCGGATACACAACTATTATTATTAATTCTTATCGTCACACTTGTACATCCAAAAATTATTCCGGGAGCACATTGTTTTTGTATACTAATTTCCGTATTGGCATGTGTAATATTCTTTTCTTCCAATACTTGAATCATGTTTCCTTAATTGCGTTCTCTAATTATCGCCATAAACTTACGAGGTGTAACATCCTTCCCCCCTTAGAAACATTCGTCCTCGAATGTCCATTGTAAGTATTATGCTAGAAATGTTTTGGCAGAGTCTCCTTTATAACTATGCCTATCCACGATATCCGACAAACCAGCGGATGCCACATCCTTCGTCAGTAATCTCTAACACGATGATCAAGTATGGATACGGGACTTTCCTCATGTCTGACTCCTCTGTCACTGGACATCATATACGGGAAAGACTGCGGAAGGATCTCGATACAACTACGTAGCATCGATATGTGAAATACTGGGTGTACTGCTTTCAAATCAGATAGTAGATCTAACTCATAGGCAACCTTTCCTATAGTACTAATGATCTGGTAAGACCCAATGTACCTTGGGCTAAGCTTCCCTTTCTTCCCAAACCTCATCACGCACCGCCATGGGTGATACCTGAAAAAACCTAATCGTGACTTGAACTCCAAATGTCGGCCGATGATCTGCATCGACACATCGACTCTGGTGTCGATAACCGCTCTGGATAAGCTTTACCTTATCCACTGCTGTGAACCAAATGCGGACCGACTAATTGAACCTACCCACGTTGAACCAGCCTATCGGTGACTTGCACTTCCTCGTATAAGGCCTCGTAGGCGTCATGCGGATCTTTGGAGTGGTAGCTATTATTATACGCAAACTCTACTAGGGGCAAATGATCTTCCCAGCTACCCCTGAAATCAATAACACAGGCTCGCAGCATATCCTCAAGTGTCTGGATAGTGCGCTCTGCACATCGTCGATCTGAGGATGGAATGCGATCACGAGGCTCACTGCGTCCTAATCCGCCACGGAAAGACCTCGAAGTTAGCGTGGCCCGGGCTCCTCGGTAAGATATGATAGATATAGGGACCCCATGCAGTCTCACGATCTCTCGGATGTAAAGTCTGGCGTAATCCTCGGCCGAAAAAGTCGTCCTGACGGGAAGAAAGTGGGCTGATTTCGTCAGTCTGTCGACGATAACCCAGATAGAATCATGCTTCCTCTGAGTGCAAGGTAATCCTGTAATGAAGTCCATGTTGATCACCTCCCACTCCCATGTCGGAATCTCTATAGCCTGCACAACCGCGGGCCTGCGGTGCTCTACCTTGACCTGCTGACAACTCGGGCACTGAGCAACAAATTCTGCAACGTCTCTCTTCAGGCCGTCCCACCAATACATAGATCTGAGGTCGTGGTACATCTTTTTCGACCCCGGATGGATAGAAATGGTAGCGGCGTGTGCTACCCCTAGAACTCATTGCCGAAGTCTGCGATATCTGGAGCGCACAACACGCCCTCAAACCTTAGCACCCGTGGTGCTACCTCAGAGACCCTTCCCCTGCGAAGAGCCTTATCACGATATCGTGCCATGCAGGATCCTCATCATCGCCTTTTCACCTCGCCGGCGATGGAAGACTGACAGCGTCTCGAACCCGAACCCGCTACTATCGGAATCAATCAATCGGACTCGAGGCTCGCTGGCGATGTAACTCGCGGACCATGCCCGCCGTATCTGGTGAACATCGATAAACTACCCATCGACCTACGACTAAGGGCATACGCCACTCGTTGGCCTTCGCGGTGGTATAAGATATCGACATCATAATCCTTGAGTAGCTCGACCACCGTCTCTGCATGAGTTCGACTCCTACGGTGAAGATATCTTGGAGGCTCTTGTGGTCGGTGTAAATGTCCACGTGAACTCCATACAAATAATGTCTCGGATCTTTAAAGGCGTGAATTACCGCCGACTCTAAGTCATGTGTGGGGTAATTCTTCTCGTGTTTCTTGGTGTCGAGATGTGTGCGCCGAGAACCGGGCAGATTCGGTGCCTTACCGGGCACCCTAGTGATACAACATCGAGAAAACCGGCGGAAAATAAAACATGAATCATGAAACAAGAGATATAATAAATAAGCAGGCCAACCAAGCGATTGCCTTGGTATATACATAAAACCCGACAGTTTAATCCTTTTACAACCACCGCCAGCGATTACTCTGGACCTCTAAGATTTACAACAACTATGGCGGACGGGGCCCGCCATACCACGAATGTATAAGCATCTACGGACTCGGGGTAACATACCAAAGATAAGCCTCGAAGGAGCGGAGCTTTCAATCTGTTGAAAGGTGATCCTAAAAGCGGGGATCGACGGCCGATGTACCTTTTACTGCGGCATGAGCGGCCCGAAGGAGAGTCGATCTGACAGTACCAAGTATGTGAAAGCACAAATCGTAAATGAAATCATAATAGTCTATATAAAGCAGGAGACATGTATGATGACTTAACTACAGTATATAACATATAACCAGTTACATCAAGACAGTGACTCACGACCTCCAAATTATCAATCGTGCCCGTGGAATTTCTTCCTCATTCTTGCGATTTATGATATAACAATACCAAGGATTATACATGAACACCATGTCCCAATGTGTTATAAAAACCGTGCAGGACAAGTATAACTACGGATCCGACCGTACCAATAATACAATGCAACCAAAACACGGCCGTCACGGAAAGTCACGAGCCGACTCAGGATACCAAGGCGGTCACGCGGTGGCCGGGGCAAATCTGGTGACCACGAGGACGAAGGCCGTATCACGAAACCGTCACTATCTTGAAGCGGGGCAAGTCACGGTGACTACCGGATACCAAGGCGAATCGATCACGAGGCAGGCGATGCGAGCCGACCACCGGATACCCAGGCCGAACAGTAAGAAACCTCAACCAGTCAATCGGCCCTCTATCGAGAGACGCGGTAACACAGAAACACCACACTTGCACAACAAAGGCTATCATCACAAGCATAGGCAAGTTTCACAACAACAAGCATAGGAATGTTTCACCACAACAAGCATAGGCAAGTTTCACATCACTCAAAGTACCTTCATTTTATGCCAAAGTCCGGGTTTCAACCCTAAAGTACTACGTACGTTAAATTCTTTAAAAGAGATCCATTACTTATCAAAGTCACCCGATACCCGTAGTATTAGAATGACCAACCCACATTCCTTTTCAAAATCAAGTAACAACATTCTTTTCCTAAGTTCCAGTTTGCCTAGTTTCAATTACTCAAGCTTCTCATTTTCAAATGGTTTCATAGTTCATAAACTTAATCACTTGGTTCCGTTTTAGAACAATTGAGTAATATAAGTCTCACGTGAGAGTAGGTTATTCTTGTTTACAACATTCTTATTACAGCAGCCATGATCTAGAAAATGTAATATCATTTTGTCTCATCTTAGTTTCTATGCAGATGGAGGTTTCTACTGGTTTTAATACAATTCATCATTATTCAATACATTTTCCTTTATTAACGCAGCAGTGGTCTGTCGATACACATTCTGATTTCCGAAATCAGTAAAACATTATCCTTTAAATAAAACCAAGTACTCATTACTCACGAATGAGGTTTCACACAAACATCCACATTAAAACAAATAAGTTAAGTCTCTTATCTTATAAGATCAAGTCTCTTAACTTCTAACATCAGTAAACCATTTTCTTTACCTTTCTTAAGACATTATACCTAACTCCCCATCAAGCTAGTATAACTCTTTTTAAAACCTTTAAAACCAAGTGTTACTCTCCCTTCAAAACGATTTAGAAATCTTTTGAAATACATCAAGTTCTTTATTATAACTAGCGATTTATAATTCACATCGATTACCTTTTAAAACCACAAAGTATTTTCTTACCTACATAAAGTTTTATAACGACTTCCCATAAAGCCGTTATAACACTTTATGTTTTAAGAACAATCAAACCTGATTAACACGTATGCGTCTACCGTACTACATAGTTCACCCATATCATGCTAGAAGAGATAGGAAGAGGTTCACATACCTCGCGGCGATTTAACGACAATAAGCAAAATGCTCCAAGTACTACAACGCTAGCCCTTTCCACTCCTCGAGTAGAATACGCTACTCTTAGTACTTTCACCTATAAAGGCCACAAACGTCTATTAAATCTTAAACACACGTTCCCATCTTTCTGAGAAAATTCGGCACCTCCCCGCAAGCGTAAATCTCCTCTCTATCGAGGTGGCTACCAAGCCAGGGGTTAACACGTCTAACTGGACGCGTACAATTCTACTACACAGTAATGCTACATAAGTCTACTGTAATACAACCCTAGGTAATTACGGTTGATTCTTCTTTATTATCCTTACATGTGATTCTTGTTCAATTCTTCATTCTTGAGCTTAAGTCAAAGACATTGCCATAATACTAAGTTGATTCTATATATAGTATATAACACTATATATTCAACACTTATGTAATTTCCAATTACAATAGGGGACAAGATATTTACCTCGATAAGCCCAAAATTATCCGAGTTTAAAGTCGCTCTCACGAGCAAGGTTTAGCTCTCCTCCGAGTGCTCGATCCGCTCCAAACAACCCTTAGAAGTTCTACGCAACTTCACTCCATACTTCAACAACGGGTGAAGATTTTCCTTAGGGTTTCGTGTAGAGGCTAAGGAAAGTATAATCGTATTTTAGGGTTTTTCGTACAAAGGGTACTTTGGAAAGTACTACAAGGTATTTGGGCTAAAGTATTTTGGACATTATAACAATACTTAGGAGAGTATTTCTATACCACAACAAAGGGTATTATCTGAAAACAACTAGGCTAGGGGGTACCCACGGCCAAGAGCACCATGAAGGGAAAGCTTTCGGCAAGGGGAAAGGGTGTGGTGGACGAATTTCACAAGGGAGGAAGAGAACTTGACTTAGGCAATTTGTGGATGAAGAAAGTCTTCACAAAGGGAGCTATTTATAGGCCAAGCAAAGGCCAACAAATGGCCAAGATACATCCAAGTGTTAGGAAAGTGTAAGGCCAAGATCAAGCCAAGTGCACCCACAAAACACTCCACAAAACACTCCACAAAACAAGCCACAAAACAAGGCACAAATGGAGGGACCAATCGGCCCAGGCGAAGCCTCCTCTTTGCCGTCGATGAGGTGACAAGTGTCACCCTCCGTTGATCCAAAAATGTTCCGCTCGGAAAAATCCGCAAAAATACTAAATGACATAGCGGAATTTTCCCAACGTAAGTTGGAAAGCGTTTAGTCGTAAACGACTCTATTCGGCACTTGTGCCCAAATTTGAACCAAAGCCAATTCTTAAGGTAAAAATTTATCGTGCGCCTCGTGCATACTACTGGAAATACGGGTATAACATTCATCCCCTTAGAAACATTCGTCGAATGTTCCTTCAAGGTCTCAAAACAACGGCGTCGATATAATCTTCAACTGCTATCGTCTGAAAACAATCATGCCACACGCCACAAAACATCGTTCACTTTTCCCCTTTCGTAGTACTCGTCACGAACACTCGAACTCGTTCTAGTATCCGTACCACATACATCGCCAACGCTTTCCAACCCTCGAGTCACTACCTCGAACTTGGTCATCTCACTAACCTCGATTTCCCTTAAGGCCATTCCGGCCTTCGAACTGATTACGATCGAACGTCCACGAACTCATCGATGGTCATCTAAACACGGGCCTAGCACCTCGTGACCCTACCACTGGCGGGACCACCTGACCCCGACCCGCTGGCCGGGTTCTGGGTTGACCATGAAATGGTCCTCAACCCGACCCCCAATCGCGCCAACTCTTGTTCCCCGATCCGGAACAATCTTACTATTTCACTTCATGAAAGCTACCACTTCCATCTCACACTACCCAGGGACTTACCCTTTTCACTAACCAGGTTTCTAAATCACATTTTTGCACAAAGCTATCCAAACATAACATTAAACACATCAACAACATCAATACAACAAAACTCTAGAGGGTTAAGGATATACCTGAAACTAGGCGGTTCAAGGACCGCTAAGCGGAACTCCACCGCGACCTCTGGGGCCTTAGGTGTCTGAGCATCTGCACGCTACGGAAGGTGAAGAACCCGCTGCTCTAGTAGTCCATGCTATCCTACCGTGCTACCCAGTGGGCGGTCTCTTGCGGATGGCCTGTTGGCGCAAAAATAACAATCTCGAGTTAGTACGACACTCTCCCTTATGAAGCTTTCCAGCGGCCTTTGAGACAAGGGCAACCTCGTCCGCGAGCACTCCTGCTCCACGAAAATCTGAAACCTAGGAGCCCAGGCACTGCTCTGAATATCCGAAGGTCCCGAAAGTAGGGAGGACCACTCTGTCTTGTGAGGTACATAACTAGTCTGGCGAGGCGGTCCGCCTCGAAAGTCACCAAAGGACCTGCTGTTCGCCTCTTCTGTGACTTTGGTCATTCGTCGATTTATCCGCTCCTCGCATCAGTGTATACGCTGCGTGCGAGGCAATGTCCATGCGGTGAAGAGCTACACCAACAACTCTGCAAGGCAATCATCGAGCCTGTAACATATCGGTGCACTCGATCCTCCATACTAGCTACTAACGCGGGGGCGTCGCAAGGCGATGAGTCGAACTCCACATTGTACTCCGAGCGTGCGCGGATTCTGCAGTAACACCAAAAATCTGGCCGAGCCCTCCTCATCCGGGAGGCAAGAAATGTGCAAGAAAGGCCTGCGAGAACTCGTTCCATACGCTGGAAGTGCATGCTCTCCCTGGACAGCTCCCAAGAATCAAACCCGATCATTGCGGTATCACGCGATTGATGTGAACCTAGAGCCACCGACTCGATCTCCGATGCCTTGATCACTCTCATGATCCACAGAATGGCCGGATGAACTCTGCGGATCATCCTCGAGCCTCGACCCATAAAACTCGCGGCCTACAACTCGAGAAAATCCGTAGCCTCGAACTATCGGATCTAGGGTGAACCATCGGTGCTCTAGGCTGCTGCGTCCGGCCTATCCTCAAGTCAGCCTGACCACGGCCATTCGCGGGCCACTCGCGTAACTCATCTCTCCTGCTCGGTGCGGGGTGGAGGCTCAGTCTTGTGGTCTCGCCATTTGCTCGCTCAGAGATCCTCTCGCTTTGCCTTGCCGCCAGGCGGGTTGCCTTTCGCGCGAGCATAGCGGTAAAACGAAACACGTCGGAGGGTCGATCTTATCACCACTACAGGCACGATCTCGGAATGAGAAGAATGGAAACCAATCCTAAATGTCCTATAGCCTCACGATTATAGATGTGGTGCACAACACACCGATAATCCGGACTACTAGACGATGCAGAGACACTTTCCGAGATTAAGCGCTCGATACCACTTTGTAACGCCCGAACGGGCAGTTCTCGTGCCTTACCGGCGCACCCTAGTGATACAACATCGAGAAAACCGGCGGAAAATAAAACATGAATCATGAAACAAGAGATATAATAAATAAGCAGGCCAACCAAAAGCAGTTGCCTTCGGTATATACATAAAACGACAGTTTAATCCTTTTACAACCACCGCCGATTACTCACGGACCTCTAAGATTTACAACAACTATGACGGACGGGGCCGCCATACCACGAATGTATAAGCATCTGGACTCGTGGTAACATACCAAAAGATAAGCCTCAGAAGGAACGACTTTCAATCTGTTGAAAGGTGATCCTAAGCGGGGATCGACACCGATGTACCTTTTACTGCGGCATGAGCGGCCCGAGAAGGAAGTCGATCTGCAGTACAGTATGTAAGCTGTCAAATATTGTAAATGAAATCATAATAGTCTATATAAAGCGAGACATGTATGATGACTAAACTACGATATATAACATATAACGATTACATCAAGACGAGGACTCACGCCTCCAAATTATCACTCGTGCGTGGAATTTCTTCCTCAGCTGGCGGTTTATGATATAACAATACCAAGGATTATACATGAACACCATGTCCCACTGTTATAAAAACCGTGCAGGACAAGTATAACTACGGAATCCGGCCGTACCAATGTCTGATACAACGCAAAACCACGAAGCCGTCTGGGGCAAGTGCGAGACTCACAGGATACCAAGGCGGTCACGCGGTGGCCGGGCAAGTCTGGTGACCACCGAGGACGAGCGTATCACGAAACCGTCACTATCTCGAAGCGGGGCAAGTCGCGGTGACTACGGATACGAGCGAATCGGTCACGAGGCAGGCGGTGCGAGGCGACCACCGGATACCGGGCGAGCGGAAGAAACCTCAACAGTCAATCGGCCTCTATCGAGAGCAGCGGTAACCTGAAACACCACACTTGCACAACAAAGGCTATCATCACAAGCATAGGCAAGTTTCCGCGACAACAAGCATAGGAATGTTTCACCACAACAAGCATAGGCAAGTTTCACATCACTCAAAGTACGCCATTTTATGCCAAAGTCCGGGTTTCAACCTAAAGTACTACGTCGTTAAATTCTTTAAAGAGATCCATTACTTATCAAAGTCACCCGATACGTAGTATTAGAATGACCAACCCATTCCTTTTCAAAATCAAGTAACAACATTCTTTTCCTAAGTTCGGTTGCCTAGTTTCAATTACTCAAGCTTCTCATTTTCAAATGGTTTCATAGTTCATAAACTTAATCACTTGGTTAGTTTTAGAACAATTGAGTAATATAAGTCTCGCGTGAGTAGGTTATTCTTGTTTACAACATTCTTATTACAATGACCATGATCTAGAAAATGTAATATCATTTTGTCTCATCTTAGTTTCTATGCGGATGGAGGTTTCTGGTTTTAATACAATTCATCATTATTCAATACATTTTCCTTTATTAACGCAGCGGTGGTGCATCGATACATTCGATTTAGAAATCGGTAAAACATTATCCTTTAAATAAAACCAAGTACTCATTACTCACGAATGAGGTTTCACACAAACATCCACATTAAAACAAATAAGTTAAGTCTCTTATCTTATAAGATCAAGTCTCTTAACTCCTAACATCAGTAAACCATTTTCTTTACCTTTCTTAAGACATTATACCTAACTCCCATCAAGCTAGTATAACTCTTTTTAAAACCTTTAAAACCAAGTGTTACTCTCCCTTCAAGCGATTTAGAAATCTTTTGAAATACATCAAGTTCTTTATTATAACTAGCGTTATAATTCACATCGATTACCTTTTAAAACCACAAAGTATTTTCTTACCTACATAAAGTATTATAACCAACTTCCCATAAAGCCGTTATAACACTTTATGTTTTAAGAACAATCAAACATGATTAACACGTACGCGTCACCGTACTACATAGTTCACCCATATCATGCTAGAAGAGATAGGAAGAGGTTCACATACCTCGCGACGATTTAACGACAATAAGCAAAATGCTCCAAGTACTACAACGCACTAGCCCTTTCCACTCCTCGAGTAGAATACGCTACTCTTAGTACTTTCACCTATAAAGGCCACAAACGTCTATTAAATCTTAAACACACGTTCCCATCTTTCTACGAAAATTGGCAAGACCTCCCGCATGGCGTAAATCTCCTCCTCTATCGATGTCGGCTACCAATCCAACCAGGGGGGGGGGGTTAACACGTTTAACCGGACGCGTACAATTATAATACACAGTAATTCTACATAAGTCTACTGTAATACCAACCAAGGTAATTCTGATTCGATTCTTCTCTTTATTATCCTTCATGTGATTCTTTTCAATTCTTCATTCTTGAGCTTAAGTCAAAAGACATTGCCATAATACTAAGTTGATTCTATATATAGTATATAACACTATATATTCAACACTTATGTACTTTCCAATTACAATAGGGGACAAGATATTTACCTCGATAAGCCCAAAATTATCCGAGTTTAAAGTCGCTCACGAGCAAGGTTTAGCTCCTCCTCCGAGTGCTCCAATCCGCTCCAAACAACCCTTAGAAGTTCTACGCAACTTCTACTCCATACTTCAACAACGGGTGAAGATTTTCCTTAGGGTTTCGTGTAGAGGCTAAGGAAAGTATAATCGTATTTTAGGGTTTTTCGTACAAAGGTACTTTGGAAAGTACTACAAGGTATTTGGGCTAAAGTATTTTGGACATTATAACAATACTTAGGAGAGTATTTCTATACCACAACAAAGGGTATTATCTGAAAACAACTAGGCTAGGGGTACCCGGCCAAGGCATGACAAAGGGGAAAGCTTTCGGCAAAGGGAAAGGGGTGTGGTGGGCCAATTTCACAAGGGAGGAGGAAGAGAACTTCAAGACTTAGGCAATTTGTGGATGAAGAAAGTCTTCACAAAGGAGCTATTTATAGGCCAAGCAAAGGCCAACCAATGGCCAAGATCCATCCATGTGTTAGGCAAGTGTAAGGCCAAGATCAAGCCAAGTGCACCCAAAACACTCCACAAAACACTCCAAAACAAGCCACAAAACAAGGCACAAAGGAGGACCAATCGGCGAGGCCAAGCCTCCTCTTTGCCGTCAATGAGGTGACAAGTGTCACCCTCCCGTTAATCCAAAATGTTCGTCGCTCGGAAAAATCCGCAAAAATACTAAATGACATAGCGGAATTTTCCCAACGTAGTAATGGAAGCGTTTAGTCGAAAGCGACTCTAAGACATTGTGCCCAAATTTCGAACCAAAGCCAATTCTTAAGGTAAAAAAAATTTAATACGTACGCCCTCACGTACATACTCTGGAAATACGGGGTATAACAAGATGCGTAGGCTATAACCTTGCCCTGCTACATCAACACACATCGAGCGTGCGACGCATCACGATAAATCGTATAGCCGTCTGCCCTCTGGAAGAGTAAGCTGAGGCGATCGTCAACCTCTCCTTTAATGCTTGGAAGCCCTTCGCAAGCATCCGTCGGCTGAAACTTAGCGCCACCGAGTCGGCTTGGTCAAAGTCTTTGAAATGGAAGCAAACTTCTCCACAAACCTCGGTAGTAACATGAGGCCCAAAGCGCTGCTCCGTCGGGGTAGTAGGTCTCGGTCAACACATGACTGCCTCGATCTTTGCCGTATCTACCCAAACACCATCGGCTCCTACCATGTGCCCTAAGAACGCCACCGAAGCTAACCAAACTTCACACTTTGAATATTTGGCATATAAGCTCTTGGTCGGAGGACTCTCGGACCGTCCTCAAATGCTTTGTATGCTCCTGCTCGGCGAGAATACATCAAGATGTCATCGATGAATACTATCACGACGTATTCAAAAATGGTTTGAACACTCGGTTCATCAAATCCATGAATCTGCGGAGCATTGGTCAAGCCAAAAGACATGACCCTAAACTCATAGTGCCCATCTGGGTCGGAATGCGATCCTAGGGATATCAGGCTCACTAGCACTTTGATGGTAACGGATCGTGAGGTCTATTTTAGAGAAACACCTCGCGCCACATGGCGGTCGAACAAGTCATCGATCACGGGAAGGGGTATCTGTTCTTAATAGTCACCTTGTTCAGCTGCATGTAATAAACATACATACGCAACGTCCCATCCTTCTTCTTCACGAACAATACCGGCGCTCCCTAGGGAGAAACACTAGGCCTAATGAAGCCTTTCTCCAGCAAATCGCTCCGTTGGTCCTTCAACTCTCTCAACTCGGCAGGTGCCACTCGGTATGGCGGAATGGATATGCGTCGAGCCCTGAGGATGGTCCACAGGAGTTCATCAGACAGTTACAGCGGATCATGAGAGTGATCAAGGCGTCGGAGACCGAGTCAGAGGTCTTAGATTTACATCGGATGCGCGATACTGCTGGCGGTTCGATTCTTGGAGCTGTCGGGAAGCGGCGCCTCGGCCGTTTGGGGCGAGTTCTCGAGGCATTTCGTTCACTTCTTGCCTCGCGAATGAGAGGACACGGTGAATTTTTGATCTTTGGCGAGAGGCGCACTGATTGAGTACAACGTGGAGTTCGACTCATTAGCTCGGTATGTTCCGCGTTAGTAGCGAATATGGAGGGCCAAGTGCCGCTACGTCCGAGGGCTTGATGACTACTTGGCGAGTCTTGCTCGGTGTAGCTCTTCACCGGGCATGGACATTGCGGCATGCGAGCTCATGCACTTGGGTGTGAGGCGTGAGGTGACGGGTTGTGAATATCGCGAAGAAGGCGGGGCAGCGGGGTCCTTTGGTAGTTCTCGAGGTGGACGACCTCAGCAGCGGAGTAGGTTTGCACCTCAGCCAACTCAGAGCACTCCTACACCATCTTGGTAGGCGGGGTATTCGGTAGTCGGGGCCCGGGACTTGAACTTCGGGGTAGCAAGGTGCTAACCAATCGAGACCACCTTTCTATCAGTGTGTTCGATGTGGGAGATCCCATTTCGGAAATGTAATGCTGCTGCGGGAGTTTGTTTCACTTGCGGCAGCGTGTGGCGAGGTCATGGCAGGGGTGTTAGTTCCAGCGGTCCTCAAAACTGCATTTATGCCATGTCCAGCCGCCAGGACCAGGAGGCGTCGCCGGATGTCATCACAGGTACTTTATGTTACACCCCGTAAATTCAAGGAGTAAGATAAGAACATACCAAGGAATTTAAGAGTTGAAAGTTGATAGATAAGTTGACAAACATGTGTTGGACGGATTTTGAGTTTACCTTGGAGTGTTGTACCCCGGTTGTTAAGAGTTTCGAGGTGTCTAAAAGCCTAATGTGTAGTCCGTTAAATCTAGATCCCAACGCAACAAACCGTTCGTCGATTGGACATCGGAGTCAAAAGTTATGGAAGTTTCAAGTTTGGTGCGCGATCGGCAACGATTTGATTGAAGTGCGCGCGACGCGGAATGCGAGGGCGCGGCGCCGTTTGTTACGAAGTCGCGAGGGTTGCAGCGCTTGTGCGAATCTGAGGCAGCGACATGCGGAAGATTTATTTTGGAAGTGGAGCGCGGCCGGAGCGCGGGCGCGCCGCAGCCGGCCAGCCAGCGCCGCGTGGCGAACGCCGCAGCCGGGCGGCAACGCCAGCGCCGCGCCGAGGCGGGATTTGCGTGATAAGTGACGAAAAAGCGAGGTATTTCGTTTATAACCTATGGGAGGGTGACAAGTGTCCTCCCATCATTTTATCGATAAGTGGTCTATATTAGGGCCAAGTCTTGGAAGACTTGGCCATTCCATTTCATTTCATTTCATTTCCAAAACCCTCACAGAAAAACCCTCTCCCTTCTCTCTAGTTTTGGAAGAAAACCTAGCTTTAGAGGAGATTGTTGGAGCGGCAAGAAGAAAAAGTGTGGGTAAACTTGTGGGTACTGGTGGGAGATTTTGTGAGAAGAGGTGGAAGAAAAAGGGGCTTTTGTGGGCTATTCCTTAAGGTAAAAGTTTCCCCTTTCTCTTGGTTATGAGCCTAAGGCTGTCTTATTTTAGTAGTATAGATGTGAGCCTGAGGCTGTTTTATTTTAGTAGTTTAGAGTTTTGCATAAGGATTTTATATTGTAGTTGTTTAGAGTTGAGCCTGAGGCTGTTTTATTTGAATAGAGTTGGATCTTGTTGTAATTGTTGAAGATGTCTAGGGCTAGATATCATGTTGGACCTAAGAACTTGGATTGGAAAGAGTTGAAAGGAGTTTAGGGTTGGTTTATTGTTGGCCAAGAATGGCATGGGTTATTGGTTTATTTTGCATTATTGTGGGTGTTTGGTTATTGAATTCGACCTTAACAAAGGTGGCAAGTTAGTAGAAACAAAGGAAGTGTCGTCCAAATTGTCGTAGAATTTAGGGACTTTGCACTTAGTTACTCTACGTTCGAAGCTAGATTTTGATAGACGTTTTATGACCCTTATAGGGTTGAAGTACTCTCTGTAGCATATTCCTCTTAAGGAGATAGTCTTGTGGAGCATTTGCTTATTGTCGACAATCGTCGCGAGGTATGTGATTCTTCCTATCCTCTTCAGCATGACTATTTGTAAAATATATAGTGCGGTAGACGCACGTGTGATAAAGGATTTTGATTTCCCTTTTGTGCCTTGACTTGATATGAAGTGTTAAGGGCTTCATTGTGTGGAAATTGTAGTAAAGTCTTATCCGTTAGTAACGTATTTTGGAGTTAAAGAATGAGCCCTATTGGTCTCATAAATGTTTATAGTGGTAATTGGTTGGTTTAAAACATAAAATGTTATAACGACTTTATGGGAAGTTTGTTATAACCACTTTATGTAGTTAAAAGAATGGTTTGTCGATTTCAAAAGATAAGAGACGGACTTGTAATTGACCTAAATGGTGTTGAAAAGTATAAAACCTAATTCGTGAGAAACGAATACTTGGTTTTTAAAAGAATAACGTCACAAATTTCGGAAATGGGAATAAGGATCGAACAATCCAATGCAGCGTCGATAAAGGAAAGAAGTAATGACATTAATCATATTAAAACCAGTAGAAACCTCCATCTGCATAGAAGCTAAGATAAGACAAAATGACATTACATTTCCTAGATCATGGCTGCTCTAATGAGAATTATTGAAATCAAGTTCTGATTTTCCTAAAAGTTTCAAAGTAAGGAACTCGTTTTCTAATAGAAAAGAGACTTAAGAATTTAAATTATTTTGGTTTAAAAGAAAGGCATGATTTTGTCTTGACTTGTTTTATTAATCATAAAGTGTTGTAATAGCTTATTGGGAAGTTAGTTATAACGACTTTATGGAAAATAAAGAAATGGACTCATTATTGGATTTTAGAATGGTAACTTGATTTTGGAAAAAGGGAAGTAACTCGTTTTCAAATGTTGAACTCCTTGTGATGGAAAAACATAAGTGACTTGTTTATAAAAGGTAGGAGTACCTTGATCCTAAAGGGGTTAAGTACTTGGGTTTTAAATGGTATACTTGATGTTGTGTTAAGTATTTATAGTACCTTGAGTTGTGTGTACTAGCCTATGCTTGTTGTGGTAGCCTTTGTTGTGCAAGTGTTTGGTTATGCGCTCTGAAGTCTCTCGATGGAGGCGGCTATCCGGTTGATTGATGGACATCTTGACGTTGGGTAGCCCACGGGTATGCTTCCACTGTATCGATCCTCTTGGACATGCTGACACGTTGGGTAGCCCACGGGTATGCTTCCATTAGGAGTGTTATCTGGTTAGTTGTTTGGACATACTGACACGTTGGGTAGCCCACGGGTATGCTTCCACAGTGAGTATCATCTTGTTATTTCCTTTGGGCATACTGACACGTTGGATGGTCCACGGGTATGGGCCCACTAGGATGGTTCCATGGCCATGCTTATACCGAGGTGAGATGCCGGGGCATGCGGCTATTGTGCGGGTTAAACTCCCGGGTTGTATTCGAGTGATGATCTCACGGGCATGAGTCCCTGACTTGACATGACTGCTTATATGTTGTGTACTATAGTTTGGTTATCATACATGTCTCCTGCTTTATATAGACTATTATGATTTGATTCTGATATTTCTGATTTCCACATACTTGGTACTGTTATCGACCTCGCTTGAGGCTGCGTTCATCTGCATGAGTTGAGGTACATAACTGGCGATCCACTCTCTTAGGATCGCTGTTCGGTTCTCGAAAGCTCCATATCTCGGAAGCTTGTCACGTAGTACGGTTCCACAAGTAGTAAACTTTTGTATATTGAGGGCATGGCGGGCCTGTCTGTCATTATTGTTACACCGGAATTTGGGATATGTTTATAGAGCGTAAGTAAGAACCCACAAGTGTTAAGATTTGAGACTTGTAAAATTTATCGGAAATTATGGAATTGTCGGAAATTGTGTTATTGTAATGAATGGGAGGGTGACGCGTGTCACCCCCCTTATGTGATGCCTTGGTCGAAATGTGCAAGGGCAAGAGGGTCATTGGACCTTTGTTGCAAGACAAGTCTTGCAACATGTGTAGCATGAGAAGTTTGACTAAAGTCAAAGGTCACAAGTCTTGATATTTTGGAAGACCACATCTAAGCCTCACATTTGTAATTATCTTGACCATCCAATTCTCTATTTAATACTAGTAGCAAGAGATGTCTTAACACTTAGAAAAATTTTACACAATTTGAAGAACACAAAAAGGAGGGTCTCGGGTTCATCATTGAAAGAAAAGGAAAATTTTTCGTTTCTTGTCCATTTGATTCCACACTTTAAACCAAGGTTCTTAGGTGTATTGTAAACACATCTCAATAGAAAAATCTTGGAAAAAGATTGTTTTCGGGTTAGTCATAGCGAAAACCTAAAGGGTCTTTCTAGGTTTTGCTTGGAGTTTTGAAGGTATAATTATTTTTCTTGGTGCCTTTTGTCATACTAAAAGCAACTGATAAGTGACGATCATAATGGAGAATATTGCAAGGGCTTCTTATGGCATTTAGTATTTTACAATAGGCTTTGCCGAGTGATGAGAAACGTTCCATTAATGACAACTATGGGGAGGTTGGTCTTAAAGGAGCTGGCATCGGCACAAGGAAAAAGACGCTAGATGAATGACTTGCAAGTGCACTGTTTGGTTAGTCTTTATTACCACCATCTTCAAGTGAGAATAAAGTACAAATTGAATCATTTAGCAGTAAACATCTATACAAAAATAGGACCCCAAGCTAGTGCCTAGTGGATCCTGAATGTATCAATCATAGCGGGAGCAGCAGGGAATTGGACATGAAACTTTTTATTTAAGGGTCTCAACAAGCGGATTGAGGTGTCTTGGAGAGGCTCTAAACTACTAAGGAGCGACTTCGGATTGGAGTTGGATTAAGAATCGTTAAGGTATAATCTTGTCTTTTAAAGGTGTTACAAGATTACATATTTATATTGTTGTTGTTAGCTCTACTTGTTGCTAGCATGATGTTGATAGGTTGAAGTTATAAGTATTATGGATTTCTTGTAGTTAAATCCGAAATGTTATACAAGCCGCTTGGAAATTGGATTACTAATTGGTCGTTTTTAGAAATCGTCGCATGTTACTTACTTAAAGATTATGGTTATGATAATCAAATGCGACTTGATATCATGTTATGCTACTAAATTGGATTGAAATGGAAATTGGATAAGAATTGGATTTGTTGAATCAAGGTGGCCGAATTGGGGCTGTGTAGTTATTCATTTGTATTGGACTACTTTCTATATAATTGTGAGCCAATTGGGGCTGTGTAGTTATTCATTTGTATTGGACTACTTTCTATATAATTGTGAGCCAATTGGGGCTGTGTAGTTATTCATTTGTATTGGACTACTTTCTATATAATTGTGAGCCAATTGAGGCTGTTTGGTTATTGTATTTCGGCCTTGAAAAAGGTGGCAAAGTGAGTAAAAACAAAGGAGGTCTTTGTCAGATTTTCCGTAGAAAATGGAGACTTTACACTTATAATATTCTACATTTGAAGTAAGGCGTTAATAGACGTATTGTGAATATTATAGGTTGATATACTACGGGCGGGACTTTGTACTTGGCAAGTGGTTTGACCCGACAAGGTATGTAGAACTTTTCCTATCTTTGAGCATGACTAGTTTCACGTATATAGTACGGTAGACGTACAAGACTTCGACATTCTTTACTTGTTTTATGAAATGCCAAGTCGGGTGAGTTAGGAGATTAACTCACTTCTTTGAGAATATTAAAGATGTCTTAAGTCTTGTTAAAGATAAGGGACTTGAAGGATTTTAAAGTATGTGATACTTGTGTCGTTTTAATCGTATAAGTCCCTTGGATAGGAAATTGTACATGACTAAGGTATAAAGTGAATATAACGACTTTATGGGGAGTTGGTTATATTGACTTTATGGAAGGATAAATGACTTGATTTAATGGAAGGCAATTCGATTTTAAGGCATCCATTGCCTAAGGTTTTATAAGACATGAGTCACTTGATTTAGAAGCCTAATTTTTATTTCTAAAAGTAGGGTGACTTGTCTTGAAAAGAAATTGTAACTTGATACTACGGTTATTAGTATCTTGGAAGTTTTATAATGAAATGAGTCATTTTGAAAGAATAGAAGTACGTAGTACTTTGGGTTAAATTCCCGGATTTTTATAAAGAACATGTTAGTGCCTTAAGTAAACTAAAATGAGAGTGTATATGAAACAGAATAATAAGAAGTTAGGGGATTGCTTAACTTGCTTATATATTGTATGATAAGCCGGTAGTGCTTATGTTATGTGTGATAGCCGGATTTGTGCTAGTAGTTCAGTAATAATTGCGGGGTCATTCCCCGGGTTTGTGGCATTGCATATTTCCGGATTTGCTACCCACGATGCGAGGAATACCTAATGCAGTCCGTAGGGCTTATGCGGGTGAAATAGTCCCGTGCGGCGGTTCCGACCTATGCGAGGAATACCTCATGCAGTCGTAGGGCTTATCGCGTGAAATAGTCCCGTGCGAGGAATACCTCATGCGGGTCCACGCGATCTATGCGGGTGAAATAGTCGAATAGGATTGTAATGAATCTGCGGACGGTGGTCTGTTTTGATCGTGAGCTTCCTACTTTATATTGTAAGTATACACCTTTTACTCTCATTGTTAGTAAGGCACGTGTCTTGTTAATTGAGTATCATACATGTCTCGGTTTATTATTAGACTTATTTCATTACACTTTCTGTTCACATATTTGGTACATGTTGTCTTGACCTCCTTCGGGCTGCGTTCATCGCCATGAGTGGAAATCAGTGTTTGATCCTCGCTCTAAGGATCACTGTTCATTTGTTGAAAGCTCCTCATTTCGGAGGCTTATCCACGGTATTGTCGGTTGTTGTACATTCGTGGTATGGCGGGGCCTGTCACTTGATTGTTATTCTTAAGTGCGTAGTCACATTGTGGATTGGGTTGTAAAGAAAAAAAAATGTCTTGTTTTATTGGTATAAGTTACGGAAGGTGGCCTTATCGGCTAGCTGTTGTTATTTTATGTTTAAGTATTTTATCGATTGTGTATGTTCATTGCTATTCTACGATGTATGCGAAAGGGTGCCAGGTAGGGCACGATGTGGCTTGAGGTCGGTCGTGACAAAAGTGGTATCGAGCGATTAGTCCTCGGAAAGTGTCTACAGGCCGTGTCTAGTAGAGTCTTGATTATCGGTGTGTTGTGCACCACATCTATAATCGGAGGCTGCAGGACATTTAGGATTAGTTTCCATTCTTCTCACTCTAAGATCGTGCGATAGAGCTGTATGGTTAGGGTCGTCTTTCCCTAACAAGTTATGATTGTTTGCAGCTACGAGAAAGACAGCAGTGACCCAGGAAAGATTATGTGAATTGCGTATCCAGGTTGGTAATGTTTGTAGTATAGTTGGTATTGTGACATACAACTATACAGATTTATGTTTGGGGGTCACATGTGTGTTGCCTAGGATGATTTTAGATTACCAGGATTGGGTAAGGACTAAATAAATACCGGGAAGGTATGGCGATTAAGGAACTCTCATCAAGGTTTTACGTGCTAATTTGAGATAATTAGGTGATGATGAGATATGTGAGAATGTAATGGACCCTTAAGAATTTAATTAAGAGACTAAGTGGAAGACTATGTTAGCAACTTAAGCTACGTGGTATGCTTAAGGGAATTGTACGGGCGAGATCCGGACGAAGAAAGTATAGTTGTTGTGGTCAAGACAACACGGCTATGATTTTACGAGAAGTTTTTGTACCCGGTTACGGGGGGGCTGATAAGTTAGGCTTGGAGCATGGAAATTGCGAGCCTGAGAATGTGATAACCGTCGAGACCTTAGGTATATAAGGCCTTCTCGGGTAGTAAAGTTAAGTCAGACCAAGGGTAAGAGTTAAGTGCGACGCCGAGTCGGGTTGGGAACCTATTAAGGGTCGCCCCATAGCTTGAAATGAAATGGGATTAGTTGGTAGTAGTCCCGCTACGTGACAGGGTCACGAGGGTGTAAGGCCCAAGTCTAGTTAATCGTTTTATGGGTTCGTGGACGCATTCCACCGGAACCAGTTGCGAGGCGGAATGGGCCTTGTATTGTTTAATTTAGTAACTCCAAAGATTGAGACCGGATCGATATGAAGGCTATGTACGTCGCTAAAAATAAGTTTGGGAGTGCGGAAAAATGCGACGATGAAAAGAGAGCAACCAAGTGTAAAGAAATAAAGCTGAATCCACGAGAACCTTTCGGGTGATCACACAGTGAGTGATGGGTGGTAGTGGCGAGTAGATAATAATTACAGATTAACGATATAGTCGTTGGACCTTAGCGACCTAGCGAGCTGTTATGTGAGCGTTAAGGTCATTATGAGTACGGACTAGTTGGCCTCTTGTGATGCCAACGTAGACTACAAAGAGAGATTGATTTCGGTACCAGTTTTCCGATAAGCCGGTTATCGAGTGGAAAGGAAAAGAAGTGGTGGTAACCAGTGAATTATTATCACGACCGAACCGGGCCGTGTTAGTGCCTTACTCGCACCCTAGTGATACAACATCGAGAGAAAATCGCGGAAATAAAACATGAACATGAAATAAGAGACAAGATAAATAAATGGGCCAACCAAAGCGATTGCCTTCATCATATATACATAAATACAGAACAATTATCCTTTTTACAAACCACGCCTCAGCGATTACTGAGACCTCTAAGATTTATACAACAACTATGACGGACAGGGCCCCGCCATACCCAGAATGTACAAGGACTTACGGACTGGGGTAACATACCAAAGATAAGCCTCGAAGGAGCGAGCTTCCCAAGAGCTGAAATGAGATCCTAGCGGGGATCGGCGGTAGATGTACTTCTACTGCGGCATGAGCGCGGCCCGAATGAGTCGATCGGTACCAAGTATGTGAAAGCGTAAATCACGTAAATGAAATCATAATAGTCTATAAAATCGAGAGCGGTATGATAACCAAACTACGATACACACATAATGATTATATCAATTCGGGTCTCACGCCCACAACATCAATCTGCGTGGAGTACCTTCCGCCGCTGGCGATATGATATGATAACAACAAGATAGAAATCCAAATGGGAGCATGCGTGCGCTACGCATCGTGTTCCAAAGGAACAAATAAGACAACATTCCAAATGGAAGCATGCCCGTGCGCTACGCATCGCGTGTCGATGAGTCGAAAGGAAACAATAAGACAAAGATTCCAAATGGAAGCATGCGTGCGCTACGCATCGTGTCGGTATGTCGAAAGGGAAACAATAAGACAACAAGCGGTAATCAAAGTGGAAGCATGCGTGCGCTACGCATCGTGTCGATATGTCAAAGTGATTAACAAAGTAACACTATCAGCGAGGAGCGTGCGTGGAATTTCTCGTCACCGCTGACGCGTCGAGTAAGTTCTCAACAAGTCAACCGACCCTCCATCGAGAGCGGTAGTATAGAAACACAATTTTTGCACAACAAAGGCTATCCCAACAAGCATAGGCAAGTTTCACAACAACAAGCATAGGCAAGTTTCACAACAACAAGCATAGGCAAGTTATACACACTCAAAGTACTTTCATTTTATGCCAAAGTCCGGGTTTTAACCCTAAAGTACTACGTACGTTAAAATTCCTTTTAAAGAGATCTAATCCTTTTATAAAAGTCACCCGATACCCGTAGTATAAAAATAGAGTGACTTATATCTTTTAAGTAAACCAAAACAACTTCCATACTTTCCTTTTAAAACCAAATTAAGGCAACACCATGCCTTCTTTCTTTGACCAAAACACTTTTCTTTTTAAAGTCAAGTTACCACATTAAAACCAATGATAAAACCTTTCTTTTGTTTTCATAAGGTCGTTATAACCAACTTCCCATAAAGTTGTTATACACCTCATGTTTTAAACCATTTTAAGACAACACAATGCCTTTCTTTTCCTAAAGTTCGGTTTGCCTAATTTCAATTACACAAGTCTCTTTTTTTGAAAAGTTCATAGTTCAATGTCTTAATCTCTTTTAAAACAATTGAGTAACATATGCCTTAGGCGAGTAGGTTATTCTTGTTCATAATCAATCTTATTAGCAGCCATGATCTAGAAATGTAATATCATTTTGTCTCATCTTAGCTTCTATGCAGATGGAGGTTTCTACTGGTTTTAATAATACTTAATTATTCAATACATTTCCCTTTATTAACGCTGCAGTGGTTTGTCGATACACATTCTGATTTCCGAAATCGGAAACATTATTCCTTCCAAAAACCAAGTACTCATTACTCACGAATGAGGTTTCACACAAACATCCATATTAAGTCAAGTCTCTTAACTTCTAAACCATTAAACCATTCTTTTTATCTCTCTTAAGACGTTACACCTAACTTCTCATAAAGCTGGTATAACTCTTATGTTTTCAAACCAAGTATACACTTCTTCCAAAAAGGTTTCTTAATCTTTTAGAATACTTCGAGGTTCTTTATTATCACACATCAAGTCGGTTATAAGTCAAATCAGTTATCTTTTTAAAAAGAAACCACAAAGCATTTCTCATTTACATAGAGCTGTTATAACACTTTATGTTTAAAAACAATCAAATACATTTAACACATGTACGTCTACCGTACTACATAGTTATACACATATCATGCTAGAACAGATAAGAAGAGGTTCACATACCTCGCGACGATTATCGACTAATAGCAAAACGCTCCAAGCACCTCAAACCGTCGGCTACACTCTAAGCCAAGCAGATCACTCCACACGTAGTACTTCAACCTATAGAGGCCACAAGGCGCCTATTAACATCTTTAGATCTCGACGTAGAATATTCTACAGAAAATTCGGCAGCACCTCCCCCCCCGCATGACGGCGTAAATCTCCTCTCTATCGAGGCGGCTACCAAGCCAACGGGGTTAACACGTCTACCGGACGTGTACAATTCTACGATAATGCTACACAAGTCTCTGTAATACATTCCTATGTAATTCTGATTCGATTCTCTTCTTTAAATTGAGGCTTAAATCGCAAGACATTGCGTAAGTATTATTCGGGCTTAAGTCAAAAGACATTGCCGCACAACTATGTCCTCTTATATATATAGTATACTTTAACTATATATTCCTACAACCTGTAATTCCTAATTACAATAGAAGGTCAAGAGTGTTTACCTCGATAAGCCCAAAATTATCCAAGTTATATGTCGATCACGAACAACGTTTAGATCCTACTCAGGCGCTCCAATCGTTCCAACCAACCTTAGTAGTTCTAACCAACTTATACTTATAACTTCAACTACGGGTGAAGATTTACTTAGGGTTTCGTTTGTGGCTAAAGGAAGTAGACTAGTATTTTCGGGGCTTTTGTATAAGTGTAACCGTGGGAATACGACACGGTATTTGGGCCATGGTATTTGGGCCGTATAACACTCCTAGGAGAGTATTTCTCTACCACAAATGGGGAGGTCTTTATACGAGCCAACAAGGCTGGAGGTACCTCGGCTAGGAGCACCACAAAGGGGAGGAGGCCTCGGCGAGACTACGAAAGGAGGGGAGAGTTGGGCGAACTCAACACTAAAGGGGAGGATTTTTAACACTTAGAAAAAGATTTTTGGATGAAGAAAGTTCATCACTTAGAGGGGTATTTATAGGTCAAGCAAAGGCCAACCAATGGCCAAGATCAAGCCAAGTGTTAGACAAGTGTAGGGCTAGGATCAAGCCATGTGCGCCTTATCCATCTACCACACCAACTTGCACAAATATCCTACCTAACCCAAAGCCACCCTTTTTGTCCCATTTTGCCGCCCCTTCCAATTAGAGGTGACAAGTGTCGCCCTCGTTGGTCCAAAATGTTTCGTCTCTCGGAAAAATCCGTAAAAATAATTAATGACATGGCGGAATTTTCCTACGAAAGCGTGGAAGCGTTTAGAAAAACGACTCCTTTTGGTAGTTATGCACAAATTCGAACCTATGCCTACTTTAAGGCTCAAATTGAATACGTACGCCCTCACGTACATACTCTGGAAATACGGGGTATAACAATTATTCTTCCGGAGGGTTACTCGAATCTTTCGTTTTTGTACTCTACTCGTTCCTTGAAGGTCCAATTAATTAATAGTTATTGGAGGACGGTTAGTGTCTGTTCTGCATGCGAGTCTTCATAGGGCAATTGTCACTGCTTATGGACCCGAACCTGGGCGAAGCAAGGCATTCAGCTAAGAGCAGCCAGCAGCAACTAGAGCATCCCGTCTTCTTTGACATAATTGTTTTTAATAAGTCTGTGTGATTTGTTCATTTGAGGTGGATTGAGGCAGAAAGTAGTAATAATTGAATTTGAAGGAATTTATGTTAAATGCCCTTGGAGGTACTTGGAGTTGGTTTGGTGTGGCGATCGGGGCCCACGACCTTCCGGATAATTTCGGGAAAATGTGCAAGTCATGAATAAATAAATGCGGTCTTTGTGGAAAGTGAGGGCATCTTTGGTAGGTTTTGAAAATCTACACTACTTTAACGCGGGCGTGATGATTAGATAATTCTGGGCGAGAGGACCTGTGATTAGGGTTGTGACTCGAGAAAGTTTAAGAAAGGAGATAAGTTTTCTCCCCACATAAAAGGACAATTTCACGAATTATGGGGTTGCGTGTACCCGTGTTGTTAGGCGAAGGATATAAGGCAGTAAGGTCTTGATATCGTCATGCCATAGGTTCTGATTGTAGATAGCAGTGGGAAAAGTGTTGTGTTGGGGTAATTAAGAACGACGTCTAATTGGTGAGGATGTATCGTAAAGATATTAATGTAAGTTGCACGGGTCATGATTACCCCAGACGAGTGTAAAGACCATTAGTTGATAATGGGCAGTAAGAACATTTCAAGAAATGTGGTAACACCTAGTTATAGGCTCTACCCGAGAAAGGAAAACCGGGTTACTCTTGGCGAGATCGAAACCTCCCCAAATGTGATTGTGATGAAGTCTTGGCGTGAGGCAAGCAAAGAGAATCAAATCTAAGTTTAGTGACCAAGTTTGGTTGCAGAGAAAGGGAAAAAGGAACCATAAGTGAGATTAAGGATACCCGAATATTTCGCAGGAATGAGAAAGACTTTCAGTTATCGAAAGATAAGTTGACCACGACTACAGTTCTAACCCCTCATGTGAGACTAGAGGGTTAGGTTATTATGATAACACGTTGGGTGTTGGGCTAGGTTGTGTGCTGACGCAACCCGATAAGGATAGAGCCTATGTTTTCCGGTAGTTAGGGAAGCGGGAGAAGAAAGTGCGCCACTCGCGATTGAGTGGCGGTTAAATCATGCTGGAAGATTTGGGGTATAGCGTATATCTGACTTCGTATGGATAATTATGCAGACCACAAAAGCCTCGGTATGTCGGTGAGGCGAAGAGAATTTGCGACACCGATGGTGGTTAGAGTTACTCAAGGATTGTGATATTGGTATCTATACCATCAGGGAAAGCCAAGGCGATTCTGAGATACTCTTTGTGGTGGACTGGGTAGTGCGGATAAGCGACGGATAGGCAGGATATGGTCAGTGAGATCCTTGATTCTGAGCCTAGGGGTTCGATTATTTGTTTCAAGGTTAATGAAGTCTAGATCAGAGGTTGCCGAGTCTTAGTTGTTGGGGAGGTAAGGAGGCGGCATATGAGGATTGATTATAATCTGGTATCGATTCACGACTCTCAGGAGAGAAGAGCACATTCTAGTAGCACCGGATGGGGTGTTGTGAGATGAGGATAGGTGCGTGTACCGGTCTTTGCGGGACTAGTCGGCGAGTTTTAGGGAGGCACGCGGTGCTTATTGCTCTAATTGTTTGGGGCCGACTAAGTCGTGTCGTGACCTCGGTATGTATGCAGGTAAGATGGCGAGAAAAGAGACATAGCGGAGTTCTTGCTTAGTGTCAGAGTTAGTAGCAGTCATGGTTGTGTACGAAGCCCGATGGGCTATTGGAGGCGATTGAAATCCCAACCTAGATATGAGAGGTAATTATTATGGATCTTGTTACGGTGGCATCGTACTCGGAGGAAGTGCGACTCCACGGGGTCATAGTAATTGGTGGCGAAACCGGTGTGTTCTTTCAGTTGGGACCACTTACTGGTGAGGTTTATACTAGCTTGTATACGAGAGATTGTGAGGCGCACGAGGTTCCTACGCTTATGATTACGAGATAGATGAGCTCGATTGCGGATAACTTACGGAGGTTTTGAAAGGATTAGGGACACGGTGAGTCTCGGTGTTGCATTACACCCTCGGGCCAAGCGGTCGCAGAGCGTACTATCCGAGCACTCGAGGATAGGTTGCGGGCTGTGTTTTTATTCGGGAATAGCGGGAAGGTTAATTGCCTCTTGTCTTGTTACGTAACGATATGAATACCACTGATTTCGGTGGCCATGCGAGGCCTTGTGTGTAAGAAAGTGGAATCGCGGACGGATGGTTCGACATAGGCGAGGTTGATTATTTAGTCGAACTTGATTCGGGCTATGGATAAGGCGAGGCTTATCAGGGAAGATGTAGTAAGCTTAGAGTCGCGAAGCTTTATGCGAATAACCGATGTTGACACGTGGGGTTCAGTCGATATTTTGGTATGAGTATTGTTATGCGGCCAAGTGTGACATTATTGGCACGTAGGGGTTGTAAGGAGACTATGTCGCTATCTTAAGTTTGACTCCCGAGAGAACATTCGGGGACGAATGTTTCTAAGGGGGGAAGAATGTTACACCGGAATTTGAGGATATGTTTATAGAGCGTAAGTAAGAACCATGAAGTGTTAAGATTTGAGACTTGTAAAATTTATCGGAAATTAAGGAATTGTCGGAAATTGTGTTATTGTAACGAATGGGAGGGTGACGCGTGTCACCCCCCTTATGTGATGCCTTGGTCGAAATGTGCAAGGGCAAGAGGGTCATTGGACCTTTGTTGCAAGACAAGTCTTGCAACATGTATGCGTGAGAAGTTTGACTAAAGTCAAAGGTCACAAGTCTTGATATTTTGGAAGACCACATCTAAGCCTCGCATTTGTAATTATCTTGACCATCGATTCTCTATTTAATACTAGTAGCAAGAGATGTCTTAACACTTAGAAAAATTTTACACAATTTGAAGAACACAAAAAGGAGGGTCTCGGGTTCATCATTGAAAGAAAAGGAAAAATTTTCGTTTCTTGTCCATTTGATTCCACACTTTAATCCAAGGTTCTTAGGTGTATTGTAAACACATCTCGATAGAAAAATCTTGGAAAAAGATTGTTTTCGGGTTAGTCGCAAACGAAAACCTAAAGGGTCTTTCTAGGTTTTGCTTGGAGTTTTGAAGGTATAATTATTTTTCTTGGTGCCTTTTGTCATACTAAAAGCAAGCGATAAGTGTGATCATAATGGAGAATATTGCAAGGGCTTAACATGGCATTTAGTATTTTACAATAGGCTTTGGAAGTGATGAAAGCGTTAATTAATGACAACTATGGGAGGTTGGTCTTAAAGGAGTGGCATCGGCACAAGGAAAAAGGCTAGATGAATGACTTGCAAGTGCCTTTGTTTGGTTAGTCTTTATTACCACCGTCTTAGTGAGAATAAAGTACAAATTGAATCATTTAGCGATAAACATCTATACAAAAATAGGACCCAAGCTAGTGCCTAGTGGATCCGAATGTATCAATCATAAGCGGGAAGCGTGAATTGGACATGAAACTTTTTATTTAAGGGTCTCGACAAGCGGATTGAGGTGTCTTGGAGGCTCTAAACTACTAAGGAAGCGACTTGGTTGGAGTTGGATTAAGAATCGTTAAGGTATAATCTTGTCTTTTAAAGGTGTTACAAGATTACATATTTATATTGTTGTTATTAGCTCTACTTGTTGCTAGCATGATGTTGATAGGTTGAAGTTATAAGTATTATGGATTTCTTGTAGTTAAATCCGAAATGTTATACAAGCACTTGGAAATTGGATTACTAATTGGTCGTTTTTAGAAATCGTCGCATGTTACTTACTTAAAGATTATGGTTATGATAATCAAATGCGACTTGATATCATGTTATGCTACTAAATTGGATTGAAATGGAAATTGGATAAGAATTGGATTTGTTGAATCAAGGTGGCGAATTGAAATTTGTGTAGTTATTCATTTGTATTGGACTACTTTACATATAATTGTGAGCGATTGGGTTGTGTAGTTATTCATTTGTATTGGACTACTTTCTATATAATTGTGAGCCAATTGGGATTTGTGTAGTTATTCATTTGTATTGGACTACTTTCTATATAATTGTGAGCCAATTGAGGCTGTTTGGTTATTGTATTTGGCCTTGAAAAGGTGGCAAAGTGAGTAAAAACAAAGGAGGTCTTTGTCAGATTTTCAGTAGAAAATGGAGACTTTACACTTATAATATTCTACATTTGAAGTAAGGCGTTAATAGGCGTATTGTGAATATTATAGGTTGATATACTCTGAGCGGGACTTTGTACTTGGCAAGTGGTTTGACAGACAAGGTATGTAGAACTTTTCCTATCTTTGAGCATGACTAGTTTCACGTATATAGTGCGGTGAGCGTCTGAGACTTCGACATTCTTTACTTGTTTTATGAAATGCCAAGTCGGGTGAGTTAGGAGATTAACTCACCTTTGAGAATATTAAAGATGTCTTAAGTCTTGTTAAAGATAAGGGACTTGAAGGATTTTAAAGTATGTGATACTTGTGTCGTTTTATCGTATAAGTCCCTTGGATAGGAAATTGTACATGACTAAGGTATAAAGTGAATATAACGACTTTATGGGGAGTTGGTTATATTGACTTTATGGAAGGATAAATGACTTGATTTAATGGAAGGCAATTCGATTTTAAGGCATCCATTGCCTAAGGTTTTATAAGACATGAGTCACTTGATTTAGAAGCCTAATTTTTATTTCTAAAAGTAGGGTGACTTGTCTTGAAAAGAAATTGTAACTTGATACTACGGTTATTAGTATCTTGGAGGTTTTATAATGAAATGAGTCATTTTGAAAGAATATAAGTACGTAGTACTTTGGGTTAAATTCACGGATTTTTATAAAGAACATGTTAGTGCCTTAAGTAAACTAAAATGAGAGTGTATATGAAACAGAATAATAAGAAGTTAGGGGATTGCTTAATTTGCTTATATATTGTATGATAAGCCGGTAGTGCTTATGTTATGTGTGATAGCCGGATTTGTGCTAGTAGTTCGTAATAATTGCGGGTCGTTCCGGGTTTGTGGCATTGCATATTTAGTGGATTTGCTATCACGATGCGAGAATACCTCAATGCGAGTCGTAGGGCTTATGCGGGTGAAATAGTCCCGTGCGGGAGGTTCCGGCCTATGCGAGGAATACCTCATGCGAGTCCGTAAGGGCTTATGCGGGTGAAATAGTCCCATGCGAGGAATACCTCATGCGGGTCCACACGATCTATGCGGGTGAAATAGTCCCAGGAATAGGATTGCTTAATAATACTGCGGGCGGGTGGTCCTGTTTTGATCGTGAGCTTCCTACTTTATATTGTAAGTATACACCTATTTACTCTCATTGTTAGTAAGGCCGCGATTGTCTTTATTAATTGAGTATCATACATGTCTCGGTTTATTATTAGACTTATGATTTCATTCTGATATTTTGATTTCACATATTTGGTACATGTTATCTTGACCTCCTTGAGCTGCGTTCATCTGCGAGTGGAGTCTGAGTTCTTGATCCTCGCTCTGAGATCACTTTGTTGGTGTTGAAGCTCACCATTTGGAGGCTTATCCACAGTATTGTCGGTTGTTGTACATTCGGGGTATGGCGGGGCCTGTCACTTGAGTTATTATTCTTAAGTGCTGTAGTCACATTGTGGATTGGGTTGTAAAGAAAAAAATGTCTTGTTTTATTGGTATAAATTACGGAAGGTGGCCTTATCGGCTAGCTGTTGTTATTTTATGTTTAAGTATTTTATCGATTGTGTATGTTCATTTGCTATTCTACGATGTATGCGAAAGGGGTGCCAGGTAGGGCACGATGTGAGCTTGAGGTCGGTCGTGACAATTATGGTTTCAAAATTCTTAAGTGCATGCTTTGTTGTGGCGGAGTTTGTAAGGGATATAGCTATTCAAGTTTTAATTTATGTACAAAAGGTAAGTTGGGTTGCTTTGCTTTCTTATTTCACTATTTTATATGTTTAAGTTTTTATTTCATTTGGTTTTCTCGATGTTGTATCACTAGGGTGCAGGGTAAGGCACGATCCACGGGCAGGTTGGTCGTGACAACTTTATCGATTCGTGTTGCGACATATATGCCCCGATAGATCCAGGTTCTACCTTGTCCTATATATCTCCCCTTATTGCTAGTAGGATAGGGATAGAGCCTGAGTCCATAGACCCTTTCGAGGTAGCTACGCCAGTGGGAGATTTGGTAGTAGCTGAGCGGGTATATAGGGCTTGCCCAGTGACTATATACAATCGTCAGACCCTAGCCGACTTGATAGAGTTGGATATGACCGATTTTGATGTGATCATGGGTATGGATTGGTTAGCTTCTTTCTACGCCAATATAGACTGTAGGAAGCGGTTGGTACGGTTGATACCGCTTTTGTCACGACCCATAAAACTCTGGCGGGTCGCAACTCAGAAAGTCCCGAAGTCTCAAACCATCTGACCTCCGGTGAACCACGGGTACTACTGGGACTGGAACTGCTGCGTCCAGCCTATCCTCGTGCCTCGCCATGACCCTAGCCAATAACTGGGCCATCTCCTTGTAACCCATGTCCTCTGCTCCCGACTGTGGGGCTGGAGGCTCCGGTGTCGTGGCCTCAGCATCCTCTGCTGCGGCTCTAAACTCTGCTGGGGCCGGCGACGTCGTGGAACTCGCCGTCGGAGGTATTACCTCGGGTAGGGCGGGCACGAGCCTCGTGACCCTACGTATACTACTAGCGACTCGCCATTGCCTTGCCATACGGGCGGGTTGCCTGCGTGGAGGCATGGCGGTAGAAAAGAAATCCGTCGAAGGGTCGACCTATAACACGGCTCTAAGGCGCGATCTCGAGTGAGAAGAATGAAACCAATCCTAAATATCCTGCGACCTCACGATTATAGATGTGGTGCGCGACACAGATAATCAAGACTACTACTGAACGATGCGTAGACACTTTCAGAAATTAGCGCTCGATACCACTTTTGTCACGACCCGTTCCGGGCGTGTTGGTGCCTTACCGGACACCCAGTAGCCAAACATCGAGTAACGCGGAATATAACGAGACATGAAACAATAGAAGGAAGCATAGTCTATCGAAGAAAAGTTGTCTTTCGGCATATATATATACAATTACCCAATAGTGAGCGATTCTGATCCCAAAATCGGCGATCTACTGGACCTACAGGAAGTGTAAATACTATGGCGGGACGGGGCCGTCATACCTGAATGTACAAAACATCTCGACACGGGAGAACCGTACCAAAGTCGAGCCTCGAGAAATGGAGCTCACGAAACGAGTAAATATCCTAAGGCGAGGATCTACCACTGCTTCCCTTTACTGCGGCATGAGCGGCCCGAAGAAGTCGATCTGAGTACCAAGTATGTGGCGTATGAAAATGCAGATATATATACATATATAAAACCATGACACTTTAAAACCAATTTACAAGTATGTATGAAAATAGCAGAGTTAAGCTGCGTAGTGCGCATCCAAACAAGAGCAATAATAGGTATCTTATGTGAGTCTTTTCTAGGCGCGAATGATCGAAGCAAGGCCAATCGCCATAGTATCATTATGCATGCCTAATCACGGACTCCGCGATCGCATAGGCCACCCAGGCGCGTGAGGTATTCGCCGCGTCGAGGTAGCTACTCGCCGGCATCGTCACGGACTTCGCGGTCGCGTAGCCCGTAGACGCGTGAGGTATCCCTCGCACTAACACGGAACTCCGTAGCTCGCGCAGGTCCCTGGACGCGTGAGGCATTCCTCGCATCGGAGGCGGCAACCCCGGTATAGCGTGTCGAGGTGGGTGGTACAATCACTTAACCTGATGGCTTATCGTTAAACAACATAAGCACAAATAGAATAACCTCTTTACACAAACATCACAAGAATCGAACACAGCGACTTAACGTTGATCAATATAAGCATAACAGAATAACCTCCTTACATAAGCGTCACGAGATGCCAACACCGCGTAGTATCATAACAAGACTATCAAACCAATTTACCAAAGTCGGACGCACGAAGCTGGCTGACTACGCTCGAGCAGAGCTCAGACCCGGAGGTGGTGGCTACGTAGTATCATAACAAGACTATCAAACCAATTTACCAAACCTTCAGACAATATTTCAAGCATTGATAAACAAATAATAAAAACCGTTTTCTTATCTTTCTTAAGTCGTTATACCTAACTTCCCATAAAGCTAGTATAACCCTTAAGCTTTTTGTAAAAATCAAGTGTTACATTTCTTCCAAAAATGATTCACAACTTCTTTTGAAATATTCAAGATTCTTATTATTTAGAACTCAAGTCCAAAAGATATCAAAGTAAAACCAAGTTTAGTTTATCACACGTACGTCTACCGTACTTTATATATATTTGGAAAATACCATGCTCAAAGGGATAGGAAGAATCACATACCTCCTCGGCTAAACCCACTTGCCAAGTCGGATATGTCGCTGAGTGTCCACCTATAATAGTCAAAACATGACTATTAACTTCTAGTTTTCGTGGAAATTCTTCTAAGTAGGACTTCTCTTAGTCTACGGAAAATTGGGCGACACCTCCCGTTTTACTCAATTCTCTATTTTTAACAAGGCGGATAATAGTAACCAGCGTGGCGCAATAATTCCGATAAGTAAGGAAGGGTAACACGCCCAAAGCGAGCGTGATTAACAACCTCGCCTTCATAACAACAATAAGTAAAGAAGGGGATTACACGCTAAGCGTTGGCGCGGTTTACTATCTAGCCTTCATAATAACAATAAGTAAAAGAAGGGGATTACACGCCCTGACAGTAGCGGTTTACTATCTCTCCTTCATAATAAAAATAAGTAAAAAGAAGGGGATTACCGCCCAAGCGGTAGCGTGGTTTACTATCTCGCCTTCATAATAACAATAAGTAAAAGAAGTTCAAGTAAAAAGTCCAAAGTAGATACGATCCTTAAGTTGGGGTCCTTGGCCAACTTTTACATTTTACTTATCCAATTACTTCATTAGTCTTTCAACTTATATTTCAATCTTTATATAAGTTATAGTCCATAATATACTTCCAATATATGTATAATATCCTTATATACATAATAATCAAATTCACAAAGAGTTTAAGGTTCATTACCTCAATACTAGCCCAACAATATCCAAGATTTTAAAGTCGTTTCAAAGCAAGTCTTAGCTCCAAACTTTTGTGCTTTAGCTCCAATTTCTTGTGTTTCAAATAACCATGAAGCAAACCAGTACACTTTTATCCAAACTTATAGGAATCAGACAAACTACGTGAAGAAACACCCGATTGCTACCTGGGTCTCCAGCACGTTGCTGCACCAATACAGTAACGTTGCTGCTTGTTCTTTGGAGAAAAAATGTTACTACTAAATTGTTGAAGGAAATTATGAATGTTATGTTCTTTGCTAAAAAATAAAAGTGCTGGAACGATTTTGCTACTTGAAGTAGTACACTTAAAGTGATATGCTGCCACTTTAATTGATAAGCAAAGGATACATAGCCCCTTTTTAATCCTTACAAGGATATCACATGCATAAGTGATAGGAACGTCCTCCACCTAGCCAATATTGGCGGTGGGGGCATTTGGTATTGGCACGTACACCAACGTGTCCCCTAATTAAATAAATGAATTCCCTCCGTAATTCATCAATTATACACATAATTAATTTTCGATCTCAATTCACTTAAATTCTAAAAATTCATAAGATCTTCGCATACTCGATGTCATAATTTGTAATATAACATTAGTCCACCACCTCTTTTGCGGAGCACAACTATTATTATTAATTCTTATCGTCACACTTGTACATCCAAAAATTATTCCGGGAGCACATTTTTTTTGTATACTAATTTCCGTATTGGCATGTGTAATATTCTTTTCTTCCAATACTTGAATCATGTTTCCTTAATTGTGTTCTCTAATTATCGCCATAAACTTACGATGTGCAGCGATTTTAGGCGGGCGACCTCGTGAACTAGGTCCACATTTGGCCCGGCCTGAGTGCTCCTTCCGATTTCGGCGGGAGGTATGATCAGCCGGGTCATTCGAGAAGCGATTCGAGGCTCGGGACTTGAGGTTTCGGTGAAGCGAGGCCGCTACGTCGAACCATCCCGTCTCGGTGTGCTCGATGCGGTAGGTCTTACGGCGAGTGTCGTGTTACTCGAGCTTGTTACTCTTGTGGCGGCGGGGCCATTTGAAGAAGATTGTCAGGCAGTGGCGGGAGTTTTATGGATTCAGCGCGGTCGATTTACGGATCTTCGTCTTGGCGGTTATGCGCCGGGCGGGGTGTTCCGGGCGGCGGTACGTGGCGAGGTCGTGGTGGGGTCGGTTCGGCGGTCCTCGAGCGCATTTATTCTATGTCAAGCCGCCAGGACCAGAAGGCGTCACCAGATGTCGTCACAGGTACATTATTGGTTTCTTGCTGTGATGTATATGCTTTGATAGATACGGGTTCTACCTTGTCCTATATATCTCCTCATATTGCTGGTAGAATAGGGATAGAGCCCGAGTCTATAAAACCTTTTGAGGTGGCTAAGCCAGTAGGTAATTCGGTGGTAGCCGAGCGGGTATATAAAGCTTGCCCAGTGACTATATACGGTCGTCAGACTCTAGCCGACCTGATAGAGTTGGATATGACGGACTTTGATGTGATTATGGGTATGGATTGGCTAGCATCTTTCTATGCTAATGTGGACTGTAGAGAGAGATTATTACGGTTCCAGTTTCCTGGTGAGCCGGTTATCGAGTGGAAGGGGAATACTGCGTCGCCGATGGGTAGGTTTATTTCGTACCTCAAGGCTAGGAAGATGGTGCGGAAGGGGTTTATCTACCATATGGTTCGGGTATTAAATCACGGTGAGATCTAGGATCTTGATCGATTCGATCGTTAGAGAGTTTCGGGCGTATTCCCGACGAGCAGGGTATCCTCACGAGAGGAGATTGAGTTTGCATTGATATGTCGCGGACACTCGGCCGATATCTATTAGCCATACGAGGATGCTTTCTTGAGTTGAAGGAATTGAAAGACCGGTGAAAGATTTCTTTGGAAAAAGGCTTTGCTCAGGCCAAATGTTTCTCACGAGGAGCGCTTGATATTATTTGTAAAGAAGAGAAGGATGGGGCCAGCTGCGTATGTATGTTGATTCTGACGGTGAATAAGGTAACTAAAAGAACAGATATCCTCCCAAGATTGATGATTTGTTTGACGATTCGAGGCGAGAGTGTTTCTCAGATAGATCTGCGATGCAGTTATCATCAGTGCGAGTTAGAGCGGATATCCCAAAAGCGCATTCGGGACCGGTATGGGCACTATGAGTTCGAGGTGATGTATTTGGGTTGATCAGCGCCAGCGATATTCATGGATTTGATGAGCAAGGTATTGAAGTCATTCGTGGATATATTCGTTATAGTATTCATTGATGATATCTGGTTTATTCGCGCCTGAGCATGGCGTGCGGATCATTTGAGAGCGGTATTAGAGTCCTCGGGGCCGGCGATTGTATGCCAAGTTCTCGAAATCACGAGTTTTGGTTGGCTTGATGGCTTTCTTAGGGAATGTTATCGGGTAGATGGTATTGGGTTGATATAGCAAAGGTGAAGCGATCGAGACTTAGCCTAGACCAGCTACAAGCGGAGTGCGCGACTTTGGGCACTTGCGGGTTATTATCGGAGATTTATGGAGAAGTTTGCTTCCATCTCGGCACCTTTGACTGGTGACTCGAGCGGCTATGTTCGGTGGGCGGATGCTTGTGAGGAGTTTCGATTCTTGAAGGAGAAATTGGCGGCCGCTTGATCCTTACTCTTCCGGAGGTTTAGGCGGATATGTGGTTTTATTGTGATGCGTCGGGTGTCGGGCTTGGGTGTGTCTTGATGCGGCCGCGGCAAAGTTATAAGCGTCAGCGTCTCGGCGGCTTCGGGAAGCATGAGAAGAACTATCCCTGCATGACTTAGAGTTGGCGTGATGATTCGTACCTTGAAGATGCGGAGACATTATTTATATGGAGTTCGTGTGGATATTTACAGACGGAAGAGTCTCGGTATATCTTGACGGATGGGTGAGTGTGTACATTCAGGGGTATGACGGGGCCCTGTCCCGCCACAGTTGTTATTCTTAGAGGTCTGTAGTCATATTTGTGGATTGGGTTTTAAGAATAGAGATGTACTGTTTTACTTTTGGTTTATGTATATTTTTATGGAAGGTGACCTTATCGACTAGCCTGTGATGTTTATTGTCTAAGTATGTATATGTGTTGTGTATGTTCATTGTTATTCTCGATGTATACAGAAAGGGTGCCGGGTAGGGCACGATCGTGAGCAGTGTCGGGTCGTGACATGAACCCAAAATAACTTTCACTATTAAAACCATGTTACTTACCCTTTTACACTCAAGTAACTTACACTTTTAAAACCAAGTAACTTATGCCTTTAAATCAAGTTACTTCTACTCTTTAAATTAAGTAACATATACTTTCAAATCAAGTTACTTATTCTCTTTGAATCAAGTAACATATACTTTTCAAATCAAGTTACTTATTCTCTTTGAATCAAGTAACATATACTTATAAAATCGAGTTACTACACTTTTTCAAAACTGAAGTCATTTATACTTTGAAATCCAAGTCTCGTGTACGTTCAAAATGAATACCTTTATGAGCTGTGAATAGGTTATACTCGTGTCACGACCGACCAGGCCACTTGGTGCCTACACAGCACCACTTACAAGTATAGATCGGGGATAATCGTGGAACATACTTAAAGCGAGCGAAATAAATAACGAGTTGGTGATAAAGCTACCTTCCTGGATACATATGAATACGTAAAAACCAAAAGCAGTTACCTCTTTTTTTTCCAAAGCGACCCACAAGATATGACTACAGACCTCTAAGAGTTTTGACATAACAATTGTGACGGGACAGGGCTGTTACACCCCGAATTTCCAGGACATGGTTATAAGAACGTACGTAAGAACTAAAAAATGTTAAGATTTGAGTCTAGTAAAAATTTGTCGGAATTATGGAATTGTCGGAAAACAAAATGTTGCGACAAATGGGAGGGCGACACGTGTCACCCACTAGATTGGTCTTGGACGATTTTAGCATGGACAAAATGGTCATTTGACCATACTTGAGATGACCAAGTCTTGATAAGTCTTGAAGCTTGATATTGTTGACTTGTCAAAGGGCCACTTGGGCTTGATCCTAGTGAAACTCATCTTAGCCACCCATTTGTTCAAGTCTTGACCCTCCATAGTGTTATAAATACATACTAGTAGCAAGACTAGTTCCACACTTAGTCATATTTCAAGAAAATATTGAAGAACAAGAGAGGGAAGCTCTCGGCTTTGCTAGGTTTTGAAAGACAAAGATTTTCGTTTGTTGTCCAATAAGCTCCACACTTTAAACCAAGGTTCCTAAGGGTATTGTAAGGGTATCTCAATAGAAAGATCCCAGAAAAATATCATTTTCGTATTAGTCGCAAGGTGAAAACCTAGTTGCTTTCCTAGGTTTGGATTGAAAGATAAAGGAAGGTTGTTGGTGATCTTCTAAGGGCTTCAAGTGGCGGTTTGGAGTGTCAAGGAGAGGCTCTAAGTTTCTAGGGAGCAACTTCGGATCTTGAAGTGAATTAAGGATCGTTAAGGTAACAATTTTGTTCTCTTAAGTGGTAGAAGATTACATATTGTTGTAGCCTTACTTTTTAACTAGCATGAAGTATATGTATTGATGATTTATAAGTGTTATGGATTGTAGTGGCCAAAATTCCGAAATGACATTTGAGCCAATTGAATTGAAATTGAAATACAATTTGGTCGTTAATTAGAATCGTCGCATGTTACCTACTTGAGGATTGTAGTAGTTATAATCAATTGCGGCTTGATATCATGTTATACTAAACAACTTGGATTGAAAAGGAATTGGATAAGAATTTGTGTTGTTGAACCTCAAGTAGCCGAGAATGACATAGTATTGTTGGATTGTTTTGTATCAATGGGCGGAATTTTACGTCTTGTTAGGCGTGTAATCCTATGTTAACTACATTGTTGAGCCTTAAATTTGGTGTGTTTGGTTATTGAATTCGGCCTTGAAAAGGTGGCAAAGTATGTAGAAACAAAGGAAGTCTTTTAGATTTTGGTAGAATTTAGTGACTTTGCACTTAGAATATTCTACGTTTAAAGCTAGAGGTTAATGGGCGTATTATGGCCATTATAGGTTGAAGTACTAAGTATAGCGTATCTACTTGAAGGATGGAATAGCTCGAGGTTGAAGTACTTTGGAGCATTTTGCTCTTGTCGACAATCGTGCGAGGTATGTGAACCTCTTCCTTCCTTTGGCATGATTCTATGTATGGATTATACATGTGGTATTATTTCATGTTCCTTCACTCTTAGAAGTTAAGAGGTATGTATGTGATTTACTCTATGTAAAGGTTATGTCTAGGTTATCTAAGTTCTTACCAAGTCTTATGGGGGATGTTGGTAAGAGTCGTTAGGAGGTATTTTGAGCCAAGTTGACTTGGCTAATTTTATGGCACGAATGAGAATAAGTATCGAACAAGCCATTGCAGCGTTAATAAAGGAAAATGTAGTGACAATTGATTATATTAAATGAGTAGAATTCTCCATCTGCATAGAAACTAAGATAAGACAAAATTGTATTACATTTTCTAGATCATGGCTACTTGAACAAGATCGTTATAAATAAGTATAACTTATTCTGACGCACCAAGTGTATGTTACTTAATTTAAAAGAGTTTACGTATGAAGTTTTTAAGACTATGAACCTTGAATTCTTAAAAGGTTAAGAAACTTTATTTTTCAAGTTATGGGACTTGATTCTTAAAGGAAGAAATGACTTGATTTAAATGTATAGGATACTTGATTTGGAAAACATGGATTTCTTGATATTCTAAAGATAAGAGATTTTAAATTCTAAGTTAAGAAACTTGATTTCTGAAGTTAAAAGACTTGAAGTATTTTAAAGTTATGTAACTTGATTTGAAAGTATAAGTCTCTTGGTTATAAAAAGAATGAATTAGTCTAAGGCATAAAGTTAGTATAACGACTTTATGGGAAGTTGGTTATAATAACTTTATGGAAGGTTAAGAGAATGATTTTCTCTAGTAATATAAACAAAGAATGACTTGAAATAAAGACGGGCAATTGTTTTAAAGGTACCAATTGCTTAAGGTTTTTAAGAAAGAAGTCACTTGATTTAGAAGCCTGTAAATGTATTTCTAAAAGGTATTGTGACTTGTCTTGAAAAGTAGATATGACTTGATACTACGGTTATTAGTATCTTGGAAGTTTTATTTGAAAAAGAGTCATTTTAAAGGGTAAGTGCGTGAGTGCGTTGGGTTAAATTCGGATTTTATATGACATTATCGTCGGGGAATGGGTGGGCGATATACCTTTATGGGCGGACTATATGACATTATCGCGTCGAGAATGGTAGGCGGTATACCTTTATGGGCAGACTATATGACATTATCGCGTCCCAGGAATGGGCAGGCAGTATACCTTTATGGGAAGACTATATGACATTATCGCGTCCCAGGAATGGGCCGGGCAGTATACCTTCATGGGCAGACTTATGTGACTTTATCGCGTCCCAGTTGGTAAGGCGGTATGGCGTCCCTCGTAAAGGGCGGATTATGTTATGTAAGGTAAGTAAGTTATATGGTAATGAACTTGACAATATTTCCTAAGTATGTACGTAAGAAAGTGACTATAACTTTTATGTAAAAATGGGAAAGGATAATAAGGTACGATTAAGTTCATGAGATGGTGATGACACGGTAGGATCTGGTATTTACCCTTTTTATACTTGCCTCTGTCATTTTTTATGTACAGTTATGATTTGTTTATTGTACCTTATTTTTCCGTTCCATATTGATACTGTTGTCTGACCCCTTGAAATTTGCGTTCTATTATACCAGTATTTCGGAGTATGCGTGAGGCGTGCGTATAATAATTTGAGCCTTAAGTTAGGAAAGTTTGAAATTTGCACCTGACACGGATAAGTCGTTTTCGGCGAAGCGTTTCCACGACTTTCGTAGGAAAATTCGGCTATGGCATTTTTAATTTTTGCGGATTTTTAGAGGCGAAACATTTTGGACCAGCGGGAGGGTGACATGTGTCACCTCGCATTGGGAGCAAGTGGGCGGCAAGGGAGTCGAGGGCACATTTTTGTGCCTTTGTTTGATAGGATATTTGTGCAAGTTGGTGTGGTAGATGGATAAGGTCCACGTGGTTGAAATCTAGCCCTACACTTGCACCACACTTGTCTTCATCTTGGCCATTGGTTGGCCTTTACTTGACCTATAAATACCATCTAAGTTGAAGACTTTCTTCGTCAAAACTTGAGCAATCTTTCTAAGTCTCAAATACTCCCTCCCTCTTGTGTGATCTCGTCCAAAAGCCCCCTCCACTTTGAGAAGGCCACTTTGGCGAGAGTTTCCCCCTCCTTTGTAGTGGTTAGCAGTAGGGTACCACTAGCCTAGTTGTTTCGTATAATACCCCCCTTTTTGTGGTATAGAAATACTCTCTAGTATTGTTATAATGCCCAAATACCTTGGCCCAAATACCTTGTAGTATTCCCAGTTACACTTTTACAAAAGCTCAGAAAATACTATTATACTTCCCTCAGTCACAAAAACAAAACCCTAAGTAAATCTTCACCCGTAGTTGAAGTTATAAGTAGAAGTTGGTTAGAACTTCTAAGGGTTGGTTGGAGGAGTCGGGCGCGCGGAGTAGGAGCTAAACCTTGCTCGGGATCGACATATAAACTCGGATAATTTTGGGCTTATCGAGGTAAACATTCTTAACATACGTGGTAATTGGAAATTACATGTTGTAGGAGTATATAGTTAAGTATACTATATATAGAATTGAACATAGTTGTGCGACAATGTCTTTTGACTTGAGCACGAATTTAAAGAAGAAGCTGAGCGTAATTACATGGGGTGTATTACGATAGACTTGTGTAGTATTCTGTGAGTAGAATTGTACGTCAGGTTAGGCGTGCAAACCCCCACTGGTTGGCTTGGTGGCGGCCTCGATAGAGGAGGAGATTTCTGTTGTTGCGGGAGGAGAGTCTTTGTAGAATTTTACGTAGAATATTTCTACATTGAGAGCTAGGAGGTTACTAGGCGCGTTGTGGCCTCTATAGGTTGAAATCTGCGTATGGCGTGATCTACTTGGCTTAAGGGTAGGAAGCGGTTTGAGTACTTGGATCACTTTGCTATTAGTCGATAATCGTCGCGAGGTATGTGAACCTCTTCTATCTGTTCTAGCATGATATGTGTATAACTATGTAATGCGGTGAGCGTACATGTGTTTAATGTATTTGATTGGTTTGAAACATAAAGTGTTATAACGACTTTATGGGAAGTTAGTTATAACGACTTTATGTAGGTAAGAAAATGCTTTGTGGTTTCAAAGGGTGATTTGACTTATAACGGATTTGATGTGTAGTAATAAATAACTTGAAGTGTTTCAAAAAAACCTTTTTGAAAGAAAAGTAATACTTGGCTTTGAAAACATAAGAGTTGTACTAGCTTTATGGGAAGTTAGGTATAACGTCTTAAGAGTGATAAAAAAAGAATGGTTTACTGATTTTTTTTAAAAGATAAGAGACTTGACTTAATGGTATTGATATGAATTTTGTTAAAGGTGTGAAACCTCATTCGTGAGTAATGAGTACCGGGTTTTAAAAGGAATAATGTTTCTTGATTTTGGAAATCGAATGAGTATCGACAAACCAACTGCAGCGTTAATAAAGGAAAATGTATTGAATAATGAAGTATGGTATTAAAACCAGTAGAAACCTCCATCTGCATAGAAGCTAAGATAAGACAAAATGATATTACATTTCCTAGGTCATGGCTGCTTAATAAGATTGATTATAAACAAGAATATGTTTCTCAAAACGTTTAAAGGAGAACTATGTTTTAAAGGATTTAAAACTATGAACTACGAAACCTTTTCTAAAATGAGAAACTTGAGCATTTGAAATTAGGCAAACTTGAACGTTTGGAAAATAAGGTTGTTACTTGATTTTACAAAGGAAAGCATTTTGGTTTACTTAACAATGTTAGTCACTCTATTTTTATACTACGAATTATCGGGTGACCTTCGTAAAAGAAATGGATCTTTAAAAGGAATTTAACGTCGTAGTACTTTAGGAGTTAAAACCGGACTTTGGCATAAAATGAAAGTACTTTGAGTTGTGTATAACTTGCCTATGCTTGTTGTTGTGAAGCTTGCCTATGCTTGTTGTTGTGAAGCTTGCCTATGCTTGTTGTTGTGAAGCTTGCCTATGCTTGTTGTTGTGAATCTATCTATGCTTGTTGTGATAGCCTTTGTTGTATACAGCCGCGTCTCTCGATGGAGTAGCGGTTGATTTGTTATGAGCGATTATACGAGTCGCGAGATGGCGAGTCGCGTATTTCATCGATTTTACAAGTCCCGAGATGGCGAAGTCGCGTATTCCATCGATTTTACGAGTCGCGAGATGGGCGAGGACACGTATTTCACGATTTTACAAGAGTCGCGAGATGGCGAGGACACGTATTTCATCTGGTTATCATACATGTCTCTGCTTTATATAGACTATTATGATTTCATTCTGATCTTTTCTGATTTCACATACTTGGTACTGTTATGCGACCTCCTTGAAGCTGCGTTCATCTGCGAGTTGAGGTACATCGGTGGTGGATCCTCGCTCATAGGATCCTGATTCGTGTCGGGAAGCCCATTTCTTGGAGCTTATCTTTTGGTATGTTACCACGAGTACATGGGTCTTATACATTCGGGTATGGCGGGGCCACTGTCCGTCATTTATTGTAAAAAATCTTAGAAGTGCATGCTTTGTTGTGGCGGGGTTTGTAAAAAGGATAAGCTGTTGGGTATTTATGTATATATGATGAAGGCAAGCTGTTTTGGTTGCTTTGTTTATTTATCTTGTCTCTTAATTCATGTTCATGTTTTTATTTCCGCTGATTTTTCTCTGATGTTGTATCACTAGGGTGCCCGGGGTAAGGCACCAGTCACGGGCCCGGGTTCGGGTCGTGACACATTCATGCCCGCATGTATTGGGTACACAGGTTGGTGATCCTTGCTCTTAGGATCTTCATTCAGTTTTGGGAAAAAGCTCCATTTACTCCGGAGGCTTATCTTTTGGTACGGTTTCTCCTGAGGTAGTAGATTCATGTATATTCAGGGGTATGGCGGGGCCCTGTCCCGCCACAGTTGTTATGTTAAAAACTCTTAGAGGTCTGTAGTCACATATTGTGGGTCAGTTTGTAAAGGAAAGGAGGCAAGCGCTTGGTTGTATATATATGTCGGGAAGGTAGCCACATCGGCTAACTTTGTTGTTTTATTCTGTTGAGTTATTTTTATAAGTTTCATGTATGTTAGTGATTATCTCGATGTATACATAAGGGTGCGGGTAGGGCACCGATGCGAGCAGGGTGGTCGTGACAAAAGTGAGTATCGAAGCGATTAGTCGGAAAGTGTCTGAGGCCGTGTCTAGTAGAGTCTTGATTATCGGTGTGTTGTGCACGCATCTATGTCGGAGAAATTTGCACATTTAGGATTAGTTTCCATCCTTCTCTCTCTAAGATCGTGCGATGAAATTTGTCATAGTAGGTTGAATCCTCTCGACCTATTCTTATGTATCGATTATGCCTCGCGGAAGCGTCGAGGCCCGGAAGGGCAAAGGCGGCGAGAGCTACTAGTGGTCCTGAGAGGTTACGATTACTCGAGCCCAGTTATGCACGAGGTTGTGGCTCGAGCAGCGAGTTCGATTCTGGCAAGCGATGTAGTAGAGGCCGAAAACGTGCGACTCGGAGGTTCGTGCAGAGCCTCGATTCGCGGCAAGAGGCGAGTTTAGAGATTATGGAGAACATATCAGGCTATTGACTAGCATAGTGGTAGGCGCTCAGCGAAGCGGTAACAAACCAGGCAAAGCGGTTTGAGGATTGGGATTTTACAGGTTGTAGTCCACGAGTTCTTTGGTTCGAGATCGAGGATGATCCTCGAGGAGTTCGTTCGGCGATTCTGACGGACTATCACGGTGCTTAGGGCCTCGGAGGCAGTCGGTTGTGTTAGCTTCTTACAGGTTCTGCGATATTGCGTTGAAGGTTTGAGTCATAGGATTTGTCTAGAGGTGTGGGTGCTCTTCCGTGATTTGGGATGAGTTCACGGGGCCTTTCTTGATCACTTTTGCCTCACGAGATGAGAGAGCCCGTGTTGATAGGTTCTTGTCATTGAGGCGAGAATGGGAGGACCGTGAAGTACAACCTAGAAGTTTGACTTCGTTGGCGGTATCGCGTACTATTGTGGTGACATGGCGGACGAGTTCACCGTATGTGATGGGGCTAGGCCGTTATATGATTCTGCGTATGCAGGAGTGGCCGCCCGGCCGTATATATATTTCGGATGCGAGCTTATGCGAGGGGATCGAGGCGAGAGAGAGAGAGGACCAGCGGACCGCAGTCCCGGCCAAGAGGCGGGGCAGCGAGGTTTGAGGAAATTTTGAGCGGGCGGCCTCGTGACTAGGTCTACATTTGGCCCGGCCAAGTGCTCCTCCACGATTTCCGGTGGAGGTTTTACAACCAGGGAATGCGAGGTCGGACAGATCTCTAGAGCTTGGTCTCGGGGAGATGGGGTTCGATCGATCGAGCCACGCTTTGCCTCAATGCGCGGTGTGGTAGGTTCCGTTACGGGGTATGTCGGCGATGCGGGTGGTTGTTTCTCTTGTGGTCGTCTAGGCCATATGTTAAGAAGAGTATGCATGCGCCCGAACCGGGCCGGTGCGGTGCCTTACCGGGCACCCTAGTGATACAACATCGAGAGAAAACCGGCGGAAAAATAAAACCACGAGTCGTGAAACAGAGATATAATAAATAAGCAGGCCAGCAAAGCAGTTGCCTTGGTATATACATAAAAACCGAGCAGTTAACCTTTTACAAACCACACTTAGCGATTACTCTGAACCTCTAAGATTTACAACAACTATGGCGGGGCGAGGGCCCGCCGTACCACAGATGTACAGAACCTCTGACTCGAGAAAGCATACAAAGATAAGCGTCAGAAAGGAGCTTTCAATCTGTTGAAATGAGATCTAGGCGGGGATCCACGGCCGATGTACCTCTACTGCGGCATGAGCGCGGCCAGAAGGAGGTCGATCTGCGGTACCAAGTATGTGAAGCGTCGAATCGTAAATGAAATCATAATAGCTTAAGCGGGAGACATGTATGATAGCAAAATACGATGCATGACATAAAGCGATCAAGTCGAGGACTCGCGCCGAAGTCACCACTCGAATATAACTATGGGTCTCGCGCAGACATCCATCATGTTCGCATCATGGCGCGTGCCCGGGAATCTTTGCGCCGGTGTAGGCGTGTCGTGATGCGACAATAATAACAAGCGCGTAGCGCGTACCGGAATCTGCGCCGGTGTAGGCATGCCCGTGCCAACCTCAATAACAACCTTTGGGTGGTCAACCGTATCGCGTGGCCACGTGCCGGAATCTTGCATCGGTGTGAACACGTCCATATTGCGACAATAATAACAAGGCCGCGTAGCCACGTACCGGAATCTTGCGCCGGTGTAGGCGTGTCCATGTTACCTCGATAACGATATCTTGGGTGGTCGACCACGCGCGTAGCCACGTGCCCCGAATCTGCGTCGGTGTAGACATGTCCGTATGACATCAGCAACAAGCGATAATCAAAATGGAAACATACGTGGAATTCTCCGTCATTTGCGCGATGCGTCAGTAAGTTCTCGACAAGTCAATGACCTCTGTCGAGAGACACGGTAACACGAAATACCATGGCTGACAGCAAGGCTATAATCACAAGCATGGCGGTTTCACAACAACAAGCATAGGCAAGTTTCACAACAACAAGCATAGGCAAACGCGCGACTCAAAGTACTTTCATATTATGCCAAAGTCGGGTTTTAACCCCAGTACTACATCGTTAAGTTCTTTTAAAGAGATCCATTACTTTTATAAAAGTCACCGATACGTAGTATAAGAATGACCAACCCGTCCCTTTTCAATAATCAAGTATGACATTCTTTTCCTAAGTTCGGTTGCCTAGTTTGATTACTCGAGCTTCATTTCAAATGGTTTCATAGTTCCGAACTTAATCACTTGATTCCTTTTTAGAACAATTGAGTAATATATGTCTCAGCGTGAGTAGGTTATTCTTGTTTACAACATTCTTATTACTGACCATGATCTAGAAAATGTAATATCATTTTGTCTAAATCTTAGTTTCTATGCGGATGGAGGTTTCTCTTGGTTTTTAATACGATACATCATTATTGATACATTTTCCTTTATTAGCGCTGCGGTGGTGCGCCGATACGTTACGATTTCGAAATCGGTAAAACATTATCCCTTTAAATAAAACCAAGTACTCATTACTCACGAATGAGGTTTCACACAAACATCCTCATTAAAACAAATAAGTTAAGTCTCTTATCTTATAAGATCAAGTCTCTTAACTTAACATGATAAACCATTTTCTTTACCTCTCTTAAGACATTATACCTAACTCCCGTAAAGCTAGTATAACTCTTTTTAAAACCTTTAAAACCAAGTGTTACTCTCGCTTCAAGCGATTTATAAATCTTTTGAAATACATCGAGTTCTTTATTATAACAAGCGATTATAATTCCATCGATTACCTTTTAAAACCACAAAGTATTTTCTTACCTCATAATTTGTTATAACTTGACTTCCCGTAAAGTCGTTATAACCCTTTATGTTTCAAACCAATCAAATACATTAAACACGTATGCGTCTACGTACTACATAGTTACACACGTATCATGCTAGAAGAGATAGGAAGAGGTTCACGTACCTCGCGACGATTTATCGACAAAGCAAAATGCTCCAACTCTTCAACGCACTTGCTTTCCACTCCTCCGAGTAGAATCGCTACTCTTGATACTTTCGCTATAAAGGTCTGGCGTCTATTAACCCCAAAACACAAGTTCTATCTTTCAGAAAATTCGGCACCTCACACATGGCAGCGTTAATCTCTCATCTGTAGGCGCTGCAAGCCAACGAGAGGGTTTACGCGCTAAGCGGGCGTGTACAATTCTACCAGCGATGCAGTCTCATGTCTGATCTATGTAATTCTGATTTAGTTCGGTATTCTTGAGCTTAAGTCAAAAGACATTGCCAACTAACTACGATCGGTACTATATATAGTATACTTGACTATATAATCAACAACATGTAATTTCCAATCATGATAGAAGGGCGGTAGTGTTACCTCGATAAGCCCAAAATTATCCAGTATAAAGTCGATCTGACGAGCAGCGCAGCTCTACTCAGTGCTCGATCGCTCACAACCGCCAGAAGTTCTAACCAACTTCCAAAACTTGACCAACGATGAAGATTTTCCTTAGGGTTTCGGTTTGAGACTAAAATGTTAGAATTTCGGGCTCTACGAATAGAGTTAACTTTAGGAATATAAAAATGTATTAGGCCAAGGTATTATGGGCATTATAACAATACAAGGAGAGTATTACTATACCTGACAAAGGGTATTATCACAGTAACTAGGCTAGGGGTACCCACGGCTGCACCTAGAGGGTGTACCCTGGCTAAGGGGAGGAGGCTCTCGGCTAGCTCAGAGAGGGGAGAGGAGCTCTTGGGCGAGAGTCTACAAGAGGAGGAAGGATTTATCACTTAGAACAATTTGTGGATGAAGAAAGTCTTCACAAAGGGAGCTATTTATAGGCCAAGCAAAGGCGACCCGATGGCGAATCCGTCCATGTGTAAGGCAAGTGTAAGGCCAGATCAAGCCAAGTGCACCACAAAACACTCCACAAAACACTCCACAAAACAAGCCACAAAAGAGGCCAATCGGCGAGGCGACGAGGCTCTTGGGCGCCCAATCGTCGAAGCCAATCCGTTTGCTTCGATGTGAGGTGACACATGTCACCCTCCGTTAATCCAAAATGTTCGTCACGGAAAAATCCATAAAAATTATAAATGACATGGCGGAATTTTCTCTACGAAAGATGTGAAGCGTTTAGTCGAAGCGACTCTAATCGGCACTTGTGCTAATTTGAACAAAGCCAACTCTTAAGGCAAAAATTTATCGTGCCCTCACGTGCATACTGCGGAAATCTGAGGGTATAACATTCTTCCCAGAAACATTCGTCGAATGTTCCTTGAATCTCAAAACAAGCGGCGTCGATTATAGTCTTCAACTGCTATCGTCTGAAAACAATCGTACCACGCTGGCCTGAAAACACGTTCACTTCTCCTTTCTCGTGGTACTGCGTCACGAACACTCGAACTCTTTCTAGTATCCGTACCACATACATCAGCGCTTGTTTCCCACCGCGGAATCACTACCTCGAACTTGGTCATCTCGCTAATCTCGATTTCCCTAAGGCCATTCGGCCTTCGAACTGATTACAGTCGAGCGTATCCACGAACTCATCGATGGTCATCTAAACTTGGGCCTAGCACCCTCGTGACCTGCCACGGCGGGACCACGAGCTGACCGCCGCTCAAGCGGGGCGGGTTGGCCATGGCAGTGACCCGACCCAGCTGGCGCCCGACTTCTCGCCGACCACGGAACACGTCATGGAAGCTACCACTTCCATCTCACTAACCAGATTTTCAAATCACACTATAGCACAAAGCTATCCGAACATAACATAACACATCATTAACATCAATACATACAAGTATCTACGAGGTTAAGGATATACGAAACTAGGCGGTTCGAGGCCGCTAAGCTGAAAACTTCCGCGCGACCTCTCAGTGGCCATGGCTCTACAGTAATGCATGCTATCTACAGCGCTACCACAGTGGGCGGTCTCTCGTCATATGGCCTGTTGGCGCGAGAATAACAAGCTCCTTGGTACTACGACACTCCGAAATGCGGTCTACGCATCGATCCGCCGAGGTAGGGGTGTGCGTCAGCAACACCCTACTCGCGAACACTCGAAACACAGGAGCCACGACTGCTCTGAATATCCCAAGGTCGAAAGGCTGCGGAGGACTACTCTGCAATGGCGGAGTGCATAACTAGTCTGCTTCTTGAGGCGGTCCGCCTCGAAAGTCGCCAAAATATCCGGCCGTCTTGGCCTTAACCTGCTGGCGGTCCGCTGCGTCGATCTGCGCTCGCCGCACCCAGTGCATGAGCACGAATGCGGGCAATGTCGTGCTGGTGAAGAGAAACACGAACAACTCTACGCTGGTAATCGTGAGCCTGTAACATATCGGTGCACTCGATCCTCGTACTAGCTACTAATGCGGGAACATCCCAAGACGATGAGTCGAACTCCACATTGTACTCGAGCGCATGCGTCAAAAATCTGCCGGCGAGCCCTCGCCGTTTGTGGAGGCAAGAAATGTGCGAGGAAGGCCCGAAAACTTCGTCCCAAGCGGTGAAGTGCATGCTCTCGGAAAGCTCGCGAGTCAAACGATCGGCTGCGGTATCACGCGGCCGTCACGAACAAATATCACGAACTCGGTCTGAAGCCTTGATCACGCGTGATCCTCTGCGCAGCGGATGAACTCTGCGGATCATCCTCGGCCTCGACGTAAAACTTCGGGCGGGCTCTGACTAAGAAATCCAGTAGCCTCAGCCCATGCGCCTCGGGTGCACCACAGTCTTCTTTGGAGCCCCAGGCTGCTGCGTCCGGCCTATCCTCATATCTGCCTGACCACGGCGATAAGCGGGCCATCTCGCTTGACCCGTCTCTCGCTCGGTGTGGGGTGGAGGCTCAGTCTTGTAGTCTCGGCGGCCGCTGCTGCGGCTCTAAACTCTCTTTGGTCTTTGTGGCGTCGCCAAAACTTCGCCGTCTGCGCACTACCTCAGTCTTGGCCAGGGCTGCGCCTCGTACTCCTCTGAATCCACTAGCGGCTCCGCCGGTGCCTTGCCTCCCAGGCCTGGTTGCCTTCGCGAGGCATAAGCGGTAAAAGCGAAACACGTCGGAGGGTCGACTTACAGGCACGATCTCGGAATGAGAAGAATAGAAACCAATCCTAAATGTCTATAGCCTCACGATTATAGATGTGGTGCCTGACACGCGATAATCAAGACTACTAGACGCGATGCGTAGACACTTCAGAGGACTAAGCGCTCGATACCACTTTGTAGCGCCCGAACCGGGCAGATTCTGGTGCCTTACCGGGCACCTAGTGATACAACATCGAGAGAAAACGCGGAAAATAAAACACGAGTCATAAACAAGAGATATAATAAATAAGCAGGCCAACCAGCGATTGCCTTGGTATATACATAAAAACCGAGCAGTTAACCTTTTACAAACCACACTTGGCGATTACTCTGACCTCTAAGATTTACAACAACTATGGCGGACGGGGCCGCCGTACCACAGATGTACAAGAACCTCTGACTCGAAAGCATGCAAAGATAAGCCTCAGAAGGCGGAGCTTTCAATCTGTTGAAATGAGATCCTAGGCGGGGATCACGGCCGATGTACCTCTACTGCGGCATGAGCGCGGCCGAAGGAGTCGATCTGGCAAGTACAGTATGTGGCGTCGAATCTGTAAATGAAATCATAATAGCTTAAAAGCGGGAGGCGTGTATGATAACCAAAATACGATGCATGACATAAGCGATCAGTCGAGGACTCGCGCCCAGAAGTCACCACTCAAATATAACTATGGGTCTCGCGCCATGGCATCCGTCGTGTTCGCATCGTGGCGCGTGCCGGGAATCTGCATCGGTGTAGGCATGTCCGTGATGCAACAATAACAAGGCGCGTGGCCCGTACCGGAATCTGCGTCGGTGTAGACATGCCCGTGTAACCTCAATAACAACCTCTGGGTGGTCAACCATCGCGTGGCCACGTGCCGGAATCTGCGTCGGTGTAGACACGTCCGTGTTGCGACAATAATAACAAGCGCGTGGCGTACCGAATCTGCGTCGGTGTAGGCATGTCCATATTACCTCAATAACAATATCTTTGGGTGGTCGACCTGCGCGTAGCCACGTGCCCCGAATCTTGCATCGGTGTAGACATGTCGTGTGACATCAACAACAGAGCGATAATCAAAATGGAAACATACGTGGAATTCTCCGTCGGCGCGATGCGTCGAGTAAGTTCTCGACAAGTCAGCGGCCTCTGCCGAGAGCGGTAACCGAAATACCATAGCGCAGCCAAGGCTATCATCCTGGCATGTAGGCGGTTTCAACAACAAGTAGGCAGTTTCCGACAAACAAGCGCGGCAACCGCTGACTCAAAGTACTTTCATATTATGCCAAAGTCGGGTTTTAACCCCAAAGTACTACATCGTTAAGTTCTTTTAAAAGAGATCCATTACTTTTATAAAGTCACGATACGTAGTATAAGAATGACCAACCCACGTCACTTTTCAATAATCAAGTATGACATTCTTTTCCTAAGTTCGGTTGCCTAGTTTGATTACTCGAGCTTCCATTTCAAATGGTTTCATAGTTCCAAACTTAATCACTTGATTCCTTTTTAGAACAATTGAGTAATATATGTCTCGCGTGAGTAGGTTATTCTTGTTTACAACATTCTTATTACGCTGACCATGATCTAGAAAATGTAATATCATTTTGTCTCGTCTTAGTTTCTATGCGGATGGAGGTTTCTCTTGGTTTTTAATACGATCGTCATTATTGATACATTTTCCTTTATTATTGCTGTGGTGCGCCGATACGTTACGATTTAGAAATCGGTAAAACATTATCCTTTAAATAAAACCAAGTACTCATTACTCACGAATGAGGTTTCACACAAACATCCTCATTAAAACAAATAAGTTAAGTCTCTTATCTTATAAGATCAAGTCTCTTAACTTAACATGATAAACCATTTTCTTTACCTCTCTTAAGACATTATACTAACTCCATAAAGCTAGTATAACTCTTTTTAAAACCTTTAAAACCAAGTGTTACTCTCTTCAAAGCTTGATTTATAAATCTTTTGAAATCATCAGTTCTTTATTATAACAAGCGATTATAATTCACGTGATTACCTTTTAAAACCACAAAGTATTTTCTTACCTCATAATTTATTATAACGACTTCCCGTAAAGTTGTTATAACCCTTTATGTTCAAACCAATCAAATACATTAAACACGTATGCGTCTGCCGTACTACATAGTTACACACATATCATGCTAGAAGAGATAGGAAGAGGTTCGCATACCTCGCGGCGATTTATCGACAAAAGCAAAATGCTCCAAGTACTACAACGCTAGCCACTTTCCACTCCTCGAGTAGAATACGCTACTCTTAGTACTTTCACTATAAAGGTCCTGGCGTCTATTAACCCCAAAACACAAGTTCTATCTTTCAGAGAAAATTGGCGACCTCACACATGGCGTTAATCTCCTCTCCATCGAGGGCTAAGCCAACCGGGGGTTTGCGCCTAAGCGGGCGTGTACAATTCTACCACGCGATGCACAAGTCTCTTAATGTCTGATCTATGTAATTCTGGTTTAGTTGATTCTGTATTCTTGGGCTTAAGTCAAAAGACATTGCCAACTAACTACGATCGGTACTATATATAGTATACTTCAACTATATAATCAACAACGTGTAATTTCCAATCACAATAGAAGGGCGGTAGTGTTACCTCGATAAGCCCAAAATTATCCAAGTATAAAGTCGATCTGAGCAGCGCAGCTCTACTCAGAGTGCTCGATCCGCTCAAACAACCCTTAGAAGTTCTAACCAACCTGCTCCAAAACTTGACCAACAATGAAGATTTTCCTTAGGGTTTCGGTTTGAGACTAAAAGGTAGTATTTGGGCTCTGCGTATAGAGTAACTTTTGGAATATAACAAGGTATAAGGCCAAGGTATTTTTGGGCATTATAACAATACAAGGAGAGTATTTCTATACCTGACAAAGGGTATTATCTGAAAGTAACTAGGCTAGGGGTACCCAGCAGTGCCACTAGAGGGGTGTACCCCTGGCTAGGGGAGGAGGCTCTCGGCTAGCTCACAAGAGAGGAGATGAGCTCTTGGGCGAGAGTCTACAAGAGGGAGGAAGGGATTTATCACTTAGAACAATTTGTGGATGAAGAAAGTCTTCACAGGAGCTATTTATAGGCCAAGCAAAGGCCAACCAATGGCCAAGATCCGTCCATGTGTAAGGCAAGTGTAAGGCGAAGATCAAGCCAAGTGCACCCACAAAACACTCCACAAAACACTCACAAAACAAGCCACAAAGCAAGGCACAAAGAGGAGCCAATCGGCGAGGCCAACGAGGCTCTTGGGCGCCCAAATCGTCGAAGCCAATCCATTTGCTTCCAATGTGAGGTGACACATGTCACCCTCCGTTGATCCAAAATGTTTCGTCACCGGAAAAATCCGCAAAAATTATAAATGACATAGCGGAATTTTCTCTCAAGAAAGCTGTGGAAAGCGTTTAAATCGACGACTCTGTCGGCACTTGTGCCCAAATTTCGAACAAAGCCAACTCTTAGGCAAAAATTTGTCGTCGCCCTCACGTACATACTGCGGAAATACGGTATAACGGTGTCCTTATAGAGGTGGTCTGGTGGGGCAACCTGATCTTTGGATCGGTTGTGGGTTTTAGCCTTGATAGCTAGGCGGGATGTTCATGCCGCGGTCCGTGGCGAGTCGTGGTGGAAGTTCCCAGTTTTAGCGGTCCTTTGAGCCGCCTATATGATTTCAGGTATGTCTTTGACCATTTAAAGACTTGTATGCATGATAAAGTTGTTGTATGTTTAAATGTCATGAACGGATAATATTGAGACTATGTATATATGCTAGAAGGGGTTGGAAGTACGAAAAGATAATCCTTTTTGGGGGTTATGATGGATGGATAGGTGTGTGCGAGGTATTAGGGCCATATGTGGCATAATTAGGTTTCATTAAGTGCAGTTTTATGAGACTATGTCGAGAAATGATAGATTGAGCTCCGAAAGAACATTCGAGGATGAATGTTTCTAAGGGGAGAAGAATGTTACACCCCGAATTTCCAGGACATGGTTATAAGAACGTACATAAGAACTCAAAAATGTTAAGATTTGAGTCTAGTAAGAATTTGTCGGAATTATGGAATTGTCGGAAAACGAAATGTTGCGACGAATGGGAGGGCGACACGTGTCACCCCCTATTGGTCTTGGACGATTTTAGCATGGACAAAATGGTCATTTGACCATACTTGAGATGACCAAGTCTTGATAAGTCTTGAAGCTTGATATTGTTGACTTGTCAAAGGGCCACTTGGGCTTGATCCTAGTGAAACTCATCTTAGCCACCCATTTGTTCAAGTCTTGACCCTCCATAGTGTTATAAATACATACTAGTAGCAAGACTAGTTCCACACTTAGTCATATTTCAAGAAAATATTGAAGAACAAGAGAGGGAAGCTCTCGGCTTTGATAGGTTTTGAAAGACAAAGATTTTCGTTTGTTGTCCAATAAGCTCCACACTTTAAACCAAGGTTCCTAAGGGTATTGTAAGGGTATCTCAATAGAAAGATCCCGGAAAAATATCGTTTTCGTATTAGTCGCAAGGTGAAAACCTAGTTGCTTTCCTAGGTTTGGATTGAAAGATAAAGGAAAGTTATTGGTGATCTTCTAAGGGCTTCAAGTGGCGGTTTGGAGTGTCAAGGAGAGGCTCTAAGTTGCTAGGGAGCAACTTCGGATCTTGAAGTGAATTAAGGATCGTTAAGGTAACAATTTTGTTCTCTTAAGTGGTATAAGATTACATATTGTTGTAGCCTTACTTTTTAACTAGCATGAAGTATATGTATTGAAGATTTATAAGTGTTATGGATTGTAGTTGTTATACCCCGTAGTTCCGGAGTATGTATGTGAGGACGTACGTACGAATGTATACGCCCTAATTAGGGTAAGAATGAAAGAATTGTTTTCCGACGGAAATTATTCCGTACCTTGTGAAGGAAATTTTACATTTTTTCAATATTTTTACGATTATGGAATTTTTTCCGAGAGATAAAATATTTTGGACCAAAAGGAGGGCGACATGTGTCACCCCAAGTGGGCAAAATAAGTGGCCAAAAGTCTTGCATGGTTTTGTGCATGGTTATGGACGGTTTTGGGGCAAGTAGTGGGCAAGGCAAATGGTCAAGGTCTTGCATGGCTTTTGTGGGACAAATGGAGAAAGGAACCTACACAAACACATCTATACCATACACATGTTTCAATCCTAACCCTTGGTTGTACTATATAAACCCCTCTAGTTGATGAAAATCTTCCACACTTAGAACATTTCAAGACTTGAAATGTTTTCTCTCCCCTTTCCTATAGTTCTCGTCCAACCCCCCCCCCCCCTTCCTTAGCCTAATGTTGTCCAAAAATTCTTAAACTTATAAGTGTTCTTCCTTAATGTTTTAGGAAGATTATTAACCAAGATTTAGACAAGATTTCACACCCCTAGCCTAAAAAAAAACCCCCCTTGGCCGAGGGTGGGCAGATTTTCGAGACTGTTTTGGACAGATTTTTAGTCAAGTTTGGAAGGGAATATCTCCCATCATATTAGGAGTTTTTGGGTGTTTCAAAAGCCTAAAATGAATTTCGTCGAGTCTAGTTTCCAACGCAACAAACCTCTCATCGATAGCACACTGTTGTAGAGAGTTATCAACGTTACAAGTTCAGCTGACGAAGCAGTGGCTAAACATCTGGACAGTCACGTTTTTTGGACTATCTTGAGGTAATGAACCTTAACCTCTTTGTGAAGTTGATTATTATGTATATATGGATATTATACATATATTGGAAGTATATTATGGACTATAAGATGTAAAGAAAGATTTGGATCTTGTTAAGATGTTAAAAGGAGAATTGGCATATTATCCATTAAAATGGTAAAAATGTATTCATTACTTACTAAGAGGTTAACAACAAAGGAACTATAACTTATAATAAGATTGGAATATAAGTTGAAGGACTAATGAAGTAATTGGATAAGTAAAATTGTAAAAGTTGGCCATGGACCCCAACTTAAGGACCGTATCTACTTTGGACTGTATCTACTTTGGACCGTATCTACTTTGGACCTTCTTTACTTATTGTTATTATGAAGGAGAGATTGTTAATCGCGTTCCGTTTGGGCGTGTTATCCCCTTCTTTACTTATTGTTATTATGAAGGAGAGATTGTTAATCGCGTTCCGTTTGGGGGTGTTATCCCCTTCTTTACTTATTGTTATTATGAAGGAGAGATTGTTAATCGCGTTCCGTTTGGGCGTGTTATCCCCTTCCTTAGTTATTGTTGTTATGAAGGAGAGATTGTTGTCAGCGTTAGTTTGGGCGTGTTATCCCCTTCCTTAGTTATTGTTGTTATGAAGGAGAGATTGTTAATCGCGTTCCGTTTGGGCGTGTTATCCCCTTCTTTAAATTTCGGTATTATTGCACCTTAATTAGTATGTTAATTACGGTTATCGGGCCTTGGAAAAGGTGGATAATTAAGTAGAAACGGGGGAGGTGCTGCCGAATTTTCCGTAGGATATGGAACCTTGTTTTTAGAAATATCCTACGAAGAGAACTAGAGGTTAATAGACGTTTCATGGCCATTATAGGTGGAGGTACTACGAGTAGCGTATTCTACTTGAAGGGTGGAAAAGGCTAGCAAGGTTATAGTACTTTGAAGCGTTTTGCTAATTGTCGATAATCGTCGCGAGGTATGTGAACCTCTTCCTATCTTTTCTAGCATGATATTTGTGAAATATATATATAGTACGGTAGACGTACGTGTGTAAAATTAATTTGGTTTATTTAAAACATAAAGTGTTATAATGGCTTTATGGGAAGTTAATTATAACAACTTTATGTAGGTAAAAGAATGGTTTATTGATTTTTTAAAAAGATAAGAGACTTGACTTATATTTGACTTGATTTGATATGTGAAGAACTTGAATTGTGTGGAAAGTTGTGAAACCTCGTTAAATGAGTAATGAGTACTTGGTTTTGAATAATAATGTTATATTGATTGCGGAAATGAGAATAAATATCGAACAACCCACTGCAGCGTTAATAAAGGAAACTATATTGACAAATAATTAATATTATTAAAACAAGTAGAAACCTCCATCTGCATAGAAGCTAAGATAAGACAAAATTGTATTACATTTCCTAGATCATGGTTGCTTTAATAAAGTCATTAATAACAAGTATTGATTTTTCTTAAATTCCAAAGTAAGGAACTTGTCTTTAAAAGAGACTTGAGAACTTGAAGTGTTTTGGTTTAAAAGAAAGGCATGGTTTTGTCTTAAGTTGGTTTAAAAAGAAGGTATGGAAATTGTTTTGGTTCACTTAAAAAGATAGTTACGCTATTTTGATACTACGGGTATCGTGTGACTTTTGTGAAAGAAATGGCTCTTTTTAAAGAGTTAAAGTATGTAGTACCTTGGGGTTAAAACCCGGATTTGTTGACATGAAATGAAAGTACCTTGTGTGAGTAACTTGCCTATGTTTTGTGATAGCCTTGTAATACTTTCTTGTTGGCTTGATAAAGTGAACATGTTATGATGCTACGTGTGTAAGTGTCTTGTGACGTTGTGTAAGGGTTTTTTCTTATTGTGTTTATGTTGTTTAACGATAAGCCCGTTATGCTGGTATTATATCACTTACCCCCCCTGACTTGTTATGATGCCGGGGGTTAAGCTGCCCCCCGATGCGAGGAATACCTCATGCGGGTCCATGGGACCTATGCGGAGCTGCGGGAGTTCTAGGATTGTGGTGCAAGGAATACCTCATGCATTCTATGTGGCCATGCGGACTGCGGGAGTCCAGGACGATGCCGAGGGTTAGCTGCCCTGCGATGCGAGGAATACCTCATGCGGGCCTATATGTGGCCTATGCGGAACTGCGGGAGTTCGAGTTAGGCGCGCCTGATGATCTGCGGCGAGTGGCCCGCCGATCATTTGGCGGCATAGAAAGACCTTGTGATCTGATTTTATAGCATTGTTGATGCGGTGGGTTCTAGTAGTCGGCTATGCCTTACTTACCGTGCGGTTTTATTATGACACGGTGGGACACGGTGTTCATGTGTATTCCTTGGTGTTTTTATATCATGAATGTAGGCGGTGAGGAAGGATTCCAGGCGTGATTGATATTGTGGGCATGAGACCCGTGGTTATATTTGAGTGATGACTTTGAGGCGTGAGTCCACGACTTGACATATTTGCTTACATGTTGTATATAAGTAAATTGTTTATCATATATGTCTCTTGTTTTATATAGACTATTATGATTTCATTCTGATATTTTGATTTCACATACTTGGTACTGTTGTCTTGACCTCGCCCGGGGGCCGTTCATGCATGGTAGAGTCGTCGATCGTTGATCTCGCTCGTAGGATCACCTTTGCGTTTTAGGAAGCTCGTTTCTCGGAGGCTTATCTTTTGGTATGATTCCACGAGATTGTAAGTCTTGGTACATTCGAGGTATGGCGAGACACTGTCGTCATAGTTATTATAGAAATTCTTAAGTGCATGTAATCTTGTTGTGGCGGGGGTTTGTAAAGGATGTAGCTGTTGAGTTTTGGTTTATATATTAAATGCAGAAAGCGACATTTTCTTAGTTATTTGTTCTTACCCTTTATTGTTTCATGTCTTTGGTTTTATATTCCGCTGGTTAATCTGATGTATATCAACATGGGTGCCCGGGTAATGCACCAGTCACGGTCCCGGGATCGGGTCGTGACAAAAGTGGTATCGAGCGATTAGTCCTCGGAAAGTGTCTGAGGTGTCTAGTAGAGTCTTGATTATTAGTGCGTTGTGCACCACGTCTATGTCGGAGGCTGCGGGACATTTAGGATTAGTTTACATTCTTCTCACTCTGAGATCGTGTCTTAGAGCTGTGTTATAAGTTGGACCTCGGCGTACTTTTTTTACGATTATGCCTCTGCGAAAAGCGGGGCCCGAAGGGCAAAGCGTGAAGAGGCGCAAGTAGAACACATAGAATGCGAGGGCAGGCCCAACCATCACGAGGTGGTGCTTCATTTAGAGAGTTACGTGGCGTCGCGGCCCGAGTTTAACACGGCGGCCGATTCCTACTGCGGCCATGATATATGAGCCTTGATTCGCGGCCAAAGCGAGAGTATGGATTACAAAGGGATGGACTGTTACTAGCTAGGATTTTAGCAAGCGAGTATAGAGTGCATCGATATATCACGGGCCTAAGCGATTATCTAGTAAAGGGTGTCTGAGTAGCTCTTGATCGAGCATGGACATTGCGCGTCTGAGCTTATGCTGTGGCCCGAGAGCGTAGAGATCGGCGGATTAACGAATCGGCGAAGAGGCGAGCAGCGAGGTCGCTTTGATAACTTCGAGGCGGACCTCGCCGGTGAGTGGTTATGCGCCTCCGCCCGATCTGAGTGGTCTCGCGAGCTTGAGATGTTGGGTGTGCGGGAGTTGGTGAGCTCGAGGTTTTTAGTTCCGCAATTTACATAGTTACAGCCAACGGATTGATTTTCCTCGGTGTTCACTATGTGGTAGGCGTCATTCGGAAATGTCGTCTTTTACCAATGTTTGTTTTACTGCGGCGGTTCGTGTGAGAGAATGTCCTAGTAGGAGAATGCAGGTGGGATGACTCGGCCTACGGTCGGTTCTTGATTCGATGGTTCGGAGAAAGGGTGTTAGCTAGAGAGGCCACCGCTCGGTGTGGCGTTGTGGTAGTGTCATCATCATGGGAGTGTCGTACTACTTGGCGGCTTGTTATCATGCGGCCAGGCCGTTTGCGAGAAATTGTCGACGGAGGTGGCGCGGATGTAGAGACTTCGACGCCGGGATCGATGGTGGTTCGTCACGCTTTTGCTATGCGCCTGCGGTGGACTATGATTAGGGTTGTTACACCGGAATTTGAGGATATGTTTATAGAGCGTGCGTAAGAACTCAACAATGTTAAGATTTGAGGCGAGTAAAAGTTTTTGAATTTTGGAATTGGTCGGAAGCGAAATATTGCGATGAGCGGGAGGTCGACACGTGTCACCTCCCCTTATGGTCATGGACGAAATTATCATGGTTAGAATGGTCATTTGACCATAAATTAAATGACCAAGTCTTGCTAGTCTTGAAGCTTGACAAAGTTGACTAAGTCAAAGGCCACCTAGACTTGATCCATGTGAAACTTATCCAAGCCACACAATTGTGCTAATCTTAACCCTCCATCATGTTATATATTGTATGCTAGTGCAAGACAAGGCTAAAAACTTAGAAATTTTCAAGAAAATTTGAGGGAGGCTTGAGGGAGCTCTCGGCCAAGGGCTAGGGTTTGAAGGAAATTTTTTCAATTGTTGTCCAATAATTCCCCCACTTTAAACCAAGGTACCTAAGGGTATAGTAAGTGTTTCTCAATAAAAAGATCCCGGAAATGTGGTGTTTTCGTATTAGTCGCAAGGCGAAAACCTAAAGAGTTATTCAACTTTGAAGTTGAAACTTGAAGATGAGTCTTTTATAAGCTTCTAAGGGTTGCTTGGAGTGGATTGGAACGTTGAAAGGAGGAGCTAAAGTTGCTAAGGTGCGACTTGTGATCTTGGATCATAATTGGGCTAATTGAGGTATAATCTTCGTTTTATTTTTGTAATTGAAGATTTCATGTTATGATAAGTTATAAGTGATCATGTGATTTGTGTTATGAAGTTTGATAAGTGACATGGATTGTAGAAGCCTAGAACCGAAAAGGACATGATTAGCCTTTTGAAATTGAAATACAATTTTGGTGATTAATTAGAATCGTCGCATGTTTACCTCTTGAGGATTGTAGTAGTTATGTCGATTGCGGCTTGATATCATGTTATACTAAACCACTTGGATTAAAAAGGAATTGGAAACGATTTGTATTATTGCCTAATTGCCGAATTGACATTATAGTTTAGACTAGTTTGTTATCGTTTGTGGTGAGCCAATTGGGGCTGTTTGGTTATTCATTTGTATTGAACTACCTTATAAATTGTGGTGAGCCAATTGGGGCTGTTTGGTTATTGTATTCGACCTTGAAAAAGGTGGCAAAGTTAGTAAAAACAAAGGAAGTGTTGTCCGATTTCCCGTAGAATTTAGTGACTTGCACTTGGAATATTCTACGTTTGAAACTAGAAGTTAATAGACGTACTATGGTCATTATAGGTTGGCATACTACGTACGGCGATTGGACTTAGCAAGTGGATTAAACCGAAGAGGTATGTGGAACTTTCTTTTCTCTTGAGCATGATTAAGTTGTAAATGTATGAAATGCGGTGAGCGTCTGAGATTTTGACAATCTAGTCTATTTGATATCCTTGGCTTATTTTAAGAATGCCCAAGTTGTTTGAGTTAGGGAATTAAATCACTTGTTTAATTATTAAGGATATCTTGGTTTTCAAAAGTTAAGAGACTTTAAGTATGTTGAAAGTATTTTGATACTTGTTTTGTTGGAAAGTTTAAGTCTCTTGGTTAAAAAGAAGTATGTAAGTTGCTAATGTATAAAGCTAGTATAACGGCTTTATGGGAAGTTGGTTATAATAGCTTTATGGAAAGTTAATAAGAGAATGGTTTACTCTTAAGTAATTTAAGAATGTTAAGGGACTTGAAGAGTTTTAAAGAATGTGGCACTTGTTTCGTTTTAAACGTATAAGTCCCTTGGATAGGAAATTGTACTTGACTTAGGTATAAAGTGAATATAACGACTTTATGGGGAGTTGGTTATATTGGCTTTATGGAAAGATAAATGGCTTGATTTATTTGAAAGGCAATTTGATTTAAAGGCATCAATTGCCTAAGGTTTTTTCGAGAGAAGAAGTCAATTGATTTAGAAGCCTAATTTTTATTTCTAAAAGTATTGTGACTTTTCTTGAAAAGAAATTGTAACTTGATACTACGGTTATTAGTATCTTGGAAGTTTTATAATGAAATGAGTCATTTTGAAAGAATAGAAGTCGTAGTACTTTGGGTTAAATTCGGATTTTTATAAAGAACATGTTAGTGCCTTAAGTAAACTAAAATGAGAGTGTATACGAAGCAGAATAATAAGAAGTTAGAGTTGCTTAACTTGCTTATTTATTGTATGATAAGTCGGTAGTGCTTATGTTATGTGTGATAGCGGATTTGTGCTAGTAGTTCGGTAATAATTGCGGGTCGTTCCGGGTTTGTGGCATTGCATATTTAGTGGATTTGCTACCGCGTCACGGGGAATACCTGCATGCAGTCGTAGGGCTTATGCGGGTGAAATAGTCCCGTGCGGGCGGGTCCGACCTATCGAGGAATACCTCATGCGGTCAGTAAGGGCTTATGCGGGTGAAATAGTCCCGTGAGGAATACCTCATGCGGGTCCACGCGATCTATGCGGGTGAAATAGTCCAGGAATAGGATTGCTTAATGATCTGCGACGGGTGGTCTGTTTTGATCGTGAGCTTCTACTTTATATTGTAAGTATACACTATTTACTCTCATTGTTAGTAAGGCACGATTATCTTGTTAATTGAGTATCATACATGTCTCAGTTTATTATTAGACTTATGATTTCATTCACATGCTGATTTCACATATTTGGTACATGTTGTCTTGACCTCGCTTGAAGCTTGCGTTATGCATCTGTGGTAAGTGCTGAGTTCTTGATCCTCGCTCTTAGGATCAATTGGTGTTGAAGCTCCCTCATTTGAGGCTTATCCACAGTATTATCGGTTGTTGTACATTCGGGGTATGGCGGGGCCACTGTCACTTGAGTTATTCTTAAGTGCAGTAGTCACATAGTGGATTGGGTTGTAAAGAAAAAAAATGTCTTGTTTTATTGGTATAAATTACGGAAGGTGGCCTTATCGGCTTTGCTTTGTTATTTTATGTTTAAGTATTTTATCGATTGTGTATGTTCATTGCTATTCTCGATGTATGCCAAAAGGGGTGCCCGTAGGGCACGATCATGAGCTTGGTCAGTCGTGACAAGGGTGAAGCAATAGTTACAGGTATATCCTTAACCCTCTAGAGATTTGTATGTGTGATATGATGATTTTATGTTAAAGTGTTATGTTTGGATAAGCACTGTGTAAAATTGTGATTTAGAGAACATGGTTAGTTGAAAAGGTAAGTTTAGGGGCAGGGAAATTGTGAGCCTTAGAATATTATAACAGTTAAGACCTTAGATATGAGGCCATCTTGAATAAAAGATTTTACAGTTAGTCTTTTTCGAAGTACTTGGTATGCGTGAAATATATTGTAGGATAATTCCATAGGTCGAGCAAGATAGAAGTGGTGATTTTCATGACGAGAATAGTAAGATTGTCCCGGACGGGAACAAGAATTTAGAGCGATAATGGGGTGGGGTTGAGGCAAGATCGCGGGTCAACCGCGGCCGGATTGAGTAAGTCGGTTTGAGGTGGTCGCTAGGTGATAAGTCACAGTGCATAGCTGAGTTTAGATAACCATTATGCGAGTTCGTGGATGCGTTCGACCGATGGTCGGGCCAATGAGGTCAGCCCGTCTTGTCTTCGATCGAGATTGTTTACTCGGCGGAGGTTATGCGAGATGTTATATATCGGGGAAGGTTGTAAAGTGGGGTTCTACTTTTATTTTAATGACCGGTGGAGCCAGTTCTGGCTATTTTCCTTTTACGGAGGTTTTGTTATACCGTATTTCAGTATGCGTGAGGCGTCGTCTGAAAGTTTTAGCCTTAAGTAGGCATAAGGGTCGAAATTTGTGCCTGACTAGCAAAAGAATCGTTTCAGGCGAAGCGTTTTCCAAAACTGCGAAGGAAAATTACGGCTATGTCATTTATAATTTTTGCGGATTTTCCGAGATGAAATATTTTGGACCAGCGAGAGGTGACACTTGTCACCTCAGTGAGCAACAACATGGGCAAGGTTGGGCGATTTTGTGGTCAAGGAGTTGGTAGGATATTTTGTGATATTTTTGTATGGTAGATGGATAAGGTACACTTGCCCAAATCCTCGCCCTCCGCACCACTTGTCTTGATCTTGGCCTTGAATGTCTATAAATACCATCAATGCTAGACCGTTTCTTCGTCACACTTGTGAAAATCCAAGGCAAAATCCTGTCACGACCGAACCGGGCGTGGTTGAGCCTACAGGCACCTAGTGATCTGACATCGAGGGAAAAACCAGTGGAAATAAAAACTTAAACATACAAATAGATATGGATCAAGATAAAGAAAATAGGCCAACCAAAGCGGTTGCCTTTACGTATATATATATATATCGACCTTTGAGCGATTACAATCCTTACAACCACCTTGACAATGCTATAGACCTCTAAGATTTTTACAACAACTATGGCGGGACGGGGCCGCGTACCACGAATGTACAAGAACCAGCGGACTCGGGGTAACATGCCAAAAGATAAGCCTCGAAGGAGCGGGCTGTCTGAAATGTGATCTATGGCGGGGATCGACAACGATGTACCTCACTGCGGCATGAGCGCGGCCCCGAAGGAGGTCGATCTGCGGTACAGTATGTGGCGAAAATCACGTAAATGAAATCATAATAGTCTATAAGCGAGAGACATGTATGATAACAAACTACGATTACCTGACATATAACGATCATAACAAATCGAGGGGACTCGCGCCTCAAATCATCACTCGTTCCGTGGAATTCCTTCCTCGCTGCCGTGATCTATGATATAACAACACCAAGGAGTATACATGAACACGAGGTCCACGTGTCATAAAACCGTATGGGGCAAGTATAACTACGAGATCCGGCCGTACCAATATCTTGTACAACCATAGCATGAAGGCGACCGTGGCAAGTGCAATAGCCTCGCGGCTCCTCCTGCGCCACGTGGCGGCGGGGCAAGTGAATCGGCTATGCGCAGATCACAACCGTAAGTCCGAAGCTCCGTCAAACGGCGACTCGCGGCGACCGTGGCAAGTTCACCGCCTCGCGGCTCACTCCTGCGCCACGTGGTGGCGGGGCAAGTGAATCGGCTAAACACCGTCCTGGCCGTAAGTCACGATGCCGCGCGAAGGCGACCGTGGCAAGTGCGATAACCTATACCGGATCCACTGCGTCACGCATGGGCGGGGGCAAGTAAGCAGTACGCGCCCGATCCTGGCCAAGTAAGTCCGATGCCGCCATAAATAACCATAATGGTCACGTATCCACGAATCCATCATCGGTGTAGACATGCCCATGTAACAATAATAATGGAAGCATGCGGTGGAGTCTTGAGTCGCTGCGATGCGTCCAAGTAAGTTCTCAACAAGTCAGCGGCCTCCGTGAGAGCGGTAGTCTAGAAACACAATTTTTGCACAACAAAGGCTATCGCGACAAGCATAGGCAAGTTACACGACAACAAGCATAGGCAAGTTATACACAACTCAAGGTACTTTCATTTTATGTCAAAGTCGGGTTTTAACCCAAAAGTACTACGTCGTTAACTTCCTTTTAAAGAGATCCATTCCTTTTATAAAGTCACGATACGTAGTATAAAATTAAGTGACTCGCGTTTTTAAGTAAACAGAACACTTCCTTTTTCTAAAATCAAGTAACAACATTCTTTTCCTAAAGTTCGGTTTGCTAATTTCAATTACTCAAGTCTCTTTATTTTAGAAAAGTTTCATAGTTCAATGTCTTAATCTCTTTTAAAACAATTGAGTAACATATGCCATATGTGTGGCGGTTTATTCTTGTTTATAACCATCTTATTAAAGCCATGATCTAGAAAATGTAATATCATTTTGTCATCTTAGCTTCTATGCAGATGGAGGTTTCTACTGGTTTTAATATACTTCATTAGTCATTACATTTCCCTTTATTAGCGCTGCAGTGGTTTGTCGATACTCATTCTGATTTCCGAAATCAGTAAAACATTATTCCTTTTTAAAAACCAAGTACTCATTACTCACGAATGAGGTTTCACACAAAATTCATATTAATTCATTTAAGTCAAGTCTCTTATCTTTTAAGATCAAGTCTCTTAACTTTTAAAATCAATAAACCATTCATTTTATCTCTCTTAAGTCGTTATACCTAACTTCCATAAAGCTAGTATAACTCTTAGCTTTTAAAACCAAGCATTATTCTTCTTTCAACAAGGTTTCTTAATTCTTTTGAAACACTTCAAGATTCTTATTATTAGGGCTTAAGTCAAAAGACATTGTAGTAAAACTATATTCGATTAACAAATCGTCTAGTACTATATATATATATTCTTGTAAAATACTTCGATTCTTATTATTGGGCTTAAGTCAAAGACATTTGCCATACAATTACGTTCGGTTAACACGTCGTCTACCGTACTATATATATATATATTATTGGGCTTAAGTCAAAGACATTGCCATACAATTACGTTGATTAACAAACGTCGTCTCGTACTATATATATATATATATATATATTATTGAGCTTAAGTCAAAAGACATTGCGTACAATTACGTTCGATTAACACACGTCTAGTACTATATATATTCCTTTAAAATATCATGCTCAAGAGTATAGGAAGAATCACGTACCTCATGGCGATTATAGACTATTAGCCAAAAAGCGCTCGCGGCTATGTCGGCTAGCCTTGTCACCTTCCAAGTAGTGCGTACTACTTGCGAACATTGAACCAATAAAGGTTATAAGTCTATTGTAAATCTGAGTCTATGTAAATGATTTAAACTTCTACTTTAATACTCTTACGATGTGATTTGATTCAAGTCTTTTACGTAATATCCTTCTATTCTGATTCGATTCTCTTCTTTGAATCTTATATTCATTTCTATACAACTACAGTATGTAATTTCCAATTACAATAGAAGGATAGGATTATTTACCTCGGTAAGCCCCAAAATTATCCAAGTGTTAATGTCGATCTTGAGCAACGCTTAGCTCTACTCAGGTGCTCGATCGCTCCATCTGACCCTTAGAAGTTCTCGCAGCTTCTACTTAACATGACCGACTATGAAGGTTTTCCTTAGGGTTTCGTTTTTTTGTGACTGAGGGGAAGTATAATAGTATTTCTGGGCTTTTCGTATAGAAGTAACCTTGGGAATATTACAAGGTATTTGGGCCAAGGTATTTGGGTATAGTAACAATACTTGGAGAATACTTTTCTACCAAGGGGGGGTGTGTGTATTATACGAAAATTACAAGGCAAGGGGTACTTTCGGCCACGCCACTAGAGGAGGGAGTACCCTCTCGTGAGCTTCTCAAAGGGGGCTTTGGGCGAATACAACTCACAAAGGGAGGATTTCAAGACTTGGAAAATGATTTTGGATGAAGAAAGTCTTGAGTTAGGGAGTATTTATAGGCCAACCAATGGCGACCAATGGCCAAGATGAAGCCAAGTGCTAGGAAAGTGTAGGGCTAGGATTTAACCATGTGTACCTTATCCATCTACCACACCAACTATCACAAAATATCCTACCTAACGAGACCGCCCCGAATGCGTCCATTCCGCCCACAATCCGTCGATGTGAGGGTGACACGTATCGCCCTCCGTTGGTCCAAAATGTTTAGTCTCTCGGAAAAATCCATAAAATTATAAATGACATGGCGAATTTTCCCGCCATAGAAGTTTAGTAAAGCGTTTAGTCGAAAAGCGATTATTTCGGTACTTGTGTACAAATTCGAACCTTGCCAACCTTAAGGCTTAAATTTTCATCGTGCGCCCTCGCGTACATACTCAGAAATACGAGGTATAACATTCTCCCCTCGCCCGAAACATTCGTCCGAATGTTCCTTCTCAGACGGATAACGATAAAGTTCTTCTAACAAGTTGCGGCCACACGCTGTACGAAATAACACGTGTTCTCTTCGCCCTTACTCGTTGTGCCGCTACTCGAACACTTGAACTCTTCTAGTATCGTGCCACACTTGATCATCGCGGTTCCAAAACTTTGAGTCGCGCCTCGAACTTGGTGCGTCTTACTAACCTCGATCTTCCTTAAGGCCATTCGGCCTTGCGATCGGCTGCGGTGAACGTATCCACGAACTCATACTATGGTTATCTAAACTTGGGCCTAGCACCTCGTGACCCTACCACTGGCGGGACCACCTCGAGCGGCCCAACCCCAAGCCGGGCTCACAGGGTTGACGCCAACATAGCTGACCGACCAGCAACGCGTCAAGCTCTTGTTCCCGATCGGAACAATCTCACCTATCTGGTCATGAAAGCTACCACTTCCATTTTACACCACGGAATTTTCCCACCATTACTCCGTATACTTATACATTCGACAAAGATCACACAAAATATTGTACTCAAGGCGGCCTTACATCTAAGGTCTCAGTGTAATATCCTAAGGTTAAATCGTTTTCTCACTTTGAGCTTACCCTCTTTCGCTAACGAGTTTCTAAATCACATTTTTGCACAAAGCTATCAAGACATAACACTAAACACATCATCATAACATCAATACATACAAAACTCTAGAGGTTAAGGATATACACGAAAAAATAGGCGGTTCGAAGGGCCATTAAGCTAGGAACTTCGCGTGACCTCTCTGGCTGCTTAGGTGTATGAACATCTGCCTAGCTATGGAAGGTGAAGAACCCATGGCCCGATCTAGTAGTCTGTGCTATCCACGGTGCTACCACAGTGGACAGTCTCTCGTCAAATGGCCTGTCGGCGCAAGTATAACAATCTCCCAAACCGATCTGACATTTCCCCTATGGGCTTTACACTGCCACCATTTGAGATCTGGGTGGCCTCGTCAAACGAGCACTTCTATTCCACGAAAATCTGAAACACAGGAGCCACGACACGCTCTGAATATCGAAGGTCAGAAATTTGTGGAGGACCACTGCATGCTTGGCGGAGGTACATGCTAGTCTCTTCTTTGGCGGTCCACCTCGAAAGTTATCAAGGACCCTCACATTGCAGCCTCTGCTGCGATCTTGGTCATTCAAGTCGACCTCTCGCTCCTCGCGTCGGTCGTAATCTGCGTGCGGAAATGTCCATGCGGTGAAGGCTACACCGAACAAGCCTGCGCCAAGTAGTCGTGAGCGGTGGCGTGGCGGTGCACTCTGTCCTCCATCAGGCTACTAGCGGAGACATCACGAGGCCAATGAGTCGAACTCCACATTGTACTCCCGAACCGTGCGCGCTCTGCCTCAACACCAAAAATCATCGGCCCGAGCCCTCGCCGTCTGTTGAAGCAAGAAATGTGCAAGAAATTCCTGCGAGAACTTCGTTCCATCTGGTGGAAGTGCATGCTCTCCTGGGGCGTCTCAGTAGATCAAACCGATCATTGCGGTATCACGCAGCCGATGCGAACCTAGGACCACTGACTCGGTCTCCGATGCCTTGATCACTCTCATGATCCGCTGTAACTGTCGGATGAACTCCTGCGGATCATCCTCAGGCCTCGACCCGTAAAACTCTGGCGGGCTACAACTCAGAAAGTCCCGTAGCCTCAAACTATCCGATCTCGGGTGAACCACGGGTGCTCTTTGGGCTGCTGCGTCGGCCTATCCTCATGTCGGCCCGCGATCACGGCTGGCAGGCATGCGTATCGTAACCCGTCTCTGCCACGGTGTGGGGTGGAGGCTCGGTCTTGTGGTCTCTATAGAGGCCCGCTGCTCTCTCGCGACTCCCTCTGCCTTGCCCTTACGGGCGGGTTGCCTTGAGCGGAGGCATAAGCGGTAAAAATGAAATACGTCGGAGGGTCCGACTTATCACGCGGCTCTAAGGCACGATCTCGAGAATGAGAAGAATGAAACCAATCCTAAATGTCCTGCGACCTCGATTATAGATGTGGTGCATAACACATCGATAATCAAGACTCTACTAGACACGGTGTGTAGACACTTTCAGAGACTTCTTTGCTCGATACCACTTTTGTCGCGACGAACCGGGCGTGGTGGAGCCTACCGGGCACCTGGTGATACGACGTGAGAGAAAAACCGGTGGAAATCGTCAATCTCCTCGTACGATAACCCACCGGTCACTGGACATCGTCAATCGGATGCACTCTAGATGGATCGCGATACGTCTCACCGTAAACATGAAACACCGGATGCCGCCTCCGGATCGGACGGCGAGATCAACTCGTGAACAACCTTGCCTACCAGGGAACAATCGTCTGCCCGATGTACCTTGGTGAGTTTCCCTTTCCTCGAATCTCATCACACCGCCATGGGTGACACCTTGAAAACCCAATCATCACCTCGAACTCAAGATCGAAGCGGCGATGATCTGCGTATGATTCTGTCGACTACGAGTCGGCAACCTCTCTGGATAAGCTTTACCTTATCCGCTGCTGCACCGTCCGGTCCCACTAGCGCACCTCGCCCACATCGAACCAGCCTATAGGCGTCTGCACTTCCTCCATACAAGGCCTCGTAGGCGCCATCCGAATCTTTGGGTGGTAGCTATTATTATCATGAACTCAACTAGAGGCAAATGATCCTCGACTACTGCTGAAGTCAATAACCGGGCTCGCGACATATCCTCGAAGTGCGGATAGTGCGCTCTGCTGTCCGATGCATGCGTGGATGAAATGCGATGCTCGAGCTCACTCGTCCTAAACCCCTGCGGAAGGACCTCAGGAAGTTAGCGTAAGCGGGCTCCTGCATGCGATATGATCGAAATAGGGACTCCATGCGATCGGCGATCTCTCGGATGTAAATGCGGCATAATCCTCGGTAGAAAGTCGTCTAACGGGAAGAAAGTGGGCTGATTTAGTCGACTGTCGGCGATAACCCATATAGAATCATGTCTCGCGAGTGCGAGGCAATCACGTGATGAAGTCCATGTTGATCACCTCCCACTTCGGTCGGGATCTCTATCGTGCGTAACAAACCACGGGCCTGCGGTGCTCTGCCTTCACTGCGACAACCACGGGCGAGCTACGAACTGCTGCAGCGTCCTCTTGAAGCCATCCCACCATACGGATCTAAGGTCGTGGTACATCTTGGTCGACCACTGTATGGATGAAGTGCTTGTGTTGTGTGCTTCCCAGAACCTTTGCCGAAGTCCTGAAACATCTGGAACACAGCACGCCCTCAAACCTTAGCACCCGTGGTGCTACCTCAAGGACCCTTGCCCTCGCGAAGAGTTGTATCGCGATAACGTGTCAAAGCTGGATCCTCGAGCTGTTGCCTCTTGCCTCACCGGCGATGGAAGACTGGCAACCTCGCGAACTCTAACCCGCTGCTATCGAGAATCAATCAAGCGGACACGAGGCTCGCTAGCGGTGCAAATCACGAACCATGTCCCTCCTCTCTGTTTGCACATCGATGGCTCCCGTCGACTACGACAAGAGCATACGCCTGACATTGGCCTTCCGGGTGAGTACGGGATATCAACATCGTAATCCTTAAGCAACTCTAACCACGTATCATGCGTAAGTTCAGCTCCTGCGGTGAAGATATCTTGGAGGCTCTTGTAGTGCGTATAAATATCCCGTGAACCCGTACAAATAGTGCCTCGGATCTTGGCGTGAATCGCTGCGCGATTCCAAATCATGGGTAGGGTAGTTCCTCTCGTGTTTCTTAAGGTGTCGGGATCGTGCGCTATAACTCTACCATGCTGCGTCAACACACATCCCAGCGATGCAGCGCATCTGATACACAACATAATCGTCTGGACCTGCGGAAGAAGTAAAGCGAGGCGGTCGTCGGTCTCTTTCGACAGCTGGAAACCACTGCTCCTGGCATCGATCCACTGAAACTTGGCGCCTTACGAGTCGGCCTAGTCAAGGTGCGAAGATAGAAGCAAACTTCTCTGAACGCGATAATATCCTGCAAGGCCCGAGCTGCGAACCTCAGCCGGAGTAGTAGGTCTAGGCCAACTCGGATGCCTCGATCTTAGCGTATCTGCACGAATACCATCGGCCCCGACAATGTGCCCAGAAAAGCCACGAAGTTAACCAAAACTCACGTTTGGAAAACTTGGCATACAATCTGGTCGGAGAAGCGTCGGCCTGATCGCCAAATGCTCGCGTGCTCCTGCTCTGGCGAGAATAAACCAAGATATCATCGATGAACACTATCCAAGCGTGTCAAAAATGGTTTGAACACTCGGTTCATCAAATCCATGAATACGCGGGCATTGGTCAGCCAAAGACGCGACCACTGAACTCATAATGCGTCTGGGTCGGAATGCGATCTAGGGACATCCGCCTCTCGACTCGCGTCGATGATAGCGAGCGGATCAATCTTGGAGAAACATCTCGCGCCTGCTGGTCGAACAAATCATCAATCACAGGAAGAGGGTATCATTCTTAATGGTCACCTTGTTGGTACTGTAGTCAACAGTGCGTCGCGGCGTCCGTCCTTCTTTCCACGAACAATCTGGCGCTCCCGGGGAGAAACACTAGGCTGATGAAGCCGCTTCTCCGGTAAATCTCTCGGTGGTCCTTGACTCTCAACTCGGCGGGTGCCGTTACGTATGGCGAGGAATGGAAATAGGCAGTGTGCTAACACATCTATACAAAACTCGATCTCCCTCTCGGGAGGATGCGGAAGGTCGTGCTGGAAACACGTGCGGGAACTCTCGACTCACTGGGGTGAAAATCTGGTACGCGACCTCGATTATCAAACACGAGCGAGATGGTAGATGTACCATACGCACCATCTTCTAGCCTTGAGGTAGGAAATAAACCTACCGCCAGCGTCTGGTGCTCCTCCTCAACAACCGGCTCGCCGGAAGCTGGAACCGTACTACTCTCTCTCTGCGGTCTACATTGGCGTAGCAAGCTAGCCAATCCGTCCCCGTGATCGCGTCGAAATCAATCATCTCGACTCTGTCAGTCGGCTAAGTGCGGCGTAAATGGTCACGGGACAAGCTCTATATACCGTAGAGCTACCCGAATCACCAGCTGGCGTAGCTACCTCGAAAGGGTCTATGGACTCGGGCTCTATCCACTATCCTACTAGCGACGAGGGAGATATATGGGCGAGTAGAACCGGATCTATCAAAGCATACCATCAAACCCGAGCCCGATAAAGTACGTGGCGACATCAGGTGAGGCCTCACGATCTGTCGGTGGGCCGAGCATAAATGCGGTTACGAGGACCCTTCGGCTAACTGGGACCGAGCGCGACCCTGCGCGACCTGGCGACCCGTAGTACCACGCCTCCGGGCGATTAAGCGTAGGAGATGATAGGCGGCAACATAACACGAAGGTGAGCCTACCACCGGCGGCGCCCGGTCGGACAAACTCGCGAAATGACCTGCGGCCACAAGTATAGAAAGCTCGATCTGCTCGAATGGTATCTACCACAGCAGGCAGCTGGCGGACCTCGAGCAGTTAGCACGCACCGCAAATCCGAAGTCACAGGGCCACGACGCCATTGGCGCTCTGGCTATCCGAAAATGATGTAGGGCGCTCTGCGCCGGTTGTAGTGCAAATCTGGACCTGGCGATCGCCACCACGAGAACCACCAAAGAACCGGCCGTCTTGGCGCCAACCTGCTGCGATATCGCTCTGCCGGTCTCTCGCTCCTCGCATCTGGTGCATGAGCTGCGTATGGTTATGTCCATACTGGTGAAGGACACACCCGCACAAGACTTCGGCCATGTAATCATCTAGCCCGATGACATAGCGATGCACCGGTCCTCGTATCTGCTACATGCGAGGACATATCGAGCCAAAGAATCAAACTCGACATTGTGCTCCCTGCATGCGTCCTCCTGTCTCGACAAGAATCTATCATTTCGCGCCCTCGCCATCTGTGGAGGCAAGAAGTGAGTGAGAAAGCCTCGAGAACTCATCCCAGTAGTTGACGCGTGCTCTCCGGGATAACTCCGTGAATCAAACCAATGAGTGCGGTATCACGCGGCCGTCTGCGAACAAGATCCACGGACTCTGTCTCTGAGGCCTTGATCACGCGTGATCCTCTGGCGGCGGATGAACTCCTGCGGATCATCCTCCGGCCTCGACCGTAAAACTCTGGCGGGCTACAACTCGAAATCTCGTAGCCTCAGACTATACGCCTCGGGTGTACCGCAGGTGCGGCCGGCTGGAGGCTGGCCGCGTCCGGCTGTCCTCGTATCTGGCCACAACTGCCAATAGGGGCCGTCTCCTTGTACCCTAACTCCTCCGCCCGGTGTGGGGCGGGAGGTGTGGGTCTGTGGTCTCTTTGGGGCGGCGGCGTCATAGAACTCGCCGTCTGCGGTATAGGCGGGCACGAGCCTCGTGACTCTGGGTGTCTGCTAGCGGCTCCGGCATTTGCCTTGCCATACGGGCCGGGTTGCCTTCGTGGAGGCATAAGCTATTCTGGAAAGGAATCGTTAGAGGTCGACCTATAACCACGACTCTAAAGCACGATCTCGGAATGAGAAGAATGAAACGATCCTAAATATCCTATAGCCTCACGATTATTGGTGTGGTGCACAACGCGATAATCAAGACTACTAGATACGGTGCGTAGACGCTTTCAGAGGATTAAGCGCTGCGATACCACTTTTGTCACGACCCGTTCGGGGCGTGGAGTGCCTTATAGGGGCACCCAGTAGTCATACATCGAGTAACCGGAAATATGAAACAAGGCGAAACATAGTAAAAAGAAGCAGTTTATCGATGAAAAGCTTGCCTTTCGGCATAATATAAATAACTCAAGTTTTGCTGATTACCTCCCAAGCTGTACAATAGTACTACAGGACCTCTAGGAAGTAAACAATTATGGCGGGAATGAGGCCCGCCATACCTATGAAAACTATCTACAATCTGGGGAGATCGTACCCAGTAGAGCCTCGGAGAAGATGGAGCTCACGACACAGTAGATCCTGAGGATGTGGATCTAGCACTGCTTGCCACTGCGGCATGAGCGGCCCGAAAGGAGTCGATTACAACGGTACCAAGTATGTGAAACTATAAAGTACTTAAATGAAATCAAAGTATTTAAAACCTTTTCACAAATACAATCGGTTCAATTGCACATAGTGCGCATCCGCAAACAATGATAATAGGAAAGCTGTAGCGAGTCTATTAGGCGCGAATGATCGAAGCAAGGCGATCGCCCATAGTATCATTCTGCGTGCCTAGTCACGGACTTCCGGCCGCGTAGGTGTTATACCGTATTTCAGGTATATGCGTGAGAATCGTGCGAAAATCTAGCCTTAAAGATAAGCCTTGGGCGTTTTTATTTGTACCTGACTCACTAAAGAATCGTTTTCAGGCGAAAGCGTTTCCCACGACTTTCGTAGGGTAAATTCGGCTATGCCATTTCTAATTTTGCGGATTTTTCAGAGGCGAAACATTTTGGACCAGCGGGAGAGCGACACTTGTCACCCTCCAATTGATGGACTTGAAATGCGTCCATTTGGGCGATTTGAACAATAGGAGCACGTTTTTGTGCCTTGTGCACAAGTCAAGGAGTTAGTAGGATATTTGTGTATAGTTAATCCTCACTTTACACTTGCCTTGCACTTGTCTTAATCTTGGCCATTGGTTGGCCACTTCGACCTATAAATACCCCCAAGATGAAGAGTTCTTCGTCCACAAATTACTTTCCAAGTCTTGAAAATCCTCCTTCTCACTTGTTAGCCATTTCGTCCAAGCCCTCTTCCCCTCTAGCCTAAGTGGCCTTGGCGAATACCCCACAGCCTAGCCAAAAATCTACCCCCTCCTTGGTAGAAAAGTTACCTTCTTGTATCGTTATAATGCCCAAAATACCTAGCCCAAATACCTTAGTACTTAGTAGAAGTTGTGAAGAACTTCTAAGGTTCTTGGAGCATCTGACTTAGGAGCAAAACCTTGCTCAGTGCGACTTTTCTAGGATATTATTGGGCTTACAGGTAATAATCCTAACCCTCTTTTGTATTAGAGAATGCATCTGTAGAAGTATAAGAATAAGTATTAATCACTTAGAAGAATATCACGAATAGAATTGAGCGTTACCACGGTAGAAGGGTTTAAAGAAGAATAATCAAATTTGTACTTACATAGAATTTGTTTTCCTGATGAACTTATATAGCTCATGGGTAGGAAGTCTTTGCCCGACTTCAGTAGAATTATGAACCCTCTGTTTAGAATGACCTTGAGTAGTCTTTGATAGATATACATGACTATTATGGTGACTCTCTGCGCGACATATTGACTTAGCGGTGGTTTTATTTGAGAAGGTATGTGATTCTTCTAAATCATGATATTTTACAATATATATAGTGCGGTGAAGCGTACATGTGTTAAGCTGGATAATAACTATGGCAATGTCTTTGACTTAAGCTGAATAATACTTACGGCAATGCCTCGCGGCTTAAGCACGAATAATACTTACGATGCCTCGGCTTAAGCTTTGAATAATAAAGCGAAAACATTTCAAAAGACTCTTGAATCATATTATGAAGAGAACTAATTGGTTTTAAAGCGAAGCTTAAGAGTTATACTAGCTTTATGTTAAGTAAGTATAACCACTTAAGTTTGATAAAAGAAACAAGTTTGAATATGTGTTTATAACAGACTTATATTGTGAAAAGTATAATAAGATGGTTTGATAAGTAGACATGATATGATGCTATGTGTGTTAGTATATTTTAACGTTTGTATAAGTGAGTATCCTTGTTGTGCTTATGTTGTTTAAAGATAAGTTTTTATTTTAGTATACTATCACTCACCTCTTGAGATGATCACAGGGGTTAGTGCCCTCCGTGCGGGGTAGACTCGGGTGATGCAGGACCGTGATCGAGAATACCTCATGCGGGTCGGGGGCCTATGCGGAGCTACGAGAGTTCGAGTTAGTATGCGGGGTTATGCCTCATGCGGTCTATGTGGCCATGCGGACGGCGAGTCGGGGCGATGCCGAGGAGTAGCTACGCCGATGCGGGGTTATACCTCATGCGGGCCCGTGAGTGGCCTATGCGGACTCGGGAGTCGAGTTAGGCTTGCGAGAATGATAATACGGGCGAGTGGCCCGGCGAATCATTCGCGGCCTAGAAAAGACTATTACAGTTTACCTATTGTTTGCTCTTATTTGTGATGTGGCACTTATGCGGTTTCCTTGATTTCTTCATACGTATTTATAAGCGGTTTTAAAAGGGTTATGATTTCATTTAAGTACTTCTGATTTCACATACTTAGTACTGTTATGCGACCTCCTTGAGGCTGCGTTCATCTGCGGTAAGAGCCAGCGGTGCTAGATCGCGTCCTTAGGATCTACGTTGGTGTCGGGAGCTCCGTCTCTTAGGAGGCTCTACTTTTAGTATGATCTCTGTTGTAGATAGTTTTGTCTGATCGAGTATGGCGGGGCCTGTCGCCATAGTTATATATTTCCTTAAGTGCGTAGTCGTATTTATGCGATGTCGGATATGGCTAAACCATGATTATATATATATCTTAGAAAGCGTGTTTCTCGCATAAAGCGTATGTCTTATTTTATAAGCTGTTTCATGTCTTGCTTTATATTTCGTGATTACTCGATGTATGACTACTTGGGTGCCGGTAAGGCACGATCCACGGGCCGGGCAATTCGTGACAAAAGTGGTATCGAGCGATTAATCCTCGGAAAGTGTCTGAACCGTATCTAGTAAGTCTTGATTATCGGTGTGTTGTGCACCACCTTGATAATCGAGGAGGCTATAGGATATTTAGGATTAGTTTCCATTCTTCTCATTACGAGATCGTGCTTTAGAGGTGTGTTATAGGTTGGACCCCTAACGTATTCCTTTCTATGCTGATTATGCCTCGCGTAAGGCAGGGCCCGGAAGGGCAAAGCGGCGGTAGGAGGCGCTAGCGAGACACCCGAGTCACGAGGCTCGAGCCCGATCTATACGAGGCGGCGAGTTCTATGGCCGCCCGGCCCAGCGAGACCACGACACCAGCACCTCGTCCCGCGGCTGGGGCGGAGGTTAAATACAAGGAGATGGCCCGGCTTTTGGCTAAAGTTGTGGCCCGATCGAGAGAGAGGCTGAATCACGGCGATTCGGTTCGGCTCGGCTCGATCGTACCGTTGTTCACGAGGCGAGAGAGTTTGAGGCTACGAGACTTCTTGAGTTGTAGCCGCCCGGAGTTTTATGGGTCGAGGCGGAGGATGATCGCGAGTTCATCCGTCGGCGAAGGATTTTGAAGTGATCGGGCGTCGGAGGCCGGTCGTGATCTTTGGTTCACGTAAGCTGCGTGATACGCGATCGATTGGTTGATTCATGGGAGTTATCGGGAAGCCAGCGTCCCCGGCTACTTGGGATGAGTTCTCGGAGGCTTTCCTCGCTCCTTCTTGCCTCGCGGATGAGGAGGCGCGGGCTGATAGATTTTTCTTTGCGAGGCGAGAGAGGGCCTTGTCGAAGTACAATGTCGAGTTTGATTCATTGGCTCGATATGTCCCGGCATTGGTAGCAGATATGGAGGATAGGGTGCCGCTATGTCGCGGGCTGAAACGACTATATGGCGGAGTCATGTCGCGGGGTTTCTCTCGGCGGGTATGGACATTACGCGTGCGAGCTCGCGCCCTTGGATGCGAGGCGCGGTCGGCGAGTGGGCGACGGCGAAGAAGGCCGGGGCGGGAGGGTCTTACGGTGGTTATCGTGGTGGCGGCCTCGGCGGCGATCTGGGTCGCACCACGGCCGGCTGAGCACTCTGCTGCCGTCCTACGGCCGAGTTTCGGCGACCAAGGCCAGGGCTTGAGCGTCGAGTAGCGAGTGCGGCGTCGGGACCACCCGGGTGTGGCGATCACGGTGGATCCATGCAGGAAGTGGTACTACTTTTGGAGCTTATTCTGATTGTAGCCAGCGGGTCACTTTGCGGAATTGTCGGCCGGCGGCGGTGGTAGGGCTCGGCGCCGAGTTACATTGCGCCATCATCTCCTACGATTACTCGCCCGGGGCGGGGTTCACATGGGTCAGTCGGTGGCGGTCATGGCTCGGGTCGATTCTAGCGGTCCTCAGAACGCATCTATGCTTTAATCGGTAAGCGAGATCGGGAGGCCTCGCTTTGATGTAAATCACGAGTACCTGCTCGGTTCAGGTTTGATGTTTATGCCTTGATAGATCGGGTTCTACTCTGTCCTATATATCTCCCCTTGTTGCTAGTAGGATGAGGATAGAGCACGAGTCCATAGACCGCTTCGAGGTAGCTCACGCGATGGGTGATTCGGTGGTAGCTCGGCGGGTATATAGGGCTTGTCTGTGACCATTCTGATCGTCGGACCATGGCCGACTTGATAGAGTTGGAGATGATTGACCGGCGTGATTATGGGGATGGATTGGCTAGCTTCTTGCTATGCCAATGTAGGCTGAGAGAGAAGTAATGCGGTTCCGGTTTCACGAGGCCAGGTTGTTGAGTGGGAGGAGCACGGTATCGCCAGAGGGTGAGTTTATTTCCTACCTCGAGGCTAGGAAGATAGTGCGAAGGGTATATCTACCGTCTAGTTCAGTGTTTGATCACGAAATGCGGTGCAGATTTTGATCAGTTCCGTAGTCGTGAGTTCCCAGACGTGTTCCCGGATGACCTCGGGTATCCCTCACGAGAGGAGATTGAGTTTTGTATTGACATATTGCGGATACTCGGCTATTTCCATTCCGCCATCTGAGAATGCTTTGCCGAGTTGAGAAGCTGAGACGGTGAGGTTTCTTGGAGAAAGGGCTTCATTAGGCCAGTGTTTCCCCACTGAGAAGCGCGGTATTGTTCGTGAAGAAGAAGGGCGGGGCCAGCTGCGCATGTGTGTTGATTCTGACGGTGAACAAGGTGACCATTAAACGAATACCTTCCCGAGATTGATGATTTGTTCGACCGATTGCGGCGCGAGATGTTTCTCAAGATTGATCTGCGTTGGGCTATCATCGAGTTCGTGTCGAGAGGTGGATGTCCACAGGTGCATTAGGACGATGCGGGCATTATGAGTTGAAGTCATGTCTTTTGGGTTGACGATACTCGTGGTATTCATGGATTTGATGAGCGAGTGTTCAAACCATTTTGGACACGTTTGTGATAGTGTTCATTGATGATATCTTGGTTTATTCGCTCAGGCGAGGCGCATGCGGAGCATTTGAGGCTGTCTTGTGATTCTCGGAGACCGGTGATTATGCGCCAAGTTTTCCAAATGTGAGTTTTGGTTGACTTGATGGCGTTTCTTGGGCATATTGTCGGGTGATGGCATTGAGTGAATCTGGCGAATCGGCGATCGGGACTTGGCCTAGACCTGCTACTCGAGAGGTTCGCGATTTACGGGCCTTGCGAGTTATTATCGGCGGTTCGTGGAAGTTTGCTTCTATCTGCACCGTTGACTAAGTGACTCGAGAAGCGGCCAAGTTCGATGGTGATGCTTGTGGCGGGGTTTCGATTCTTTGAAAGAGAGATTGTGGCCGCCGTTCTTACTCTTCGGAGGTCGGATGGTTATGCGTGTATTGTGATGCGTCGGGCGTCGGGTTGGGATGTGTGTTGATGCGGCATGGCGGGGTTATAGCATATGCGTCGGCGGTGAAGAAACACGAGGAACTACCCCGTGATTTGGAGTTAGCGGCCGTGATTCGCGCTTTGAAGATCTGGAGGCACTATTTGTATGGGGTTGCGTGGATATTTACTCGGACCACAAGAGCCTCCGGTATATCTTGGCCAGAGGAGTGAACTTACGGCGAAGGCGGTGGTTAGAAGTTGCTTGGGATTACGATGTTGATATCTGTACCACGGGGAAGGCGATGTTGTGGCGGATGCTCTTAGTCGTAGGTCGATGGGAGCCTATCGGATGTGCGGCTAGAGAGGAGGACATGGTTCGTGATTTGCATCGATTAGCGAGCCTTGGTGTCCGTTTGATTGATTACGATAGCGATGGGGTTAGAGTTAGTGAGGTTGCAGTCTTCCGTCGTCGAGAGGTGAAGAGGCGCGATTCGAATCGGCTTTGATTCGATATCGTGATCTGACTCTTACGTGAGGGCAAGGTCCGAGTAGCACTGATGGGGTGCTAAGGTTTGGTGGCTATGTGTGTTCGGATGTTTGAGGACTTGGCGAGTTCTTGGGAAGCCTGCGCGCGTTACTCTATCGTCAAGAGTCGACCAAGATGTACCTGACGACCAGATCGTGTATTGGTGGGATGGCTTGAAGAGGGCGTTGCGAGTTCGTAGCTCGATGCCGTGTTGTCGGCGGTGAAGGTAGAGCACGGAGGCACGGTGGTTTGTTGCGAGCGATTGAGATCGGGCACGGAAGTGGGAGGTAATCAACATGGATTTCATCACGGGATTACCTCGCGCTCGGATGAGACGTGATTCTATATGGGTTATCGTCGGCGGTGGCGAAATCAGCCCACTTTCTTCCGTCGGGCGACTTTTGGTGAGATTATGCGAACTTTACATCAGAAGATCGTCGGTGCGTGGTCCCTGCCCGATCATATCCGAGCGAGCCCGATTCTGGCTAACCAGAATCCTTCGAGAGTTTAGGGGCGCGGTGAGCACAATCTGCATTTCATCCGCAGAGCGGACGAGGCGGCGCGCTATCGGACTCTTGAGGATATCTGCGAGCATGTTATTGACCGGTGGTAGTTGGGAGGATCATTTGCCTCTGGTTGAGTTCGCGTATAATAATAGCTGCCACTCAGGTGAGATGGCGCCTTATGAGGCCTTGTATGGGAGGAAGTGCGGATCGCCTATAGGTTGGTTCGATGTGGGCGAGTGCGGCTAGTAGGACCCGATTTGGTACGGATGGATAAGGTGAAGCTTATCGAGCGGCTATTGGCTCGAGTGGCGAAGTCGTATGCGAGATCATGCGTCGTCGGCATCTTGAGTTCGAGTTCATGATTGGGTTTTCCTAAAGTGTCACCCGTGAAGGGTGTGATGAGATCGGGAAGAAGAAGCTTCGGCCCAAAGTGCGTTGGGCGTTTGGTTGTCGCGAGGTAGGCAAGGTTACTGTGAGTTGGAATCTGCCGTCCGATCTGGAGCGGTGCATCGGTTTTCGCGTATCTATCTTTGAGGAGATGTATCGGGGATCCATCTAAGTACACCCGGTGCGATGTCGGTGGGGGGTTATCGTATGAGAGATTCCCATGGCGATAGTCGATGCGTCGGGTTAGGCGTCTGCGGACCAGGGCGTGGCTTAGTCAAAGTCTTGTGGCGGAGCGAGCTCGAGGAGGAGATGGCGTGGGAAGCGGAGGAGGACATGAGGCGGAAGTATCCTCACTATTCCCACCTCCGGGTAAATTCACTTTCCTGCTTGTAAATTTTAGTTATCGTTTACGCCTAAGTGTTGCTCTGTGGCGTGTGTGGCATTTACAAGTGTTTAAGCAACCCGATAAGCGTCTTGGGAAGGAACGTTCGGGATGAATGTTTCTAAGGGAGAATGTTATACCGTATTTCAGTAGTATGCGTAAGGGAATACGTCTGAAATCTAGCCTTAAAGATAAGCCTTGGGCGTTTTTATTTGTACACAACTCAACTAAAGAATCGTTTTAGGCGAAGCGTTTCCACGACTTCGTAGGGTAAATTCGGCTATGCCATTTCTAATTTTGCGGATTTTTCAGAGGCGACTAGGCTAGGGGTACCCTCGGCAAAACACCACAGGAGGGGTTTCGGCGAGGTTGGGCGAGAACCATGAAGAAGGAGGAAGGATTTCAAGACTTAGGCAATTTTGGATGAAGAAATTCATCAAGTTAGAGGGTATTTATAGGTCGAAATGGCTGACCAATGGACAAGATTCATCAAGTGTTAGGCAAGTGTAAGGCCAAGATTAAGCCGTATGCTACCTTATCCATCTACCCAAAATATCCTACCTAACCGCCACATTTTTTTAGCACAAAAGCGTGCCCAGTCGTCCTTTTTGCCGTCCAGCTTCGATGTGAGGTGACACATGTCACCCTCCGTTGATCCAAAATGTTCGTCTCTCGGAAAAATCCATAAAAATAATAAATGACATAGCGAATTTTTCCTCACTTGTGAAGCGTTTAAATCAGCGACTCTGTCGGGTGTTGTGTACAAATTTCGAATCTTGCAGCAAGGCTCAAATTTTTATCGTGCGCCTCGCGTACATACTCTGGAAATGCGGTATAACATTATCCCTCGCGAAACGTGCGTCCGAATGTTCCTTCTGAAACGGATAACGATAAAGTTCTTCTAATAAGTTGCAGCGCCCTGTGGCCACGAAGCGACACGTGCGCGCAAATCGCATATCGAGTCACGAGGAAACACCTCTAACATCACAAACTTTTGTCACTTTGCCGTGAGGTTCTAGTGTCGCTCGGCGACCAACAAATGATGCCGGAATTGCGATTCACGAGGTCTAAAATATACATCGCCGCATACTCACTTTACGAGAAATGATCGTATCTATGCTGCGATACATGCTCGCCTCTGCCTTACTCGTCGTACTCTTACCGAACTCTTGAACTCTTCCGTTATCGTACCACACTTGATCATCGCTTGATTCTCCAAACCTTGGAGTCACCGCTCAATTGGTTATCTTACTAGCCTCGATCTTCCTTAAGGTGCCCAGGCCTTCACGATCGCCAGTCGAACATATCCACGAACTATCGATGGTCATCTAAACTTGGGCCTAGCACCCTCGTGACCTACGCTGGCGGGACCGAGGTGACTCCAGCTCATTCAAGACTACGGGTTGACCGCATAAACCGTCCTCGGCGAGCCTCATCCACGCAAAGCTCTCTCGTTTCTCGTCCGGAACAACCATGCTAAATCACGTCATGAAGATACCACTTTCATTTACCCGACCAGAGACTTATCACCTGATATATTCTAGGCATAAAATGCACTCTGCGAGATCACTCATGAAATCTTGTACCCGAGGCGGCGCACATCTAAGGTCTCATTGTAATATTCTAAGGTTAAATCATTTTCTCCCAGGCTTACCCTTTTTCCCGACGGGTTCTAAATCACATTTTAGCACAAAGCTATCGAACATAACACTTAACACCTTAACATAACATCAAAACATACAAGCCCACAGATGGTTAGGATATACACAGCTCTGCTCCACTCTAATCATAAATGCACTGCGTATGCATGTAGAAAGCGATGAACACACGTCCGTGGTAAGCTGCGCCTAGTACCTCTCTATGCCGCGATCTCTCGTCACATGGCCACACGCCGGTGAAACAAACACGCGATAAAAAGCGACATTTCGGGATGATGTTTGCGCATCGTAAATGCCTGCTGAGGACGTGAATCCTGGCGGCTAGCACTCGCGTAAACAGTGAACGGAAGCCTGGAGCGACCATGTTATACCGTATTTCCGGTAATATGCGTATGGGCGTGCGTCTGAAATTGAGCCTTAAGTTAGGCATTGGATTCGAAATTTGGGCACAAGTGCGATTAAGTCGTTTTTCGGCGAAGCGTTTCCCACGACTACGTTGGGAAAATTCCGGCTATGTCGTTTAAAATTTTTGCGGATTTTTCAGAGGCGAAACATTTTGGACCAGCGGGAGGGTGACGTGTGTCACACCGCATTGGAAACAAGTGGGGAAGGTTGGGCGATTTGGGCGTCGAAGAGCCTTGATTGGCCTTGGCCGATTGGCTCCTCTTTTGTGCCTTGCTTTGTGGCTTGTTTGTGGCTTGTTTTGTGGAGTGTTTTGTGGAGTAGGGTTAGGGTGCCAGCTTGATCTTGGCCTTACACTTGCCTTGCACGTGGCTTGATCTTGGCGTTGGTTGGCCTTTGGTTTTGCTATAAATACCCACTCTCTTTGAAGACTTCCATCCACTCTTCACTTGCCTAAGTCTTGAGAACCCTCCTCCCTCTTGTTGACTCTGCGTCCAAAATCCCTCTCCCCTTGTGAAGGCCTTTTGGCGAAACCTTCCACTGTGAGCTAAAGCGAGAACACTCCCTTAGGGTGTTGTTCTCGTGTGGTACCGCTTTTGTGGTATTGAAATACTCCTCCAGTATTGTTATAATGCCCAAAATACCTTAATATATACCTTGTAGTATTCCAAAGTTACCTCATCGTAGAGTCAGGAAATACTACCTTTTGTCCTTTAGTCTCAAGCGAAACAAGGAAACCTTGTGTTGGTTGAAGTTTTGGAGTAAGTTAGTTAGAACTTAGGGTTGTTTGGAGCAGTTGGAGCACTCGGGTAGGAGCTAAACCTTGCTCGGTAGCGACATTATACTCGGATAATTTTGGGCTTATCGAGGTAAACACTCTGTCCTTCTATTGTAATTGGAAATTACATGTTGTAAGAATATATAGTTGAAGTATACTATATATAGAACTATACTTAATCTTGTGGCAATGTCTTTTGACTTAAGCTGAAGAATTAAGCGAATGTTGTAATTACATGGGTGTATTCTGATGGGCTTGTGTAGTATTCTTGTGTAGTAGAATTGTACACGTCCGGTTAGGCGTGTAAAACCCCACTGGTTGGCTTAGTGGCCGGCTTTGATAGAGAAGGAGATTTACGCTATGGCGGGGAGAGTCTTTGCGAATTTACTGTAGAATATGGAGCGATGAGATCTAGATGTTAATAAAGCGCCTTGTGGACTTATAGGTTGAAGTACTACGTGTGGTGCGATCTCGTGGCTTAAGGAGTAATGAAGCGGTTTGAAGTACTTGGGCGTTTTGCTAGTAGTCGGCGCTCGTCGCGGTATGTGAACCTCTTCCTATCTCTTACAGCATGATATGTGTGAACTATGTAGTCGGTGAGCGTCGTATGTTAGCGTGTTTGATTGTCTTAAAACATAAAGTGTTATAACGGCTTTATGGGAAGTTAGTTATAACGGCTTTATGTAGGTAAGAAAATACTTTGTGGTTTTAAAAGGTAAGCGATGTGAATTATAAGCGGCGTTATAATAAAGAACTTGATGTATTTCAAAAGATTTATAATCGTTTTGAAGGAAGAGTAACACGTGGTTTTAAAGGTTTTAAAAGAGTTATACTAGCTTTATGGGGAGTTAGGTATAATGTCTTAAGAGAGGTAAAGAAAATGGTTTACTAATGTTAGAAGTTAAGAGACTTGATCTTATAAGATAGAGACTTAACTTATTTGTTTTAATGTGAATGTTTGTGTGAAACCTCGTTCGTGAGTAATGAGTACTTGGTTTTATTTAAAGGGATAATGTTTCTTGATTTGAAATCGGAATGTGTATCGACAGGACCAACTGCGGCGTTAATAAAGGAAAATGTATTAAATAATGATGAATTGTATTAAAACCGGTAGAAACCTCCGTCGTAGAAACTAAGATGAGACAAAATGATATACATTTTCTAGATCATGGCTTTGTAATAAGAATGTTGTAAACAGAATAACCTACTCGTAAGACATATATTACTCGATTGTTCTAAAAGGAATCAGTGATTAAGTTTATGAACTATGAAACCATTTGAAAATGAGAAGCTTGAGTTATTGAAACTAGGCAAAGTGGAACTTAGGAAAAGAATGTTGTTACTTGATTTTGAAAAGGAAGGTGGGTTAGTCGTTCTAATCTACGAATTGTCGGGTGACTTTGATAAAAGTAATAGATCTCTTTTAAAAGGGATTTAACGTCGTAGTACTTTAGGGTTAAAAACAGGACTTTGGCATAAAATGAAAGTAACTTAAGTTGTGTAACTTGCCTACGCTTGTTGTGGTGTAACTTGCCTATGCTTGTTGTTGTGTAACTTACTATGCTTGTTGTTGCGTAACTTGCTTATGCTTGTGGTGATAGCCTTGGTTGTGCAAATTGTTATTTATGGACTAGCTCTCCGTAGGGTTTCTTCTTATTCGGCCTTGGTCACTGGTGGTCGGCTCTGCGTGCTTGCCGTCATGGATGATTCGGCCTTGGCACCGTGGTCGTCGCCCTCGCGCTTGCCGTTCGGTATAGTGGCGAAGTCTCGTGATAAGGCCTTGGTCCTGGTGAGTCGTACTTGCCCTGACTACTTGCCGTCGGCCCGTGGCGGCGCGATTCGTGGCTCTCGCATGAGTAACTTTGCCGTATCGGCCGTGTTTTGGTTGCATTGTATTATTGATGCGGTCGGATCTGGTAGTTATACTTGTCTGTCACGGTTTTTATAACACAGGTGGGACACGGTGTTCATGTATAATCCTTGGTATTGTTATATCATAAGCTGCCGTGGTGAGGAAGAAATTCCGCGACACAGTGATAATTTGGAGCGTGAGTCACTGTCTTGATGTAGCGGTTATATGTTATATCTGTAGTTTGGTCATCATGCATGTCTCTGCTTTATATAGACTATTATGATTTCATTTCTGATATTCTGATTTCACATGCTTAGTACTGTTATCTTGACCTCGCCCGGAGGCTGCGTTAATCAGCGGTAAGTACATCAATTTTATCGATCCGCGTTTAGGATCTCATTTCAGCGTTTTGGGGAGCTCCGTTCCGTCGGAGGCTTATCTTTGGTATGTTACCACAGTGCATGTAAGTTCTTATGCGTTCGGGGTATGGCGGGCCACTGTCGTCATGGTTGTTAATATAAATCTTAAGTGCATGTAATCTTGTTGTGGCGGGGTTGTAAAAGTTAAAGCTGTTCGAGTTTTATGTATATCTTGAAGGCAAGCTATTTTGGTTGCTGTTATTTATTTATTATATCTCATTTCATGTGTAAAGTTTTTATTTCATTGGTTTTCTACGATGTTGTATCACTAGGGTGCCGGGTAAGGCACGATGTGGGCCCGATTACCGGGCGTTACAAGTGGTATCGAGCGATTAATCCTCGGAAAGTGTCTCTGAGCCGTGTCTAGTAAGTCTTGATTATCGATGTGTTGTGCACCCGTCTATGTCGAGAGAGCTATAGGACATTTAGGATTGGTTTCCATTCTTCCATTACGAGATCGTACCTTAGAATGTGTGATAAGTGGACCCTACAGCATGCCGTTTTTACGATTATGCCTCGCGTAAGGCGCTTGGGCGAGAAGGGCAAGACAGCGAGAGGGAGGCTGCGAGTAAACGGCGGCGAGACCACGATACTGAGCCTCGATCCATGATGCGGGCGAGAGGAGATGAGTTACTGAGTGGGCGATTAATGGCGAGTTGTGGCGGACTTGAGGATAGGCTGGGCGCGGCGGTTCGATGCACGATGGTTCACTTAGATCGAGATAGTTCGAGGCTCACGGGATTTTACTGAGTTGTAGGCGCGAGTTTTATGGGTGAGGCACGAGGATGATCGCGCGAGTTCATCAGCGATTCTGACGGATCGTGAGTGATCGAGCATCGGAGATCAGTCGGTGGCCACAGGTTCACATCAGCTGCGTGATACATGATCGGTAGTTTGATTCTTGGGAGCCATCGAGGAGAGCATGCCTTCAGCGGTATGGAGCGAGTTCTCGAAGCCTTTCTTGCACATTTCTTGCCTCTCCGGGTGAGAGGGCTCGGTAAACAATTTTTGGTATTCTGGCGAGCAGGCGTCACGGTTGAAGTCTGATGAGTTCGACTCATTGGCGTCGTCCAGCGTTAGTAGCTTGTATAGAGGATCGAGTGCACCCGATATATTCTGAGGCTCGATGATTGCCTTGCGAGAAGTTGTTGGTGTAGCTCTTGTGGGCATGGACATTGCCGCGTGCGGCGTATACACTTGGATGTGAGGAGGCGGATAAATCGTGGAATGACGAAATCGAGAAGAGGCGAGCGGCGAGGTCCTGGTGACTTCGGCGGACCGCCGGCGGCCGAACTAGTTATGTACCTCCGTCGGTCTGAGTGGTCCTCGCAGCTTCCGGGACGCCGGGATATTGAGGCGGTCGGGGCTCCAGTTTCAGATTTCGAGAAGCGGGAGTGCTCGCGGATGAGAGTTGCCACTTGTCTCGGTGTGGCGTTGTGGAAGCTTCATAAGGAAAGTGTCGTACTAACTCGGGAGATTGTTATTTTGCGGCCCAGCGCCGTGGCAGAAGCATCCAGGCCGAGGTATGGTAGGATAGCATGGACTCTTACCGGCGATTGCGGGTTCTTCACCTTCCATGCGAGCGGGATGTTAGTACAGGAAGGCGGTAGAAGTCGCGGTGGGAGTTCGATTTTAGCGGTCCTTGAGCCTAGTTTCAAGTATATCACTTAACATACAGAGTTTTGTTTGTATTGATGTTGTTGATGTGTTTAATGTTATGTTTGGATAGCTTTGTGCTAAAATGTGATTTAGAAACACAGTTAGTGAAAAGGGTAAGTCACAGGTAGTGTGAGATGGAAGTGGTAGCTTTCGTGATGTGAAATAGTAAGATTGTTCGGATCGGGGAACAAGAGTTGTTGATTGAAGTCGGGTTGAGGACCATTTGCGGGTCAACCGTAACCCGGTTTAGGGTGGGTCGGTTCTGGGTGGTCCGCGGTGGTAAGATCACGAGGTGCTAGGCCCAGTTTAGATGACCGTCGTATGAGTTAGTGGATCGTTCGATCGAGAATCGGTTCGTGAAGGCGGGAATGGCCTTAGAAATCGAGGTTAGGGAGATGACCAAGTTTGGAGTAGTGACTCCAGGGTTGGAAAGCGAGCGTTGGCGAAGTGTGAGTGCGGATACTAGAGCGAGTTAGTGTTCGTGGCGAGTACTACGAGAAGGAGAAGTGAGCGTGTGTTTTTGTGGCGGTGTGGCATGATTATTTTAAATGCGTATAGCGGTGAAGACTATCACGGCGCTGTTTGTTTGAGACCTAGAAGGAACATTCGGGACGAATGTTTCTAAGGAAGAATGTTATACCGTATTTCGGTATATGCGTATGGGCGTGCGTCTGAAATTGAGCCTTAAGTTAGGCATTGGATTCGAAATTTGAGCGCAGTGCGATTAAGTCGTTTTCGGCGAAGCGTTTCCACGACTACGTTGGGAAAATTCCGGCTATGTCATTTAAAATTTTGCGGATTTTTAGAGAGGCGAAACATTTTGGACCAACGGGAGGGTGACATGTGTCACCTCGCATTGGAAACAAGTGGGGAAGGTTGGGCGATTTGGGCGTCGAAGAGAGCCTTGGTTGGCCTTGGCGATTGGCTCCTCTTTTGTGCCTTGCTTTGTGGCTTGTTTGTGGCTTGTTTTGTGGAGTGTTTTGTGGAGTAGGGTTAGGGTGCACTTGGCTTGATCTTGGCCTTACACTTGCCTTGCACGTGGCTTGATCTTGGCCGTTGGTTGGCCTTTGGTTTTGCTATAAATACCCCTCTCTTTGAAGACTTCTTCATCCACTCTTCACTTGCCTAAGTCTTGAGAACCCCTCCTCCTCTTGTTGACTCGTCCAAGATCCTCTCCCTTGTGAAGGCCTTTTGGCGAAACATTCCCCACTGTGAGCTAAAGCGAGAACACCCATCCAGGGTGTTGTTCTCGTGTGGTACCCCCTTTTGTGGTATTGAAATACTCCTCCAAGTATTGTTATAATGCCCAAAATACCTTAATATATACCTTGTAGTATTCCAAAGTTACCTCTATCGTAGAGTCAGGAAATACTACCTTTTGTCCTTTTAGTCTCAAGAAACCCTAAGAAACCTTCTGTTGGTTGAAGTTTTGGAGTAAGTTAGTTAGAACTTCTAAGGGTTGTTTGGGCGGTTGGAGCACTCGGAGTAGGAGCTAAACCTTGCTCGGTAGCGACGTTATACTCGGATAATTTTGGGCTTATCGAGGTAAACACTCTGTCCTTCTATTGTAATTGGAAATTACATGTTGTAGAATATATAGTTGAAGTATACTATATATAGAACTATACTTAATCTTTGTGGCAATGTCTTTTGACTTAAGCTGAAGAATTAAATGACTGTAATTACATGGGTGTATTCTGATGACTTGTGTAGTATTCTTGTGTAGTAGAATTGTACACGTCGGTTAGGCGTGTAAAACCCCCTGGTTGGCTTGGTAGTGGCCGGCCGATAGAGAAGGAGATTTACGCTATGGCGGGGAGAGTCTTCTAGAATTTTACGTAGAATATGGAGCGATGAGATCTAGATGTTAATAGCGCCTTGTGGCCTTATAGGTTGAAGTACTACGTGTGAGTGCGATCTCGTGGCTTAAGGAGTGGCCAAGCGGTTTGAAGTACTTGGGCGTTTTGCTAGTAGTCGGCGCTTTCGTCGCGAGGTATGTGAACCTCTTCCTATCTCTTCTAGCATGATATGTGTGAACTATGTAGTGCGGTGAGCGTCGTGTGTTAAGCTGTGTTTGATTGTCTTAAAACATAAAGTGTTATAACGGCTTTATGGGAAGTTGGTTATAACGGCTTTATGTAGGTAAGAAAATACTTTGTGGTTTTAAAGGTAAGCGATGTGAATTATAAGCGGCTTGTTATAATAAAGAACTTGATGTATTTCAAAAGATTTATAATCGTTTTGAAGGAAGAGTAACACTTGGTTTTAAAGGTTTTAAAAAGAGTTATACTAGCTTTATGGGAGTTAGGTATAATGTCTTAAGAGAGTAAAGAAAATGGTTTACTAATGTTAGAAGTTAAGAGACTTGATCTTATAAGATAAGAGACTTAACTTATTTGTTTTAATGTGAATGTTTGTGTGAAACCTCGTTCGTGAGTAATGAGTACTTGGTTTTATTTAAAGGGATAATGTTTCTTGATTTGAATCGGAATGTGTATCGACAGGACCAACTGCGGCGTTAATAAAGGAAAATGTATTAAATAATGATGAATTGTATTAAAACGTTGAAACCTCCATCTGTAGAAACTAAGATGAGACAAAATGATATACATTTTCTAGATCATGGCTCTTTGTAATAAGAATGTTGTAAACAAGAATAACCTACTCTCGTAAGACATATATTACTCGATTGTTAAAAGGAATCAGTGATTAAGTTTATGAACTATGAAACCATTTGAAAATGAGAAGCTTGAGTTATTGAAACTAGGCAAAGCTGGAACTTAGGAAAGAATGTTGTTACTTGATTTTGAAAAGGAAGGTGGGTTGGTCATTCTAATACTACGAATTGTCGGGTGACTTTGATAAAAGTAATAGATCTCTTTTAAAAGGGATTTAACGTCGTAGTACTTTAGGGTTAAAAACCGGACTTTGGCATAAAATGAAAGTAACTTAAGTTGTGTAACACTACGCTTGTTGTGGTGTAACTTGCCTATGCTTGTTGTTGTGTAACTTGCCTATGCTTGTTGTTGTGTAACTTGCTTATTCTTGTGGTGATAGCCTTGGTTGTGCAAGAATTGTTATTTATGGACTAGCTCTCCATGAGGTTTCTTCTTGTTCGGCCTTGGTCACGGTGGTCGGCTCTGCGTACTTGCCGTCTCATGGATGATTCGGCCTTGGCACGATGGTCGACCCTCGCACTTGCCCGTTCGATTATAGTAGCGAAGTCTCGTGTCTGACCTTGGTCCCTGGTGGTCAGCCCTGCGTACTTGCCGGTCGGCTCGTGGCCAGGCCTTGATCTCCGATAGTCGGCTCTCACTTGCCCGTATCGGCCGTGTTTGGTTGCATTGTATTATTGAGTACGGTCGGATCTGGTAGTTATACTTGTCTGTGCAGTTTTATAACACAGGTGGGACACGGTGTTCATGTATAATCCTTGGTATTGTTATATCATAAAGCTAGCGGTGAGGAAGAAATTCCACGGGCACAGTGATAATTTGGAGGCGTGAGTCCACTGTCTTGATATGCGGTTATATGTTATATCTTGTAGTTTGGTCATCATACATGTCTCTGCTTTATATAGACTATTATGATTTCATTTCACAGTATTCTGATTTCACATACTTAGTACTGTTGTCTTGACCTCGCTTGAGGCTGCGTTAAATCTGCGCGGTGAAGTACGTCGGTATCGATCCGCGTTTAGGATCTCATTTCAGCGTTTTGGGGAGCTCCATTCCGTCGGAGGCTTATCTTTGGTATATTACCACAGTGCATGTAAGTTCTTATGCGTTCGGGGTATGGCGGGGCACTGTCCGTCATAGTTGTTAATATAAATCTTAAGTGCATGAAATCTTGTTGTGGCGGGGTTGTAAAAGATTAAAGCTATTCGGAGTTTTATGTATATCTTGAAGGCAAGCTTGTTTTGGTTGCTTTGTTTATTTATTATATCTCTCATTTCATGTGTAAAGTTTTTATTTCGCTAGTTTTCTCGATGTTGTATCACTAGGGTGCAGGGTAAGGCACGATGTGGCGCCCCGATTACCGGGCGTTCTGAACCAACTCGAATACCGAGCGACACGAAGGCGTGGAGGACCACTGCTGTCTTGGCGGAGTACATAACTAGGCTGCTTTGGCGGTCCGCCTCGAAAGTTACCAAAGGACCTCTGCATTACGGCCTCTTACGCGATCTTGGTCATTAGTCGACCTCTCGTGCCTCGCATCTGGTGCGTGAGCTTGCGTGCGGGCAATGTCCATGCCGGTGAAGAGCTACACCCGTACAAGCCTCTGCCAATGTCGTCCACCGGTGGCGTGGCGGTATACTCTTGTCCTCATATCAGCTCTGGCGGGAACATCTGAAACTAATGAGTCGAACTCCATTGTACTCTAGCAGTCCGCGATCACGCCTCAGCGTCAAAAATCTGTCGGCCCGAGCCCTCCTCATCTGTGGAGGCAAGAAATGTGCAGAAATGCCCTCGAGAACTTCGTCCCAATGCTGGAAGTGCATGCTCTTCCGGGGCGGCTCGCGAATCAAACGATCAAGCTGCGATATCGCGCGGTGATGCGAACCAATACCACCGACTACGCCTGCGAGACTACGATCACTCTCATGATCCGGCATGCTGTCGGATAAACTCGAGTCGTCCTCGGCTCGATCCATAGAACAACGGAGGCTATAACTCGAAGTCCGTAGCCTCAGCTATGCGCTCGGGGTGAACTACGGGTCTTCTTTGAAGTGGGCTGCTGCATCGACCTATCCTCATATCGACCACGACCACGGCGATGGCGGGCCATCTCCTTGTACCCCATCTCATCGGCTCGGTGTGGGTGGAGGCTCAGTCTTGTAGTCTCGGCGACCAGCTGCTGCGGCTCTAAGCTCTCTTTGGTCTTTGGCGGCGTCGCGAAACCCGCCGTCGGAAGTACTGTCTCAGGTACTGACCGGGCCTGCGCCCTCGTACTCCTCTGTATCTCACTAACAGCTCCCTCGACTGCCTTGCCCGTACGGGCACAGGTTGCCTGCGGAGGCATAAGCGGTAAAGGAAAGGAATCGTCGGAGGGTCGATTTATCACCGGACTCTAAGGCACGATCTCGGAATGAGAAGAATGGAAACCAATCCTAAATGTCCTGCGACCTCACGATTATAGATGTGGTGCCTGACACACGATAATCAAGACTCTACTAGACACGATGCAGCAGCACTTTCAGAGGACTAAGCGCTCTGATACCACTTTTGTCACGACCGAACCGGGCGTGGTAGTGCCTACCGGGCACCTGGTGATACAACATCAGAGAAAATCATCGGAAATAAAAACAAGAACATGAATTAATAGAAAAGAAAAATAAGCAGGCCAACCAAGCGGTTGCCTTCGTCGTATATACATAAATACGAGCGGTTATCCTTTTTACAAACCACACTTACAGCGGTGCTCACAGACCTCTAAGATTTTACAACATCTATGACGGGACATGGCACCGTCATACACATGAATGTATAAGAATCTACAGACTCGGGTAACATACCAAAAGATAAGCCTCGAAGGAAGGCGGAGCTTCCAATCTGGAAAGGTGATCCTATCGGGGATCGGCGGTGATGTACCTTTACTGCGGCATGAGCGGCCCCAGAAGGAGAGTCGATCTGACGGTGCAGTATGTGGCGCAAAATCTTGTAAATGCAATCATAATAGTCTATATAAAGCGGGAGACATGTATGATAGCAAACTACGATTCCATGACATAGAAGCGATCATGTCAGTCGAGGACTCGCACCTCAAGTCATCCCTCATGCGTGGAACTTCTTCCTCTCTCTGGTGATCTAGGTACAAATCATGTAATCGTATAACGGTCTCGGCCCGTCTTATGGACCCGATATAGAAGCGTGTGGAATACATTCCGGATGAACGGTAGTCGGTGAAATACATTCCGGATGAGCGGTAGTCAGTGATATACATTCCGGATGAACGGTAGTCGAGTGAAATACATTCGGATGAGCCGGTAATCAAGTGAAATACATTCGGATGACGATAATTAAGTGAAATACATTCGGATGACCCGGTAATCAAGTGAAATACATTCGGATGACCGGTAATCAAGTGAAATACATTCGGATGACCCGGTAATCAAGTGAAATACATTCGGATGACGGTAATCAAGTGAAATACATTCGGATGACGTGTCAAGTGAAATACATTCGGATGAGCCGTGTCGAGTAGAACCACGATGCTTGCACAACAAGGCTATCACCGTAACATGGTCAAGTTTCATAACAACAAGCATAAGCAAGTTACAAGCGACTCAAGGTACTTTCATTTTATGTCAAAGTCGGATTTTAACCTTAAAGTACTCGTCAGTTAAATTCCTTTTAAGATCCATTTCTTTTACAAAGGTCACGATGCAGTAGTATAAAATTGAGTGACTAACATTGTTAAGTAAACCAAAATGCTTTCCTTTGTAAAATCAAGTAACAACCTTATTTTCCAAGCGTTGAAGTTTGCCTAATTTGAATGCTCGAGTTTCTCATTTTAGAAAAGGTTTACGTAGTTCATAGTTTTAAATCCTTTAAAACATAATTCTCCTTTAAGCGTTTTGAGAAACCTATGTCTTATAAGTGAGTAGGTTATTCTTGTTTATAATCAATCTTATTAAGCGACCATGATCTAGGAAATGTCATTTTGTCTCATCTTAGCTTATGCGGATGGAAGTTTCTCTTGGTTTTAATAATACTAAATCTGTCCAAAACATTTCCTTTTATTAGCAGCTGCGATGGTTTGTCGATACACGTTACATTATACCGTATTTCGGAGTATATGCGTGGGGCGTGCGTAGAAAATTTGAAACTTGTACTAAGGCTTGGCGAATTAATTTTGTTCCTGACAGCGTTTTGAGTCGTTTTTAAATGAAAGCGTTTTCCACGACTTTCGTAGGGAATTTCGGCTATGTCATTTTTAATTTTTGCGGATTTTTAGAGAGGCGAAACATTTTGGACCAACGGGAGGTGACATGTCACCCTGCATTGGAAACGAGGCGGCAACCGCTTGGCGAAATGGACCACTTTATGGCCTTGAATTGTGCCTTGTTTTGTGCCTTGTTTTGTGGAGTGTTTTGTGGAGTAGGGTTAGGGTGCACATGGCTTGATCTTGGCCTTACACTTGCCTTGCACATGGCTTGATCTTGGCCATTGGTTGGCCTTTGGTTTTGCTATAAATACCCCCACAAGCAGAAGACCATCCGTTCAAAAATCACCAAGTCTTGAAAGCCTTCCTCCTTTCTTGTGCTCTGGCCGTGAGCTACCCCTCCCACCGTGAGGCCTAGTGGCCGAGAGGGTACTCCCCCTCTGGTGGCCTTGGCCGAGAGCACACCCACTGCCTTGGGGTGTTCAAGTGAGTACCACTTAGTGGTGTAGAAATACTCTCAAAGTATTGTTATAATGCCCAATTACCTTAGCCATATACCTTGTTGTATTCTAAGGTTATACCTATCTGAAAAGCCAGAAATACTATTATACTTCCGTCGGTCACAAAACCGAAACCCTAGGAAATCTCCATAGTCGGTTGGGGTATTGTGTAGAAGTTAGTTAGAACTTCTAAGGGTGGTTTGGAGAGCGGGTTGGGCGCGCGGAGTTGGAGCTAAGCGATTGCTCGGGATCGACATTTAAACTAGGATAATTATGGGCTTATCGAGGTAATTATCTTGTCCTCTATTGTAATTGGAAATTACATGATTGTGAATATATAGTTGAAGTATACTATATAATAGGCGAACATAGTTATCGGCAATGTCTTTTGACTTAAGCTGAATTTAAAGAAAGTCTTTGTTGTAATTACATAGGGTTGTATTCTGTAGACTTGTGTAGTAATGCAGTGGAGTAAATTGTACAGTTAGGGTTAGATGTATAACCCCACTGGTTGGCTTGGTAGCGGCCTCGATAGAGGAGGAGATTTCTGTTGTTGCGGGGAAGTCTTTGCGAATTTTGTAGAATGTTCTGCGATGAGATCTAAATGTTAATAAGCGCCTTGTGGCCTTATAGGTTGATGTACTACGTGTGGTGCGATCTACGTGGCTTAAGGAGTAGCGGGTTGGAAGTACTTGGGCGTTTTGCTATTAGTCGATGCTCGTCGAGGTATGTGAACCTCTTCCTATATCTTACAGCATGATATGTGTGAACTATGTAATGCGGTAGGCGTCATGTGCTAAATGTGTTTGAGTGGTTTAAAACATAAAGTGTTATAACGGCTTTATGGGAAGTTGGTTATAACGACTTTATGTCGATGAAAATACATGTGGTTTTTAAAAGGTAAGCGATTTGAACTATAAGCGGCTTGTTATGTGTTAATAAAGAACTTGAAGTATTTCAAAAGATTTTGAATCATTTTGAAAGAAGAAGTAATACTTGGCTTTTTGAAAACTTAAGAGTTATACTAGCTTTATGGGAAGTTAGGTATAACGGCTTAAGAATGTTTCTTGATTTGAAATCAGAATGTGTATCGACAAACCAACTGCGGCGTTAATAAAGGAAATGTTTTGACTAATTAAGTACTAATAAAACCAGTAGAAACCTCCATCTGCATAGAAGCTAAGATGAGACAAAATGATATTTCCTAGATCATGGCTGCTGTAATAAGATTGTTATAAACAAGAATATCCTACTCACATAGGAGGCTTAGGTTTCTCAGATTGTTCAAAGGAGAATTATATTCTTAAATGAATAAGACTATGAACTCTGAAACCGTTCTAAAATGAGAAACTTGAACATTGGAAATTAGGCAAACTTGAACATTGGAAAGAATGTTGCTACTTGATTTTACAAAGGTAAGTAATTGATAGTCATTCTATTTTATACTACGGGTATTGTGTGACATTGTGAAAGTAACGTATCTTTTAAAGAGTTAATGTATGAAGTACTTTGGGGATAAAAACCCGATCTTGTTAATCATATAGTAGAAGGTACCTTGTGTGAACAACCTGATTGTATTGGTTTGTGATAGCCTTGTAATACTTTCTTGATTGCTTTGATAAGTAGCGTGTTGGGATGCTACGTGTGTTAGTATCTTGTGATGTTTGTGTGAAGGGTTTCACTTGATTTTGCTTATTAACTATCGATCGTTATGATAGTATTGTGGCATTAAATCTCTTGAGATGATTAGGGAGTTAAAGCGCCCTCCGTCGGGGTAGACTTCGGTGATGCAGGACCGTGATTCGAGAATACCTCAATGCGGGTCGGGGGCCTATCGCGAACTACGAGTTCGAGTTAGTATCGTCCTTTATGGGCATGCGGTCCGTGTGGCCATGCGGTGCGAAGTCGGGGCGATCCGGGAGTAGCTACCCTCGATGCGGGGATACCATGCGGGCGATGAGATTGGCCTATGCGGGCTGCGGGAAGTTCGAGGACTAGGCGCGCGTTAGATCTGCGGGCAAGTGGCGGCCTTGATCATGTGGCGATGCAGAGCGGATCTTATGATCTGATTCATGACCTTGTTGAGTGCTTGTAGGTGTTAGTAGTCGGCTATGCCCGTACTTACCGTGCGGTGTTATTATGCGCAGTGGGACACGGTGTTCATGTGTGTTCCTTGGAACTTTTATATCATAAAGCTATGGCGATGAGAATGTGTCCCACGGGCACGATTGGTGTTGTGGGCGTGAGACCGGCTGTTATGTTCTTTGGTGATGACTTGAGGCGTGAGTCACGACTTGATATATTTGCTTAGTTATTGTAAAGCGTAGTTTGGTTATCATACCGTCTCTGCTTTATAGACTATTATGATTTCATTTCTGATATTTTTAGTTTCACATACTCGGTACTGTTATCTTGACCTCCTTGAGGCTGCGTTCATCTGCGCGAGTTGAGGTACACGCGATCGTTGATCCTAGCTCTCGAGTCCGATTCAGCGTTTGGGAAGCTCGTTTCTCGGAGGCTTATCGGTGGTATAGTCCTGTGCGTAGTAAGTGTTTACATTCGGGGGTTTGGCGGGGCCTGTCCGCCATTGTTGTCATATCATTCTTAAGTGCATGTAATCTTGTTGTGGCGGGGTTTGTAAAAGGATTAAAGCGTGCATTTGTAAAGTTATTATTTATATATCTTAGAAAGGCAAGTTTTCCTCAATTCTTGTTTTGTATACATCATTTCATGTATGTGTTTTATGTTCGTGATTACTACGATGTTGTGTCACTAGGGTGCAGGGGTAAGGCACGATCCACGGGCGATTTGGGATGTGACAAAAGTGGTATCGAGCGATTAATCCTCGGAAAGTGTCTCTGAACCGTATCGATGAAGTCTTGATTATCGGTGTGTTGTGCACCACGCTTAATCGAGGAGGCTATAGGATATTTAGGATTGGTTTCTATTCTTCTCACTCTGAGATCGTGCCTTAGAGGCACGTGTTGTAAGTTGGATCCTCGAGCGTATTTCTTTCCTTATCGTTATGCCTCGCGTAGGGCAAGCGGGCCCGGGAGGGCAAAGCGGCCAGGAGGCTGCGAGTTAGTCTGAGAGGGTCACGAGGCGCGGGCGATCTTTACCTAGGGTAGTGCCGTTTGGGGATTTCTGCGGCGTCGCTGGCCCGTGAGTTTAACGGCGGCGGCGATTCTGCTGCGGCGTGATATTTGAACGCCCGGTTCCACGACCGAGCAGAATATGGATTGTAAAGCGACCTGTTACTAGTATGGATTTGGCTACGAGAGATACAGATGTATCGCGAGTCTTATTGACTACCTAAGAGAAGGTTGTGCAGAGAAATCCTTGATTGAAGCGAGCATGGCACGTATGCGAGCTTATGCGCGGCAATGCGAAAGCGTAGAGATCGGCGGGTTAACGAGGGCGAGAAGAGGGCGAGCGGCAAGGTCGCTGGTAACTTTGGCGAGTCACCTCAGCGAATTAGATATGCACCTCGCCCGGTCTGAGTGGTCTTCCGAATTCGGGGCGTTCGGGGTGTGCGGGAGTTGGTCGAACTCCGGGCTTCGGTTCGCGATGTGACGAGCGTCGTCGGGAATGTCATCTTTTAGTTGGTACTTGTTGTACTGTGGCGTCGGGGCAGTGTCGAATGGGTGACCTAGTAAGGGGACTTTGCCTTGATGTCGGTGGGTAGTTCGTCATCTTCCTTAGCTATCGCCTGCAGGCGGGTTTGATTAGAGCGACTAAGGAGTGAAGCGATAAATATAGATATATCTTTAACCCTCACAGAGATCGGTATGTATGATAAGGTGAGTATACCTTAAGTGCTATGTTACGATAGCGGTGTGTTAGTCGTGATTAGATCATGGTTGTTTAGCCGAGTAAGATTTTGGGGATAGAGAAGGTGTGAGCCTTAGAGCTTTTTACTAGAGACCTTAGAGGTGAGGCCGTCTCGAGAAAGGTGTAGTGTTATGTTTGACCCTTATTGGGAGTGCATAGTGCGTGAGTTATGTTTGGGATAGGTCCTAGTAGTGTGGAATGAAAGAGGGTAGTTGAGCTAAGAAGACGCTAGGTTTTGAAGCGTGATTAATAAGATTATTCGGATCGGGAGCTAGTATTGTGCGCGTTCTTGGGTCGGGTTGGGGCCGTTGCGGGTCGACCAGCGGCGAGTTTAGTGGTGGGGTCGGTTGTGGTGGTCACTTGTGGTAAATCACGAGGTGTTAGGCCCAAGTTTAGTTAACTTGTCTGAACTTCGTGGATCGTTCGACCCGATGGTCGGGCGAGGAAGTCGATCGTCTTGTTTTCTAGCAAAGGCCGTTTACTCGGCGGTATTGTGTTATCGAGAAGGTTGTAAGGCTGCACGGGGTGCCTACGCTTCACCTTATGTCGAACGGTGAAGCCCGGTGTAGCTATTTTCGTTTTCTAAAAGTTTTACAGGCGGGGTTAAGAACTTCGGTGAGTCTCGAATCGCGTTCGCCCTCGGGCGGTGTTTGGATTTGAGGATAGTTGTGGGGATTGTTGTCTCTGTGGAGGTAGTGTTTAAGCTATCATTTCGGTGTTCGGATGTCGTTTTTAAAGCCTCGTAGGGCGGAAGTGTAAATTGTAGCGGTCGATTGGTTCGGCGTTGGCAAGATCGACGATTGGTTGAGCTTGTTCCGGCGGTGTGGATAGTCGCAGCTTGTCTAGAAGAAGTTACGGCGGCTCGGAGAAATCGTGCGGATAATCGGCGGCGTGAGAGTTGGTCGGCGGTCGGTTTTCTTGAAAGTACCACGGGTTGGGTGTGATGAGTTTGGAATCTGAGAGGAACTTAGCGAGTTACTTTGGGCCTTTTGAGTTCATGTGAAGAATAGGCGGGTTGCTATATGTTAGCTTTTGCCGTCCAGGCTTAGGAAGCGATGCGTCCGGTCTTCGTATTGTTATGATCGGAAAGTATCGAAATCCATCAGTGTTCGATCAATGATGACCGTTAGAGATAGTAACCGAGTTTTGGATCTTGGCGATGCAGAAATGTGGTAAGAGTTCGAGTGTCGCGAACTACGTGATCGCATGCGGCCGGTACCACTTGTTGGGTCGCTGAGAAGGTTGATGCCTCGGGCAAAGTGACAAAGGTGGTATCATGTTGGTGATGTTGGAGGTGTTTCCTCGTGAACTTGGATGTAAGTACTTGCGTGGGTGTTTTACGTGGCGGATATGGCGGGTTTGTTCTCGTAAGTATAGTAGTGAAGACTATCTTGGCGCGTTTGTTTTGAGACTTAGAAGGAACATTGGGCGAATGTTTCTAAGGAAGGAGAATGTTATACCGTATTTCAGTATGCGTGGGGCGTGCGTGAAAATTTGAAACTTGTACTAAGGCTTGGCGAATTAATTTTGTTCCTGACACGTTTTGAGTCGTTTTTTTGAAAGCGTTTTCCACGACTTTCGTAGGGAATTTGGCTATGTCATTTTTAATTTTTGCGGATTTTTAGAGAGGCGAAACATTTTGGACCAGCGGGAGGGTGGCATGTGTCACCTCGCATTGGAAACAAGCGGCAACCACTTGGCGAAATGGACCACTTTATGGCCTTGAATTGTGCCTTGTTTGTGCCTTGTTTTGTGGAGTGTTTTGTGGAGTAGGGTTAGGGTGCACGTGGCTTGATCTTGGCCTTACACTTGCCTTGCACATGGCTTGATCTTGGCCGTTGGTTGGCCTTTGGTTTTGCTATAAATACCCACTAAGCTTGAAGACTTCATCCGTTCAAAAATCACCAAGTCTTGAAAGCCTTCCTCCCTTTCTTGTGCTCTGGCCGTGAGCTACCCACTCCCACCGTGAGGCCTAGTGGTAGAGAGGGTGCTCCCCCTCCTAGTGGCCTTGGCCGAGAGCACCCCACTGCAGGGTGTTCTCGTGAGTACCATTAGTGGTGTGAAATACTCTCAAAGTATTGTTATAATGCCCAATTACCTTAGCCATATACCTTGTTGTATTCTAAGGTTATACCTATCTGAAAAGCCGAAATACTATTATACTTCCGTCGGTCCTGGCAAAACCGAAACCACTAGGGAAATCTCCATAGTCGGTTGGGGTATTGTGTAGAAGTTAGTTAGAACTTCTAAGGGTGGTTTGGAGGCGGGTTGGGCGCGGAGTTGGAGCTAAGCGATTGCTCGGGATCGACATTTAAACTAGGATAATTATGGGCTTATCGAGGTAATTATCTTGTCCTCTATTGTAATTGGAAATTACATGATTGTGAATATATAGTTGAAGTATACTATATAATAGAAGTGAACATAGTTATCGGCAATGTCTTTTGACTTAAGCGAATTTAAAGAAGAGTCTTTGAGCTGTAATTACATAGGGTTGTATTCTGATAGACTTGTGTAGTAGTGCAGTGGAGTAGAATTGTACCCGTTAGGGTTAGATGTATAACCCACACGGTTGGCTTGGTGGCGGCCTCGATAGAGGAGGAGATTTCTGTTGTTGCGGGGAAGTCTTTGCGAATTTTGGTAGAATGTTACTGCGATGAGATCTAAATGTTAATAAAGCGCCTTGTGGCCTTATAGGTTGATGTACTACGTGTGGTGCGATCGTGGCTTAAGGAGTAGCCGGCGGTTGGAAGTACTTGGGCGTTTGCTATTAGTCGATACTCGTCGCGAGGTATGTGAACCTCTTCCTATATCTTCTAGCATGATATGTGTGAACTATGTAGTGCGGTGAGCGTCGTGTGCTAAATGTGTTTGAGTGGTTTAAAACATAAAGTGTTATAACGGCTTTATGGGAAGTTGGTTATATGACTTTATGTCGATGAAAATACATGTGGTTTTAAAAGGTAAGCGATTTGAACTATAAGCGGCTTGTTATGTGTTAATAAAGAACTTGAAGTATTTCAAAAGATTTTGAATCATTTTGAAAGAAGAAGTAATACTTGGCTTTTTGAAAACTTAAGAGTTATACTAGCTTTATGGGAAGTTAGGTATAGCGGCAGAATGTTTCTTGATTTGAAATCAGAATGTGTATCGACAAACCAACTGCGGCGTTAATAAAAATGTTTTGACTAATTAAGTACTAATAAAACCGGTTAGAAACCTCCGTCTGCATAGAAGCTAAGATGAGACAAAATGATATTTCCTAGATCATGGGCTTGTAATAAGATTGTTATAAACAGAATATCCTACTCGCATGAGGCTTAGGTTTCTCAGTTGTTCAAAGGAGAATTATATTCTTAAATGAATAAGACTATGAACTCTGAAACCGTTCTAAAATGAGAAACTTGAACATTGGAAATTAGGCAAACTTGAACATTGGAAAGAATGTTGCTACTTGATTTTACAAAGGTAAGTAATTGATAGTCATTCTATTTTATACTACGGGTATTGTGTGACATTGTGAAAGTAGCGTATCTTTTAAAGAGTTAATGTATGAAGTACTTTGGGGATAAAAACCCGATCTTGTTAATCATATAGTAGAAGGTACCTTGTGTGAACAACTGATTGTATTGGTTTGTGATAGCCTTGTAATACTTTCTTGATTGCTTTGATAAATAAGCGTGTTGGGATGCTACGTGTGTTAGTATCTTGTGATGTTTGTGTGAAGGGTTTCCCTTGATTTTGCTTATTAACTATCGATCGTTATGATAGTATTGTGGCGTTAAATCTCTTGAGATGATTAGGGGTTAATTGCCCTCCGTCTGGGGTAGACTCGGTGATGCAGGACCGTGATTCGAGAATACCTGCATGCGGGTCGAGGGCCTATGCGAACTCACGAGTTCGAGTTAGTATCGTCCTTTATGGGCATGCGGTCCGTGTGGCCATGCGATTTGCGAAGTCGGGGCGATCTTAGGGAATAGCTACCCTCGATCACGGGGATACCTCATGCGGGCGATGAGATTGGCCTATGCGGAGTGCGGGAAGTTCGAGGACTGAAGCGCGCGCATTAGATCTGCGGGCAAGTGGCGGCCTTGATCATGTGGCGGTCTAAGCAGATCTTATAATCTGATTCATGACCTTGTTGAATGCGTAGGTGTTAGTAGTCGGCTATGCCTTCGTACTTACCGTGCGGTGTTATTATGCGCAGTGGGACACGGTGTTCATGTGTGTTCCTTGGAACTTTATATCATAAGCTGGCGGATGAGAATGTGTCCACGGGCACGATTGATGTTGTGGGCGTGAGACCTTGTTATGTTCTTTGGTGATGACTTGAGGCGTGAGTCACGACTTGATATATTTGCTTAGTTATTGTAAAGCGTAGTTTGGTTATCATACCGTCTCTGCTTTATAGACTATTATGATTTCATTTCTGATATTTTTAGTTTCACATACCGGTACTGTTATCTTGACCTCGCCCGAGGCTGCGTTCATCTGCGAGTTGAGGTACGCGATCGTTGATCCTAGCTCTCGAGTCACGATTCGGCGTTTGGGAAGCTCCGTTTCTCGGAGGCTTATCGGTGGTATAGTCCCACATGTCGTAGTAAGTGTTTACATTCGGGGTTTGGCGGGGCCACTGTCCGCCATTGTTGTCATATCATTCTTAAGTGCATGAAATCTTGTTGTGGCGGGAGTTTGTAAAGGATTAAAGCGTGCATTTGTAAAGTTGTTATTTATATATCTTAGAAAGGCAAGTTTTCCTCAGTTCTTGTTTTGTATACGTCATTTCATGTATGTGTTTTATGTTCGTGATTACTCACGATGTTGTGTCACTAGGGTGCGGGGTAGGCACGATCCAGGCGATTCGGGATGTGACACATTACGATTTCGAAATCGATAAAACATTTTTAAGCGTTATACCTAACTTCCCGTAAAGCTAGTATAACTCTTAAGTTTCCAAAAACCAAGTATTACTTCTTCTCTCAAAATGATTCAAAAATCTTTTGAAATACTTGAAGTTCTTTATTATCACATGTGACGATTATAGTTCAAATCGATTTACCTCTTAAAAAACCACAAGTACTTTCTTACCTCGTAAATTTGTTATAACCAACTTCCCATAAAGCGTTATAACGCTTTATGTTTCAAACCAATCAAATACATTAAACATATGTACGTCTGGTACTACATAGTTATACGTATCATGCTAGAGCAGATAGGAAGAGGTTCACATACCTCGCGACGATTATCGACTAATAGCAAAGCGCTCCAAGTACCTCAAGCTGTGGCTACACTCTCGATCAGCGGTCGCTCCACGCGTAGTACTACAACTATAGAGGCCCTGGCGCCTATTAATATCTTTAGATCGGCGTAGAATATTCTCAGAAAATTGGCGACACCTCCCCCACATGGCAGCGTAAATCTCCTCTATCGGCGGCTACCAAGCCAACCGGGGTTAACACGTCTAACGGGCGTGTACAATTCTACTACGGTAATGTTACACAAATCTCTTATGTCTGATCCTATGTAATTCTGATTGATTCTCTTCTTTAAATTAGGCTTAAGTCGCAAGACATTGCGTAAGTATTAATCGAGCTTAAGTCAAAAGACATTGCCGCCAGCGTGTTGATTCTATATATAGTATACTTAACTATATACTCCTAAAACATGTAATTTCCAATTCTGCGAGAAGGTCGAGAATGTTTACCTCGATAAGCCCAAAATTATCAGAGTTTATATGTCGATCTGAACAACGTTTAGCTCTACTCTAAGGCGCTCGATCCGTTCCAACCAACCCTTAGAAGTTCTAACCAGCCTACTTATGACTTCAACCGACTATGAAGGTTTTCTTTAGGGTTTCGTTTTGTAGTGAGGAAGTATAATAGTATTTTACGGGCTTTTGTATAAGTGTAACCTTGGGAATACTACAAGGTATTTGGGCGAGTATTTGGGCATTATAACAATACTAGGAGATATTTCTATACCACAAAGGGGGTATTATCACGAAGACAACTAGGCTAGGGGTACCTCGGCAAAACACCTGAGGGAGGGTTTGACGAGGGTTGGGCGAGAACCACAAGAAGGGGAGGAAGGATTTCAAGACTTAGGCAATTTTTGGATGAAGAAATTCATCAAGTTAGAGGTGTATTTATAGGTCGAAATGGCGAACCAATGGCGAAGATTCATCAGTGTTAGGCAAGTGTAAGGCGAGATTAAGCCATGTGCTACCTTATCCATCTACCCAAAATATCCTACAACCGCCGGCCACATTTTTTTAGCACAAAAGCGTGCCCAAGTCGTCCTCTTTGCCGTCCCTAGCTTCCAATGTGAGGTGACACGTATCACCCTCCGTTGATCCAAAATGTTTCGTCTCGGAAAAATCCGCAAAAATAATAAATGACATGGCGGAATTTTTCCTCTGAAAGCTAATGAAGCGTTTAGTCAACGACTGTCGGGTGTTGTGTACAAATTTCGAATCTTGCTTAACTTAAGGCTCAAATTTTTATACGTACGCCCTCACGTACATACTCTGGAAATACGGGGTATAACAGTATAAATACCCTCCTCTTGGTAGAAATACTCTCAAAAGTATTGTTACTATACCCAAATTTCCTTAGCCGTATACCTTGTAGTATTCTAAGGTTATACTTATACGAAAAGCCCAGAAATACTATTATACTTCCCTTCCGTCACAAAACCGAAACCCTAAGGAAAATCTCCATAGTTGGTTGGAGTATTAAGTAGAAGTTGGTTAGAACTTCTAAGGGTTGTGTGGAGCGGGTCGGGCGCGAGTAGGAGCTAAACCTTGCTCGGGATCGACATTTAAACTTCGGATAATTTTGGGCTTATCGAGGTAAACACTCTTGACCTTCTATTGTAATTGGAAATTACATGTTGTTAGAATATATAGTTGAAGTATACTATATATAGAAATGAGCGTAGTTATCGTGATGTCTTTTGACTTAAGCTTTGAATTATAAGAAACCTTTTGAAAAAGAGGGCTGTAATTACATGGGGCCGTATTCTGTAGACTTGTGTAGCTTTTACGTGTGATAGAATTGTGCGTCCGGTTTAGGCGTCTGACCACGCGGTTGGCTTGGTAGCGGCCAGATAGAGGAGGAGATTTCTGTTGCGGGGAAGTCTTCAATTTTTACGTAGAATGTTCTTGATTAGACCTAGATGTTAATAAGCGCGTGGCCTTATAGGTTGAAGTACCATGCGTGGCGCGATCTACTTGGCAAGAGTAGCGAAGCGGTTTGAGGTATTTGGGCGTTTTGCTATTAGTCGATGTCGTCGCGAGGTATGTGAACCTCTTCCTACCTTTTCTAGCATGATATGTGTATAACTATATATGTCACGGTGAGCGTACGTGTGTTAAGCGTATTTGATTGGTTTGAAACATAAAAGTGTTATAACGGCTTTATGGAAAGTTGGTTATATGACTTTATGTAAGTAAGAAAATGCTTTATGATTTTAAAAGGTAAGCGATTTGACTTATAAGCGACTTGATGTGTAATAATAAAGAATCTTGAAGTACTTCAAAAGAATCTTTGAATCATTTTTAACGGAAGAATAATGCTTGGTTTTGAAAACATAAGAGTTATACTAGCTTTATGGGAAGTTAGGTATAACGTCTTAAGAATAGTAAAATGAATGGTTTATTGATCTTAAAAGATAAGAGACTTAACTTGTTTTACTTGGTAATTAACTTTTGTTAAAAAAATGTTGTAAAACCTCATTCGCGAGTAATGAGTACTTGATTTTAAAGCGATAATGTTTCTTGATTTGGAAATCGAATAAGTATCGAACAAACCACGGCGCTAATAAAGAAATGTTTTGACTAATAATGTATTAGTAAAACCGGTAGAAACTTCCATCTGCATAGAAACTAAGATGAGACAAAATGATGTTACATTTCCTAGATCATGTTTGCTTAAATAAGATTGTTATAAACAAGAATAACCTACTCGCGTATCGGACGTATGTTTCTCAAATTGCTTTTAAAGGAGAATTATATCATTAAGTGATTAAAATTATGAACTCTGAAACCTTTGAAAGCGAGAAACTTGAGTAATTGTAATTAGGCAAACTTAAAACATTTGGAAAAGAATGTTGTTACTTGATTTTCTGAAGAGAAGTGTTTTGATTTACTTGAAGGATAATCACTCTATTTTCATATACTACGGGTATTGTGTGACTTTTGTAAGCGTAACGTATCTTTTAAAGATAATGTATGAAGTACTTTGGGAATAGATACTCGATCTTGTTAATCATATAATAGAATGTACCTTGTGTGTATAACTTGATTGTGTTGGTTTGTGATAGCCTTGTAATACTTTCTTGTTGATTTGATAAGTAGGCGTGATATGATGCTATGTGTGTTAGTGTCTTATAACGTTTGCGAAAAGTATTCTTGTTGTGCTTATGTTGTGTAGCGATAAGCTGTTATGTTAGTATAATATCACTCGCTCTTGACATATTTCGGAGGTTAAGGCGCCTCCGTCGCGGGGTAGACTCGGTGATGCAGGACCGTGATTCGAGAATACCTCATGCGGGTCGAGGATCCATGCGGAACTACGGGAGTTCGGAGTTAGTTTGCGGCCCTTGTGGTCATGCGGTCTCGTGGCCATGCGGTGCGGGTCGGGGCGATGCCGAGGTAGCTACGCTCGATGCGGGGTTATGTACCTATGCGGGCCTATGTGAGTGGCCTATGCGGACTCACGAGTCGAGATTAGGCTTGCATGGTGATACTACGGGAAATTGGCCTGCCCGATCATTAGCGGCCTAGAAAAGACACATTCTGATTTAACTATTGTTGCTCTTGTTTATGATGTAGCACTTATGTGCGGTTACCTTAGTTGTTTCATACATACTTGCAAAACTGATTTTAAAATGATATGTTTTCATTTAAGTACTTCTGATTTCACATACTTGGTACTGTTATGCGACCTCCTTGAGGCTGCGTTCATCCGCGAGTTGAGGTACACGATCGTTGATCTAGTCCTCGAGGTCGCGATTCGGCGTATGGGAAGCTCGTTTCTCGGAGGCTTATCGATGGTATAGTCCACATGCGTTGTAGGTATTTACATTGAGGTATGGCGGGCCTGTCCGCCATTGTTGTCATATCTTTCTTAAGTGCAGCAAATCTTGTTGTGGGCGAGTTGTAATGGGATGTATTATTCGGTTTAAATTGATCTATATATATATTCCGTAAAGCAAGTTTTCTCAAACTCTTGTTTCTTACTTCATAATATTTTCATGTCTTGTTTATGTTCGTGATTACTACGATGTTGTATCACTAGGGTGCGGGGTAAGGCACGATCCGCGGGCGGGTTGGTCGTGAAAGCGTGATCTTAAAGATAATCGACTTGACTTAATTGAATTGATATGAATTTTGTTAAAAGTGTGAAACCTCGTTCGTGAGTAATGAGTACTTAGTTTTAAATAATAATGTTTCTTGATTTGGAAATGAGAATAAGTATCGAGCGAACCGCTGCGGCGTTAATAAAGGAAAATGTATTGACCGATAAGTAATTATATTAAAACCGGTAGAAACCTCCATCTGCATAGAAGCTAAGATAAGACAAAATTGTATTACATTTCTAGATCATGCATTGCTTTAATAAGATTGTTATGAACAAGAATAACCTACTACGCACATTAAGACATATGTTTCTCAAATTGTTTTAAAGAGAATTATCTTATTAAGTGATTAAGACTATGAACTACGAAACCTTTCGAAAATGAGAAATTTGAGTATTTGAAATTAGGCAAACTTGAACTTTTGGAAAAGAATGTTGTTACTCGACTTTAAGAAGGAAAATGTTTTGGTTTAAGAAGAAGGGCATAATATTGCCTTAGTTGATTTTAAAAGGAAAACTTGGTATTATCTTAATCTGTCTTAAAGAAGCGTTTAAATGTTATGGTCAATTCTATACGCGTTCATGGGATGAGCAGGGAATGTATTTCACACGACACGCGTTCGTGGGATGAGCGGGAATGTATTCCATACGATTTCTATCGAGTCGTGAGATGGGTTTGAGGCGTGTGCGATTTCTATCGAGTCGTGAGATGGGCGAGACATGTGCGATTTCTCGAGTCCCGTGAGATGGGCGAGACATGTGCGATTTCTATCGAGTCCCGTGAGATCGGCCGAGACATGTGCGATTTCTCGAGTCCCGTGAGATGGTAGAGACATCTACGATTCCTATCGAGTCCCGTGAGATGGGCGAGACATGTCACGATTCCTATCGAGTCCCGTGAGATGGGCAGACATGTATTCCATGCGATTCCACCTCGAGTCCCGTGGGATGGGCGAGACATGTTATATGTATCACATGATTTATACCTAGGCTAGGCGGTGAGGAAGGAGTTCCACGGGCGTGAGGATGACTTTGAGGCGTGAGTCCACGACATGACATATTGTTTTTATGTTGTGGCGTAGTTTTGTTATCATACATGTCTCTGTTTTATTTTTAGGCTGTTATGATTTCATTTACAATATTTCTCGATTTCACATACTTGGTACTGTTATCTTGACCTCCTTGAGCTGCGTTCATCTGCGAGTAAGTACATCGGTTGTTGATCCTCGCTCATAGGATCCTGATTCAGCGTATTAGGAAGCTCCGTTTCTCGGGAGGATTATCTTTTAGTATGTTCCACTGAGTTGTAGGTTCTTGTACATTCGGGGTATGGCGGGGCCTGTCCGTCATAGTTATCACGACGAACCGGGCGTGGTAGTGCCTTACCGGGCACCTGGTGATCTGACATCGAGAAAATCGCGGAAATAAAAAACATGAACATGAATTACGAGAAAAGATAAATAAACAAGCCAACCAAAGCGATTGCCTTCATCATATATACATAAATACGAGCAGTTATCCTTTTACAAACCACCTTTGCAGCGATTACTCTGGACCTCTAGATTTTACAACGATTATGGCGGGACGGGGCCGCCATACCCACGAATGTATAAGAATCTGACTCGAGGTAACATGCAAAAGATAAGCCTCGAAGGCAGAGCTTCCCAATCTGAGAAGGTGATCCTAAGCGGGGATCGGCGGCCGATGTACCTTTTACTGCGGCATGAGCGGCCCCGAAGGAGGTCGATCTGGCAAGTACAGTATGTGAAAGCGTAAAATCACGTAAATGAAATCATAATAGTCTATAAAGCGGGAGGCATATATGATAGCCAAACTACGATTCACAACATAAAGCGATCGTGTCAAGTCGGGGACTCGCGCCACAAAAGTCATCCCTCGTACGTGGAACTCCTTCCTCACCGGCGATCTAGGTACAAATCATGTGATCGTATAACGGTCTCGGCCCATCTTATGGACCCGATATAGAAAAGGGTGGAATACGTTCGGTTCGTCCCGTGAGCCGGTAGTCGAAATGGAATACATTCCGGATGAGCCGGTAGTCAAGTGAAATACATTCCGGATGAGCCGGTCCTCAAGTGAAATACATTCGGATGAACCGGTCCTCAGTGAAATACATTCCGGATGAGCCGGTAATCAAGTGAAACACATTCGGATGAGCCGTGAGTCGAGTGAAATACATTCCGGATGAGCGGTAATCAAGTGATATACATTCGGATGACGGTAGTCAAGTGATATACATTCGGATGAGCCGGTAGTCGAGTAGAACACGATACTTACACAACAAGGCTATCACCGTAACATGGTCAAGTTTCATAACAACAAGTATAAGCAAGTTACACGACTCGAGGTACTTTCATTTTATATCAAAGTCGGATTTTAACCTTAAAGTACTCGTCAGTTAAATTCCTTTTAAGATCCATTTCTTTTACAAAGGTCACGATACAGTAGTATAAAATTTGAGTGACTAACATTGTTAAGTAAACCAAAATGCTTTCCTTTGTAAAATCAAGTGACAACCTTATTTTCCAAGCGTTCAAGTTTGCCTAATTTGAATGCTCAAGTTTCTCATTTTAGAAAAGGTTTAGTAGTTCATAGTTTTAAATCCTTTAAAACATAATTCTCCTTTAAGCGTTTTGAGAAACCTATGTCTTATAAGTGAGTAGGTTATTCTTGTTTATACTCAATCTTATTAGCGGTGATCTAGGAAATGTAATATCATTTTGTCTCGTCTTACACATGCGGATGGAGGTTTCTCTTGGTTTTAATAATACTTCTTTAGTCGATACATTTTCCTTTTATTAGCATTGCCGTGATTTGTCGATACGTTACGATTTCGAAATCGATAAAACATTCTTAAGCGTTATACCTAACTTCCCGTAAAGCTAGTATAACTCTTAGCTTCAAAACCAGTAATACTCATTCTTTCAAAGCGATTCATAAATCTTTTGAAATGCTTCAAATTCTTTATTAACACATATCAAGCGGTTATTATTCAAATCGATTACCTTTTAAAAACCACAAAGTATGTGCTTATCACGTAAAGCTATTATAACCAACTTCCCGTAAAGTCGTTATAACACTTTATGTTTTACATCAATCAAATACATTTAGCACGTATGCGTCTACCGTACTACATAGTTCACACGTATCATGCTAGAAGAGATAGGAAGAGGTTCACATACCTCGCGGCGATTATCGACTAATAGCAAGCGCTCCAAGTACCTCAAGCCGTCGGCTACACTCGATCAAGCGGATCACTCCACGTAGTACTCTGACTATAGAGGCCCTGGCGCTATTAATATCTTTAGATCGGCGTAGAATATTCTCAGAAAATTCGGCACCTCCCCATGCGGCGTAAATCTCCTCTCTATCGGTAGGCTGCAAGCCAACCGGGGTTAACTGTCTAACCGGGCGTGTACAATTCTACTACGGTAATGTTACACAAGTCTCTGTCTGATCTATGTAATTCTGATTCGATTCTCTTCTTTAAATTGGGCTTAAGTCGCAAGACATTGCGTAAGTATTATCGAGCTTAAGTCAAAGACATTGCCGCACAACTATGTTGAGTTCTATATATAGTATACTTAACTATATACTCCTACAACATGTAATTTCCAATTACAACGAAGGTCGAAATGTTTACCTCGATAAGCCCAAAATTATCAGAGTTTATATGTCGATCTGAACAACGTTTAGCTCTACTCGGCGCTCAATCCGTTCCAACCAACCCTTAGAAGTTCTAACCAACTTACTTATGACTTCAACTACGGGTGAAGATTTACTTAGGGTTTCATTTTTGTAGTGAGGAAGTATAATAGTATTTTAAGGCTTTGTAAAAGGGTACTTTGGAAAGTACTACAAGGTATTTGGCTAAAGTATTTTGGGCATTATAACAATACTTGGAGAGTATTTCTATACCACAAAGGGGTATTATCTGAAAACAACTAGGCTAGGGGGTAGTGTGGCGGACGAAAGTAAGTAAGAGGGAGGAGTATTTTGAGACTTAGGTAGATTGCTCGAGTTTTGGATGAAGAAAGTTCATCAACTAAGGGGTATTTATAGGTCAAGTGAAGGCCAACCAATGGCCAAGATGAAGACAAGTGCATAGCAAGTGTAAGGCCAAGATTAAGCCATGTGCAACCTTATCCATCTACACAAAATATCCTACAACCCTTGACCACAATTGAACACAAAAGCGTGCCAATCGCGCCCGTTTAGTCGCCAACCTTCACGATTAGAGGTGACAAGTGTAAGCCCTCTTGTTGATCCAAAATATTCGTCTCTCGGAAAAATCCGCAAAAATTATAAATGACATAGCGGAAATTCCCTACGAAAGGCGTGAAAGCGTTTAGTCGGCGACTCTAGCGGGTGTTGTGCACAAAAGAATTGGCCAAGCCTAAAGAAGTTGAAAATTTCTACGTCGTCCCGGCGTACATACTGCGGAAATACGGGGTATAACATTCTCCTCGCCCGAAACATTCGTCGAATGTTCCTTCTCAGCGGATAACGATAAAGTTCTTCTAATAAGTTGCCAAGCGCCCTGTAGCCTGAAACAACATATGCGCGCAAATACTTATATCGAGTCCACGAGAAACACCTCTAACATCACAAACTTTTGTCACTTTGCGCGAGGTTCTAGTGTCGCTCGGCGACCCAACAAATGGTCTTGGATGCGTCACGATTCACGAGGTCTAAAATATACATCCTTCGCACCTTCTCCCTTTACAAGAAATGATCATATCTATGCTCGTAATACATGCTCGCCTCTACCCTTACTCGTCGTACTCTTCTCGAACTCTTGAACTCTTCCGGTATCGTACCCAGCTTGATTATCGCTTGATTCTCCAAACCTTGGAGTCACCGCCTCGACTTGGTTATCTTACTAGCCTCGATCTTCGGCCAGGCCACTTGGCCTTCACCCGCCGGTCGAACATATCCACGAACTCATCGATGGTCATCTAAACTTGGGCCTAGCACCCTCGTGACCTACCGCTGGCGGGACCACGGTGACCCCGCCTCATTCGGTCTCACGGGTTGACCGCATGACCGTCCTCGGCCGAGCCTGCATCACGCCGACTCTCGTTTCTCGATGCGGAACAACGCTTGCTAAATCACGTCATGAAAGATACCACTTTCATTTACCCAACCAGAGACTTATCACCTGATATATTCTAGGCATAAAATGCACTCGACAAGGATCACTCGCAAAATCTTGTACTCGAGCGGCGCACATCTAAGGTCTCAAGCGTAATATTCTAAGGTTAATCATTATCTACCCCGAGCTTACCCTTTTTCCCTGACGGGTTCTAAATCACATTTTAGCATAAAGCTATCCGAACATAACATAACACGTTAACATAACATCAAAACATACAAGCCTACAGGTGGTTGAGGATATACAGAAGCTAGCTCGGCTCTAATCATAAATACGCCTGCGGTGCATGCGTATGAAAGCGATGAACACGCCGCGTCCGGTAAGGCTGCGCCAAGCTGCGGTACCTCTCTATAACCACGATCTCGTCACATGGCCACGGCGGCGCGGTGAAACAAGCACCGATAAAAAGCGACATTTCGGGATGATGTTTGCCCGCATCGTGCCTGTTGAGGGCATGAATCCTGGCGGCTAGCACTCGCGTAAACACGTGAACGGAAGCCACAGGCTCGACCGGCTCGAATACCGAGCGACACGAAGGCGCGGAGGACCACTCTGTATTGGCGGAGTACATAACTAGGCTAACTGCTGGCGGTTCGCCTCGAAAGTTACCAAGGACCTGCTATTGCGGCCTTACCTGGCGATCTCGGTCATTCAGTCGACCTCTCGTGCCTCGCATCCTAGTGCATGAGCTTGCATGCGGGCAATGTCGTGCGGTGAAAAACTACACCGTACAAGCCTGCGCCAGTAATGTCGTCGGCCGGTGGCGTGGCGGTGTACTCGTCCTCCATATCAGCTACTCTGGCGAGAGCATCACGAGCTAATGAGTCGAACTCCACATTGTACTCTCTGGCAGTCCGCGATCTGCCTCAGCGTCAAAAATCGCCGGCGAGCCCTCCTCATGCGTGGAGGCAAGAAATGTGCAAGAAATGCCCTCGAGAACTTCGTCCCAAAGCTTTGGAAGTGCATGCTCTTCCGGGGCGGCTCGCGAATCAAACGATCAAGCTGCGGTATCACGCGGTGATGCGAACCAATACCACCGACTGCGCCTGCGAGGCTCGATCACTCTCATGATCCCGTGGTTGTCGGATAAACTCACGAGTCGTCCTCGGCTCTCGATCCATAGAACAACGGAGGCTCTGACTCGAAGTCGTAGCCTCAGCCCATGCGCTCGGGGTGAACTACGGGTCTTCTTTGAAATTTGGGCTGCTGCGCATCGGCCTATCCTCATATCGGCCACGACCACGGCGATGGCGGGCCATCTCCTTGTACCCGTCTCATCGGCTCGGTTTGTGGGGTGGAGGCTCAGTCTTGTAGTCTCGGCCCAGCTGCTGCGGCTCTAAGCTCTTTGGTCTTTGGCGGCGTCATGAGCTCCGCCGTCGGAAATCTTGTCTCAGTCTTGGCCGGGCTGCGCCTCGTACTCCTCTGTATCTGCTAATGACTCCTCATTGCCTTGCCCGTACGGGCACAGGTTGCCTGCGCGGGCATGGCGGTAAAGGAAAGGAATACGTCGGAGGGTCGATTTATCACGACTCTAAGGCACGATCTCGAGAATGAGAAGAATGAAACCAATCCTAAATGTCCTGCGACCTCACGATTATAGATGTGGTGCCTGACACGATAATCAAGACTACTAGACACGGTCTGTAGACACTTTCAGAGGACTAAGCGCTCACGATACCACTTTTGTCACGACCGAACCGGGCGTGGTAGTGTCTACCGGGCACCTGGTGATCTGACATCGAGAGAAAATCAGCGGAAATAAAAAACATGAACATGAATTACGAGAAAGATAAATAAGCGAGCCAACCAAAATAGTTGCCTTCATCGTATATACATAAATACGAGCAGTTATCCTTTTTACAATCCACACTTGTGATTACTCTGGACCTCTAAGATTTTACAGCGGCTATGGCGGGACGGGGCCGCCATACCACGAATGTATAAGAATCTGGACTCGAGGTAACATGCAAAATATAAGCCTCAGAAGGAGCGGAGCTTCCCAATCTGTTGAAAGGTGATCCTAAGCGGGGATCGGCGGCCGATGTACCTTTTACTGCGGCGTGAGCGCGGCCGAAGGAGTCGATCTGGCAGTACCAAGTATGTGAAGCGTAAAATCACGTAAATGAAATCATAATAGTCTATAAAGCGGGAGACATATATGATAACAAACTCTGATTCACAACATAAAAGCGATCGTGTCAAATCGGGGACTCGCGCACAAAAGTCATCCCTCGTGCGTGGAACTCCTTCCTCAGCTGCCGTGATCTAGGTACAAATCATGTGATCGTATAACGAGTCTCGGCCCGTCTTATGGACCCGATATAGAAAAGGGTGGAATCATTCGGTTCGTCCCGTGAGCCGTAGTCGAAAATGGAATACATTCCGGATGAGCCGTAGTCAAGTGAAATACATTCCGGATGAACCGGACCTCGAAGTGAAATACATTCCGGATGAACCGGTCCTCGAGTGAAATACATTCGGATGAGCCGGTAATCAAGTGAAACACATTCGGATGAGCCGTGGTCGAGTGAAATACATTCCGGATGAGCCGTGTCAAGTGATATACATTCGGATGACCGGTAGTCAAGTGATATACATTCGGATGAGCCGGTAGTCGAGTAGAACCGCGATGCTTACACAACAAGGCTATCACACGTAACATGGTCAAGTTTCATAACAACAAGTATAAGCAAGTTACCGCGACTCGAGGTACTTTCATTTTATATCAAAGTCGGATTTTAACCTTAAAGTACTACGTCAGTTAAATTCCTTTTAAGATCCATTTCTTTTACAAAGGTCACGATACGTAGTATAAAATTTGAGTGACTAACATTGTTAAGTAAACCAAAATGCTTTCCTTTGTAAAATCAAGTGACAACCTTATTTTCCAAGCGTTGAGTTTGCCTAATTCGAATGCTCGAGTTTCTCATTTTAGAAAAGGTTTAGTAGTTCATAGTTTTAAATCCTTTAAAACATAATTCTCCTTTAAGCGTTTTGAGAAACCTATGTCTTATAAGTGAGTAGGTTATTCTTGTTTATACTCGATCTTATTAGCGACCATGATCTAGGAAATGTAATATCATTTTGTCGTCTTAGCTTATGCGGATGGAGGTTTCTCTTGGTTTTAATAATACTTCTTTAGTCAATACATTTTCCTTTTATTAGACTTGCCGTGATTTGTCGATACGTTCGATTTCGAAATCGAAAACATTCTTAAGCGGTTATTCTAACTTCCCGTAAAGCTAGTATAACTCTTAAGCTTTCAAAACCAAGTAATACTCATTCTTTCAAAGCGATTCATAAATCTTTTGAAATGCTTCAAGTTCTTTATTAACACATATCAAGCGGTTATTATTCAAATCGATTACCTTTTAAAAACCACAAAGTATGTGCTTATCCACGTAAAGCTATTATAACCAACTTCCCGTAAAGCGTTATAACACTTTATGTTTTACATCAATCAAATACATTTAGCACGTATGCGTCTCCGTACTACATAGTTCACACATATCATGCTAGAAGAGATAGGAAGAGGTTCACATACCTCGCGGCGATTATCGACTAATAGCAAGCGCTCCAAGTACCTCAGCCGTCGGCTACACTCTCGGTCAGCGGATCACTCCACACGTAGTACTCTGACCTATAGAGGCCAAAGCGCCTATTAATATCTTTAGATCGGCGTAGAATATTACGAGAAAATTCGGCGGCACCTCCCACCCCAGCAGCGTAAATCTCTCCTCTATCGAGGCGGCTACAAGCCAACCGAGGGGTTAACACGTCTAACGGGCGTGTACAATTCTACTACGGTAATGTTACACAAGTCTCTGTCTGATCTATGTAATTACGATTCGATTCTCTTCTTTAAATTCGGGCTTAAGTCGCAAGACATTGCGTAAGTATTAATCGAGCTTAAGTCAAAAGACATTGCCGCACAACTATGTTGAGTTCTATATATAGTATACTTAACTATATACTCCTACAACATGTAATTTCCAATTCTGACGGAAGTCGAGAATGTTTACCTCGATAAGCCCAAAATTATCAGAGTTTATATGTCGATCTGAACAGCGTTTAGCTCTACTCGGCGCTCGATCCGTTCAACCAACCCTTAGAAGTTCTAACCAACCTACTTATGACTTCAACTACGGGTGAAGATTTACTTAGGGTTTCATTTTTGTGGTGAGGAAGTATAATAGTATTTTAGGCTTTGTAAAAGGGTACTTTGGAAAGTACTACAAGGTATTTGGCTAAAGTATTTTGGGCATTATAACAATACTTGGAGAGTATTTCTATACCACAAAGGGGTATTATCTGAAAACAACTAGGCTAGGGGTAGACCTCTCGGCGAAGGCTTCTCGAGGGGGTAGTGTGGCGGACGAAAGTAAGTAAGAGGAGGAGTATTTTGAGACTTAGGTAGATTGCTCGAGTTTTGGATGAAGAAAGTTCATCAACTAAGGGGTATTTATAGGTCAAGTGAAGGCGAACCGATGGCGAAGATGAAGACAAGTGCATAGCAAGTGTAAGGCGAAGATTAAGCCATGTGCAACCTTATCCATCTACACAAAATATCCTACCTAACCCTTGACCACAATTCAACACAAAAAACGTGCCAATCCTTGCCCGTTTCGTCCGCCAACCGCGATTAGAGGTGACAAGTGTCGCCCTCTTGTTGATCCAAAATATTCGTCTCTCGGAAAAATCCATAAAAATTATAAATGACATAGTGGAAATTCCCTACGAAAGTGGAAAGCGTTTAGTCGGCGACTCTAGCGGGTGTTGTGCACAAAAGAATTCGCCAAGCCTAAAGAAGTTCGAAAATTTCTCGTCGTCCCCACGTACATACTGGAAATACGGTATAACAATAGTTGTTGTTACTTTCTTAAGTGCAGTAATCTTGTTGTGGCGGGGTTGTAAAGGATGTAGCTATTCAAAATTTACGTATATATATGCAAGAACCTTGATTTTAGTTGCTGTTTTATTATCTTATCTCTTGTTTCATATCTGTATGTTTTATATTATTGATTTCTCGATGTATGACTACTTGGGTGCGGGTAAGGCACGATCCACGGGCCGGGCAGATCGTGTGATTTTACGAGCGAGTTAGGAACTCGGTGAGTCTCGATGTGCATCACCCTCGGTAAGCGGACAAACATCACGTTTTATCCAGACATTTAAGGATAGGTTACGGGCCGGTGTTTTGATTTCGGGGGAGCGGTGAGGATTATTTGCCTCGTGTTGAGGGGGTATTATAATAGCTACCATTTCAGTATTCGGATGGCGCCTTATGAAGCCTTGTATGGGCGGAAGTGTAGGTTGCCGGTCGATTGGTTCGATGTTGGCAAGGTTCAGATAGTTGGTCCATACTTGATTCAGCAGGATGTGGATAAGGTGAAGCTTATCCAGAAGAGGTTATTAGCAGCTCAGAGTCAACCGAAGTCTTGTGGATAATCGGCGTCAACACTTGGAGTTCAGGTTGACGGTGGGTCTTCTTGAAGGTACCACCCCGGAAGGGTGTGATGAGATTTGAAGCGAAACTTAGCGAAGTACTTTGGGCCTTTCGGATCATTTGTAGAATAGGCGGGTTGCTATAAGTTAGCACCGCCGTCCGACTTAGGAAGCGATCGTCCGTCTTTCATGTTGCTATGATTCGGAAGAGTATCGAGATTCATCAGTGTTCGATTAATGACAACCAAGTTGAAGATAGTAACCCCGAGATTTTACAAACTGAAGCGATGACAGAAATGTGATATGGATACTAGAAAAAGTTCGAGTATACGAGGAGGGTACGACGAGTAAGAAAACAGGCGAAGATGTGTTAAGAACATAGAAGTGTTCCTTTTATGAAGTAAAGATGCGAAGGGAGTATCCTTTGGACTATGGGTGGAGCTAATAGTATTGTTATACGCTTTAGAGATGATTCTTCGTTGGCTCGGATGTGAGTTTTTGCGCGTATGTTGTATTATGGCCATGAGTGGCATAATTGGTTTCGTAAGTATAGTAGGGAAGAATATACCGGCACAGGTATGTTTGGAGACTTGGAAGGAACATTCGGGACGAATGTTTTTAAGGGGGGAAGAATGTTATACCCCGTAGTTCCGGAGTATGTATGTGAGGACATACGTACGAATGTATACGCCCTAATTAGGGTAAGAATGAAAGAATTGTTTTCCGACGGAAATTATTCCGAACCTTGTGAAGGAAATTTTACGTTTTCAATATTTTTACGATTATGGAATTTTTTCCGAGAGATAAAATATTTTGGACCAATAGGAGGACGACATGTATCACCCCAAGTGGGCAAGACAAGTGGCCAAAAGTCTTGCATGGTTTTGTGCATGGCTATGGACGGTTTTGGGGCAAGTAGTGGGCAAGTCAAATGGTCAAGGTCTTGCATGGATTTTGTGGGACAAATGGAGAAAGGAACCTACACAAACACATCTATACCATACACATGTTTCAATCCTAACCCTTGGTTGTGCTATATAAACCCCTCTAGTACACTTAGAACATTTCAAGACTTGAAATGTTTTCTCTCCCCTTTCCTATAGTTCTCGTCCAACCCCCCCCCCCCCTTCCTTAGCCTAATGTTGTCCAAAAAGTCTTAAACTTATAAGTGTTCTTCCTTAATGTTTTAGGAAGATTATTAACCAAGAGTTAGACAAGATTTCACACCCCTAGCCTCAAAAAAACCCCCCTTGGCCGAGAGTGGGCAGATTTTCGGGACTGTTTTGGACAGATTTTTAGTCAAGTTTGGAAGGGAATATCTCCTAGCATATTAGGAGTTTTTGGGTGTTTCAAAATCATAAAATGAAGTTCGTCGAGTCTAGTTTCCAACTCAACAAACCTATAAATCGATAGGACACTGGAGTAGAGAGTTATCAGCGTTACGTTCAGCTGAAGCGGTGGCTAAAAATCTGGGATCACGTTTTTGGACTATCTTGAGGTAATGAACCTTAACCTCTTTGTGAAGTTGATTATTATGTATATATGGATATTATACATATATTGGAAGTATATTATGGACTATAAGATGTAAAGAAAGATTTGGATCTTGGTAAGATGTTAAAAGGAAAATTGGTATATTATCCATTAAAATGGTAAAAATGTATCCATTACTTATTAAGAGGTTAACAACAAAGGAACTATAACTTATAATAAGATTGGAATATAAGTTGAAGGACTAATGAAGTAATTGGATAAGTAAAATTGTAAAAGTTGGCCAAGGACCCCAACTTAAGGACCGTATCTACTTTGGACCGTATCTACTTTGGACTATATTTACTTTGGACCTTCTTTACTTATTGTTATTATGAAGGAGAGATTGTTAATCAGCGTTCGTTTGGGCGTGTTATCCCTTCTTTACTTATTGTTATTATGAAGGAGAGATTGTTAATCGCGTTAGTTTGGGCGTGTTATCACTTCTTTACTTATTGTTATTATGAAGGAGAGATTGTCGCGTTAGTTTGGGCGTGTTATCCATTTTACTTATTGTTATTATGAAGGAGAGATTGTTAATCGTGTTCCGTTTGGGCGTGTTATCCCCTTCCTTAGTTATTGTTGTTATGAAGAAGAGATTGTTAATCGCGTTCCGTTTGGGCGTGTTATCCCCTTCTTTAAATTAGTATATTAATTACGGTTATCGGGCCTTAGAAAAGGTGGATAATTGAGTAGAAACGGAGGAGGTGCTGCCGAATTTTCCGTAGGATATGGAACCTTGTTTTTAGAAATATCCTACGAAGAGAACTAGAGGTTAATAGACGTTTCATAGCCATTATAGGTGGAAGTACTACGAGTAGCGTATTCTACTTGAAGGGTGGAAAAGGCTAGCAAGGTTATAGTACTTTGGAGCGTTTTGCTAATTGTCGATAATCGACGCGAGGTATGTGAACTTCTTCCTATCTTTTCTAGCATGATATTTGTGAAATATATATATAGTACGGTAGACGTACGTGTGTAAAATGAATTTGGTTTATTTAAAACATAAAGTGTTATAATGGCTTTATGGGAAGTTAATTATAACAACTTTATGTAGGTAAAAGAATGGTTTATTGATTTTTTAAAAAGATAAGAGACTTGACTTATATTTGACTTGATTTGATATGTGAAGAACTTGAATTTTGTGGAAAGTTGTGAAACCTCATTCGTGAGTAATGAGTACTTGGTTTTGAATAATAATGTTATATTGATTGCGGAAATGAGAATAAATATCGAACAACCCACTGCAGCGTTAATAAAGGAAACTATATTGACAAATAATTAATATTATTAAAACAAGTAGAAACCTCCATCTGCATAGAAGCTAAGATAAGACAAAATTGTATTACATTTCCTAGATCATGGTTGCTTTAATAAGGTCATTAATAACAAGTATTGCTTTTTCTTAAATTCCAAAGTAAGGAACTTGTCTTCTAAAAGAAAAGAGACTTGAGAACATGAAGTGTTTTGGTTTAAAAGAAAGGTATGGTTTTGTCTTATGTTGGTTTAAAAATAAGGTATGGAAATTGTTTTGGTTCACTTAAAAAGATAGTTACGCTATTTTGATACTACGGGTATCGTGTGACTTTTGTGAAAGAAATGGCTCTTTTTAAAGAGTTAAAGTATGTAGTACCTTGGGGTTAAAACCCGAATTTGTTGACATGAAATGAAAGTACCTTGTGTGAGTAACTTGCCTATGTTTTGTGATAGCCTTGTAATACTTTCTTGTTGGCTTGATAAAGTGAACATGTTATGATGCTACGTGTGTTAGTGTCTTGTGACGTTGTGTAAGGGTTTTTTCTTATTGTGCTTATGTTGTTTAACGATAAGCCCGTTGTGCTGGTATTATATCACTTACCCCCCCCCCCCCCCGACTTGTTATGATGTCGGGGGTTAAGCTGCCGTCACGAGGAATACCTCATGCGGGTCCATGGGACCTATGCGGAGCTGCGGGAGTTCCAGGATTGTGGTGCGAGGAATACCTCATGCGGTCTATGTGGCCATGCGGACTGCGGGAGTCCAGGACGATGCCGAGGGTTAGCTGCCCTGCGATGCGAGGAATACCTCATGCGGGCCTATATGTGGCCTATGCGGAACTGCGGGAGTTCCAGGATTAGACGCGCACAATGATACTGCGGGCGAGTGGCCCAGCTTCGATCATTTGGCGGCGTAGAAAGACCTTGTGATACAGTTTTATAGCATTGTTGGTACGGTGGGTTCTAGTAGTCGGCTATGCCTTCGTACTTACCCCGTATGGTTTTATTATGACACAGGTGGGACCTGATGTTCATGTGTATTCCTTGGTGTTTTTTTATATCATGGACTGCCGGCAGTGAGGAAGGAATTCCACGGGCATGATTGATATTGTGGGCATGAGACCCATGGTTATATTTGAGTGATGACTTTGAGGGCGTGAGTCCCTGACTTGACATGACTGCTTACATATTGTATATCGTAAATTGTTTATCATATATGTCTCCTATTTTATATAGACTATTATGATTTCATTCTGATATTTTGATTTCACATACTTGGTACTGTTGTCTTGACCTCCTTGAAGTGCGTTTGTTACACCACGTATTTACAGGACATGTTTTAAGAACGTACGTAAGAACTCACAAGTGTTAAGATTTGAGACTTGTAAAAATTTATCGGAATTATGAAATTGTCGGAAAACGTACTATTGTGACGAATGGGAGGGCGACACGTGTCACCCCCTTATTGATGCCTTGGTCGAATTAGGCATGGCCAAAATGGTCATTGACCATAGTCTTGGATGACTAAGTCTTGCAAGTAGCAAGCTTGATAATCTTGACCAAGTCAAAGGACCCTCAAAGGCTTGATATTTGCTAGGAGCTTATCTAGACCACCCATTTGTTTATATCATGACCCTCCATTACACTATATAATACTAGTAGTGCAAGACAAGCTTAACACTTAGCCAAAATTTCACAAAATTTGAAGAACTCTCACTAGGAGCTCTCGGGTTTGGGCTAGCTCTCATTACAAAAATTTTTGTTCCTTGTTCTTTAAGCTCCACACTTTAAACCAAGGTTCATGAGGGTATTGTGAGTGTATCTCAATAGAAAAATCTCGGAAAAAGATAGTTTTTGGGTTAGTCGCAAAGCGAAAACCTAGTTGTCTTTCTAGGTTTTGTGTGGAAGATTGAAGGAAATTGGTTGGTGTTGTTCTAAGGGTCTCAAGTAGCGGATTGAAGTGTCTTGAAGAGTCTCTAAGTTTCTAAGGAGCGACTTCGGATTTGGAAGTTAGATTGAGATTCGTTGAGGTATAATTTTGTCTCTTAATAGTGTTACAAGATTATATTTATATTGTTGTTGTTAGCTTTACATGTTGCTAGCATGAAGTTGATATGTTGAAGTTCATAAGTATTATGGATTGCTTGTAGCTTAAATCTGAAATGTTATATTAGCCACTTGAAGTTGGATTACTAATTGGTCGTTTATTAGAAATCGTCGCATGTGACTTACTTGGAGATTATAGTAGTTATAATCGTTGGCGACTTGATATCATGTTAGGCTAATAACTTGGAATGAAATGGAAATTTGATAAGAATTGATGTTGTAGTACTTCAAGTTAGCCGAATTGGCCTAGTAAGTTGTATTATTTTGATATCGTTTGTGGGGCAGAATTTTACACGTCTTGTAGGCGTGTAATCCCCTATTGTTGATTGCATTGATTGGGCCTTAAATGTGGCGTGTTTGGTTATTGTATTCGGCCTTGAAAAAGGTGGCAAAGTAAGTAAAAACAAAGGAGGTGTTGTCCGATTTTCCGTAGAATTTAGCGACTTAGCACTTGGAATATTCTACGTTTGAAGTAGGAGGTTAATGGACATATTGTGACCATTATAGGTTGAAGTACTAAGTATAGAGTATCCTACTTGGAGGATGGAATAGCTATCAAGGTTGGAGTACTTTGGAGCATTTTGCTACTTGTCGATAATCGTCGCGAGGTATGTGAACCTCTTCCTTCCTTTGGCATGATTCTATGTATGCAATATACCCGTGGTATCATTTCATGTTCCCTTCTACTCTTAGAAGTTAAGAGGTAGTTGTGTGATTTACTCTATGTAGAACTTTTCCTATCCTTTGAGCATGACTAATCGCACGTATATAGTACGGTAGACGTCTGAATCTTGATATCCTTTACTAGTATATGAATGGCCAAGTCGGGTGAGTTAGGAGATTAACTCGCTTCTTTGAAAGTATTAAGGATGTCTTAAGTTTTATTAAAGTTAAGGGACTTGAAGAGTTTTAAAGTATGTGATACTTGTTTCGTTTTAATCGTATAAGTCCCTTGGATAGGAAATTGTACTTGACTAAGGTATAAAGTGAATATAACGACTTTATGGGGAGTTGGTTATATTTGCTTTATGGAAAGATAATGACTTGTTTTTAAGACATCAATTGCCTAAGGTTTTATAATAAAAGGAGTCACTTGATTTCTAGGTTAAGAGACTAATTGTATTTTTGAGGTTAAGAGGATCGATTTGAAAGTATACAATACTTGGTTTTAAAAAGTATAAGTCTCTTGGTTATAAAAGGAATGGGTTTTTCTAAAACCATAAAGGGTTATAACGGCTTTATGGGAAGTTGGTTATAACGGCTTTATGGAAGGTTAAGAGAATGGTTTTCTCTAATAAAGTAATCGAGAAATAATTTATTTTAAGGGTATCACTTGCTTAAAGCTTTAAAGTAAGTCACTTGATTTAGAAATAGAAATGTATTTCTAAAAGTATCGTGACTTATGTGAAATGTACACAAGCTTTGGATACTACGGTGTTAGTATCTTGGGGTTAAAGTCCCGGATTTTTATGTGTACAACGGAAGTGCCATGAGTTTATAAAAATGGAAGTCTAAAGGTTTAATGAACTTGCCTAGGTTTGCTTGTGATAGCTTTGAGTGCAAGTATTATATGTCTACGTTGTCGTGTCTCTCAGTTGGAGGGCCGGTATGGTTATAAGTATACTTGGACGTACCGACAGTGATGTGGGATTCCACGGGTATGCTTCCGTCATGATTGATCCTTGGACATGCTTATACGATGTGGGATTAGGGCGTATGACGAGGATGCGGGTTAGATGCGGACATTTTATTGGATGTCTGGCGGTGGCGGGGATTCCGGGTAGGCTTCCATTGTGATTGATCTTGGCCATGCTTATACGATGAGGGATGTCGGGCATGCGGCGGGATGCGGGTTAGATACGCGCGTGTTATTACTCCGTGGGCTAGCTCGTGAAGACATGTACCCACGATGAGGGATTCCGGGGGCATGTTATATTATTACTCCATGGGCTAGCTCCCCATGAAGACCTGCACCTACGATGAGGGATGCCGAGGGCACGTGTTATACCCCGTAGTTCCAGGGTATGTATGTGAGGACGTACGTACGAGAATACGATAGAAGTTTTGGAAAGAAATAAAGATGTGATTTTTTTCGACGGAAAAGTTTCCGGTATTTGTGAAGGAAAAGGTTCGTTAATGGGAATTGGAGTCCCAGATTTGGTATTTGGACTTCTTGGATTATATTAGAATTATGAGATTTTATTTTCGGAAATGGTCACGTGGGACCCACGGGAGAAATTTACGGTTTTGTGGAGCAGCTTTGTTTTGAGATTTTCGATATTTTGGATATTTTGGAAGGCGAAATATTTTGGGCCAGTCGGGGCGACACGTGTCACCCCATGTGGCACCTTGGCGAAATGGTGGGACAGTGGCTGAACAATGCTTGTCTTGTATTTTCGTTGGCCGTGTGGTGTGGTGGGACCCACGCACATGTGCCAATCTTGACCATACACTTACATTGATCTTGGCCACTTGTTTCTTACATAAATACCATTAAGGTTGAAGACTAATTCATCCCGCACTTGAAGATTTTCAATAGCAAAAATACTCCATCCCTTTAGTTATTTAGTCGACCCTCCCCACTGGAGTAGAAATACTTTGTGTATTGTAGTATAATCCCAAATTCCTTAGCCTAGTATCCCTAGTTGTATTCCAAAGATATTTCAATACTAGGAGCCCGGAAATACTACTTTATTCCAATAGTCGCAAAATGAAACCACAGAAAAACATTCGTAGCTTGGTTGAAGTGTTTAGAGAAGTTGTTTAGAAACTTCTAAGAATTAAGCTTAGCGCGGGTTGGGCGTAAGGAATTGGAGCTAAGCGTTGCGAGGATCGACTTATAATCTTGGATAATTTTGGGCTTATCGAGGTAATGATCTATGTCCACTATTGTAATTGGATATTACATATTGTAGTAGTTTAGAATGAGTATTAGATATATTGGAAGGATGATTATAAAGGTTTGATTTGTATTTACATTGGTGTATTCTGATGAACTTGTGTAGTATTATTGTGAAGCGAGAATTGAACACGTTCGGTTAGGCGTGTAATCCACAGGAGTTGTTGGCACAGTAGCGGGCCTGGTAGGAGGAGATTTATGTGATAGCGGGGAGGTCTTTGCGAATTTTTTGTAGAATAAGGAATCTTGTATTTAGAATATTCTACGAAGAGAAGTAGAAGTTGATAGATGTATTGTGGTTATTATAGGTGGATCTTCTACGCGCGGCATACTTGACTTGGTTTGTGGTTTAAGCTAAAAAGGTATGTGATTCTTCCTATACTCTTGAGCATGATTGTTGTAAACTATATAGTACGGTAGACGTACATGTGTGAAATGAATTTTGTTTAAAACATAAAGTGTTATAATGGCTTTATGGGAAGTTAATTATAACGACTTTATGAAGATAAAGGAAAGATTTAATTTTGAAAGCTAAACGACTTGATTTAGAAAGTTAAGAGACTTAATCTTGAAAGATAAGAGACTTGACTTATAACGACTTGTTTTGAAGGAGAAGTAACTTGATTTAAGTATAGGTTACTTGTTTTGAAAAGAGTAAGTTAATTGGGTTTTAAAAGAGTATACTTGATATTTTTTTAAAAGAAAAGTACTTGATTTTAAAAGTCTTGTAAAGGTTTTCTGAAAGTAAAGTAATTTGGTTTGAAAGGAAATGTGTTTTGATACTATGAGTATTAGTATCTTTTATGTAAAAAGAGTCTTTTGAAAGAATGAAAGTAGGTATTATTTTTGGGTTTGAAACCGTATTGTTGACATAAAATGAAAATCGTTGAACTTGCCTATGCTTGTTGTGATAGCCTTTGTTGTGCAAGTGTTTGATTACGTGCTCTGGTGCCTCTCGGGGAGGGCGGCTATCGATTGATTGCTTGAACATCTTGACACGTTGGATGGTCGCGAGTATCGTCCACTTTGAGTACTATCTTGTTATTTCCTTTGGACATCTTGTGCGATGGATGATCGCGGCGTGCGTCGATAGGATGGTTTCATGACCATGCTTAGGGTAAGATCTTGGGCATGCGATCATTGTGAGGTTTTGTTATTTGTCCATGGACGCTAATCCATGAAGCTTGCGCGGTGACGGCGATCACGGGCTTGATTTGTACATGTGGTTGAGCGCTTTAGATACTTGTCTGGTCATTTCGCGTGTATCGGCGGGCTCGGTAGATAGCTTGAGATCTTTGCCTCGATCGTATCTCGTGAGGCGGTAGGCTATGATGCGTTAAACATAGTACTTGCCTCGGCCAGTTGCGTGGCTAGCTTTTGGATCTGGTAGTTGGCTTCCGTACTTTGCCCGTGAAGGGATATGACTAGCTTTTGGAACTGGTATGGGCGATTCTACTTGGCCCGATTCGGTTTGATAGCGAGCGGGGATCTAGTGTTGAGTTCACATATGGGTGTTGTTTTACATCATATCTTGTCAGCGATGAGAATGAGTTCCACGGGCATGATTGATATTATGGGCGTGAGACCCGTAGTTATGTGAGTGATTATTACGAGGTACACAGTTGTTGTTGATCTCGCTCATAGGATCGCGATTCAGCGTTAGGAAGCTCCGTTTCTCGGAGGCTTATCTTTTTAGTATAGTCCTCTGTCATTGTAGATGGCGACTTGTACATTCGTAGTTGTTGTTTTATCATTCTTAGAAGTGCATTCGTAAATCTTTGTTGTAGGCGGGGTTTGTAAGGATTATGGCTATTCGGTTTTTATGTATATACATGAAGGTGACCGTTTGGTTGGCCTATTTTGTTATGTTGTCTCTTGTTTCCTGTTTAAACTTTATTTCCGCTGATTTTCTCTGATGTTGTTATCACTAGGGTGACCGGGGTAAGACACCAGTCACGGGCCCGAGGTCGGGTCATGACAAATGTGGTATCAGAGCAGTTAATCCTCGGAAAGTGTCTACAGACCGTGTCTAGTAGAGTCTTGATTATCGGTGTGTTGTGCACCACATCTATGTCGGGAGGATCACGGAGACATTTAGGATTAGTTTCCATTCTTCTCACTCTGAGATCGTGCCTTAGGCGGTGTTGTAAGTTGGACTCCTTACGGCGTATTCTTTTTGCGATTATGCCTCGCGCAAGCAGCAACCCCGAGAAGGGCAAGCGGCGAGAAGCTGCTAGTAGGATCTGAGAGAATGCGAGCGCGAGCCGGTCATTACACGAGATAGTGCTTGAGGCGAGTTTTGTGACACCGCCGGCCCGTGAGTTTAGAGCGCCAGCGATCGCTCACGAGACCACGGTACACGAACCTCGATCCCGGCACAGGCGGAAGGAGGCTGAGGTACAAGGAGATGGCCCGATTCTTGGCGGGATCGTGGCGAACACGAGGATAAATTTGGATCTGGCGATTCAGTTCGATAGTACCGTGGTTCACGAGTCGAATAGTTTGAGGCTGCGGGACTTTACATTTGCGGCTTCGCGAGTTTTATGGGTCGAGGCACGAGGATGATCGCGAGGAGTTCATCAAGCGATTCTGACGGTCATGAGTGATCGAGGTTTGGAGACCGAGTCGGTGGTCTTAGGTTCGCGTCGGCTGCGTGATCTGCGATCGTGGTTTGGTCATGGGAGTTGTCGGGGAGCATGCGCCTCGGTGTGTGGGGCGAGTTCTGGAGGCATTTCTCGGCCATTTCTTGCCTCGCGGATGAGGAGGCGCGGTAGCCGATTTACGATCTTTGAGGCAGTGGGCGTGCGGTTGGAGTACAGCGTGGAGTTCGACTCGTTAGCGCAATATGTCCCGCGTTAGTGGCGGATATGGAGGGCGAGTGCACCGGCTACGTCACGAGGCTCGATGACTACTTAGCGAGCTTGCTCGGTGTAGCTCTTGTTAGGGCATGGACATTGCCGCGTAGGCTTATGCGATTGGGTGTGAGAGCGGAGGGCCGGCGGATTGACGATACGGCGAGAAGAAGGCGGGGCGAGTCGCTGGTAACTTCGAGGCGGACGCGCGCCAGAACTAGTTATGCGCCTCCGCCCGATCTGATGGTCTCTGATCTTGAGGCGGTCGGGGCTCCGGGTTGAGCTTTCGGGAGGCGGGAGTGTTGGCGGATGAAGCCACTGACCTCGGTGTGGCGGTGTGGTAAAACCCGTGCGAAGTGTCGCGGTATTGAGTTTGTTTTACATGCGGCGGCGAGGCCGTTTAGCGAAGAATTGTCCGACGAGTAGCGCGGATGTTGAGACTTGGCGCCGGGATGCATTGCGGGTTCTTCGCCCGATAACTAGGCGGTGTTCATGCCGTGCGACCGAGCGAGTCGTGGTGAAAGTTCCCAGTTCTAGCGGTCCTTGGAACCGCCTTTTTGGTTTCAGGTATATCCTTAACACTCTAGAGACTAGTATGCTTTGATGATGTGAGGATGTGCTAAGTATTATATTTAGATAGCATTATGTTAAATTGTGATTTAGAGGCCTGGTCAGAAAGGGTAAGTCTGGAGACGAGACGATTGTGAGCCTTAGAATTTATAGCAGTTAGGACCTTGTATGCAAGGCCGTCTTGAGTAAAAGATTTTGTTTACGATTTGACCTTTGTCGGAGTGCATAGTATACGTGGGGTATAATTGTGTGATAAGTCCCTGAGTGGTGTGAATTATAAGAGGGTAGTTGAGCTAAGAAGACCGGCTGGGTTTCGTGACTTGATTAGTGAGATTGTTCGGATCGGGAACAAGAGTTTGGCGATAAGCGGGTCGGGTTGAGTCGGATCGCGAGTCAACCCGCGGCCGGGTGAGTGGGGTCAGTTCGAGGTGGTCCCGCCAGGTGGTAGGATCACGAGGGTGCTAGGCCCAAGTTTAGGTAACCATCGTACGGGTTCGTGGATGCGTTCGACCAGAATCGGATCCTGAAGGCCGGGAATGGCCTTAGGGTAAATTGGAGCTAGTGCGAGATGTTGTGAGATTAGAAATGATTTCCTCGTTGGCTTGGATTTGAGTTTTGCGCACATGTTATATTCTGGACATTGGTGGCATGATCGGTTTTGTAAGTATAGTAGTGGAGACTATACCGACACACGTTTGATTATAGACTTAGAAGGAACATTCGGGACGAATGTTTCTAAGGGGGGAAGAATGTTATACCCCGTAGTTCCAGGGTATGTATGTGAGGACGTACGTACGAGAATACGACAGAAGTTTTGGAAAGAAATAAAGATGTGATTTTTGACGGAAAAGTTTCGGTTTTGTGAAGGAAAAGGTTCGTTAATGGGAATTGGAGTCCCAGTTTGGTATTTGGACTTCTTGGATTATATTAAATTATGAGATTTTATTTTGGAAATGGTCACGTGGGACCCACGGGAGAAATTCTACGGTATTGTGGGGCAGCTTTGTTTTGAGATTTCGATATTTTGGATATTTCGGAAGGCGAAATATTTTGGGCCAGTCGGGGCGACACATGTCACCCCATGTGGCACTTGGCGAAATGGTGGGACAGTGGCTAAACAACATGTCATGGCCAAAATGACCTAACAGTGGCAAGCCACATGTCTTGTATTCGTTGGCCATGTGGTGTGGTGGGACCCACGCCTGCGTGGCCCAATATTGACCATACACTTACATTTATCTTGGCCACTTGTTTCTTACATAAATCATCGCCCAAGGTTGAAGACTAATTCATCAGCCAGAAGATTTTCCATGCAAAAATACTCCCTCCCTTTAGTTATTCGTCAACCCTCCACTTGGTAGAAATACTTTGTGTATTGTAGTATAATCCCAAATACCTTAGCCTAGTATCCTAGTTGTATTCCAAAGATATTTCAATACTAGGGCAGGAAATACTACTTTATTCGATAGTCGCAAAACGAAACCACAGAAAAACCGTCATAGCTTGGTTGAAGTGTTTAGAGAAGTTGTTTAGAAACTTCTAAGGGTCTCTTGGAGGCGGGTTGGGCGTAAGGAATTGGAGCTAAGCGTTGCCCAGAGATCGACTTATAATCTTGGATAATTTTGGGCTTATCGAGGTAATGATCTATGTCCCTATTGTAATTGGATATTACATATTGTAGTAGTTTAGATGAGTATTAGATATATTGGAAGGATTATTATAAAGGTTTGAAGTATTTACATTGGGTTTGTATTCTGATGGACTTGTGTAGTATTATTGTGAGCGAGAATTGAACACGTCCGGTTAGGCGTGTAATCCACAGGAGTTGTTGGCACAGTAGCGGGCCTGGTAGGAGAGATTTATGTGATAGCGGGGAGAGTCTTTGCCTAATTTTCTGTAGAATAAGGAATCTTGTATTTAGAATATTCTACGAAGAGAACTAGAAGTTGATAGATGTATTGTGGTTATTATAGGTGGATATTCTACGTGCGGCATACTTGACTTGGCTTGTGGTTTAAGCTAAAAAAGTATGTGATTCTTCCTATACTCTTGAACATGATTGTTGTAAACTATATAGTACGGTAGACGTACATGTGTGAAATGAATTTTGTTTAAAACATAAAGTGTTATAATGGCTTTATGGGAAGTTAGTTATAACGACTTTATGAAGATAAAGAAAAGATTTAATTTTGAAAGCTAAACGACTTGATTTAGAAAGTTAAGAGACTTAATCTTGAAAGATAAGAGACTTGACTTATAACGACTTGTTTTCAGAAAAGGAGAAGTAACTTGATTTAAGTATAGGTTACTTGTTTTGAAAAGAGTAAGTTAATTGGGTTTTAAAAGAGTATACTTGATGTTGTTTTAAAAGAAAAGTACTTGATTTTAAAAGTCTTGTAAAGGTTTTTACGAAAGTAAAGTAATTTGGTTTGAAAAGGAAATGTGTTTTTGATACTACGAGTATTAGTATCTTTTATGTAAAAGAGTCTTTTGAAAGAATGAAAGTAGGTATTATTTTGGGTTTGAAACAGTATTGTTGACATAAAATGAAAATCGTTGAACTTGCCTATGCTTGTTGTGATAGCCTTTGTTGTGCAAGTGTTTGATTGTGTGCTACCGTTCCTCTCGGGAGGCGGTTATCGATTGATTGCTTGGACATGCGACCGTTGGATGGTCGCGAGTATCGTCGGCTTTGAGTATTATCTTGTTATTTCCTTTGGACATCTTGTGCGATGGATGATCCGCAGGCGTCGTCGATGGGATGGTTTCATGACCGTGCTTAGGAGTAAGATCTTGGGGCATACGGTCATTGTGAGGGTTTTGTTATTTGTCCATGGACCGCTAATCCATGAAGCTTGCCGCGGTGACGAGCGATCACGGGCTTGATTTGTACATGTGGTTCAGGTACACTTTAGATACTTGTCCTGGTCATTTCTCGTGTATCGGCAGGCTCTGGTAGATAGCTTGAGATACTTGCCTCGGTTATATCTCGTGAGACGGTAGGCTATGGTACTTTCGCTTATAGTACTTGCCTCGGCAAGTTGCGTGGCTAGCTTTTGGATCTGGTAGTTGGCTTCCGTACTTTGCCCGTGAAGGGATATGACTAGATTTTAGGCTGGTATGGCGATTCTACTTGGCAGGTCGGTTTGATAGCCTTGAGGATCTAGTGTTGAGTTCACATATGAGTGTTGTTTTATATCATGCTGCCGTGATGAGAATGAGTTCCACGTGATTGATATTATGGGCGTGAGACCCGTAGTTATGTGTGAGTGATTATTACGAGGATATCGTCCACTTACTTGCTCTTGTTTACTTATATGGCGGTTTTATAAAATGATGAAATGTGATTTCATTCTGATATTTCGATTTCACATACTTGGTACTGTTGTCTTGACCTCGCCCGGGGCTGCGTTCATCTGCGGTAAGTACACGATTGTTGATCCTCGCTCGTAGGATCGCGATTCGGCGTTAGGAAGCTCCGTTTCTCGGAGGCTTATCTTTTTGGTATAGTCCTGTCATTGTAGATCTTGTACATTCGAGGTATGGCGAGACCTGTCGTCATAGTTGTTATTACATTCTTAGAAGTGCATGTAATCTTGTTGTGGCGGGGTTTGTAAAGGATTATGGCTGTTCGGTTTTATGTATATACATGAAGGTGGCCGTTTAGTTGCTTTGTTTGTTATGTTGTCTCTTGTTTCTGTTTAAACTTTATTTAGCTGATTTTCTCGATGTTGTTATCACTAGGGTGCAGGGTAAGGCACGATCGCGGGCAGTCGGGTCATGTGACACGTTATGGCCGTGCTTATCGATGTGGGATTAGGGCGTGCGACGCGTTATATATATATATATATATATATATATATATATATATATATATTGTGTATGTATGCGGCGGTGAGGTGGGATGCCACAGGCGCGTCACGTGGTTATGTTTGCACTTATAGTTGTCGGCAGTGATGTGGGATTCCACGGGCAGGAGATATATATATATGTGTTGTGTATGTGTACGCCGACAGTGAGGTGGGATGCCACGGGCGCGTCACATGGTTATGTTTTGCACTTATAGTTGTCGGCAGTGATGTGGGATTCCACGGGCAGGAGATATATATATATGTGTTGTGTATGTGTACGCCGACAGTTAGGTGGGATTACACGGGCGCGTCATATGGTTATATTTTACACTTATAGCTGTCGGCAGTGATCGGGGATTCCACGGACACACTTTGATTTTTGTGTGACGTGATCGCGTCCCAGATTGGGCCGGGTAGTATATGCGCCCTCCTTTAAGGGCCGAATTATACTTATGAAAGATAAGTGAGTTATATAGTAATGAACTTAATGATTTTTTCCTAATCATGTGCGTAAGAATGTGGCTATAACCTTTATTGAAAATGGGAATAGATAATAATGTAAGATTAAGTTCATAAGTGGTAATGACACGGCAGGATCTGGTATATATTTTTATACTTGTCCTTGTCATTCTTTTGTCTGATTATGATCATTTCTTTGCGTTATTTTTGTTCCATATTAAATTTTGTTATCTTGACCCCTTGAGGCTGCGTTCATGCCATGAGTTTTAGGTACCAGTTGGTGATCCTTGCTCTTAGGATCTCGGTTGATTTTGGGAAAAAGCTCCGTTTGCTCGGAGGCTTATCTCTTGATGCAGTTTTCCACTGAGGTTGTAGTTTCATGTATATTCGAGGTATGGCGGGGCCTGTCCATGAAAGTTGTTATGGTAAAACTCTTAGAAGTGCGTAGTCACATTTTGTGGGTCGGTTTGTAAAGGAAATGAGGCAAGCTGCTTGGTTGTATATTTATATGTCGAGAAAGGTAGCCTATCGGCTAACTTTGTTGATTTTATCTTTGATGATTTATTTATAAGTTTCATGTATGTTTGATTATCTCGATGTATACATGTAAGGGTGCCCGGAGTAGGGCACGATCGCGAGCTTGAGTGAGTCGTGACAAAAGTAGTATCGAGCGATTAGTCTCGAAAGTGTCTGAGGCCGGTGTACAGTAGAGTCTTGATTATCGTTGTGTTGTGCACCACGTCTATAATCGGAAGTGCGGGACATTTAGGATTAGTTTCCATTCTTCTCTCTTTGAGATCGTGCGATGAGAGTCTAGTAGGTTGAATCCTCTCGGCCCTTCTTATATACGATTATGCCTCGCGGAGGCGGCCGGGGCGAAGGGCAAAGCGGCGAGGCGCTAGTGAGTACGCGAGGGTTACGAGGACTCGGGCACGAGCTATGCTTGAGGTAGTTGGCGGATTAGCGAGCTCGGCCACCGGCGATATTAGAAGGCGGCGGTAGCTCGAGGTTCGTGTACCCGCCTCGATCCGCGGCGAGCGAGTTTAGAATTATGGAAGCGGTCGGGCTATTGACTAGCATAGTGGTAGGCGGCAAGCGGGAGCGAGTAGCTAACCACAGGCCCAGTTTGAGGATTCGGGATTTTACGGGTTGTAGTCCACGAGTTTTATGGTTCGAGATCGAGGATGATCCTCGAGAGTTAGTTCGGCGATTCTGACGGACTATGGAGTGCTTAGGGCCTCGGAGGCTGAATCAGTTGTGTTAGCTTCTTACAGGTTCTGCGATATTGCGTTGGTAGTTTGAGTCTTGGGAGCTATCGAGAGGTGTGGGTGCTCGTCGGCGATTTGGGATGAGTTCACGAAGCCTTTCTTGATCACTTTGCCTCACGAAATGAGGAGAGCCCGTGTTGATGGTTTCTTGTCATTGAAGCGAATGGGAGGACCGTCGAGAATACAACACAGTTTGACTTCGTTGGTGAGTATCGCGCACTATTGTGGCTGATATGGCGAGACGAGTTCACCGTATGTGATGAGTCATATGATTACCGCGTGCTTGGGGTAGCCCTTCCCGGTATGGATATTGCGGAGATGCGAGCTTATGCACGAGGATCGAGGGCGAGAGAGGAGGACGGCTGGCCTTGATCCATTGAAGAGGGCAGGGCGAGTTCGAGGTAACTTTCGAGGCGGGCGGCCTCAGCAATGACTGAGTCTACATTTGATCGGCACAAAGTGCTCCTTCGGTCTTACGGCGGAGGTTTGGTCGCAGGGGATATTCGGGGCGGTCGAGGGCTCGAGTGTCACGACCGTTAGGGGCGTGGTAGTGCCTTACCGGGCACCAGTAGTCGTTCATCGAGAAATCAGCGGAATATAAAACAACCAAAATATGAAGCGGTATAAATAAGACACGGTTTACGGAAAAAGTTGCCTTTACGGCATATATGTATATAAGTACCCCAAAATGAGCGATTCGTCCCAACCTTACAGCGAGTCTACGGACCTCAGAGTTTAAAACAACAATGGCGGGGCGGGGCCGCGTACCCTGAATGCAAATATCTACAGCGACGGGGACCGTACCAAAATGCTAAGACTCGGAGAAAGCGGAGCTTTCCCAACGCTGAAAGCGGTGATCTAAGAGCGAGGATCAGCGATGGAGTACGCTTTACTGCGGCATGAGCGCGGCCCGAAGAAGTCGATCTAACGGTACAGTATGTGGCGAAAATCGTAAATGAAATCATAGTAGTCTATAAAGCGGGAGACATGTATGATAACCAAAACTACGATTCCTGATAAATAAGCGGTCGTATGTCAAGTCGAGGACTCGCGCCCTCAAAGTCGTCATAAAACCGTGCGGGGTGAAATGCGAGGCATAGCGACTACTAAAACCCACGATACAACAAGGTCGTAAAGCGTATCATGAGATCTGTCTGGCCGTCGCATGATCAAAGCGGCCTTCGCGCGATATCTAATGTCGCGTCTAGCCACGGAACTTCCGTAGCTCGCGTGGGCCACTCGATGGCGCGTAGGTATTCCGCGTTGAGGTAGCTACTCCCGGCGGCGTCTGGACTCGCCGTCGCGTAGCCTGAACCGCGTGACCACGAGGGCGCGTACTAACACGGAACTCGTAGTTCGCGTAAACCATCTGAGACTGCGTAAGGTATTCTCGAATCATAGGTCACTAGACCGCTTTGAGTCTACCCGCGTGGGCGGCTTAACCCGGAATCATGGTGATATAATATCAACATGGCGGTTTATCGTTAAACAACCTAAGCCTGATAAGGAAAACCCTTTACACAAAGCGTCACAAGATACTAACTCGCGTAGCATCTAACATGTTTACTTATCAAGTCGACAAGAAAGTATTACAAGACTATCACAAATCAATACAATCAAGTTATTCACAGGTACTTTCTACATTATGTTAACAAGTTGGGTTTTTAGCCCCAAAGTACTTATGTATTACTCTTTTAAAAGATCAGTTTCTTTCATAAAAGTCACCTGATACAGTAGTATAAAAATAGAGTGATTATCTTTTGAAGTAAATCGAACACTTCTCTTTGTAAAATCAAGTAACAACATTCTTTTCCCAGCGCTCAAGTTTGCCTAATTTCTATTACTCGAGTTTCTCATTTTGAAAGGTTTAGTAGTTCATAGTTTTAATCCTTTAAAACAATTTGAGAAACATATACCTTATGTGTGAGTAGGTTATTATTGTTCATAACAATCTTATTACTGAGACATGATCTAGGAAATGTAATATCATTTTGTCTCGTCTTAGCTCTGTCATGCGGATGGAAGTTTCTCTTGGTTTTAATAATACTTATTAGTCAAAACATTTCCCTTTATTAAGCGGTGTGGTTTGTTCGACATTCATTACGATCGGTAAAACATCATTCCTTTTGAAAACCAAAAATATTATTTACTCATGAATGAGGTTTCAGCTTTTAACAAAATTCATATTAGTAATACTTAAGTCAAGTCTCTTATTTCTTAAGTCGATAAATCATTCTTTTATCACTCTTGGCCGTTATACCTAACTTCCCGTAAAGCTAGTATAACTCTTAGCTTTAAAACCAAGTGTTACTCTTAAAAGGTTTCTTAATTCTTTTGAACTACTTGGATCCTTTTTATTGGGCTTAAGTCGGAAGGCATTGCAGTAATAATTATTAGGGCTTAAGTCAGAAGGCATTGCGTAATTATTGTCGGGCTTAAGTCAGAAGACATTGCGTAATTATTATTCGATTAACAGCGTCGTCTACCGTACTATATACATATTCTTTAAAATATCATGCTCGAGAGGATAGGAAGAATCACATACCTTCTCGTGAAATCCACGCCAAGTTGAATATGTCGCGCGAAGAATCGACTATAACGATCAAATCGTCTATCAGCGTCTAGGTATCTTGTACAAAGCTCTAGCGGAGGGTTCGTTATTCTATGGACATTTGGGCAGCACTTCCCTGCGGTGAGCTACTCGAGTCTCTTTGTGAAAGCGATCGCATGTAAATCTGATTCTATTATTCTTCTTTTAAACCCTTATTTGTGATATCGGTTCAATTCGATTCTTTAATATCCTTAAGTATTTATACTTATTCCTATACTTCTACGGTATGTATATTCTAATTACAAAAGGAGGATAAGGTTATTTACCTCGGTAAGCCCAATAATATCCTAGATAAAAGTCGCTGAGCAAGGTTTAGCTCTCCAAGTTTATGCAACCGATAGCTCGAAAACCTTAGAAGTTCTTGACAACTTACTAAGGACTAAGGGATTTGGGCTAGGGTATTTTGGGCATTATATCAATACTAGAGGCAACTTTTCTACCAAGGGAGGGGTAGGTTTCGGCTAGGCTAGGGGGTAGCCTCGGCTAAGCTTCTCCGAAGGGGGTGTTTGGACGAATAGGGTTTAAGGGGGAGGAGATGATTTTTAGACTTGGAAAGTAATTGTGGATGAAGAACTCTTCGTCTTAAGAGTATTTATAGGTCAAGGGATGGCCAACCAATGGCGAAGATTTAGCCAAGTGCTAGGCAAGTGTAAGGCGAGATTAGGGCAAGTGTACCTTGACTTGCACCTGAAATATCCTACCAGCTCTTGACAAAATTGGACATCCATTCGGCCTATGGGCGCACGTCCATCAATTGGAGGGTGACAAGTGTAAGCCTCTCGTTGGTCAAAAGTGTTTCGTCTCTCGCAAAAATCTGCAAAAGTTCCAAATGACAGCGCCGGAATTTATCCTACGCTAGTTTATTAAACCGTTTCGTCGAAAAACGACTCTAATCGGGTGTTGTGCACAAAATGAAATTCGGCCAAGCCACGCAGGGTGACACGTGTCGCCCTCCTGCTCGTCAAAATATTTCATCTTAGAAAATATCCACAATGGCCAAAATCTAGAAAACAAAGTGGGCCCATAAAGCAGTAAATTTCTCAGTGGGCCCGGGACCATTCAGAAAATAAAATTCCATAATTCTCTAATATTCGAAGTCAGAATACCAAATCAGGGAATCCAATTCCATTAACGAACCTTTCTCCTTCACAAAAGCGGAAACTTTTAGTGGAAAAATCACTCTTTCTTATTTCCGATTTCAATGTCGTATTCTAAATGCGTCGTCCTCGCATACATACCACGGAACTACGGGTATAACATTCTCCCTCGTAGAAACATTCGTCCGAATGTTCCTTGTAGTCTTAAAACAAGCGAGCGATTATAGTCCTTGCTGCTATACTTACGGAAACAACCGTACCACGCTGGCCGCGACACGACAAGCGCATACTTATCTCCAGTCACGAGGAATCACCTCGATCACAAAGCTCCTACTCGAGGTCTAAAAGATACTCCCGCACCTACTCTTTACAAGCGAAATGATCACACCTATGCACATAATACATGTCGCTTCTTCGCTTACTCGTCGTGCCTTCTCGTACGCTCGAACTCTTTCTCATAACTTACCATGTTTTAGTACAACTTCCCATGACTACGAGTGCGAATGACCTCTTACGGATAAGCTCCACTATCCACGCCTGTGAACAAGTGCGAACCAACTATCTGCACGCTTACATCGAATCGGTCGATCGGCAATCTTACACTAAGCGACTTATAAAAGGCTCCCAGCGGCGACACGAATACTGAAATGGTAGCTATATAATACATACTCAACAAGAGCGAAGAGTCCTTACGGCTACTCCGAAATCAATCACTTGCAGGGTGAATGCGACGAGATTCACTGAGTTCTAACCTGCACAGTAACTCTTCCGAGAAAAAAGCAGTAGTAATTTGGACTCCGCATCGACCATAAGGTGAAGGTAGGCACCGTGCAGCCTTACAACCTTCTTGAAATAATCATCTCGCAACTTACTACAGAGTACGGTTTGACTAAAAGATAAGGCGGGTTGACCCATCGGCCCGACTCGGTCGAACACGTCCGAACTCGTCAATGGTTAACTAAACTGGGCCTAACACCCTCGTGATCCTAACACAAAGCGGGACCACCACTGACCCCGTCACCAAGCGAGGCGTGGAGTCGACCAACACGACCTCGACCCGACGGCCAGCGCGCAAAACACTAGCTCCGATCCGGAACAATCTACCAATCACGTTCACGAAAACTGGCGGTCTTCTAAGCTCAACTACCCTCTTTCATTTCACATCACTCGAGTTCATCCGAAAAATATCTCACGTATACTATGCACCTCGATAAGGGTCAAACATGAAATAATTCTTTTACCAAATATGGCCTCGCCTCTATGGTCCCTACGTATATATTCTAAGGCTCACACTTTTCTATCCCCCAATCTTTCCCGGTTCACTAATCATGATTCCTAATCACAGTTAACGCAATGCTATCTGAAAATAACACTTAAGATATTCGCTACACATATAAATCTCTAAAGGGTTAAGGATATACCTGTATCTGTGGCCTTCCACTAGGCCATTCTAGTCGATCCAGCCTGTTGTGCATGCTTAGGAAGGTGATGAACTATCCAGCGATCGAAAGGTGAGTCCCTACATCCGCCAACTGGTTGGACAATTTCATAAAATGGCCTGCTGTCATGAAACATAACTGGTAGCGAAGCACGACCTCGCGATGACATCGATCCGCGGCCACAGGGTGGGGTGGCCTCACAGCTAACACCCTCCTCTCAGAACCACTGCGTCCACCCGATCGGTAGGTGAGTCTTCCTGCCATCCTTCCTCATAGAACATTCCCTCGCCATATGGCCACGCGGCGCAAGTAAAACAAGCACGATAAAGCGGCATTTCGGGATGGCGCTTGCCCGCTGTGAACAACGAGGAAAAAGCGAACCTGTGGAGGACACTCTGCCTTTGGCGGGCGCATGTCTGTCTGCTGAGGCGGTTCGCCTCGAGAGTTACCAAATGATCCTACCAATCGGGCCCTCTTCTGCTGATCTTGTTTAATCTGTCGATCTCTACCTCTCTCAGCATTGCTGCGTAATCTGACATGGCTTGGCTCGTTCTTGAAGAGCTACTTCCTCGCAACCCTTCTTTAGATAAACATCAATATCCTTGGTATCTGGTACACAAAATACTCTCGGCTGCCAAGTCACTTGCTAATGTGGCGTCTCCTTCCGATCCATATTTTACGCTCCAGTCGTGGGCGAAAGTCCGGATGTCATGGCGCGATGAGCGCTGCCGTGTGCCAAACTCTGCTTCTTCTTTGGCGGCGTCTCGAGAACTCCGCGTGAAGCATCGCGGTGATGATTGGGCTGTGCCCTTCTAAATCTACGTACTCTGCTCGCGACTCCTTGGTGCCTTGCCGCTGGGCGAGTTACTGGCGTGGAGGCATAAATGGTAAAGGAAAGGAATACGTTAGAGGGTCGACTTATAACCTGACTCTAAAGCACGATCTCGAGTGAGAAAAATGAAACCAATCCTAAATATCCTATAGCCTCACGATTATTGGTGTGGTTCGCGACCGATAATGTCAGACTCTACTAGATGCGGTGCGTAGACACTTTCAGGATTAAGCGCTCGATACCTTAACACGTGCTCGCTTCTTCCCTTGCTTTCGTCGTACCGCTTCGTACCTCGAACTCTTTCTCATAACACCACATTTATTCTGCTTGGTTTCCAAATCTACAGGTTACTACCTCGACTTGGTCGTCGTGCGGGAACGTGGATGGATCTCTGATACTTTTCCGAACATAACAACATGAAAGACCGGACATACTGCCTCCCAATTCGGACGACAAATGCTAACATATAGGCAATCTGGCCTATTCTTCACATGATCTGAAAAGGGCCCAAAGTACCTCGGGCTAAGTTTCCCCTACTTTCCAAAACTCGTCACACCCTTTCAGGTGGTACCTTGAAATACCGACCGTCGGCACTGAACTCTAAGCATCGTCGCGATTATCCGCCCGACTTACGTGACTCACGAGTGATAACCTCTTACGGATAAGCACTTTATCCGCGTCCTGCTGAAACAAGTATGAACCAACTATCTGAACGCTTGCCAACGTCAGACGATCGGCCGTGACTTACACTTCGCCCTACAAGGCGTCATAAGCGATATTCGAATCTTGAAATGGTAGCTATAAAACACTCCCTCAGCGAGGCAACAATCCTCCACGGCTACCCTGAAATTCAAACAACGGCGAGGATGAATGCGTCACGGAGACTCGCTTTGAGTTCACAACCTGCACTGGTAAAACTTCGAGAAAAGAAATAAGCGTAACACAGGCTCCTTTGCACGACATAAGGTGAAAGTAGGCACCTCGTGCGACCTTACAACCTTCACGATATAATCGTCTCGCGTAACCCTGCCCGAGTAAGCGGTCTTGACTAAAAGACAAGATGGTGACCTCGTCGGTCGACTCTTTGGTCGAATGCATTCACGAACTCGTACGATGGTTAACAAAACTTGGGCCTAACACCCTCGTGACCCCACCACCTGGCGGGACCACCTCGAACTGACCCCACCACATTACAAGTCGCGGGTTAACCCGCGATCGGTCCTCAACCCGACCCGCTATCGCGCAAACTCTTGTTCCGATCCGGAACAATCTCGCGTGAGTCACGAAAACTAGTAGTCTTCTTAGCTCAACTACCCTCTTTCATATCATACCACTCGGGGACTTATCACACAACATATCTCACGTATACTATGCACTCAGATAAGGGTCAAACATAAAAATAATCTTTTACAGATGGCCTCGCCTCTAAGGTCTCTACGTATAACATTCTAAGGCTCGCACTTCCTTATCCCCAGCCTTACCACTTTTAACTAACCATGATTTCTAATCACAATTAACACAATGCTATCTGAACATAACACTTAAGATATACTCATCTTATTACACATACAAATCTCTAGAGAGTTAAGGATATGCACTGTATCTCTTTGCTTCACTACTCTGTAGTCCCAATCGATCTGCCTGCTTTGCGTAGCTAGAAAAGGTGATGAACTAGCGATCTGAAGGTGAGTCTCTACATTTGCGCCACCTGCAGTCGGACAATTTCTCAAAATGGCCTGTGGGCAAGCAAAACAAATTGTCGAAGAAATGCGACCTCCCAGATGACAACACCACGATAGCGGCAGAGGTGTGGTGGCCTCTCTCAGCTAACACCGCTTTCCTCTCAGAACTCTGAATGCAGCGATGCGGTAGGTGAGTCCTCTACTTGCATCCCTCTACTAGGACACCGCTTCGACACGTGGCCTGCCGGCCGCGGTAAAACAAGCACCAACAACGAACGACATTCCGGGATGGCGCACGCCTGTATTGTGAATAATGAGGAAAAGCTGAATCGGTTGGTTGGAACCTCGTGTATCGATGAACCAGGCCACGGAGATCGACCAACTCCTGCATACCGAGCGTCACGAACCACAGCGGAGGACCACTCTGCCTTGGCGGGCGCATAACTTGATCTGTTGAGAAGGTCGCCTCGAAAGTTACCAAAGGACCTGCATTACGGCCTCTTACGCGATCTTGGTTAACCGTCGATCCTACGTTTCTCGACTGCTTTGCGCATAAGTGCATCTGTGAGCCATGCTCAGCTTTATTGAAGAGCTACTCTTGCACAACCAACTCTTAGATACTCGTCAATACAAGTGATAAATCGGTACATAATATACTTTACAGTTTGCTAAATCCATAGCTAATGTGGTCGTCTCTTTGCGATCCATACTTTACTGCGGTCGTGGGCGAAGGTCCAAATATCATGGCGCGATAGGAGGCTAACTGCTGGGCTAAACTCTGCTGGGGCTGGTGACATAGCAGAACTCCCCGAATGAAGCACCACCTCAGGTGATGGTTGGGCCTGTGCCTTAGTAACCCTCTGTGCTCTACTCGCGACTCCAGTGCCTTGCCGCCACAGGCGGGTTGCCTTACGCGGAGGCATAGCGGTAAGGGAAAGAAATCGTTAGAGGGGTCGACTAATAACCTGGCTCTAAGGCACGATCTCGAGTGAGAAGAATGAAACCAATCCTAAATATTCTATAGCCTCACGATTATTGGTGCGGTGCGCGACACGATAATAATCAGACTACACTAGATACGATGCGTAGACACTTTCAGAGGATTAAGCGTGTTATACCGTATTTCGAGTATGCGTGAGGCGTGCGTATAAAAGTTTGAGCCTTAATGTCGCGACCGAACGGGCGTGGTAGTGCCTACCGGGCACCCTAGTGATACAACATCAGAGAAAATCAGCGGAAATAAAAAAACTTGAACATGAATTAAGAGACATGATAAATAAACAGGCCAACCAAAACAGTTGCCTTCAGTATATATCTAAGAAGTGACAACAACTATGACGGGACAGGGCCCCGCCATACCCCTGAATGTACAAGAACCTACAGACTCAGGGTAACATACCAAAGATAAGCCTCGAAGGAAGCGAGCTTCCAACAGCGCTGAAATGTGATCATAAGTGGGGATCGGCGGTCGATGTGCCTTTACTGCGGCGTGAGCGCGGCCGAAGGAAGTCGATCTGGCCAGTACAGTATGTGAAGCGTAAAATCGTAAATGAAATCATAATAGTCTATATAAGCGGGAGGCATGTATGATAACCAAACTACGATTCGCGACATAAGCGATCATGTCAAGTCGAGGACTCGCGCCCTCAAAGTCATCCTCGTGCGTGGAACTCCTTACTCACTTGGCGTGATCTAGGTACAAATCATGTGATACGTATAACGGTCTCGGCCCGTCTTATGGACCCGATATAGAAAGCGTGTGGAATACGTTCCGGATGAACGGTAGTCAGTGAAATACATTCCGGATGAGCGGTAGTCAAGTGAAATACATTCGGATGAGCCGGTAGTCAAGTGAAATACATTCCGGATGAGCCGGTAGTCAAGTGAAATACATTCGGATGAGCGGTAGTCAAGTGAAATACATTCCGGATGAGCGGTAGTCAAGTGAAATACATTCCCGGATGAGCCGGTAGTCAAGTGAAATCTGATACTTGCCTTGAAAGCTTATCCTGCGTAACGTGGTCAAGTTTCATAACAAAGCATAGGCAAGTTATACCTGACTCAAAGGTACTTTCATTTTATGTCAAAGTCAGGATTTTAACCTAAAGTACTACGTCGTTAAATTCCTTTTAAGAGATTCGTTCCTTTTCTAAAAGTCACGATACGTAGTATATATAAAAAAATGTGTGACTTATATCTTTTAAGTAAACGAAAACAACTTTCATACTTTCCTTTTTAAGACCAAATTAAGGCAATACCATGCCTTCCTTTGGACCAAAATACTTCTCTTTTAAAAGTCAAGTTACGCATTAAAACAAATGATAAAACCATACTTTTGTTTTCATAAAGCGTTATAACTTGACTTCGTAAAGGCATTATAACACTTTATGTTTTAAACCATTTAAGACAACCTGATGCCTTTCTTTTCCTAAAAGTTCGGTTTGCCTAATTTCAATTACAGTCTCTTTTAGAAAAGTTTCATAGTTGATGTCTTAACCTCTTTTTAAAACAATAGAGTAACATATGCCGTAGGTGAGTAGGTTAATCTTGTTCATAATCAATCTTATTAAGCGGCCGTGATCTAGAAAATGTAATATCATTTTGTCTCATCTTAGCTTCATGCGGATGGAGGTTTCTCTGGTTTTAATAATACTTAATTATTCAATACATTTTCCTTTATTTATTGCGGTGGTTTATTGATACACGTTACGATTTAGAAATCGGTAAAACATTATTCCTTTTAAAAACCAAGTACTCATTACTCACGAATGAGGTTTCTCACAAAATCCATATTAATTCATTTAAGTTAAGTCTCTTATCTCATAAGATCAGTCTCTTAACTTTTGAAATTAATAAGAATTCATTTACCACCTTAAGGCGTTATACCTAACTTCGTAAAACTAGTATAACAACTTATGTTTTAAAACAACCAAATCTGTTAACACATTGTTATACCCGTAGTTGCGGGGTATGTATGTGAGGGCGTGCGTCTGAGAAATCTGGCGAAATTTTGAAAAGAAAGAAAGATGTGAGTTTTCGCGGAAAAGTTTAGGTAATTTGTGAAGAAAAGGTTAGTTAATGAGGTGGTTTCCCAGTTTGGTATATGGGCTTCTTAAATTATATTAGAATTTTGAGATTTTATTTTGGAAATGGTCACGTGGGGCCACGGGAGAAATTCTGGTTTTGTAGAGCCAGCTTTGTTTTGAGATTTTGGCCATTGTGGATATTTTTGGAAGGCGTTTTTGAGGGCCGATAGGAGGGTGACACGTGTCACCCCGCCTAGAGTGGCTTAGGAATGACATTTGAGCCTGGCCTTTGGTTAGAGTCGTTTTTCGGCGAAGCGTTTTACATAACTTGCGAAGGAAAATTCCGGCTATGTCGTTTTGTATTTTGCGGATTTTTAGAGGCGAAACCTTTTGGACCAACGGGAGGTGACCTTGTCACCTCGTTGGACGATTTGGAGGCGGTCGAGTGGGTTGGCAGGCGATTGGCCTTGAAGTGTGCCTTGCTTTGTGGCTTGTTTTGTGGAGTGTTTTGTGGAGTAGGGTTTAGGGTGCACTTGGCTTAATCTTGCCACTTACACTTGCTATACACTTGGAAGGATCTTGGCCTTGGTTGGCCTTTGGTTTTGCTATAAATACCCGCAAGTGTGAAGACTTCATCCGTTCAAAAACTTCCAAGTCTTGAAAACCTCTCCTCCCACTTTGTGAGCTCTTGGCAGAGCCTTCCCCTCCACCGTGTGGCCTTTGGCGAGGGTTCACTCCACTTTGTGGTGCTAGCGGTGGGGTACCACTGCTAGTTGTTTTTAGTATAATACCATCCTTGTGGTATTGAAATACTTCTCTAGTATTGTTATAATGCCCAAAATACCTTAGCCTTGTACCTTGTAGTATTCCATAGATACCTCTTTCGTAGAGTCGGAAATACTACCTTTTGTCCTTTTAGTCTCAGCCAAAACCACAGGAAATCTTGTAGTTGGTTGAAGTATTTGAGTAGAAGTTAGTTAGAACTTCTAAAAGGTTGTTTAGTATGCGGAGTAGGAGCTAAACCTTGCTCAGGATCGACGTTATAACTTGGATAATTTTGGGCTTATCGAGGTAATTATCTTGTCCCTCTATTGTAATTGGAAATTACATGTTTGTTAGAATATATAGTTGAAGTATACTATATATGGAACTATACTTAGTATTCGGCAATGTCTTTTGACTTAAGCCTGAAGAATAAAGAACTGAACTGAACTGTATTTACATAGGACTGTATTGCAGTAGACTTGTGTAGTATTGCTGAGTAGAATTGTACACGTCCGGTTAGACGTGTAAACCCCACGGTTGGCTTGGTGGCGGCCTCGATAGAGGAGGAGATTTCTGTTGTTGCGGGAGAGTCTTTCGAATTTTACGTGAAAGATAGAAACTTGTGTTTTGGGGTTAATGAGCGTTTGTGACCTTTATAGGTGAAAGTACTAAGAGTAGCGTATTCTACTCGAGGAGTGGAAAGGGCTAGCAAGGTTGTAGTACTTGGAGCATTTTGCTTATTGTCGATAAATCGTCGCGAGGTATGTGAACCTCTTCCTCTCTTTTCTAGCATGATTGTTGTGAACTATGTAGTACGGTAGACGTACATGTGCTAAGTGATTTGGTTGGTTTAAAACATAGGGTGTTATAATAGCTTTATGGGAAGTTAGTTATAACGACCTTATGTAAGTGAAAATGGTTTCTTGATGTTAGAAGTTAAGAGACTTGATCTTATATGATAAGATACTTAACTTTTTTGTTTTAATGTTGATTATTGTGTGAAACCTCATTCGTGATTAATGAGTACTTTGTTTTTAAAGGGTTAATGTTTCACGATTTGGGAATCGAGAATGTGTATCGACAGGACCATTGCGGCGTTAATAAAGGAAAATGTATTGAATAATGATGTGTTGTATTAAAACCGGTAGAAACCTCATCTGCATAGAAGCTAAGATAAGACAAAATGATATTACATTTTCTAGATCATGTCTTTGTAATAAGATCGTTATAAACGAGAATAAACTACTCGCATATATGACTTATGTTACTCGATTGTTTTAAAGAGATTAAGACTATGAGTTATGAAACCTTTCTAAAATAAGTGACTTGAGCATTTGAAAATGAGAAGCTTGAGTAATTGAAACTAGGCAAGCTGGAACTTAGGAAAAGAATGTTGTTACTTGATTTTGAAAAGGAATGTGGGTTGAGTCGTTCTAATCTACGGGTATAGGGTGACTTTTATAAAAGTAATGGATCTCTTTTAAAAGAACTTAACGTCTGTAGTACTTTGGGGTTAAAAACCGGACTTTGGCATAAAATGAAAGTACTTTGAGTTGTGTGAAACTTACTATGCTTGTTGTTGTGAAACTTGCCTATCTTGTTGTTGTGAAACTTGCCTATGCTTGTTGTTGTGAAACTTGCCTATCTTGTGATGATAGCCTTTGTTGTGCAAGTGTGGTATTTACGTATTCTGGCGTCTCTCGATAGAGGCGGTCGACTTATTGAGAACTTACTTGGGCGTCTTTGGCGGTGATGGAGAATTCCACGGGTATGTTTCCATTTTTGATTCTTGTCTTGTTATCGATGTCACATGGGCGTGTCTCTACCGTCTGATTAGGGGCGTGCGGCCGTGCGGCGGGGTTGATTACGATATATTGTTATTGTGGTTACATGGACATGTCTCTGCGGTAAATTCGGGGCATGTGGCCATGCGGCGGGGTTGATCACCCGATATATTATTGTTGATGTCACATGGGCGTGTCTACGAGGTAGAATTAGGGGCGTGTGGCCGTGGGGCATTGGTATTATTGTTGCATCATGGACATGTCTGCCGATCTGAGTTAGGGGCATGCGGCCGTGATGCGAACATGATTGATGTTGTGGGCGTGAGACCCGTAGTTATATTTAGTGATGACTTGAGGCGTGAGTCACATTTGGACATATTGCTTTTATGTTGTGGCTGTAGTTTGGTTATCATCATGTCTCTGCTTTATATAGACTAGTATGATTTCATTCTGATATTTTTCTGATTTCACATACTTGGTACATGTTGTCTTGACCTCGCCGAGTGCGTTCATCACCGCGAGTAGAGTACATCGATCGTGGATCCTCGCTCTTAGGATCTCGATTCGGCGTATTAGGAAGCTCCGTTTCTCAGGAGGCTTATCTTTTAGTATGTGTTCCACTGAGTTGTAGGTTCTTGTACATTCGAGGGTATGGCGAAGCCTGTCCGTCATAGTTATTGTAAATCTTAAGTGCATGAATCTTGTTGTGGCGGGGTTTGTGAAAAGTTAAAGCATTCGTTTTGAAAGAGTTGTATTTATATATGTTATTGGAAGGTAACCATTAGGTTGCTTTGTTTATGATCATATATCTTGTTTCTTGTTTAAAGTTTTATTTTTCATTTGGTTTTCTCGATGTTGTGTCACTAGGGTGCGGGGTAAGGCACGATGCGGGCCGGGCAGTCGTTACAAAAGTGGTATCGAAGCGATTAATCCTCGGAAAGTGTCTGAACCGTGTCTAGTAGAGTCTTGATTATCGATGTGTTGTGCACCACGTCTATGTCGAGGAGGCTGAGACATTTAGGATTAGTTTCCATTCTTCTCGTTACGAGATCGTGCCTTAGAGGTGTGTTGTAAGTTGGACCCTGCAGCGTGTCTCGTTTTACGATTATGCCTCCGCGAGCAGCGAGCCACGAAGGGCAAGACAGCCGAGGAACCGCTAGTGAGATCTGAGAAGTGCGAGCGCGAGCGAGGCAGTACACGAGTTGTGCTTGACAGCGGGTTTTGTGGCGCCGCGGCCCAGCGAGGATTAGGCGCGATAATGGCTGTTGAGACGCGATACGAGCCTCGGTCCGCGATGCAGAGGCGAGAGGAGATGGGTTACAAGAGATGGCGATTCTTTGGCGAGTCGTGGCGATATGAGGATAAATTTGGATTGTAGCCCGCCCGAGTTTTATGGGTGAGGCACGAGGATGATCGCGAGGAGTTCATCCGGCGATTCTGTGAGATCATCACGGGTGATCGAGCTTGCCGGGCCGAGTGCGTGACCTTTAGTTCCGCGTCGGTGCGTGATCTGCGATCGATTGGTTTGATTCATAGGAGCTTTCGGGAGAGCATGCACCTCAGCGGTATGGGATGAGTTTTGGGGGCTTTCTCGCGCACTTCTTGCCTCGCGGATGAGGAGAACGCGGTAAACGATTTTTGATGCTTAAACGAGGCGGGCGTGCGGTTCGGGAGTACAATGTAGGTCGACTCATTGGCGTGCGTCCAGCGTTGGTAGCTAGTATGGAGGATCGAGTGCACCGATATGTTCTGAGGCTCGATGATTACATGTCGAGGCATGTTCGGGAGTAACTCTTGACGGGCATGGACATTGCGCGTGCGAGCTCGTGCTGGCTGGGATGTGAGCGGAGAAGGTCGACGGAATGACGAATCGGCGAAGAGGCGAACAACGAGGTCGCTGGTGACTTCGGCGGACCGCCTCGGCCCATACTAGTTTTGTACATCCGCCCGGTGCAGTGGTCCTCCGCGACCGAGTATTCGGGGCGGTCGGGGCTCGAGGTTGAGTTTCGAGGAAGTAAGGGTGTTGGCGGATCGGTCACCCTACCTCGGTGTGGTCGATGTGGTAGACCGCATTTGGGAGTGTCGTGGTGCGGGGAGCTTGTTATTTTTGCGGCCAGCGGGGCCATTTTGCGAGCTGTCCGACCAAGGTATACGGATGTTAAGACTGACCTCTGGATCGGTGGCTGGTTCATCGCATTCTGATTATCGCCTGCGGTGAGCCTATGATTAAGTGGGCGGTAACCGGTATATCCTTAACCCTCTAGAGTTTTGGTATGCTTGTTATGATGGTCTCATTATTATGTGCTATGCGAATAGCGTTGTGTTAATTGTGAGTTAGAAAACATGCTTAGTTGGGAGGATACGTATGGGGGCATAGTAAGTGTGAACCTTAGACTATGTCACGACTGAGACCTTAGGGGTAAGGTCGTCTTGAGTTAAAGATTTATTTTATGTTTGACCCTTATCCAGGTAGTGGTATCATGGGATTTATTTGTGTGATAAGTCAGTGGGTAGTGTGAGATGGAAGTGGTAGCTTTCGTGATGTGAGTTAGTAAGATTGTTAGGATCGGGAACAAGAGTTTAGCGTGGTTGGGGGTCGGGTTGAGGACCATTTGCGGGTCAACCGTAACCGGTTTGGGGTGGGGTCAGTTCTGGGTGGTCCGCTGGTGGTAGAATCACGAGGATGCTAGGCCCAAGTTTGTATGACCGTCGTATGAGTTGGTGGATATGTTCGACGAGCGGATCGTGGGTAGGGATGGCCTTAAGGAGATTGAAGTTAGTATGATGACCAAGGTTGGAGGTAGTAACTCAAAGGTAGGAAAGCGAAGCATTGGCGGAAGTGTGAGTACGGATACTAGAAAGAGTTGAGTGTTAGAGAAGTCTGACGAGTTAGGGGAGAAGAGAACGTGTGTTAGTTCGTGGCCAAGCTGTGGCGTCGGCAACTTGTTAGAGGAACTTTATCGCTATCCGACTTGAGAAGGAACATTCGGGATGAATGTTTCTAAGGAGGGGAGAATGTTATACCCCGTAGTTGCAGGGTATGTATGTGAGGGCGTGCGTGCGAGTGCAGTGAAATTTTGAAAAGAAAGAAAGATGTGAGTTTTCGCGGAAAAGTTTAGGTAATTTGTGAAGAAAAGGTTCGTTAATGAGGTGGTTTCCCAGTTTGGTATATGGGCTTCTTAAATTATATTAGAATTTTGAGATTTTATTTTGGAAATGGTCACGTGGGGCCACGGGAGAAATTCTGATTTTGTGGGGCCCGCTTTGTTTTGAGATTTTGGCCATTGTGGATATTTTTGGAAGAGCGTTTTTGAGGGCCAATAGGAGGGTGACACGTGTCACCGCCTAGGTAACTTAGTAGGAATGACATTTGTCTGTGGCCTTTGGTTAAGTCGTTTTCGGCGAAGCGTTTTACATAACTTGCGAAGGAAAATTAGGCTATGTCGTTTTGTATTTTTGCGGATTTTTAGAGAGGCGAAACCTTTTGGACCAGCGGGAGGGTGACACTTGTCACCTCGTTGGGCGATTTGGAGGCGGTCGAGGTGGGTTGGCACTTGGCGATTGGCCCTGAAGTGTGCCTTGCTTTGTGGCTTGTTTTGTGGAGTGTTTTGTGGAGTAGGGTTTATGGTGCACTTGGCTTAATCTTGCCCTTACACTTGCTATACACTTGGAAGGATCTTGGCCACTTGGTTGGCCTTTGGTTTTGCTATAAATACCCCAAGTGTGAAGACTTCATCCGTTCAAAAACTTCCAAGTCTTGAAACCCTCTCCTCCCTTTGTGAGCTCTTGGCGAGAGCCTTCCCACTCCACCGTGTGGCCTTTGGCCGAGGGTTCCCTCCCCACACTTTGTGGTGCTAGTGGTAGGGTACCCACTGCTAGTTGTTTCGTATAATACCACTCCTTGTGGTATTGAAATACTTCTCTAGTATTGTTATAATGCCCAAAATACCTTAGCCTTGTACCTTGTAGTATTCCAAGATACCTCTTTCGTAGAGTCAGGAAATACTACCTTTTGTCCTTTTAGTCTCAGCCAAAACCACAAGGAAATCTTGTAGTTGGTTGAAGTATTTGAGTAGAAGTTAGTTAGAACTTAAAGGTTGTTTGAGGCGCGGAGTAGGAGCTAAACCTTGCTCGGGATCGACGTTATAACTTGGATAATTTTGGGCTTATCGAGGTAATTATCTTGTCCCTCTATTGTAATTGGAAATTACATGTTTGTTAGAATATATAGTTGAAGTATACTATATATGGAACTATACTTAGTATTCGGCAATGTCTTTTGACTTAAGCATGAAGAATAAAGAACTGAACTGAACTGTATTTACATAGGATTGTATTGCGATGAACTTGTGTAGTATTCTTTGAGTAGAATTGTACGTCAGGTTAGGCGTGTAAACCCACGCAGTTGGCTTGGTAGTCGGCCTTGATAGAGGAGGAGATTCTGTTGTTGCGGGGGAGGTCTGCTGAATTTTACGTAGAAAGATAGAAACTTGTGTTTTGGGGTTAATAGGCGTTTGTGACCTTTATAGGTGAAAGTACTAAGAGTAGCGTATTACTGCTCGAGGAGTGGAAAGGAGCTAGCAAGGTTGTAGTACTTGGAGCATTTTGCTTATTGTCGATAAATCGTCGCGAGGTATGTGAACCTCTTCTATCTTTTCTAGCATGATTGTTGTGAACTATGTAATGCGGTAGGCGTACATGTGCTAAGTGATTTGGTTGGTTTAAAACATAGGGTGTTATAATAGCTTTATGGGAAGTTAGTTATAACGACCTTATGTAGTGAAAATAGTTTCTTGATGTTAGAAGTTAAGAGACTTGATCTTATAAGATAAGAGACTTAACTTATTTGTTTTAATGTGGATGTTTGTGTGAAACCTCGTTCGTGAGTAATGAGTACTTGGTTTTTAAAGGGATAATGTTTCTTGATTTGGGAATCGAGAATGTGTATCGACAGGACCGTTGCGGCGTTAATAAAGGAAAATGTATTGAATAATGATGTGTTGTATTAAAACCGGTGAAACCTCAAATGCGTAGAAGCTAAGATAAGACAAAATGATATTACATTTTCTAGATCATGATTTCTTTGTAATAAGATCGTTATAAACAGAATAAACTACTGCATATATGACTTATGTTACTCGATTGTTTTAAAGAGATTAAGACTATGAGTTATGAAACCTTTCTAAAATAAGTGACTTGAGCATTTGAAAATGAGAAGCTTGAGTAATTGAAACTAGGCAAGCTGGAACTTAGGAAAGAATGTTGTTACTTGATTTTGAAAAGGAATGTGGGTTGGTCATTCTAATACTACGGGTATAGGGTGACTTTTATAAAAGTAATGGATCTCTTTTAAAAGAACTTAGCATTATGTAGTACTTTGGGGTTAAAAACAGGACTTTGGCGTAAAATGAAAGTACTTTGAGTTGTGTGAAACTTGCTATGCTTGTTGTTGTGAAACTTGCCTATGCTTGTTGTTGTGAAACTTGCCTATGCTTGTGATGATAGCCTTTGTTGTGCAAGTGTGGTATTTACGTATTCTGCGTCGTCTCGATAGAGTCGGTCGACTTGTTGAGCTTACTTGGGCGTCTTGGCGGTGATGGAGAATTCCGGGTATGTTTCCATTTTTGATTCTTGTCTTGTTATCGATGTCACATGGGCGTGTCTACCGTCGATATTAGGGGCATGACCGTGCGGCGGTTGATTACAGATATATTGTTATTGTGGTTACATGGAAATGTCTGCAGGTAGAATTCGGGGCGTGTGGCCGTGCGGCGGTTGATCATGATATATTATTGTTGATGTCACATGGGCGTGTCTGCAGGGTAAGTGCAGGGCATGTGGCCGTGGGGCATTGGTATTATTGTTGCATCATGGACATGTCTGCCGATCTGAAGTGGGGCATGCGGCCATGATCTGAACATGATTGATGTTGTGGGCGTGAGACCCGTAGTTATATTTGAGTGATGACTTGAGCGTGAGTCCACATTTGGACATATTGCTTTTATGTTGTGAAGCGTAGTTTGGTTATCATACATGTCTCTGCTTTATATAGACTAGTATGATTTCATTCTGATATTTTCTGATTTCACATACTTGGTACTGTTATGCCGACCTCGCCGAGTGCGTTCATCTGCATGGTAAGTCATCGATGCGTGGATCCTCGCTCTTAGGATCTCGGTTCGGCGTATTGGGAAGCTCGTTTCTCGGAGGCTTATCTTTTAGTATGTGTTCCACTGAGTTGTAGGTTCTTGTACATTCGGGGTATGGCGGAGCCTGTCCGTCATAGTTGTTGTAAATCTTAAGTGCATGAAATCTTGTTGTGGGCGGGGTTTGTGAAAAGGATTAAAGCTGACCGTTTTGAAAGAGTTGTATTTATATATGTTATTGGAAGGTAACCATTGGGTTGGCTTTGTTTTATGATCATATATCTTGTTTCTTGTTTAAAGTTTTATTTTCATTGGTTTTCTCGATGTTGTGTCACTAGGGTGCGGGTAAGGCACGATATGAACCGGGCAGTCGTTACACACGTATCGTCTGCGTACTACATAGCTCGCACATATCGTGCTAGAAAAGATAGGAAGAGGTTCGCGTACCTCGCGACGATTATCGACTAATAGCAAAAGCGCTCAGTACTTCAAGCGTCGGCTACTCCTAAGCCACGTAATTGCACCGGCGTAGTACTTGACCTATAGAGGCCCTGGCGCTGTTAACATCCTAGATCTCGGCGTAGAATATTCTGAGAAAATTGCGACACCTCCCCACATGGCGGCGTAAATCTCTCCGATCGTAGGCTACGGCTTGACGGGGTTTTAATCTAGCAGGGCGTGTACAATTCTACTACGGTAATGCTACACAAGTCTCTTTATGTCTGATCTATGTAATTCTGATTCGATTCTCTTATTTAAATTGGGCTTAAGTCGTAAGACATTGCGTAAGTATTATTCAATTCTATATATAGTATACTTGACTATATATTCCAACAACATGTAATTTCAATTACAATAGAAGGTCAAGAGTGTTTACCTCGTCGCCCAAAATTATCAGAGTTTATATGTCGATCTGAGCAGGTTTAGCTCTACTCAGTGCGCTCGAGCCGCTCAAACAACCCTTAGAAGTTCTAACAACACACTTAACACTTGACTACGGGTGAAGATTTACTTAGGGTTTTCGTTTTTGGTGAGGAAGTATAATAGTATTTTACGGGCTTTTAGTGAAAAGTACTTTGGAAAGTACTACAAGGTATTTGGCTAAAGTATTTTGGGCATTATAACAATACTAGGAGAGTATTTCTATACCTGACAAGGGTATTTATACGAGACAACTAGGCTAGGGGGTGTACCCTAGGCTGAGCACAGGGGAGGGGGAGGCTGCCGGCCAGGGCACTTGCTCAAAGGGGAGGGCTTTGGGCGATAGAGACAAGAGGAGAGTATTTGAGACTTAGATAGATTGCTCATGTTTTGAATGAAGAAAGTCTTACAAGGGAGTATTTATAGGCTAACCAAAGGCGACCAATGGCGAGATGAAGACAAGTGTGGTGCGAGTGTAGGGCTAGATTTTAACCATGTGGACCTTATCCGTCTACCGCACTTGCACAAAATATCCTACCACTAAAGTAGCCCAAATCGTCCAAGCTTGAGTCCCTAAGCTTCGATGTGAGGTGACACGTATCGCCTCGTTGATCCAAAATGTTTAAATCTCTCGGAAAAATCCGCAAAAATTAAAAATGTCATGGCAGGAATTTTCCTACGAAGATAATGAAACGTTTAGTCAACGACTCTATCGGGTGTTGTGTACAAATTTCGAAACTTGCCTAACTTAAGGCTCAAATTATTATATAAGCCTCGCGTACATACTGCAAATACGGTATAACATTCTCCTCGCCGAAACATTAGTCCGAATGTTCCTTCTCAAGCGGATAATGATAAAGTTCTTCTAATAAGTTGCCAGCGCCCTGGTAGCCACGAAACACCAGCGTAAATACTTACATCAAGTCCGAGGAGCGCCTCTAACATAAACTTTTGTCACATTGCGCGAGGTTCTAGTGTTACTCGTGACCCGACAAATGATGCCGGGTTGCGTGCGATTCTGAGGTCTAAAATATACATCCTTAGCATACTCCCTTGCGAAAATGATCATATCTATGCTGCAATACATGCTCGCCTCTGCCACTTACTCGTCGTACTCTTCGAACACTTGAACTCTTACAGTATCGTACCACACTTGATTTCGAAACTTTGGAGTCACTACCTCCAAACTTGGTCATCTTACTAGCCTCGATCTTCGTAAGGCCATTCCGGCCTTCACGATCGCTTCTGGTTGAACACACCACGAACTCATCGATGGTCAACTAAACTTGGGCCTAGCACCTCGTGACCCTACCACTGGCGGGACCACGAGCTGACCTCGCTTCCGAAGCAGTGCGGGTTGGCCCGCAACATAGCCCAACCCGACCATGTCGCGCCCGACTCTTGCTCTTACGACCGGAACAATCTTGCTAAATCACATTATGAAAGATACCACTTTCATTTACCAACCAGGACTTATCACACAATACATTCTAGGCATAAAATGCACTCGACAAGGATCACGCTCGCAAATCTTGTACTCGAGAGCGGCCCATCTAAGGTCTGTTGTAATATTCTAAGGTCCGTTTTCTCACTTTGAACACCTTTTCTGACGGGTTCTAAATCACATTTTAGCACAAAGCTATCCGAACATAACATATGCATTAACAATAACATCAAAACATACAAGCCTCTAGAGGGTTAAGGATATACACGAGCTACCGCTCCACTCTAGTCATAAATGCGCTACTGCGGTATGCTTGAAAGCGATGAACACCGCGCGATCCGTGGCTGCGCCAGTGCGGTACCTCTCTATAAGCGCAGTATCTCGTCACATGGCCACGGCGGCGCGGGTGAAACAAGCACGATAAAAGCGACATTCCGGGATGATGTTTGCCACGTCGTGGCTGAGGGCGTGAATCCTGGCAGCGCACTCGCGTATCACGTGAACGAAGCCACGGAGCTCGACCAGCTCGAATACTGAGCGTCCGAAGGCGAGGAGGACCACTCTGTCTTGGCGGAGTACATAACTAGGCTGCTGTGGCGGTCCGCCTCGAGATTACCAAGGACCTCTTTGTGGCCTCTGGCGATCTCGGTCGTTAGTCGACCTCTCGTGCCTCGCATCCTGGTGCGTGAGCTTGCGTGCGGAAATGTCATGCCGGTGAAGAGCTACCCGTACAAGCCTCGCCAAGTAATCATCGGCCGGTGGCGTGGCGGTGTACTTTGTCCTCATGCTACGCGGCGAGGAACATCACGAGCTAATGAGTCGAACTCCACGTTGTACTCTGCGAGTCCGCGATCTGCCTCAGCGTCAAAAATCGGCCCGAGCCCTCCTCATTTGTGGGGCAAGAAATGTGCAAGAAAAGCCCTTGAGAACTTCGTCGTCGGTGGAAGTGCATGCTCTTCGGGACAATTCCGAATCAAACGATCAGCTGCGGTATCCGCGGTGATGCGAACCAATACCAGACTCTTCCTCTGAGACTACGATCACTCTCGCGATCCGTTGTAGCTGTCGGATAAACTCACGAGGTCGTCCTCGGCTCTCGATCCATAGAACACTGGCGGGCTCTGACTCGAGAAAATCACGTAGCCTCAGCCCATGCGCTCGGGGTGAACTACGGTACTCTTTGGAAGGCTGCGTCCGACCTATCCTCATATCGCCCACGACCACGGCGATGCTTGAACCATCTCCTTGTACCCATGTCATCTGCTGGCTATGAGGCCAGGAGGCTCAGTCTTGTAGTCTCGGCGACCAACTGCTGCGGCTCTAAGCTCTATTTGGTCTTTGGCGGCGTCGCGAAACTCTCGTCGGAGCCTTTGTCTCGAGCAGCGGCGGGCTGCGCCCTCGTACTTCTCTGTATCCCACTATGACTCCCTCGGCGCCTTGCCCATCTGCGCAGGTTGCCTTGCGCGGAGGCATAGCGGTAAAAGAAAGGAATCGTCGAGAGGGTCCACTTGTCATGCGGTATTATACCGTATTTCAGTATGCGTGGGGGCGTGCGTGAAATTTCGAACTTCTTTAGGCTTGGCGAATTCTTTTTATTACAACACGGTTAAGTCGTTTTTTGAAAGCGTTTTCCACGACTTTCGTAGGGAATTTCCGGTATGTCGTTTATAATTTTGCGGAATTTTCAGAGGCGAAACATTTTGGACCAGCGGGAGGGTGGCGTGTCACCCTCGCATTAATGAGTGGCGGTAATGGTGGGCGAAAAGAGAGCTTTAGTTGGTAGGATATTTGTGCAAGTTGTGTGGTAGATGGATAAGGTACACGTGGTGGAAATCTAGCCTACACTTGCTATACACTTGGATGCATCTTGGCCATTGGTTGGCCTTTGCTTGACTATAAATACCCCACTTTGGAAGACTTCTTCATCCAAAAATCTTCTAAGTCTTGAAGTTCTCTTCCTCCCTCCATTGTGTAGTTCGTCAACCACCCCTCCACTTTGAGAGCCCTTGGCGAGAGCCCCACTTGCCTAGTGGCTCTGGCCGAGACAACCCCACCTAGTTGTGCTAGTCAAAATACTACCCCTTGGTAGAAATGTATTCTACTAGTATCGTTATAATGCCCAAAATACTTTGGCCAAATACCTTGTAGTACTTTCCAAGTACCGCTTTATCTGGCTTAGGAAAATACTATTATACCTTCCTTTAGCCCTAAGCGAAACCACAAGGAAAAATCTTCACCGTAGTTGAAGTATTAAGTAGAAGTTGTGTAGACACTACTAAGGGTTTCTTGGGCGTTCTGGAGCGCCGCGGAGTAGGGCTAAACCTTGTTAGAACGACTTATAACTTGGATAATTTTGGGCTTATTGGGGTAAATATCTTGACCTTATTGTAATTGGAAATTACATGTTGTAGGAATATATAGTTGAAGTATACTATATATAGAACTGAACATTATAATTGTGCGGCAATGTCTTTTGACTTAAGCTTTGAATTTAAATAAGAAAGCGACGTAATTACATAGGGTGTATTCTGATGAACTTGTCTAACATTCTTTGTGTAGTAAATTGTACGTCGGTCGGGCGTGTTAACCCCACTGGTTGGCTTGGTAGCGGCCTCGATAGAGGAGGAGATTCTGTTGTTGCGGGAGAGTCTTTGCCGAATTTTACGTAGAATATTCGTCGGGATCTAAAGGTATTAATAGGCGCTTTGTGGCCTCATAGGTTGTAATCTGCGTGTGGAGTGATCTTCTTGGTGAGAGTGTCGTAAGCGGTTTGAAGTACTTGGGCGTTTTGCTATTAGTCGATGTCGTCGCGAGGTATGTGAACCTCTTCCTATCTCTTCTAGCGTGATATGTGTGAACTATGTAGTCACGGTGAGCGTCACGTGTGCTAAATGTATTTGATTGATGTAAAACATAAAGTGTTATAACGACTTTATGGGAAGTTGGTTATAATAGCTTTATGTGGATAAGCACGTACTTTGTGGTTTTAAAAGGTAGCGATTTGAATAATAAGCGGCTTGATATGTGTTAATAAAGAACTTGAAGCATTTGAAAGATTTATGAATCGTTTTGAAAGAATGAGTATTACTTAGGTTTTGAAAGCTTAAAGTTATACTAGCTTTATGGGAAGTTAGGTATAACGGCTTAAGAATGTTTCTTGATTTGGAAATCGAATGTGTATCGACAAACCAACTGCGGCGTTAATAAAGGAAAATGTATTGACTAAAGTATTATTAAAACCGGTAGAAACCTCAAATCTGCATAGAAGCTAAGATGAGACAAAATGATATTACATTTCCTAGATCATGGGTGCTTAATAAGATTGATTATAAACAAGAATAACCTACTCACTTATAAGACATAGGTTTCTCAAAGCGTTTAAAGGAGAATTATGTTTTAAAGGACTAAAACTATGAACTACGAAACCTTTTTCTAAAATGAGAAACTTGGCATTGAAATTGGGCAAACTTGAGCGTTTGGAAAATAAGGTTGTTACTTGGTTTTACAAAGGAAAGCATTTTGGTTTACTTAACAATGTTAGTCACTCTATTTTTATACTACGGGTATCGGGTGACCTTTGTAAAAGAAATGGATCTTAAAGGAATTTATGGACGTAGTACTTTAAGGTTAAAATCAGGACTTTGATATAAAATGAAAGTACCTTGAGTCGTGTGTAACTTGCTTATACTTGTTGTTATGAAACTTGATCATGTTCGTGTGATAGCCTTGTTGTGTAAATCTTGTGTTCTACTCGACTCACAGGTTAAATCAGGGAATGTACATCCTTGACTAAGGCTTGTCAGGGAATGTATATCACTTGACTAGGTTTATCAGGGAATGTATATCACTTGATTACCGGTTCATCAGAATGTATTTCACTTGAGGCCGGTTCATCAGGAATGTATTTCACTTGAGGCCAGGTTCATCAGGGAATGTATTTCACTTGACTCTGGTTCGTCAGGAATGTATTCGCTCGACTAGGTTCGTAGGATGAGCAGGAATATATTCCACCTTTTCTATATTGGGTCCATAAGATGGGCGAGACACATTATACGTATCACATGATTTGTACCTAGGCTGGCGGTGAGGAAGGAGTTCGGGCATGAGGATGACTTTTAGGCGTGAGTCACGACTTGACATGGCGCTTCTATGTTGTGAGCGTAGTTTGGTTATCATACATGTCTCTGCTTTATATAGACTATTATGATTTCATTCTGATATCTTCTGATTTCGCATACTTGGTACTGTTATGCGACCTCGCTTGAGGCTGCGTTCATCTGCGCGAGTAAAGTGCGTCGGTATCGATCCGACATAGGATCACGTTCGTGTTGGGAAGCTCGTTTCTCGGAGGCTTATCTTTTAGTATGTGTTCCACTGAGTTGTAGGTTCTTGTACATTCGAGGGTATGGCGGGGCCACTGTCCGTCATAGTTGTTGTAAATCTTAAGTGCATTAGAAGCTGTTGTGGCGGGAGTTTGTAAAAGGATAAGCATTCGGGTATTTATGTATATATATGATGAAGGCAAGCTGTTTTGGTTGCTTTGTTTATTTATCTTGTCTCTAATTCATGTTCATGTTTTATTTCGCTGATTTTCTCGATGTTGTATCACTAGGGTGCAGGGTAGGCACGATCACAGGCTTGGGTTGGTCGTGACAAAAAGTAGTATCGAGCGATTAGTCTCGGAAAGTGTCTGAACCGTGTCTAGTAGAGTCTTGATTATCGGTGTGTTGTGCGCATCTATGTCGAGGCTGCAGACATTTAAGTTAGTTTCCATCCTTCCATTACGAGATCGTGCCTTAGAGGCGTGTGATAAATTGGACCCTCGGCGTATTCCTTTCCTTTACGATTATGCCTCGCGTAAAACCTTGAGCGGATGGGCAAAGCGATCGAGGAGGTGGCGAATCTGAGAGAAATGCGAGCGCGAGCGATCGATACGAGCAGTGCTTAAGCGGCGGGTTTGCGGCGCCGCCCGGCCAGCGAGTTTAAGCGCGGCGATGGCTGCGAACTCTGATACTGAGCCTCGGTCCGCGGCTGGGCGATGAGATAAGTACAAGAGATGGCGATTCTGCGGCGAGTGCGTGGCGAGATATGAGATAGGTGAATCACGGCGATTCCGGCCCAGTAGCACCGTAGTACCGGCGAGCGGTTTGAGGCTCGTGACTTCACGAGTTGTAGCCCTCGGTGTTATGGATCGAGGCGAGGCGACCTCGAGTTTATCAAGCGACTCTGACGGATCGTGAGTGATCGAGCCTCGAGCGAAGTCGGTGGTATTGGGTTACGCGTCATTTGCGTAATCTGCGATTGGTAGGTTTTGATCGTGGGCTGTCGGGAAGAGCATGCACTTCCGATTTGGGGCGAGTTCTGAGGCATTTCTTGCACATTTCTTGCCTCGCGGATGAGAGGGCTCGGGCAGATTTTTGGCGTTGAGCGGGGCGGGCGGGCGGTTAGAAAGTCTGATGTGAGTTCGACTCATTAGCTCGGTATGTTCGGCGTAGTAAGCGGATATGGAGGAAGTACAGCTCGTCACGGGCTGGGCGATTACTTAGCGAAGCATGCGGTGTAGCTCTTGGTAGGCATGGACATTGCCGCGTCTGGCTTCGTACACTAGGATGTGAGGCACGGGAGGTCAGCGGAATGGCAGAGATCGCGAGAAGAGGCGAGCAGCGAGGTCGCTGGTAACTTCGAGGCGGACGCCTCGGCCCGATCTGGTTATGTACCTCCGCGATGCAGTGGTCCCCTCGATCTTCGGGGCGTTCTGGGTATTCGGGGGCTGGTCAGAGCTCCAGGGCTTACAGTTCGGTATACGTGAGTCTTGCTTGGCGGGATTCATATCCCCGGTGTGCGCGATGTGGCAAACATCATCCCGGGAATGTGCGTCTTTGCGGTGCTTGCCGCTGCGGCCGTCGGAGCCGTGTGGCGAAGGCGTGCTTATAGGAAATGCGGCTTAGCGCGACTGCGGATCGATGGCGAGTTCGCCGCGCCCTACGATTATGCGCCTGCGGTGGACTTACGATTAGAGTGGGCGGTAGCAGGTATATCATAACCATCTAGAGGCTTGTATGTTTTGATGTTATGTTAATGTGTTAAGTGTTATGTTGGATAGCTTTGTGCTAAAATGTGATTTAGGAACCTAGTTGGGGAAAAGGGTAAGCTGAGGGTGAGAAAATGATGAACCTTAGAATATTACAGTTGAGACCTTAGATGTAAGGCCGTCTTGAGTACAAGATTTTCGAGTGATCCTTGTCAGTGCATTTTATGCCTAGGAAAATATTGTGTGATAAGTCTGCAGGTTGGGTAAATGAAAGTGGTATCTTTCATGATGTGATTTAGCAAGGTTGTTCGGATCGAGAAACAAGAGAGTTGGCGTGTGGAGGGTCGGGTTGAGGCGTGTTGCGTGTCAGCCGTGGCAGAATGAGGTGGGAGTCGGCTACGGGTGGTCCCGCGGTGGTAGGGTCACCGGTGCTAGGCCAGTTTTGATGACCATCGTATGAGTTCGTGGATCGTTCGACCAGTAGATCGTGAAGGCGGGAATAGCCTTAAGGAAGATCGAGGCTAATAGGATGACCAAGTTGGGAGGTAGTGACTCCAAGTTTGGAAACTAAAGTGTGATGCGTATGCTAAAAGAGTTCAAGAGTTCGAGAAAGTCTGACGAGTAAGGGTAGAAGCGGCGACATGTATTGCGAGCATAGATCTGATCGTTTCTTGTAAAGGGAGAAGGTCACGAAGGATGTATATTTTAGACCTCGGGAATCGCATGCGATCGATGCAGTTTGTTGGGTCGCGGGTGACACTAGAACCTCGTGACAAAGTGACAAAGTTTGTGATGTTAGAGGTGTTTTCGTGGACTTGGATATAAGTATTTGCGTGCATATGTTGTTTAGTGGCGATTGTGGCGTTGGCAACTTATTAGAAGAACTTTACCGTTATCCGTCTTGAGAAGGAACATTGGGACGAATGTTTCTAAGGAAGGAAGAATGTTATACCAGTATTTCAGTATGCGTGGGGGCGTGCGTAGAAATTTCGAACTTCTTTAGGCTTGGCGAATTCTTTTGTGCCTGACACGGTTAAGTCGTTTTTTTAATGAAGCGTTTTCCACGACTTTCGTAGGGAATTTAGGCTATGTCATTTATAATTTTTGCGGAATTTTCGAGAGGCGAAACATTTTGGACCAGCGGGAGGGTGGCGTGTGTCACCTGCATTAACCTTGAGTGAAGCGGTAATGGTGGGCGAAAAGAGAGCTTTAGTTGGTAGGATATTTTGTGCAAGTTGTGTGGTAGATGGATAAGGTACACGTGGTGGAAATCTAGCCTACACTGCTATACACTTGGATGCATCTTGGCCGTTGGTTGGCCTTTGCTTGACTATAAATACCCGCGCTGGAAGACTTCTTCGTCAAAAATCTTCTAAGTCTTGAAGTTCTCTTCCTCCTCCCTTGTGTAGTTAGTCCACCACTTGCTCCCCTTTGAGCCATGGCGAGAGCCCCACTTGCCTAGTGGCTCTGGCGGAAACAACCCCATAGCCTAGTTGTGCTAGTCAAATACTACCGCGGTAGAAATGTATTACTAGTATCGTTATAATGCCCAAAATACTTTAGCCAAATACCTTGTAGTACTTTCCAAAGTACCACTTTATCTGGCTTGGAAAATACTATTATACCTTCAGCCACTAGCGAAACCTAAGGAAAAATCTTCACCGTGGTTGAAGTATTAAGTAGAAGTTGTGTAGACAACTACTAAGGGTTTCTTGGGCGTTTGGGCCGCGAATTAGGAGCTAAACCTTGTTCGGGAGCGACTTATAACTTGGATAATTTTGGGCTTATTGAGGTAAATATCTTGACCTTCTATTGTAATTGGAAATTACATGTTGTAGGAATATATAGTTGAAGTATACTATATATAGAATGAACATTATAATTGTGCGGCAATGTCTTGACTTAAGCACGAATTTAAATAAAATGCGTAATTACATAGAATTTGTATTGTGTAGCATTCTTGTGTAGTAGAATTGTACGTCGGTCGGGCGTGTTAACCCACTGGTTGGCTTGGTAGCGGCCTCGATAGAGGAGGAGATTCATTGTTGCGGGGAGAGTCTTCTTGAATTTTACGTAGAATATTCGTCGGGATCTAAAGGTATTAATAGGCGCTTTGTGGCCTCATAGGTTGTAATCTGCGTGTGGAGTGATCTTCTTGGTGAGAGTGTCGTGAAGCGGTTTGAGGTACTTGGGCGTTTGCTATTAGTCGATGTCGTCGCGAGGTATGTGAACCTCTTCCTATCTCTTCTAGCATGATATGTGTGAACTATGTAGTACGGTGAGCGTCGTGTGCTAAATGTATTTGATTGATGTAAAACATAAAGTGTTATAACGACTTTATGGGAAGTTGGTTATAATGGCTTTATGTGGATAAGCACATCTTTGTGGTTTTAAAGGTAAGCGATTTGAATAATAAGCGGCTTGATATGTGTTAATAAAGAACTTGAAGCATTTCAAAAGATTTATGAATCGTTTTGAAAGAATGAGTATTACTTGGGTTTTGAAAGCTTAAGAGTTATACTAGCTTTATGGGAAGTTAGGTATAACGGCTTAAGAATGTTTCTTGATTTGGAAATCAGAATGTGTATCGACAAACCCTGCGGCGTTAATAAAGGAAAATGTATTGACTAAAGAAGTATTATTAAAACCGGTAGAAACCTCCGTCTGCATAGAAGCTAAGATGAGACAAAATGATATTACATTTCCTAGATCATGTGCTTAATAAGATTGATTATAAACAGAATAACCTACTCACTTATAAGACATAGGTTTCTCAAAGCGTTTAAAGGAGAATTATGTTTTAAAGGACTAAAACTATGAACTACGAAACCTTTTTCTAAAATGAGAAACTTGAGCATTGAAAGTGGGCAAACTTGAGCGTTTGGAAAATAAGGTTGTTACTTAGTTTTACAAAGGAAAGCATTTTGGTTTACTTAACAATGTTAGTCACTCTATTTTTATACTACGGGTATCGGGTGACCTTTGTAAAAGAAATGGATCTTAAAAGGAATTTAACGGACGTAGTACTTTAAGGTTAAAATCGGACTTTGATATAAAATGAAAGTACCTTGAGTCGTGTGTAACTTGCTTATACTTGTTGTTATGAAACTTGATCATATTACGTGTGATAGCCTTGTTGTGTAAATCTTGTGTTCTACTCGACTACGGTTAATCAGGGAATGTACATCCTTGACTCTGGCATCAGGAATGTATATCACTTGACTACAGGTTTATCAGGAATGTATATCACTTGATTGCCGGTTCATCAGAATGTATTTCACTTGAGGACGGTTCATCAGGGAATGTATTTCACTTGAGGACGGTTCATCAGGAATGTATTTCACTTGACTAGGTTCATCAGAATGTATTCACTCGACTCTGTTCGTAGGATGAGCAGGAATGTCATCCACCTTTTCTATATTGGGTCCATAAGATGGGCGAGACACATTATCGTATCACATGATTTGTACCTAGGCGGCGGTGAGGAAGGAGTTCCACGGGCATGAGGATGACTTTTAGGGCGTGAGTCACGACTTGACATGGCTTCTATGTTGTGAGCGTAGTTTGGTTATCATACATGTCTCTGCTTTATATAGACTATTATGATTTCATTTCTGATATCTTACAGTTTCACATACTTGGTACTGTTATCTTGACCTCGCCGAGGGCTGCGTTCATCTGCGAGTAAAGATCGTCGGATCGATCCGACATAGGATCACGTTCAGCGTGTTGGGAAGCTCAGTTTCTCGGAGGCTTATCTTTTGGTATGTGTTCCACTGAGTTGTAGGTTCTTGTACATTCGGGGTATGGCGGGCCTGTCCGTCATAGTTGTTGTAAATCTTAAGTGCATGAAGCCCATTGTGGCGGAGTTTGTAAAGGATAAGCTGTTGGGTATTTATGTATATATATGATGAAGGCAAGCTGTTTTGGTTGCTTTGTTTATTTATCTTGTCTCTAATTCATGTTCATGTTTTATTTGCATTGATTTTCTACGATGTTGTATCACTAGGGTGCGGGGTAAGGCACGATCCGGGCGGGTTGGAGTCGTGACAGCGGCTCAAGGCACGATCTCGGAATGAGAAGAATGGAAACCGATCCTAAATGTCCTATAGCCTCACGATTATAGATGTGGTGCCGCAACCGATAATCGAACTACCTGAACCGCGATGCATGAGCACTTTCGAGGACTAAGCGCTCGATACCACTTTTGTCACGACCCGAACCGGGCGTGGTAGTGCCTACCGGGCACCTGGTGATCTGACATCGGAGAAAATCAGCGGAAATAAAAAACATGAACATGAATTAAGAGACATGATAAATAAGCAGGCCAACCAAAGCGGTTGCCTTGGTATATATACATAAATCTTGTTATACCCGTAGTTCCGGGGTATGTATGCGAGGGCGTGCGTGCGAGAATACGTGAAAGATTGGAAAGGAAGAAAGAAGCGATTTTTCCACGGAAAAGTTTAGGTTTTTGTGAAGGAAAGAGGTTAGTTAATGGGGTGGATTCCCAGTTTGGTATCGGACTTCTGGAATATTAGAAATTATGGAATTTTATTTTGGAAATGGTCACGTGGGGCCTGGGAGAAATTCTGGTTTTGTGGGGCGCTTTGATTTTGAGATTTTGGCGTTTTGGATATTTTGGAAGGCGAAATATTTTGGGCGAATCGGGGCGACACGTGTCACCCCATGGCACTTTGGGCGAATTATGTTTATCGCTGACACGGTTAAGTCGTTTTGCCGGCCGAAGCGTTTTCCACGACTTTCGTGGGAATTTCGGCTATGTCATTTAGTATTTTGCGGATTTTTAGAGGCGGAACATGTTGGACCCAGCGAGAGGCGGCACGGCACCCTCTCATTGGTGGGCAAAGTGGCGATTCTTGGGCGAAAGTGGGTGTCAGTGGTAGATATTTTGGTAGATATTTTGTGTGCAAGTTGGCTAGGTACACGTGGGTGAATCTTATTACACCTGCCCAACACTTGGTGTAATCTTGGCCGTTGGTTGGCTTTCACTTGACCTATAAATACCCACTCCTTTGAAGACTAATTCATTCCTGAGTGCCTAAGTCTTGAGAGCCTTCCCTCACTGTGAGGCCCCAGTGAGAGTCCACTGAGTGGGGTAGGCGAGGGTAGACACCACTCGCTGTGGTGTGGCGTGGGGTACCATAACTAGTTGCTTTAGTATAATACCACTTTTGTGGTATAGAAATACTCTCCAGTATTGTTATAATGCCCGTATACCTTAGCCAGTATACCTTGTAGTATTCTAAGGTTATACTATCTGAAAAGCCGGAAATACTATTATACTTCCCGTCAGTCATAAACCGAAACCACTAGGAAAATCTCCGTAGTCAGTTGGAGTATTGTGTAGAAGTTGGTTAGAACTTCTAAGGGTGGTTTAAGCGGGTTGGGCGCTTCGGAGTTGGAGCTAAGCGATTGCCGGGATCGACTTTATGCTTGGATAATTATGGGCTTATCGAGGTAATTATCTTGTCCACATTGTAATTGGATATTACGTATTGTAGGAGTATATAGTTGAAGTATACTATATATAGTCTTTGGGTGTATCTGATGAACTTGTGTAGTAGTGCAGTGGAGTAGAATTGTACGAGTTAGGGTTAGGCGTATAACCCACTGGTTGGCGATGGCGGCCCAGATGAGGAGGAGATTTCTGTTTGTTGCGGGAGAGTCTTGTCGAATTTTTACGTAGAATGTTCTACGATGTTAATAAAGCGCGCTTGTGGCCTTATAGGTTGAAGTACTCGTGTGGCGCGTTACTTGGCTTAAGGAGTGGCCGGCGAGGTACTCGGAGCGTTTTGCTATTAGTCGATAATCGTCGCGAGGTATGTGAACCTCTTCCTATCTCTCTAGCATGATATGTGTGAACTATGTAGTACGGTGAAGCGTCGTGTGTGAATTGTATTTGATTGTTGTAAAACATAAAGTGTTATAACGGCTTTATGGGAAGTTAGTTATAACGACTTTATGTAGGTAAGAAAAATGGGTTGTGGTTAACTTAAAGATAAGCGATTTGACTTATAAGCGGCAGGCGTTATAATAAAACTTGAAGTATTTCAAAAGATTTATGAATCGTTTTGAAAGAAGTGTAGTATGGTGTTTTGAAAACTTAAGAGTTATACTAGCTTTATGGGAAGTTAGGTATAACGGCTTAAGAATAGTTTCTTGATGTTAGAAGTTAAGAGACTTGATCTTATAAGATAAGAGACTTAACTTATTTGTTTTAATGTGAATGTTTGTGTGAAACCTCGTTCGTGAGTAATGAGTACTTGGTTTTATTTAAAGATAATGTTTTACTGATTTCGGAAATCAGAATGTGTATCGACAGACCCCTGCAGCGTTAATAAAGGAAAATGTATTGAATAATGATGTATCGTATTAAAACGGTAGAAACCTCAATCTGCATAGAAACTAAGATGAGACAAAATGATATTACATTTTCTAGATCATGATTTCTTTGTAATAAGAATGTTGTAAGCAAGAATAACCTACTCGTGAGACATATATTACTCGATTGTTCTAAAAAGAAATCAAGTGATTAAGTTTATGAACTATGAAACCATTTGAAAATGAGAAGCTTGAGTAATTGAAACTAGGCAAAGCTGGAACTTAGGAAAAGAATGTTGTTACTTGATTTTGAAAAGGAATGTGGGTTGGTCGTTTCTAATACTACGGGTATCGGGTGACTCTGATAAAAGTAATGGATCTCCTTTAAAGAATTTAACGTACGTAGTACTTTAGGGTTAAAACCCGGATTTTGTCATAAAATGAAGTACTTTGAGTTGTGGATAACTTGCCTATGCTTATTGTTGTGAAACATGCACGTGCTTGTTGTGATAGCCTTTGTTGTGCAAAGCGTTGTATTCTTTGTATTCTGGCGTCTCGATGGAGGTCGGTTGGTAGTTGAGAACTTACTTGGGCGTGTCGGCATTGTGGAGAAATTCCAGATGCGTTCACGTTGATAGTATTATTGTTGTTAATCGCTTTGGACATCTCTCTTGACCACGATGCGTAGCGCTGCGGGTATGTTTCCATTTGATTATCGTCTTGTGATTTCCCTTTGGACATCGACCGATCGTAGCGCCGCAGTATCGTCCATTTGGAATCTTGTCTATTGTTTCCCTTTGGACATCTTGACCGTCGTAGCGCCGCAGTATCGTCCATTTGGAATGCTGTCTATTGTTTCCACTGGACATCTGACGACCGTCGTGCCTTGCGAGTATCGTCCATTTGGAATGTTGCCTTATTGTTTCCGCTGGACATCTTGACCCGATCGTGGCGCCGCAGTATCGTCCATTTAGATTGTTATCTAGTTTATTATTGTTGCATCATGGACATGTCTACACCGATCTGATGTCAGAGCATGCGGCCGTGATGCGAACATGATGGATGTTGTGGCGTGAGACCCGTAGATTATATTGAGTGGTGACTTTGAGGCGTGAGTCACGGCAGCTATACATGTTGTGAGCTGTAGTTTGGTTATCATACATGTCTCTGCTTTATATGAGCTAGTATGATTTCATTCTGATATTTCTGATTTCACGTACTTAGTACTGTTATGCGACCTCGCTTGAGCTGCGTTCATCTGCGAGTAAAGATGCGTATTGTCGATCCGACATAGGATCACATTCGTGTTGGGAAGCTCCGTTTCTCGGAGCTTATCTTATTGGTATGTGTTCCTGAGTTGTAGGTTAGCACTTGTACATTCGGGGTATGGCGGGGCCACATCGTCATAGTTGTTGTAAATCTTGAAGTGCAGTAGAAGCTGTGGGCGGGGTTTGTAAAAAGGATAAGCTGTTGGTATTTATGTTTTATATGATGAAAATGTTTTGGATTGCTTTGTTTATTTATCATGTCTCATTTCATGTTTAAAGTTTTTATTTCATTTGGTTTTCTCGATGTTGTACGCTAGGAGTGCCGGGGTAAGGCACGATCCACGGGCCCGGTTGGTCGTGACAAAAGTGGTATCGAGCGATTAATCCTCGGAAAGTGTCTGAACCGTATCCGATGAGTCTTGATTATCGGTGTGTTGTGCACCACATCAATAATCGAGGAGGCTATAGGATATTTAGGATTGGTTTCTATTCTTCTCACTCTGAGATCGTGCCTTAGAGGCGTGTTGTAAGTTGAACCCTCGGCGAAATCCTTTCCACTTGTGTTATGCCTCGCGTAGGAGCAAAGCCGGGAGGCAAGGCGACCGAGGAGGCTGCGAGTAGAGTTCGGAGGGTGGCGAGGCACAGGCCCGATCATTACACAGGGTAGTGCCGTTCGGGGATTTACTGCGGCGTCGCTGCTTGCGAGTTTAAGCACGGCGGCGGTTCCTCTGCGGCGTGATATTTGAACCTTGATTCCACGGCAGGGAGCAGAGAATATAGATTGCAGAGACAACGCATTGTTACTAGCTATGGATTTGGCTACGCAGGAATCCGATGTATCGCGAGTCTTGATGACTACCTAAGAAAGGGATGTGCGAGTAATTCTTGATTGGGCTTGAGCATGGCACGTATGCGGGCTTATGCGCGGTAGAAAGCGTAGAATCGACGGGTTAACGGGGGCGAGAGAGAGGCGGAAGCGTGAGTCCCCGGTAACTTTCAAGGTGAGTATACCTTAAGTGCTACGTTACGATGGCGATGTGTGAGTTGTGATTAGGAATCATGGTGGGTTAGCAGGAGTAAGATTTTGGGGATAGAAGTGTGAGCCTTAGAGCTTTTCGCAAGACCTTAGAGGTAAGGCCTGCCGAGAAAGGTGTAGTGTTTATGTTTGACCACTTATAGGAGTGCATAGTGCCGTGAGCTATGTTCGTGGGATAAGTCCACGAGTAGCGTGATTTGAAGAAGGTAGTCGAACTAGGAAGACCGCTAGGTTTCGTAATATGATTTGAGAAATTATTCGCCCGGGAGCTAGTGTTTTGCGTAATCTAGGGTCGGGTTGAGGCCGTGTTGTAGGTCGACCAGCGGTGGGTTTGGTGGTGGGGTCAGTTTGTGGTGGTCCCTCTTTGTGTTAGGGTCATGAGGTGTTAGGCCCGTGTTTAGATTAACTGCGTGCAAGTTCGTGAATCGTTAGACCGGTGAGTCGGGGCGATGAAGCGACTATCGTGTTCTTGATGAGTCGTTCCTCGGCGGTGTTGATGTTATACGAAAAGGTTGTGAGGTTGCAGGGTACTACCTTCACCTTATGCCAGACAGTGGAGCCAGAATGCGGTGTTTCTCTTCACGAGGTTTGTACGAGCGGGGCTAGGAACTTCGGTGAGTCTCAAGTATCGCGTGCATACTCGGGCGATGTTTTGATTTCGAGGGTATTGTGAGATCGTTGTCTCGGTTGAAGTGTTTAAGCTACCATTTGGTGTTCGGATGTAAATCTTGTAGCGCCTTGAGGCGAAATGCAAGTTGCGATCGATTGGTTCGATGTTGGCGGGGTTGAGATAGTTGGTTGAGCTTGTTCCGGTTGTGGATAGTGTGAAGCTTGTCTGAAAAGTTACGGCAGCTCGGAGGAATCGTGCGGATGTCGGCGGCGCTTAGAGTTGAGTTGGTCGGTCTTCTTGAAAGTACCACCGGGCGGTGTGGCGAGTTTTGGAAAGCGAAGAAACTTAGCGAGTTACTTTGGGCCTTTGTGAGTTCATGTGAAGAATAGGCGGGTTGCTATATGTTAGCATTCTTGGTCGACTTAGGAGGAAGGGCGTCCGGTCTTCGTATTGTTATGTTGGAAAGTATCGAAGATCCGTCGAGAATGTTCGATTAATGATGACCACGTTAGAGATAGTAACCGAGTTTTGGATACTAAAGCGATGTCGAAATATGGTAAATCGAGTGTCTGACGGCTTGATGATCGCATGCGGCGGTACCATTTGTTGGGTCGTCGGGCGGGCTCGCGACAAAGTGACAAAAGTAGTACTATTTGTGGTGATGTAGAGTGTTTCCTCGTGGACTTAGATGTAAGTTTTGCAGTGTTTCCATGGCGGTGTGGCGGGGATTGTTCGTAAGTATAGTAGTGAAGACTATCTTGTGCGTGTTCGTTTGAGACTTAGAAGGAGCGTTCGGGACGAATGTTTCTAAGGAAGAATGTTATACCGTAGTTCGGGGTATGTATGCGAGGGCGTGCGTGCGAGAATCTGACGAAAGATTGGAAAGGAAGAAAGAGGCGATTTTCCACGGAAAAGTTTCGGTTTTGTGAAGGAAAGAGGTTCGTTAATGGGGTGGATTCCCGGTTGGTAATCGGACTTCTGGAATATTAGAAATTATGGAATTTTATTTTGGAAATGGTCACGTGGGGCCGGGAGAAATTCTGATTTTGTAGAACCGCTTTGATTTTGAGATTTTGGCGTTTTGGATATTTCGGAGAAGGCGAAATATTTTGGGCCGAATCGAAGCGACAGCGTGTCACCCCATGTGGCACCTTTGGGCGAATTATGTTTATCGCTGACACGGTTAGAGTCGTTTTTGGCGAAGCGTTTTCTGACTTCGTAGGGAATTTCGGCTATGTCATTTAGTATTTTTGCGGATTTTTAGAGGCGGAACATGTTGGACAGCGAGAGCGGCGCGGCACCTGCCGTTGGTGGGCAAAGTGGGCGATTCTTGGGCGAAAAGTGGGTGTCAGTGGTAGATATTTTGGTAGATATTTTGTGTGCAAGTTGGCTAGGTACACGTGGGTGAATCTTATTTCTAACACTTGCCTAACACTTGGTGTAATCTTGGCCGTTGGTTGGCTTTCACTTGACTATAAATACCACTCCTTTGAAGACTAATTCGTTCACAAATTGCCTAAGTCTTGAGAGCCTTCCCTCCACTTTTCGTGAGGCCCCCCAGCGAGAGTCCCCCAGTGGGGTGGGCGAGGGTGACACCCACTCGCTTTGTGGTGTGGCGGTAGGGTACCCACTGCTAGTTGCTTTCGTATAATACCTTTTGTGGTATAGAAATACTCTCAAGTATTGTTATAATGCCCGTATACCTTAGTAGTATACCTTGTAGTATTCTAAGGTTATACCTATCTGAAAAGCCGGAAATACTATTATACTTCCGTCAGTCGCAAAACCGAAACCTAGGAAAATCTCCATGATCAGTTGGAGTATTGTGTAGAAGTTGGTTAGAAGCTTCTAAGGGTGGTTTAGAGCGGGTTGGGCGCTCGGAGTTGGAGCTAAGCGATTGCCGGGATCGACTTTATGCTTGGATAATTATGGGCTTATCGAGGTAATTATCTTGTCCTATTGTAATTGGATATTACATGTTGTAGGAGTATATAGTTGAGTATACTATATATAGTCTTGGGTGTATTCTGATAGACTTGTGTAGTAATGCAGTGGAGTAGAATTGTGCAGTTAGGGTTAGGCGTATAACCCACTGGTTGGCTTGATGGCGGCCCAGATAGAGGAGGAGATTTCTGTTTGTTGCGGGGAGAGTCTTTGTCGAATTTTACGTAGAATGTTCTCGATGTTAATAAAGCGCGCTTGTGGCCTTATAGGTTGAAGTACTACGTGTGGCGCGTTACTTGGCTTAGGAGTGGCGAAGCGGCGAGAGTACTCGGGCGTTTTGCTATTAGTCGATAATCGTCGCGAGGTATGTGAACCTCTTCTATCTCTCTGGCATGATATGTGTGAACTATGCAATGCGGTGAGCGTACATGTGTGAATTGTATTTGATTGTTGTAAAACATAAAGTGTTATAACGGCTTTATGGGAAGTTGGTTATAATGACTTTATGTAGGTAAGAAAAATGGGTTGTAGTTCTTAAAGATAAGCGGTTGACTTATAAGCGGCTTGGGCGTTATAATAAAACTTGAAGTATTTCAAAAGATTTATGAATCGTTTTGAAAGAAGTGTAGTATGGTGTTTTGAAAACTTAAGAGTTATACTAGCTTTATGGGAAGTTAGGTATAACGGCTTAAGAATGGTTTACTGATGTTAGAAGTTAAGAGACTTGATCTTATAAGATAAGAGACTTAACTTATTTGTTTTAATGTGAATGTTTGTGTGAAACCTCATTCGTGAGTAATGAGTACTTGGTTTTATTTAAAGATAATGTTTTACTGATTTCGGAAATCAGAATGTGTATCGACAGAACACTGCAGCGTTAATAAAGGAAAATGTATTGAATAATGATGTATCGTATTAAAACCGGTAGAAACCTCAAATGCATAGAAACTAAGATGAGACAAAATGATATTACATTTTCTAGATCATCATTCTTTGTAATAAGAATGTTGTAAACAAGAATAACCTACTCTCGTGTGAGACATATATTACTCGATTGTTCTAAAAGAAATCAAGTGATTAAGTTTATGAACTATGAAACCATTTGAAAATGAGAAGCTTGAGTAATTGAAACTAGGCAAGCTGGAACTTAGGAAAAAGAATGTTGTTACTTGATTTTGAAAAGGAATGTGGGTTGGTCATTCTAATACTACGAATTGTCGGGTGACTACGATAAAAGTAATGGATCTCCTTTAAAGAATTTAGCGTCGTAGTACTTTAGGAGTTAAAACCGGATTTTGTCATAAAATGAAGTACTTTGAGTTGTGGATAACACTATGCTTATTGTTGTGAAACATGCTGTGCTTGTTGTGATAGCCTTTGTTGTGCAAGCGTTGTATTCTTTGTATTCTGGCGTCTCGATGGAGGGTCGGTTGGTAGTTGAGAACTTACTTGGGCGTGTCGGCATTGGCGGAGAAATTCCGCAGATGCGTTCTGTTGATAGTATTATTGTTGTTAATCGCTTTGGACATCACGACCGCGATCGTGGCGCTGCGGGTATGTTTCCATTTTGATTATCGTCTTGTGATTTCCGCTTTGGACATCACCCGTCGTAGCGCCGCAGTATCGTCCATTTGGAATCTTTGTCTATTGTTTCCCTTTGGACCTCGGCCGTCGTGGCGCGAGTATCGTCCATTTGGAATCTTTGTCTATTGTTTCCACTTTGGACATCACCCGGCCCGTCGTAGCGCCGAGTATCGTCCATTTGGAATGTTGCCTTATTGTTTCCCTTTGGACATCTTGACCCGTCGTAGCCTTGCGAGTATCGTCCATTTGGATTGTTATCTAGTTTATTATTGTTGCATCATGGACATGTCTACCGTCTCCGATATTAGAGAGCATGCGGCCGTGATCACGAACATGATGGATGTTGTGGGCGTGAGACCCGTAGTTATATTTAGTGGTGACTTTGGCGTGAGTCCACGACTTGGCTAACTTCTATGTTGTGAGCGTAGTTTGGTTATCGCCATGTCTCCTGCTTTATATAGACTAGTATGATTTCATTTCTGATATTCTGATTTCACGTACTTAGTACTGTTATCTTGACCTCGCCGAGGCTGCGTTCATCTGCGCGAGTAAAGGTACGTCATTGTCGATCCGCTTATAGGATCACATTCGGCGTGTTGGGAAGCTCCGTTTCTCGGAGGCTTATCTTATTAGTATGTGTTCCACGAGTTGTAGGTTCTTGTACATTCGGGGTATGGCGGGGCCTGTCCGTCATAGTTATTAATAAATCTTAAGTGCATAGAAGCTGTTGTGGCGGGGTTTGTAAAAGGATAAGCTGTTGGTATTTATGTTTATATGATGAAAAGCTGTTTTGGTTGCTTTGTTTATTTATCATGTCTCATTTCATGTTTAAAGTTTTTATTTCATGGTTTTCTCGATGTTGTACGCTAAGTGCGGGGTAAGGCACGATCCACGGGCCGGTTGGGTCGTGACAAATACGACAGTTATCCTTTCTGGACTACGCGCGGCGGTACTCTGACCTAGAAGTGACAACTATGGCGGGACGGCCGCCGTACCACGTCGAAGAACCTGACTCGAGTAGCATGCAAGATAAGCCTCGAAGAGCGAGCTTCCCACGCTGAAATGTGATCATGGCGGGGATCGGCGGTCGATGTGCCTTTACTGCGGCGTGACACGGCGAAAAGTGATGCAGCGAGTACGAGTATGTGGCGTAAATCTAAATGAAATCATAATAGTCTATAAGCGAGGAGACATGTATGATAACAAACTGATTCAACATAAGCGATCATGTCAAGTCGAGGACTCGCGCCACCGAAGTCATCCTCATGCGTGGAACTCGCCGCCGGCTTCAGATCTAGGTACAAATCATGTGATCGTATAGCAGGTCTCGGCCCGTGCTTATGGACCCGATATAAGCGTGTGGAATACATTCCGGATGAACCATTAGTCAGTGAAATACATTCGGATGAGCCGGTAGTCAAGTGAAATACATTCCGGATGAGCCGTGGTCAAGTGAAATACATTCCGGATGAGCGGTAGTCAAGTGAAATACATTCGGATGAGCCGGTAGTCAAGTGAAATACATTCCGGATGAGCCGGTAGTCAAGTGAAATACATTCGGATGAACCGGTAGTGAAATACAAGTGAAATCATTCCCGGATGAGCCATTGATGAGTGAAATAAAATACTTGCAAACAAGTCTATCACCGTAACATGGTCAGTTTCATAACAAAAGCATAGGCAAGTTATACCTGACTCAAGGTACTTTCATTTTATGTCAAAGTCGGATTTTAACCCTAAATTACTAAATCGTTAAATTCTTTTAAGAGATTCATTCCTTGTCTAAAAGTCAACCATAGTATATAAAAAAAATGTGTGACTTATATCTTTTAAGTAAACCAAAACAACTTTCATACTTTACTTTTTAAGACCAAATTAAGGCAATACCATGCCTTCGCTTTGGACCAAAATACTTCTCTTTTAAAAGTCAAGTTACGCATTAAAACAAATGATAAAACCCTTCTTTTGTTTCATAAAGCCGTTATAACCAACTTCCCATAATGTTATAACACTTTATGTTTTAAACCATTTTAAGACAACCTGATACCTTTCTTTTCCCTAAAAGTTCGGTTTGCCTAATTTCAATTCTGAAGTCTCTTTTTAGAAAAGTTTCATAGTTCAAAGTCTTAACCTCTTTTTAAAACAATAGAGTAACATATGCCATAGGTGAGTAGGTTAATCTTGTTCATAATCAATCTTATTAAGCGACCGTGATCTAGAAAATGTAATATCATTTTTGTCTAATCTTAGCTTACATGCGAGATGGAGGTTTCTCTTGGTTTTAATAATACTTAATTATTCAATACATTTTCCTTTATTAGCATTGCGATGGTTTATTGATACGATTCGATTTCGAAATCGGTAAAACATTATTCCTTTTAAAAAAACCAAGTACTCATTACTGCATGAATGAGGTTTCTCATAAAATCCATATTAATTCATTTTAAGTTAAGTCTCTTATCTCATAAGATCGAGTCTCTTAACTTTTGAAATTAATAAACCATTCATTTACCACCCTTAAGGCGTTATACCTAACCCATAAAGCTAGTATAACACATGTTTTAAAACAACCAAATCTGAGTTAACACGTATGCGTCTGCCGTACTACGTAGCTCATACGTATCATGCTAGAAAAGATAGAAAGAGGTTCGCATACCTCGCGGCGATTATCGACTAATAGCAAACGCTCCAAGTACTTCAAACCGTCGGCTACTCGTAAGCCACGTGGGTGCACCACGCGTAGTACTTGACCTATAGAGCCCTGGCGCCTATGCGTCTAGATCGGCGTAGAATATTCTCTGAGAAAATTCGTGACCTCCCCACGGCAGTAAATCTCCTCCTCGATAGTAGGGCTACCAAGCCAACCGAGGGGTTTGCTAATCTAACGGACGTGTACAATTCTACTACATAGTAATCTTTACAAGTCTCTTATGTCTGATCCTATGTAATTCTGATTCGATTCTCTTATTTAAATTCGGGCTTAAGTCGCGAGACATTGCGTAAGTATTATTCAATTCTATATATAGTATGCTTCACTATATATTCCAACAACATGTAATTTCCAATTACAATAGAAGGTCAGAGTGTTTACCTCGTCGCCCAAAATTATCAGAGTTTATATGTAGATCTGAGCAAGGTTTAGCTCTACTCAGTGCGCTCAAACAGCTCCAAACAACCGCCAGAAGTTCTAACCAACTTCACTTAACACTTCAACTACGGGTGAAGATTTACTTAGGGTTTCGTTTTGTATTGAGGAAGTATAATAGTATTTTTACGGGCTTTTCGTGAAAAGGGTACTTTGGAAAGTACTACAAGCTATTTGGCTAAATTATTTTGGGCATTATAACAATACTAGGAGAGTATTTCTATACCACAACAAGGGGTATTTATACGAGACAACTAGGCTAGGGGGGGGGGTGTACCCTCCTAGAGCACCTGAAAGGGGAGGAGGCTCTCGGCCAGGGCCTTGCTCAAAGGGGAGGGGGCTTTGGGCGATAGCAAGACAAGAGGAGGAGTATTTGAGACTTAGATAGATTGCTCATGTTTTGAATGAAGAAAGTCTTCCAACAAGGAGTATTTATAGGCTAACCAAAGGCCACAATGGCGAAGATGAAGACAAGTGTGGTGCAAGTGTAGGGCTAGATTTTAACCATGTGGACCTTATCCGTCTACCACATGAACTTGCACAAAATATCCTACCAACTAAAGTAGCCCAAATCGTCCAAGCTTGCGTCCTAAGCTTCCAATGTGAGGGTGACACATGTCACCCTCCGTTAGTCCAAAATGTTTCGTCTCTCGGAAAAATCCATAAAATTAAAAATGCCATGGCGGAATTTTCCTACGAAATTGTGGAAGCGTTTAAAAAACGACTCTATCGGGTGTTGTGTACAAATTTCGAAACTTACTAACTTAAGGCTCAAATTATTATCGTGCGCCTCGCGTACATACTGCGGAAATCGGTATAACACTTAAAGTAGGCAAGGGCCGAAAATTTTGTGCCTGACCCAGAAAGAATCGTTTTCGGCGAAAGCGTTTTCCAAAGCTTGCGTGGAAAATTACGGCTATGTCATTTATTATTTTTGCGGATTTTTCAGAGATGAAATATTTTGGACCAGCGGGAGGTGACACTTGTCACCCTCAAAGTGGGCGGTTGTGTGGCCGAGAGGTGCGTTTTTAGCCATGTTTTGAGGCCTAAAACATGGGTCGATGTTTGTGAGGAATTGTGTAGGGATAGGGGCACTTGGGCAAATCTTGGCCCTCACTTGCCCCAGCTTGATCTTAGCCCTTGGTTGTCCTATAAATACCCCTTTGTGAAGACTTCTTCATCTAAAAATATTTCATAAGTCTTGAAAAAACCTTCCCCCACTTTGGAGGCTCTGATCCATAGAGCACCTCTCCCGAGAAGGCCTTTGGCGAAACCTACCCCATTCCTAGTGGCCTTGGCGAGTACCCCATCTCTTGAGTGTTGCCTCGTATAAATACCCCTCTTGGTAGAAAATACTCTCAGTATTGTTCTTATACCAAAATACATTGGCCCAAATACCTTGTAGTATTCCAAAGTTACCTCTATCGTAGAGCAGGAAATACTACCTTATGTCCTATTAGTCTCAAGCGAAACCCTAAGGAAAAATCTTCATAGCGGTTGAAGTATTAAGAAGAAGTTGCGTAGAACTTCTAAGGGTTGTTTGGAGGCGGGTTGGGCGCGAGTAGGAGCTAAGCGTTGCTCGGGATCGACGTTTAAACTTGGATAATTTTGGGCTTATCGAGGTAAATACTCTTGACCTTCTATTGTAATTAGAGTTTACATCTTGTTGAAGTATAAAATTAAGTATAAGTTATATCTGAGGAAGGTATATAAGAAGGAATTGAATGTACTTACATAGGATTGTATTCTGATAGACTTGTAAAGTTTGTGGGTAGGAAGTCTTTTGATTTTCCATAGAACCTTGTATCTAGATTTATTCTACAGAGTAGTCTAGACATTGATAGACTTATATAACCTTTATAGGTTGAAAGTTCTGCAAGTAGCATGTTCTACTTGAAGGTGGACAAGGCTAAAGAAATTTATGGCGAGTGGAGCGTTTGCTAATAGTCGATAATCGTCGCGGTATGTGATTCTTCCTATCCTCTTGAGCATGATATTTTTAAAAGAATATATATATAATGCGGTGAGCGTCGTGGGTTAAGCGAGCGTAGTTTACTGCAATGTCTTTTGACTTAAGCTGAATAATAAGAATCTTGAAGTATTTCAAAAGAATTAAGAAACCTTTTTGAAAGAAGAGTAATACTTGGTTTTAAAGCTTAAAGTTATCTTGGCTTTATGGGAAGTTAGGTATAACGACTTAAGAAGATAAAAGAATGGTTTATTGATTTTAGAAGTTAAGAGACTTGATCTTTAAAGATAAGAGACTTGACTTAATTGAATTAATATGAATTTTGTTAAAAAGTGTGAAACCTCATTCGTGAGTAATGAGTACTTGGTTGTTAAAAGAGATAATGTTTTCCTGATTTCGGAAATCAGAATAAGTATCGAACAAACCACAGCAGCGCTAATAAAAGGAAATGTATTGACTATTTAAGTATTATTAAAACCAGTAGAAACCTCCATCTGCATAGAAGCTAAGATGAGACAAAATGATATTACATTTCCTAGATCATGGCTGCTTTAATAAGATTGTTATAAACAAGAATAACCGACTCACATATAAGACATATGTTTCTCAAATTGTTTTAAAGGAGAATTGTGATTAAGACTATGAACTACGAAACCTTTCGAAAATGAGAAACTTGAGTATTTGAAATTAGGCAAACTTGAACGTTTGGAAAATAATGTTGTTACTTGATTTTACAAAGGGAAGTGTTTTGGTTTACTTAAAAAGATAGTCACTCTATTTTTATACTACGGGTGTTGTGTGACTTTTGTGAAAGAAACGGATCTTTTAAAGAGTTAATGTATGAAGTACTTTGGGGATAAAACCCGAACTTGTTAACATAAAGTAGAAAGTACCTGGTGTGAATAAACTTGATTATGTTGGTTTGTGATAGCCTTGTAATACTTTCTTGTTGATTTGATAAATAAACATGTTAGGATGCTACGTGTGTTAATATCTTGTGATGTTTGTGTAAAGGGGTTTCCCTTGATTGTGCTTATGTTGTTTAAGCGATAAAGCTGTTATGTTAGTATTATATCACTCGCTTGACTTGTTCAGGGGTTAAGCGCCTCCGATCTGAGGTAGACTTCGGTGTCTGTGTGACTATGATTTGAGAATACCTGTGCGGGTCGGGGGCTATGCGGACTACGAGAGTTCTAGGTTAGTGTGCGGGGTTATACCTCATGCGGTCTATGTGGCCATGCGATGCGAGTCGGGGCGTTCGGGAGTAGCTACCCTCGATCGAGAATACCTCATGCGGGCGTTGGAGTGGCCTATGCGGGTGCGGGAAGTTCGAGGACTAGGCGCGCATTAGATCTGCGGCGGTGGCGGCCGATCATGTGGCGGTCTAGGCAGATCTCGTAATCTGATTTATGACCTTGTTGATGCGTAGGTTTTGTAGTCGGCTATGCGCCGTACTTACCGTCACGGTTTTATTATAACCACAGATGGGACACGGTGTTCATGTGTATTCCTTGGTGCTTTTATATCATTGGCTGCGGTGAGGAAGGTATTCCACGGGCATGATTGATGTTGTGGGCGTGAGACCATAGTTGTATTTGAGTGATGACTTTGAGGCGTGAGTCACGACTTGACATATTGCTTATTTATTGTGAAGCGTAGTTTGGTTATCATACACATCTCTGCTTTATATAGACTACTATGATTTCATTTCACAGTATTTGATTTCACATACTTGGTACTGTTATCTTGACCTCGCTTGAAGTGCGTTAATCTGCGGTAGAAATACATGATGTTGATCCTCGCTCGTAGGGTCACGATTCAGCGTTTGGAAGCTCCGTTCCTCGGAGGCTTATCTTTGGTATAGTCCCTGTTGTTGTAAGTGCTTACATTGAGGTATGGCGAAGCACTGTCCGTCGTTGTTGTCATATCATTCGTAAGTGCAGTAAATCTTGTTGTGGGCGAGTTGTAAAGGATATGCTTGTTCTAGTTGTTATATATATATCGCAGTAAAGCAACTTTTATGAAAAACTGTTTTACACTTCACCTTATTCATGTCTTGTTTTATATTTATTTGATTACTACGATGTATGGCTACTTGGGGGCAGGGGTAAGGCACGATCACGGGCAGGTTCGGAGTCGTGACAAAAGTGGTATCGAGCGATTAATCCTCGGAAAGTGTCTACAGGCCGTATCTAGTAAGTCTTGATTATCGGTGTGTTGTGCACCACTTGATGTCGGGAGGCTACAGGATATTTAGGATTGGTTTCCATTCTTCTCACTCTGAGATCGTGCTTAAATTTGTGATTAAGTTGGACCTAACGTATTTCTTTCCCTTACGATTATACCTCCGTCTAAAGCAACCGGGCCAGAAGCGAAAGCGTAGCGAGAGGCTGCCAGTAAATCTGAGAGATTCACGAGGCCTGAGCCCAATCATCGCTGAGGTGGTGCCGTTCGGGAATTCTGCGGCGTCGCGGCCCAGCGAGTTTATACGGCGGCGATTCCTCTGCGGCCATGATATTTGAACGCCGGTTCCGACCCGATGGCGGGAGGTATGGATTGCAAAGAAGCGACCTGTTTCGTATGGATTTAGCAACGAGTATGTTATGTATCGATTTATCGCGGGCCTTGATGAATATCTAAGGAAGGGTTGTACAAGTAGCTCTTGATCGAGCATAGTATGGCTGCGTGCGAGCTTATGCAGCGGTAGAAAGCGTGAGATCGGCGGGTTAACGAGATCGGCGAGAAGGGCGAGCGGCGAGGTCGCTGGTAACTGAAGCGAATTGATAGTTCGGAGAGGAAGGGTGTTAGCGAGGCCACCGCTCGGTGTGGCGTTGTGGTAAGTGTCGTTATGGAAGTGTCGTACTTGGCGGCTTGTTTTACTTGCGGCGGCGGGCCGTTTGTGAGAAATCTGTCAGGCGGTGGCGCGGATGTAGAGACTCGACGCCGAGGATCAGTGGCTAGTTAATCACCTTCCCTAGCTATGCGCCCTACGGGGCAGGATTGATTAGAACGTCAAAGGGGAGGTGAAGCGGTAGATACATGTATATCCTTGAACCCTCTAGAGATTAGTGTGATAAGATGAGTATATCTTAAGTGTTATGTTCAGATAACATTGTGTAAATTGTGATTAGAAATCATGGTTAGTTAACCGGGTAAGATTGGGGGATAGAGAAAGTGGGAGCCTTAGAGTTTTATACGTGGAGGCCTTAGAGGTAAGGCCATCTCGAGTAAAAGATGTATTTTTATGTTTGACCCTTGTCGGGTGCATAGTGCACGTGAGATATACTTGTGTGATAAGTCACGGTGGTATGATATGAGAGAGGGTAGTTGAGCTAAGAAGACCACTAGGTTTCGTGACTTGATGAGTGAGATTGTTAGGGTCGGGGAACAAGTGTTTTTTCTGTGATGGCGGGTGGGTTGGGGACCGTCGCGGAGTCAACCAGCGGCTTTGTTTTGTGGGTCAGTTCGAGGTGGTCACTTGGTGGTAAGTCACGAGGTGTTAGGCCCAAGTTTAGTTAACCATCGTGCGAGTTCGTGGATCGTTCGACCAATAGTCGGGCCGATGAGGTCGATCCTCTTGTCTTTTAGTCGGGGCCGTTTACTCGGCGAGAGGTTATACGAGATATTATATACGGAAAGTTGTGAGGCTGCAGGGTGCCTACTTTCACCTTATAATGACGATGGAGCCAGTTACGGCTATTTCTTTTTGGAAGTTTTACGAGCGGGGTTAGGAACTCAGGTGAGTCTCGATGTCGCGTTAGCCACCGGGCGGTGTTTGGATTTCGAGGGTGTTGTGAGGATTGTTGTCTCTGTTGAGGAGTGTTTTATAGCTACCATTTGATGTCGGATATCACCTTATGAAGCCTTGTAGGGGCGGAAGTGTAAGTTGTCGGTCGATTGGTTCGATGTTGGCAAGGTTCAGATAGTTGGTTCATACTTGTTCAGCAGGATGCGGATAGGGTGAAGCTTATCCAGAAGAGGTTATTGACAGCTCAGAGTCAACAGAAGTCGTACGGATAATCGGCGTCGACACTTGGAGTTCAGGTTGACGGTAGGATTTTCTTGAAGGTACCACCCTGGAAAGGGTGTGACGAGTTTTGGATAACAAAGGAAACTTAGCCTGAAGTACTTGGAGCGTTTTCAGATCCTTTGGAGGATAGGCCAGGTTGCATATAAGTTGGCATTGTCGTCCGACTTAGGAGGCAGTATGTCCGGTCCTTCATGTTGTTAGGTTCGGAAAAGTATCGGAGATCCATCCAGAGTGTTCCCAGTTAATGATGACCAAGTTGGAGGTAGTAACCCAGAGATTTGGAAGCAGGCGATATGAAATGTGGTAGATGCGAGAAGAGTTGAGTGTCAGAGAAGATGACGAGCAAGGGAAGAAGTGAACGTGTGTTAAGAGGATAGAAGTGATCGTTTCTTAAGGGAGTATCGTTTAGACTTTGAGTGGAATCTTTTGTGATGTTAGAGGTGATTCCTCGTAGACTTGGATTAAGTATTGGAGCGTGTGTTATTTTTGTGGCCATGTGTGGCATTGGCAACTTGTTTAAGTTAAGAGGAACTTCATCGTTATCCGTCTTGAGAAGGAACATTCGGGACGAATGTTTCTAAGGAGGGGAGAATGTTATACCCCATATTTACAGTATGCGTGAGGCGTGCATTATAAAAGTTTGAGCCTTAAAGTAGGCAGGGCCGAAAATTTTGTGCCTGACCCGAAAGAATCGTTTTTCAGCGAAGCGTTTTCCAAAGCTGCGTAGGGAAAATTACGGCTATGTCATTTATTATTTTTGCGGATTTTTCGAGAGATAAAATATTTTGGACCAGCGGGAGGTGACACTTGTCACCCTCAAAGTGAGCAGTTGTGTGGCCGAGAGGTGCGTTTTTAGCCGTGTTTGAGGCCTAAAACATGGGTCGATGTTTGTGAGGAATTGTGGAGTAGGGATAGGGGCCTTGGGCAAATCTTGGCCTCAGCACTTTACCAGCTTGATCTTAGCCCTTGGTTGTCTATAAATACCCCACTTTGTGAAGACTTCTTCATCCTAAAAACATTTCATAAGTCTTGAAAAACCCTTCCCCTCCTTTGGAAGGCTCTGATCCATAGAGCACCACTCCCCATGAGAAGGCCTTTGGCGAAACCTACCCTTCACCAGTGGCCTTGGCGAGTACCCCACCCTCTTGAGTGTTGCCTCGTATAAATACACCCACTCTTGATAGAAAATACTCTCAAGTATTGTTACTATGCCAAAATACATTGGCCCAAATACCTTGTAATATTCCAAAGTTACCTCATCGTTAGGCAGGAAATACTACCTTATGTCTATTAGTCTCAAACTGAAACCCTAAGGAAAAATCTTCATAGCGGGTTGAAGTATTAAGAAGAAGTTGCGTAGAACTTCTAAGGATTGTTGGAGGCGGGTTGGGCGCCCAAAGTAGGAGCTAAGCGTTGCTCGGGATCGACATTTAAACTTGGATAATTTTGGGCATCAGGGTAAATACTCTTGACCTTATTGTAATTAGAGTTTACATCTTGTTGAAGTATAAGAATTAAGTATAAGGTATATACAAGGAAGGTATATAAGAAGGGAATTGATTTGCCTTACATAGAATTTGTATTCTGATGAACTTGTAAAGTTTGTGGGTAGGGAAGTCTTTGCTTGATTTTCAAGTAGAACCTTGTATCTAGATTTATTCTCTGAGTAGTCTAGACATTGATAGACTTATATAACCTTTATAGGTTGAAAGTTACGCAAGTAGCATGTTCTACTTGAAGGTGGACAAGGCTAGCAGGGCTATAAGCGAGTGGGCGTTTTGCTAATAGTCGATAATAAATCGCGAGGTATGTGATTCTTCTATCCTCACGAGCATGATATTTTAAAAGAATATATATATAATACGGTGGCGTCGTGTGTTAGCGAGCGTAGTTTCACGGCAATGTCTTTTGACTTAAGCTGAATAATAAGAATCTTGAAGTATTTCAAAGAATTAAAAGCTATCACGACCGAACCGGGCGTGGTAGTGCCTACCGGGCACCTAGTGATCTGACATCGAGAAAATCGTGGAAATAAAAACATGAACATGAATTAAGAGAAAAATAAATAAGCAGGCCAGCCAGCGAGTTGCCTTCATCATATATACATAAATACCGACGGTTATCCTTTTTACAAACCACGCCCCTGTGATGTTACGGACCTCTAAGATTTACAACAACTATGGCGGGACGGGGCCGCCATACCACAGATATGTACGGACCTACGGACTGGGGTAACATACGAAAGATAAGCCTCGAAGGAGCGGAGCTTCCCAATCTGTTGAAAGGTGATCCTAAGCGGGGATCGGCGGCCGATGTACCTCTACTGCGGCGTGAGCGCGGCCACGAAGGAGGTCGATCTGGCGTACAGTATGTGAAAGCGTAAAATACTCTAAATGAAATCATAATAGTCTATAAGCGAGGCGGTATGATAGCAAACTACGTACAGCATCGCGGTTATATCAATTGGTCTCGCGCCTGACATCAATCTGCGCGAGTACCTTCCTCGCTGCCGGCGATGCATGATATGATAACAACAAGATAGAAATCCAAATGGGAGCATGCGATGCGCTACGCGTCGTGTCGGTATGTCGAAGGGAACAAATAAGACAACATTCCAAATGGAAGCATGCGATGCGCTACGCGTCGTGTCGATGGGTCGAAGGAAACGATAAGGCGACATTCCAAATGGAAGCATGCGTGTGCTACGCGTGTCGGTATGTCGAAAGGAAACGATAAGACAACGAGCGGTAATCAAAGTGGAAGCATGCGTGCGCTACGCGTCGGTGTCGATATGTCCAAAGTGATTAACAAAGTAACACTATCAGCGAGGCGTGCGTGGAATTTCTCCGTCGCTTTGGACGCGTCGAGTAAGTTCTCGACAAGTCAACGACCACTCCGTGAGAGGCGGTAGTATAGAAACACGATTTGTGCACAAAAAGGCTATCGCGACAAGCATAGGCAAGTTTCACAACAACAAGCATAGGCGAGTTTCACATCGACAAGCATAGGCAAGTTTCACAACAACAAGCATAGGCAAGTTATACCTGACTCAAGTACTTTCATTTTATGCCAAAGTCGGGTTTTAACCTAAAGTACTCGTCGTTAAATTCCTTTTAAAGAGATCTAATCGCTTTTATAAAAGTCACGATACGTAGTATACAAATAGAGTGACTTATATCTTTTAAGTAAACCAAAACAACTTCCATTACTTTCCTTTTTAAAACCAAATTAAAGCGACACCATGCCCTTTTTTGACCAAAACACTTTTCTTTTAAAGTCAAGTTACCACATTAAAACCAATGATAAAACCTTTCTTTTGTTTTCATAAAATCGTTATAACCAACTTCCGTAAAGTTGTTATACCTTATGTTTTAAACCATTTAAGACAACACAATGCCTTTCTTTTCCTAAAGTTCGGTTTGCCTAATTTCAATTACACAAGTCTTTTTTTTTTGAAAAGTTCATAGTTCAATGTCTTAATCTCTTTTAAAACAATTGAGTAACATATGCCTTAGCGAGTAGGTTATTCTTGTTCATAATCAATCTTATTAGCGCCATGATCTAGAAATGTAATATCATTTTGTCTCATCTTAGCTTACATGCGGATGGAGGTTTCTCTTGGTTTTAATAATACTTAATTATTGATACATTTCCCTTTATTACTTATTGCGGTGGTTTGTCGATACACATTCGATTTCGAAATCGGTAAAACATTATTCCTTCCAAAACCAAGTACTCATTACTCCGAATGAGGTTTCACACAAACATCCGTATTAAGTCAAGTCTCTTATCTTTTAAGAATAAGTCTCTTAACTTCTAAACCATTAAACCATTCTTTTTATCTCTCTTAGGCGTTACACTAACCTGTAAAGTGGTATAACTTTTATGTTTTCAAACCAAGTATACACTTCTTTCAAAAGGTTTCTTAATCTTTTAGAATACTTGAGTTCTTTTACATCAAGTCGGTTATAAGTCAAATCGATTATCTTTTAAAAACCACAAAGCATTTCTCATTTACATGAAATTTATTATAACGACTTTCCGTAAAGCGTTATAACATTTTATGTTTAAAGACAATCAAATACATTTAACACGTATGCGTCTACCGTACTACATAGTTATACACGTATCATGCTAGAGCAGATAGGAAGAGGTTCACATACCTCGCGACGATTATCGACTAATAGCAAGCGCTCAGTACCTCAAGCCGTCGGCTACACTCTAAGCCAAGCGGATCGCTCCACACGTAGTACTTGACCTATAGAGGCCACAGGCGCCTATTAACATCTTTAGATCTCGGCGTAGAATATTCTCTGAGAAAATTCGTGACATCTCCCCCACACATGGCAGCGTAATTCTCTCCTCTATCGGTAGGCTACCAAGCGACGGGGTTTATCGTCTAACGGGCGTGTACATTTCTACTTCACGATAATGCTATACAAGTCTCATGTCTGATCCTAAGTAATTCTGATTCGATTCTCTTCTTAAAGTTAGGGCTTAAGTCGCGAAGACATTGCAGTAAGTATTAATCGAGCTTAAGTCAAAAGACATTGCCGCGCAACTATGTTCAATTCTATATATAGTATACTTCAACTATATATTCCAACGATATGTAATTTCCAATTACAATAGAAGGTCAAGAGTGTTTACCTCGATAAGCCCAAAATTATCAGAGTTTAAATGTCGATCTGAGCGAGGTTTAGCTCTACTCAGTGCGCTCGACCGCTCGACCAACCCTTAGAAGTTCTAACCAACTTCTACATATAACTTCAAATACGGGTGAAGATTTACTTAGGTTTCGTTTTTGTAGTGAGGAAGTATAATAGTATTTTACGGGCTTTTGTATAAGTGTAACCTTGGGAAAACTATAAGGTATTTGGGCGAGGTATTTGGGCATTATAACAATACTTGGAAGTATTTCTATACCACTGAGGGGTATTTATACGAGACAACTATGCTGGGGTACCCACGGCAAAACACCTGTGAGGGAGGTGGCTCTCGGCCAAGGGCTCTGAAAGGGGAGGTGTGGTGGGCAGCTCAAGGGAGAGGAGTATTTTGATACTTAGATAGATTGCTCAAGTTTTTTGGATGAAGAAAGTCTTGACTAGAGGTATTTATAGGTCAGTGAAGGCGACCAATGGCGAAGATGAAGACAAGTGTGGTGCAAGTGTAGGGCTAGATTTCAACCATGTGGACCTTATCCATCTACCACACAACTTGCACAAAATATCCTACCAACTAAAGTAGCCCAAAATCGTCCATTAAGCGCCCACTCCAAGGCCAATGTGAGGTGACACTTGTCGCCTCAGTTGATCAAAATGTTCGTCTGCCGGAAAAATCATAAAATTATAAATGACATGGCGAATTTTTATTATACCATATTTCAGTATATGCGTGATGGCGTGCGTATAATAATTTGAGCCTTAAGTTAGGCAAGTTTCAAATTTGTACCTGACCTTTGATTAAGTCGTTTTACGTGAAAGCGTTTCCACGACTTTCGTAGGAAAATTCGGCTATGTCGTTTAAAATTTTTGCGGATTTTTCAGAGGCGAAATATTTTGGACCAGCGGGAGGGTGACATGTGTCACCCTCACATTGGATGAAGGTTGGGCGGCATTTGGGAAATGGAGCACTTTAGTTGGTAGGATATTTTGTGCAGTGGTTGTGGTAGATGGATAAGGTGCACTTGGCTTAAATCTAGCCTACACTTGCCTTACACTTGGAAGAATCTTGGCCGTTGGTTGGTCCTTTCTTGACCTATAAATACCCCCTTGTTGAAGAGTTATTTCATCCTAAAGTGAGCAATCTTTCTAAGTCTCAAATACTCCTCCCTCTTGTCTTAAAATCGTCAAAGCCCTCCTTTGAGAGCCTAGCCGGCGAAACCCCTAGCCTGGTTGTCTCGTATAAATACCCCCCTTTTGTGGTATAGAAATACTCTCCTAGTATTGTTATAATGCCCCAAATACTCTAGCCCATATACCTTATAGTACTTTCCAAAGTACCACTTTATCTGAAAAACCGGAAGAATGCGATTATACCTCCTTTAGCCACTAGCGAAACCCTAAGGAAAATATTCACGTAGTTGAAGTATTAAGTAGAAGTTGTGTAGACACTTCTAAGGGTTTCTTGGGCGTTTGGAGCGCCGCGGAGTAGGAGCTAAACCTTGTTCGGGAAGCGACATTTAACTTCGGAAAATTTTGGGCTTATCGAGGTAAATATCTTGTCCCTATTGTAATTGGAAATTACATGATTGTTAGAATATATAGTTGAAGTATACTATATATAGATTGAATATTGAATAGAAGCGAGCGTGGTTAAATCGGCAATGTCTTTTGACTTAAGCTGAATAAGAATTGAGCAGTAATCACATAGAAGGATAATAAAGAGAAGAAGCTGGCTGTAATTACATAGGGCTGTATTACGATGAACTTGTGTAGCATTCTTGTGTAGTAAATTGTACCGTCGGTTAGGCGTGTTAACCTGGTTGGCTTGGTAGCGGCCTCGATAAGGGGAGGAGATTCTGTTGTTGCGGGGAGTCTGCCAGATTTTACGTAGAATATGGAGCGATGAGATCTAGATGTTAATAAGCGCCTTGTGTCCTTATAGGTTGAAGTACTCGTGTGGTGCAATCGTGGCTTAAGGAGTGGCCATTGTTTGAGGTACTTGGGCGTTTGCTATTAGTCGATGTCGTCGCGAGGTATGTGAACCTCTTCCTATCTTTTCTAGCATGATATGTGTATAACTATGTAGTAATGCGATGAGCGTCCATGTGTTAAATGTATTTGATTGGTTTAAAACATAAAGGGTTATAACGGCTTTATGGGAAGTTGGTTATAACGACTTTATGTAGGTTAAAAATGCCTTGTGGTTTTAAAGGGTGGCTGATTTGACTTATAACTGACTTAATGTGTGACCATAAAGAACTTGAAGTATTTCAAAAGATTAAGAATCCCTTTTTTTTGAAAGAAGAGTAATACTTGGTTTTGAAAACATAAGAGTTATACTAGCTTTATGGGAAGTTAGGTATAACGTCTTAAGGGAGGAAAAATGAATGGTTTATTGATCTTAAAAGATAAGAGACTTGACTTGAATGAGTTAATATGAGTTTTGTGTGAAACCTCGTTCGTGAGTAATGAGTACTTGGTTTTAAAAGGAATAATGTTTCTTGATTGGAAATCGAGAATGTATCGACAAACATGCGGCGTTAATAAAGGAAAATGTATTAAATAAATGAAGTATTATATTAAAACATAGAAACCTCCATGCATAGAAGCTAAGATGAGACAAAATGATATTACATTTTCTAGATCATGGGCTTAATAAGATTGATTATGAGCAGAATAACATACACTCGTATAAGGCATATGTTTTCTCAGTTGTTTAAAAGAGAATTATATTCTTAAATGATTAAGACTATGAACTATGAAACTTTTCTAAAATAAAGAGACTTGAGTAAGTGAAATTAGGCAAACTGGAACTTTAGGAAAAGAATGTTGTTAAGAAGGAAAGTGTTTTGGTTTACCTAAAAATGTGAGTCACTCTATTTTTTTATATATACGGGTATCGGGTGACTTTTATAACAGGAATGAATCTCTTTAAAAGGAATTTAACGTACGTAGTACTTTAGGAGTTAAAACAGGACTTTGGCATAAAATGAAAGTACTTTGAGTTGTGTATGACTTGCCTATGCTTGTTGTGGTGAAACACGCCTATCTTTGTGATGATAGCCTTTGTTGTGCAAGTGTTGTATTTACGTATTTACGGCGTCTCGATGGAGGCGGTTGACTTATTGAGAACTTACTTGGGCGTCTTGTAGCGGCGAAGAATTCCGCGGGTATGTTTCCATTTTGGTTGTTGTCTTGATTGATTGATGTTACATGGACATGTCTACCGTCACGTCGAGGGCGTATGGCCATGCGGCGAGGTTGATCACGATATATTGTTGTTGATGTTACATGGGCGTGTCTACACGATCACGAAATTCGGGGCATGTGGCGTGCGGCATTGTCATTATTGTTGCATCATGGACATGTTTGCCGTCTGCGAATTAGGGCGTGCGGCCATGATGCGAACATGATTGGTGTTGTGGGCGTGAGACCCATAGTTATATTTTAGTGATGACTTTGAGGCGTGAGTCCACGACTTGGCTTTTATGTTGCATCTTGTATTTTGGTCATCATACATGTCTCACGCTTTATATAGGCATTATGATTTAACTCTGATATTTTGATTTCACATACTTGGTACTGTTATCTTGACCTCCTTGAAGTGCGTTAAATGCCGCGGTAGAAGTACATTGGTTGTCGATCGGCTTTTAGGATCACCTTTGCGTATTGGGAAGCTCCGTTCCTTGGAGGCTTATCTTTTAGTATGTGTTCCTGAGTTGTAGGTTCTTGTACATTGGGGTATGGCGAGACCTGTCGTCATAGTTATTATAAATCTTAAGTGCATGTAAATCTTGTTGTGGCGGGGTTGTAAAAAGTTAAAGCATTCGGGGTTTGTATATATTTATGCGAGAAGCTATTTTGGTTGGCTTTGTTTACTTATAATATCTCTTATTTCATGTTCATATTTTATTTCGCTGATTTTCTCGATGTTGTATCACTAGTGCGGGGTAAGGCACGATCCAGGCCGGAGTTGGTCGTGACAAAAGTGGTATCGAGCGATTAATCCTCGGAAAGTGTCTCGAATCGTGTCTAGTAGAGTCTTGATTATCGATGTGTTGTGCACCACATCTATGTCGAGAAGGCTGAGACATTTAGGATTGGTTTCCATTTCTTCTCATTACGAGATCGTGCCTTAGAGGCGTGTGATAAGTTGGACCCCTCGGCGTATTTCGTTTTACCGATTATGCCTCGCGTAAAGCGGCCGGGCCCAGTGGGCAAGCGGTGAGGAGGCGCTAGTGAGATCTGAGGAGAATGCAGCGCGAGCCGGTCGATTACGAGCAATACTGCCGGCGAGTTCGCGGCGCGCCCGGCCCAGCCGAGTTTAGAGCGCGGCGGTGGCTGCTGAGACTCTGATGCACGAGCCTCGGTCCGATGCAGGGAAAAGATATAGGTTACAAGGAGATGGCGATTCTTGGCGGTCGTGGCGAATATGAGAGATAGGCTGGGCGGCGATTCGATAGCGCGATGGTTCACTTTAGATCGGATAGTTTGAGGCTCACGGGACTTCACGAGATGTAGCCGCGAGTTCTGGTGAGGCACGAGGATGATCGCGAGTTCATCAAACGATTGCGCGGATCATAAGTGATCGAGGCTTGGAGACCGAGTCGGTGGTCTAGGTTCGCATCGGTGCGTGATACGCGATCGGCCCGGTTTGATCGTGGGAGCTGTCGGGAGAGAATGCACTTCCGGCCGTTTGGGGCGAGTTTTGGGGGCCTTCACGGCACATTTCTTGCCTCGCGGATGAGGAGGGCTCGGTAAACAGATTTTTGATGTTGAGCGAGGCGTCTGATTCGGGAGTACAATTTGGAGTTTGACTTCATTGGCGGTATGTTCCGCATTAGTAGCTAGTATGGAGGATCGAGTGGAGTATATTACGAGGGCTTGATGATTACATAGCGAGAAGTTGTTCGGGTGTTATCACGACCGAACCGGGCCCGTGTTGGTGCCTTACCGGGCACCTAGTGATACAACATCAGTGTCAGTGGAACATCTGACGATACAAGACATCTTATGAAATATGAAACAATCAACTGAGAAAAACTGGCCTTTCGGCATCTCGCTAAATGACAACCTTTTCACCATGAACAGTTTAATCCTTTTTACAAACCACACTTACAGCGTACTACGGACCTACAGAAATGATCGACAACAACGGCGGGGCGGGGCCGTCATACCACAGAATAGCACTTACAACAGCGGGGACTATGCGAATAAGCCTCGGAGAAGCGGGCTTCCCGAAGCTGTTGTGACCTAGGCGAGGATCGATGGCGGTGTACCTTTACTGCGGCATGAGCGGGCCCCGAAGGAGTCGATCTGCAGTGCAGAGTATGTGGCGAAAATAAATCTGTAAATGAAATCATAGTAGTCTATACAAGCGGGGAGACATGTATGATAACCAAACTCTGATTTACAATAACTAGCGATCGTATCAAGTCGGGGACTCGCGCCTCAAGTCATCACAAAAGAACATAACGATGGGTCTCACGCCCCACAACATCAATCGTGCGTGGGACACGTTCCTCATGCGGCGATTTATGATATAAAGCACCAAGGAACACACATGAACACGAGTCCCGTGCCATAATAACACCGTCACGGTAAATGCGAAGGCATGGCCGACTACTAACACCAGTACCAACAAGGTCATGGCGTATCATAAGATCTGTCAGGACCGTCGCATGATCAAAGCGGCCACTTGCGCGGTATCTAATGTGCGCGTCTAGTCTGGAACTTCCGCGACTCGCGCGTAGGCCAATCTCTTCGGCGCGTGAGGCGTTCCCGCGTCGAGGGTAGCTACTCCGGCGTCGTCACGGACTTGAGTCGCATAGCCCTGGACGCGTGCCCGTAAGGGCCAGCTAACACGGAACTCTCGTAGCTCCGCGTAGGCCCGGGACTGCGCGAGGTATTCTCGAATCATAGGTCCATCGACCACTTTGAGTCTACCCGCGTGGAGGCGACAACCGGAATCATCTCGAGATGAATGCCCGCAATCTTATCATAACGGATAGTTAATAAGCCTGATCAAGGAAACCCTTTACACAAACATCACGAGATGCTAACACCGTAGCATCTAACCGTTTACTTATCAAAGCAAATCAAGAAAGTATTACAAGGCTATCACAAACCAATATAATCAAGTTGTTCACACAGGTACTTTCTACTACATGATTAACAAGATCGGGTTTTATTCCCAAAGTACTTCATACATTAACTCTTTAAAAGATACGTTACTTTCACGGTGTCACACAATACGTAGTATAAAAAAATAGAGTGACTATCTTTTAAAGTAAATCAATTACTTCTCTTTGTAAAATCAAGTAGCAACATTCTTTTCCGATGTTCAAGTTTGCCTAATTTCCAATATTCAAGTTTGCCTAATTTCCAATGTTCAAGTTTCTCGGTTTTGAAAGGGTTTAAGTAGTTCATAGTATTAATCACTTAAGAATATCATTCTCTTTTAAGCCATCGAGAAACATAAGCCTTATATGTGAGTAGGGTATTCTTGTTTATATAAATCTTATTAATGACCGTGATCTAGGAAATATCATTTGTCTAATCTTAGCTTATGCGGATGGAAGTTTCTCTTTAGTTTTAATAATACTTAATTATTCAAAACATTTCCTTTTTAATGTATGCGATGGTTTGTCGATACGTTACGATTTAGAAATCGGTAAAACATTCTTAAGCGTTATACCTAACTTCCCGTAAAGCTAGTATAACTCTTAAGTTTTCAAAAACCAAATATTACTTCTTTCAAAATGATTCAAAAATCTTTTGAAATACTTCAAGTTCTTTATTAACACATAACAAGCGATTATAGTTCTAATCGATTACCTTTTAAAAACCACGTGTATTTTCTTACCAACGTAAAGCTGTTATAACCAACTTCCCATAAAGGCGTTATAACACTTTATGTTTTAGACCAATCAAATACATTTAGCACGTATGCGTCTGCAGTACTACATAGTTCAGCATATCATGCTAGAAGAGATAGGAAGAGGTTCACATACCTCGCGGCGAGTATCGACTAATAGCAAAGCGCTCAAGTACTTCAAGCGTCGGCTACTCCTTAAGCCAAGTAGATCGCGCCACGCGTGGTACTTGACCTATAAGGCCTGGTGACATTAACATTTAGATCTCATCGTAGAACATTCTACAGAAAATTCGGCACCTCCCCATGGCGGCGTAAATCTCTCCTCTATCGAAGTAGGCTACGAAGCCAACCGGGGTTATCATCTAACCCTACGGGTGCAATTCTACTTCGCGGTACTACTGCAAAGTCTCATGTCTGACCTGTGCGATTCTGATTCGGTATTCTTCTTTCAATTGGGCTTAAATCGCAAGACATTGCGTAAGTATTAATCGAGCTTAAGCGTGAGGCATTGCGATAACTACGCTCAGATTCTATATATAGTATACTTCAACTATATATTCTAACAATATGCAATTTCCAATTCTGATAGAGGACAAGATAATTACCTCGATAAGCCCGTAATTATCCTAGTTAAAGTCGATCTGGGCAATCGTTTAGCTCGACTCCGTGCGCTCGACCAGCTCCAAACTACCCTTAGAAGTTCTAACCAGCTTCTACATACAACTCCAACTAACCATGGAGATTTTCCTAGGGTTTCGGTTTGGTATTGTGGGAAGTATAATAGTATATCTGGGCTTTTCGTATAGGTATAACCTTAGAATACTACAAGGTATAAGGCTAAGGTAATTTGGGCATTATAATAATACTTTTGAGAGTATTTCTACCAAGAGAGGGGGGTGTATTATACGAGACAACTAGGCTGGGGTACCCACGTGCCGAAAGGGGAGGGAGGCTCGGCCATGAGGGCCTATCTAGGGAGGGCTCTTGGGCGAGAGTCAACAAGAGGGAGGAGGATTTCTAAGACTTAGAACATTTTAGGATGAATAAGTCTTCCAAAGGATTAGGTATTTATAGGCCTAGCAAAGGCCAACCAATAGCGAATCTTGCCAAGTGCAAGGCAAGTGTAGGGCGAATCTTGCAAGTGCACCTTATCCATCTACCACAAAATATCCTACCAACCCCTTGACCAGCAATGGCGAATTCGTCCACCTCTTTTACATGGCGTGCACGATGGGAGGTGACAAGTGTAAGCCTCTCGTTGGCAAAAATGTTTAGTCTCTCGGAAAAATCCATAAAAATTATAAGCGACATGGCGGAAATTCCCTACGAAAGTGAAAGCGTTTAGTCGAAAACGACTCTAACCGGGTGTTATGCACAAATAAAATTCGGCCAAGCACTTTATTCTCAAGTTCAAATTTTCTCGTCGTCCTCGTACATACTGCGGAAATACGGGTATAACATTCTCCTCGCCAGAAACATTCGTCGAATGTTCCTTCTAAATCTCAAGACAAGCGCGCGCGATATAGTCTTGACTGCTATGCTACGAAAACAATCACCTGCACTTTGGCCCGCGAAACACCGCGCACTTATCTAAGTCCACGAGGAAAACACCTCTAATCATCACCACAAAACACTTCTCACCGGGGTCTAAAATATACTTCGCCCGCGCGCCTCTTTAAAAAAAGAAATGATCACATCTTTGCTCGCCATACATGCTCGCTTCTCTCTTTACTCGTCGTAGATACCACTTTTGTCACTTTGCCTGAGGCATTAACCTTCTCAGGCGACCCAAGAATGGTACCACTTTTGTCACTTTGTCGCGAGCCTTGCTCCGGCGATGACAAATAGTGCAGGGCTGCGTCTTGATCCCTGAGGATGTCGTATACTCGAACTCTTTCCACATTTCTGATACTGCTTCAGTTTCCAAAACTCGGGGCTACTATCTCTAACGCGGTCATCATTAAGTGGGAACACTCTGGATGGATCTCCGATACTTTTCGATCATAACAATCGAAAGGCGGACGTCTGACCTCACAAGTCGGACGGCAAAAGCTAATCATATAAGCGACGGCCTATTCTACATGAACTCAAAAGGCCCAAGTAACTCGGCTAAGTTCCCTCTGTTTCCAAAACTCGTCACACCCTAGCAGGGGTGGTACTGAAGACCGACCGTCGACTGAACTCTGGCGTCGTCGCCGATCATACGCGATTTCCGGGTGCGGAACCTCTTCAGACAAGCTTTACCTATCCACGATCTGTGGACAAGCTGAACCAACTGGCGAACCTTGCCAACATCAGACCAATCGGCCAGGCAATTTACACTTCCGCCCCAACAAGGCCTCGTAAGGCGACACTCGGCGAAATGGTAGCTTAAACACTCCTCCGCGAGACAACAATCCGCGACTACCTCGAAATACACGTGGCAGAAGCGAATGCGGTCGAGACTCGCTGAGTTCTTAACCACCTTGGTAAAACTTCCGGAAACAAAAACAGCGTACCACGGCTCGGCATGCATCTTAAGGTGAAGGTAGGCACCCGTGCGACCTTACAACCTTCGATAACTCAACGCGGTAGTAAGCGGTCTGACCAGAAGAACGTGATGGTGCCCCGTCGGCCCGACCAGCTGGTCGACGCGTCCACGAACTCGTCTGTTTGGTTAACTAAACTTGGGCCTAACACCCTCGCAACTAACCTGGCGGGACCCCACAGCTGACCCCGCCCAAACTGCGCGGGTTGACGCAGGCGCGTGGCCTCGGCCCGACGGCAGCGCCTGATATTAGCTCCGAAGGAAAACTCTCGCTAATCCGTTCACGAAAACCTAGCGGTCTTCATAGCTCAACTACCCTCTTTCATTTCACACTACTCGGGGACTTATCCCAAGCGTAGCTCACGTGCACTATGCACTCTATAAGGATAAAACATAACCTTCACATTTACGAGATGGCCTTACCTGCAAGGTGCTTTCGTAAAACATTCTAAGGCTCGCGCCTACATCCCCAAAATCTTACTCGGTTAACTAACGAAGATTTCTAATCACAACTAACACCTGCTATCGAGAACATAGCACTTAAGGTATACTCACCTTATCACATAAACAAAACTCTAGAGGGTTAAAGATATATCTATATCTCTGCCCTCATGAGTCGTTTCTAATCAAACTGCCCGTGAAAGCGCATGTGAGGAGATGACAAACTACCCACGATCACGAAGGCTAAGTCCTCCTACAAGGACACTCTTACGACACGGACCACGGCGGTCATAGAGTACGACAAGTACCCGACCTAAAAGATGACATTCCCGGGATGGCGTGCATCGCTGTGAGCAGGAAGCCACGGAGTTCGACCGACTCCTGCGCGCGAGCGTCACGAAATTTGTGAAGACCACTCTGCTGGCGGAGTGCATATCTAACTCTTTGGGAGCGACTCGCCTCGAAAGTTACCAAAGGACCTTGCTGCTGCGGCCTCTTCCTCGTCGCCCGTTAACGTCGATCTCTGCGTCTCGGCTGCTGCGCATAAGCCGTACAGGCCATGCTCAAGCCTAGCGAAGAATTACTCTTGCACAACCCTCTTTTAGATAGTCCTCAAGACTCGCGGTACATCGGTATACTCTGGTAGCCAAATCTATAGCTAATGTGAGGTTGTCTCTTGGCGATCTATATTGTTTGTTCGGTCGTGGGCGAAGGTTAATATATCATGGCGCGATAGGGGCGCATTGCCGTGCCAAACTCTGTGGGGCTAGTGGCGTCGAAATCCCGAATGAAGCACTACCCTAGGTAAAGGTTGGGCTGCGCCCTCGCGACCCTACGCTCTACTCGCGGCTCCTGCATTGCGCCTCACGGGCGGGTTGCCTACGCGGAGGCATAGCGATAAGGAAAGAATTTCGTCGGAGGGTCGACTTACAACACGGCTCTAAGGCACGATCTCGAGTGAGAAGAATAGAAACCAATCCTAAAATATCTATAGCCTCACGATTATTGGTGTGGTGCGCGACACCGATAATCAAGAACTCTTGGATCTGATGCGTAGACACTTTCAGAGGATTAAGCGCTCACGATACCACTTTTGTCACGGCCGAACCGGGCCGTGTTGGTGCCTACCGGGCACCCTAGTGATACAACATCAGTGTCGGAACATCTGGCGATCTGAGACATATTATGAAATATGAAACAATCGTCGAGAAAAACTTGCCTTTCGGCATATATATAACAACTTTTTCAACATGAGCAGTTTAATCCTTTTTACAAACCACACTTATTGTACTCTGAGACCTACAGAAATGATACGACAACAGCGGGGCGGGGCCGTCGTACCACAGATAGCACTTACAACAGCGGGGACTATACGAATAAGCCTCAGGAGAGCGGGCTTACAAAGTGACTGTGACCACTAGGCGAGGATCGATGGCGGTGTACCTTTACTGCGGCATGAGCGGGCCCGAAGGAGGTCGATGGCGAGTGCAGTATGTGGCGAAAATAAATCACGTAAATGAAATCATAGTAGTCTATACAAGCGGGAGACATGTATGATAGCAAACTACTGATTTTACAATAACTAGCGATCGTATCAAGTCGAGGACTCGCGCCCTCAAGTCATCACAAAAGAACATATGATGGGTCTCACGCCCGCGACATCAATCGTGCGTGGGACACGTTCCTCACTGCCGGTTTATGATATAAAAGCACGAGAACACCATGAACACGAGTCCACGTGCCATAATAACACCGTGCGGGGTAAGTCACGAAGGCATAGCCGACTACTAACACCCAGTACCAACAAGGTCATGAAGCGTATCATAAGATCTGTCTGGGCGTCACGTGATCAAAGGCGGCCAGCTTGCGCGATATCTAATGTCGCGTCTAGTCTGGAACTTCCGCTGACTCGCGTAGGCCAATCTCTTGGCGCGTGAGGCATTCCCGCGTCGGTAGCTACTCCGGCATCGTCACGGACTTCCAGTCGCGTATGGCCCTGAGACGCGCGTGCCCGTAAGGGCGCGCGCTAACACGGAACTCGTAGCTCGCATAGGCCGGGACTGCGTGAGGTATTCTCGAATCATAGGTCCATCGACGCTGAGTCTACCCGCGTCGGAGGCGGCTTAACCGGAATCATCTCGAGATGAATGCCACAATACTATCATAACGTGATAGTTAATAAGCACAATCGAGAAACCCCTTTACACAAACATCACAAGATACTAACACCGTAGCATCCTAACACGTTTACTTATCAAAGCAAATCAGAAAGTATTACAAGGCTATCACAAACCAATATAATCAAGTTGTTCACACAGGTACTTTCTACTACATGATTAACAAGATCGGGTTTTATTCCCAAAGTACTTCATACATTAACTCTTTAAAAGATCGTTACTTTCACGATGTCACCTGATACGTAGTATAAAAAAATGAAGTGACTATCTTTTTAAAGTAAATCAATTACTTCTCTTTGTAAAATCAAGTAGCAACATTCTTTTCCAATGTTCAAGTTTGCCTAATTTCCAATATTCAAGTTTGCCTAATTTCCAATGTTCAAGTTTCTCAGTTTTCGAAAGGGTTTCGTAGTTCATAGTATTAATCACTTAAGAATATCATTCTCTTTTAAGCCATCTGAGAAACATAAGCCTTATATGTGAGTAGGGTATTCTTGTTTATATAAATCTTATTACAGCAGCCATGATCTAGGAAATATCATTTTGTCTCGTCTTAGCTTATGCGGATGGAAGTTTCTCTGGTTTTAATAATACTTAATTATTCAAAACATTTCCTTTTTAATGTATTGCGATGGTTTGTCGATACACATTACGATTTAGAAATCGGTAAAACATTCTTAAGCGTTATACTAACTTCCGTAAAGCTAGTATAACTCTTAAGTTTTCAAAAACCAAATATTACTTCTTCTTTCAAAATGATTCAAAAAGCTTTTGAAATACTTCAAGTTCTTTATTAACACATAACAAGCCAGTTATAGTTCTAATCAGTTACCTTTTAAAAACCACATGTATATTTTCTTACCAACGTAAAATTTGTTATAACCAACTTCCCATAAAGCCGTTATAACCTTTTATGTTTACATAATCAAATACATTTAGCACGTATGCGTCTACTGGTACTACATAGTTCACGCATATCATGCTAGAAGAGATAGGAAGAGGTTCGCATACCTGCGACGAGTATCGACTAATAGCAAAGCGCTCAAGTACTTCCAGCGTCGGCTACTCCTTAAGCCAAGTAGATCGCCCTGCGTAGTACTTGACCTATAAGGCCACGGCGACATTAACATTTAGATCTCATCGTAGAACATTCTGAAAATTCGGCGACCTCCCATGACAGCGTAAATCTCCTCTCTGTCGAGGCGGCTACCAAGCCAACCGGGGGTTATCGTCTAACCTAACGGGTACAATTATACTTCCGCGGTACTACTACACAGCTCTCTTATGTCTGACCTGTCAATTCTGATTCGATATTCTTTCAATTCGGGCTTAAGTCGCGAGACATTCTGTAAGTATTATTCGGGCTTAAGCGTGAGGCGTGCCGATAACTACGCTCGATTCTATATAGTATACTTCAACTATATATTCTAACAATATGCAATTTCGAATTACAATAGAGGGACAAGATAATTACCTCGATAAGCCCGTAATTATCCTAGTTAAAGTCGATCTGGGCAATCGTTTAGCTCGACTCAGTGCGCTCGACCGCTCCAAACTACCCTTAGAAGTTCTAACCAACTTCTACATACAACTCCAACTAACCATGGAGATTTTCCTAGGGTTTCGGTTTGGTATTGTGGGAAGTATAATAGTATATCTGGGCTTTTCATATAGGTATAACCTTAGAATACTACAAGGTATAAGGCTAAGGTAATTTGGACATTATAACAATACTTTTGAGAGTATTTCTACGAGAGGGGGTGTATTATACGAGACAACTAGGCTGGGGTACCCAGCCGCGCCTGAGGGGAGGAGGCTCGGCCACGAGGGCCTATCTAGGGAGGGGGCTCTTGGGCGAGAGTCGACAAGAGGGGAGGAGGATTTCTAAGACTTAGAACATTTTAGGATGAATAAGTCTTCCAAAGGGGTGGGTATTTATAGGCTGCAAAGGCCAACCAATGGCGAAGATCTTGCCAAGTGCAAGGCCAGTGTAGGGCCCTGTTGTTGCCCCGTGCACCGTATCCGTCTACCACAAAATATCCTACCAACCCCTTGACCAACAATGGCGGTTCGTCCACCTCTTTTACATAGCGTGCACCAATGGGAGGGTGACAAGTGTAAGCCCTCGTTGTAAAAATGTTTCGTCTCTCGGAAAAATCATAAAATTATAAGCGACATGGCGGAAATTCCCTACGAAAGGCGTGAAAGCGTTTGCGTCGAGCGACTCTAGCAGGTGTTATGCACAAATAAAATTCGGCCAAGCACTTTATTCTCAAGTTCAAATTTTCTACGTACGTCCTCACGTACATACTCTGGAAATACGGGGTATAACAGGTGTAGCCCTTCAGCCGGGCATGGACATTGCCCGCATGCAGGCTTATGCACTTGGATGTGAGGAGCGGAGAAATCGACGGAATGGCGAGATCGATGAAGAGGGCGAGCAGCGAGATCCTTTGGTGACTTCGAGGCGGACCGCCTCGGCGATCTAGTTTTGTACCTCCGCCCGGTGCAGTGGTCCTCCACAACCTTGGGGCATCAGTATTCGGAAGCGGTCGAGCTCGGGGTTGAGTTTCGAGTAGGGGTGTTGGCGAATCACGATCACCCTACGCCGGTGTAGTCGATGTAGTGACCGCATTTGGGAGTGTCGTGGTGCGAGAGCTTGTTATTTTTGCGGCCAGTGAGGCCATTTCGCGAAGCTGTCCGACCAAGCGTAGCGCGGATATTCTGACTCGGCCGAGGATCGATGGTGGTTCGCCGCCTTCTCAGATTATGCGCCTGCAGTGGGCCTATGATTAGAGTGGAAGCGGTAGGTCAGTATATTCTTAACCCTCAGAGACTTGTATGTATTAATGTTATGATGATGTGTTAAGTGTTATGTTCGGATAGCTTTGTGCTAAAATGTGATTTAGGGACACAGTTGGTGAAAAAGGGTAAGCACAGGGTGAGAAAATGATGAACCTTAGGATATTCAGTTGAGACCTTAGATGTAAGGCCGTCTTGAGTACAAGATTTTGCGAGTGATCCTTGTGAATACATTTTATGCCTAGAATGTGTTGTGTGATAATTTCCTTGAGTAGTGTAAAATGGAAGTGGTAGCTTTCATGACTGTAGAGTAAGATTGTTAGGATCGAGAGCAGGCGTGATGCGTAAGTGGGTGGGTTGGGGCCATGTTGCGGGCCAACCGCGGCTGTTTGAGTGGGGTCGGCTACGGGTGGTCTGCCGGTGGCGAGGTCACGAGTGCTAGGCGAGATTAGATGACCATCGTATGAGTTCGTGGATCGTTCGACCAGAATCGGTTCGTGAAGGCGAGAATGGCCTTAGAGGAGATCGAGGCTAGTAAGATGATCAAGTTTGGAGGTAGTGACTCCAAAGTTTTGGAAAGCGAAGTATGGTATGTATACTAGAGAGAGTTGAGTGTTAGAAGGATCTGACGAGATAGGGGAGAAGTGAGCGTGTGTGATCGTTTCTTTTGAGAAATGAATGTGCGAAGGGATTATGTTTTTAGACCTTGGTGGGAACTCTTGTGATAAGCAGGTAATTCCTTGTTGGCTTGGATTTGGGTTTTTGCGCATGTTATTTTGTGGCGGATGTGGCATGTTTGGTTTCGTAAGTATAGTAGTGAAGGCTATCACAGGCACGTGTTTGTTTGAGGCGAGAAGGAACATTGGGAATGAATGTTTCTAAGGGGAAGAATGTTATACCGTATTTCCAGTATGTGCGTGATGGCGTCGTATAATAATTTGAGCCTTAAGTTAGGCAAGTTTCAAATTTGTACACAACACCCGATTAAGTCGTTTTTACGGCGAAGCGTTTCCACGACTTTCGTAGGAAAGTTAAGACTATGTCATTTAAAATTTTGCGGATTTTTAGAGGCGAAATATTTTGGACCAGCGGGAGGGTGACATGTGTCACCCTCACATTGGATGAAGGTTGGGCGGCATTTGGACGAAATGGAGCACTTTAGTTGGTAGGATATTTTGTGCAGTGGTTGTGGTAGATGGATAAGGTGCAATTGGCTTAAATCTAGCCCTACACTTGCCTTACACTTGGAAGAATCTTGGCCATTGGTTGGTCCTTTCTTGACCTATAAATACCCCCCTTGTTGAAGAGTTATTTCATCCTAAAGTGAGCAATCTTTCTAAGTCTCAAATACTCCCTCCCTCTTGTCTTAAAATCGTCAAGCCCTCCCGGCTGAGAGCCTAGTAGGCGAAACCCCACAGCTAGTTGTCTCGTATAAATACCCCTTTGTGGTATGAAATACTCTCCTAGTATTGTTATAATGCCCAAAATACTCTAGCCCGTATACCTTATAGTACTTTCCAAGTACCGCTTTATCTGAAAAACCGAAAATGCGATTATACCTCCTTTAGCCACTAAGCGAAAACCTAAGGAAAATATTCACCCGTGGTTGAAGTATTAAGTAGAAGTTGTGTAGACACTTCTAAGGGTTTCTTGGAGGCGTTTTGGGCGCGCGGACTAGGAGCTAAACCTTGTTCGGGAGGCGACGTTTAACTCGGATAATTTTGGGCTTATCGGGGTAAATATCTTGTCCCCCTATTGTAATTGGAAATTACATGATTGTTAGAATATATAGTTGAAGTATAATATATATAGATTGAATATTGAATAGGCTGAGCGTAGTTAAATCGTAATGTCTTTTGACTTAAGCTGAATAAGAATTGAGCGATGTCACATAGAAGGATAATAAAGAGAAGAAGCTGGCGAGCGTAATTACATGAGGCGTATTGATGAACTTGTGTAGCATTCTTGTGTAGTAGAAGTGTATACGTCGGTTAGGCGTGTTAACCCCGGTTGGCTTGGTAGCGGCCTCGATAAGGAGGAGATTTCTGTTGTTGCGGGGAGGTCTTTGCCGAATTTTACGTAGAATATGGAGCGATGAGATCTAGATGTTAATAAGCGCCTTGTGGCCTTATAGGTTGAAGTACTCGTGTGGTGCAATCTCGTGGCTTAAGGAGTAGCATTGTTTGAGGTACTTGGAGCGTTTTGCTATTAGTCGATGTCGTCGCGGTATGTGAACCTCTTCCTATCTTTTCGGCATGATATGTGTATAACTATGTAATGCGGTGAGCGTCATGTGTTAAATGTATTTGATTGGTTTAAAACATAAAGGGTTATAACGGCTTTATGGGATGTTGGTTATATGACTTTATGTAGGTTAAGAAATGCCTTGTGGTTTTAAAGGGTGGCGATTTGACTTATAACTGACTTAATGTGTGACCATAAAGAACTTGAAGTATTTCAAAAGATTAAGAATCCCTTTGTTTTGAAAGAAGAGTAATACTTGGTTTTGAAAACATAAGAGTTATACTAGCTTTATGAGAAGTTAGGTATAACGTCTTAAGGGAGGAAAAATGAATGGTTTATTGATCTTAAAAGATAAGAGACTTGACTTGAATGAGTTAATATGAGTTTTGTGTGAAACCTCATTCGTGAGTAATGAGTACTTGGTTTTTAAAAGGAATAATGTTTCTTGATTGAAATCGGAATGTGTATCGACAAACCCTTTGCGGCGTTAATAAAGGAAAATGTATTAAATAAATGAAGTATTATATTAAAACCGGTGAAACCTCCATCTGCATAGAAGCTAAGATGAGACAAAATGATATTACATTTTCTAGATCATGTTGCTTAATAAGATTGATTATGAGCATGAATAACATACACTCATATAAGGCATATGTTTTCTCAGTTGTTTAAAGAGAATTATATTCTTAAATGATTAAGACTATGAACTATGAAACTTTTCTAAAATAAAGAGACTTGAGTAAGTGAAATTAGGCAAACTGGAACTTTAGGGAAAAGAATGTTGTTAAGAAGGAAAGTGTTTTGGTTTACCTAAAAATGTGAGTCACTCTATTTTTTTTATATATACGGGTATCATGTGACTTTTATAAAAGGAATGAATCTCTTTAAAAGGAATTTAACGTACGTAGTACTTTAGGGTTAAAACCCGGACTTTGGCATAAAATGAAAGTACTTTGAGTTGTGTATGACTTGCCTATGCTTGTTGTGGTGAAACACGCCTATCTTGTGATGATAGCCTTTATTGTGCAAGTGTTGTATTTACGTATTACGCGTCTCTCGATGGAGGCGGTTGACTTATTGAGAACTTACTTGGGCGTCTTTGGCGGTGTGAAGAATTCCACGGGTATGTTTCCATTTTGGTTGTTGTCTTGATTGATTGATGTTACATGAACATGTCTGCCGTCTGGTCCAGGGACGTATGGCGTGCGGCGAGGTTGATCACGATATATTGTTGTTGATGTTACATGGGCGATGTCTACGATTCAAATTCCGGGGCATGTGGCCATGCGGCATTGTCATTATTGTTGCATCATGAACATGTTTACCGTCACGAGTCGGGGCATGCGGCCGTGATCACGAACATGATTGGTGTTGTGGGCGTGAGACCCGTAGTTATATTTTAGTGATGACTTTGAGGCGTGAGTCACGACTTGCTTGCTTTTATGTTGCATCTTGTATTTTGGTCATCATACATGTCTCTGCTTTATATAAATATTATGATTTAACTCTGATATTTTCGGTTTCACGTACTTGTACTGTTATCTTGACCTCCTTGAGTGTGTTCATGCATGGTAGAAGTACATTAGCTGTCGATCCAGCTTTTAGGATCACCTTTCAGCGTATTGGGAAGCTCCGTTCCTTCGGAGGCTTATCTTTTGGTATGTGTTCCCTGAGTTGTAGGTTCTTGTACATTCAGGGGTATGGCGAGCCTGTTAGTCATAGTTGTTATAAATCTTAAGTGCATGTAATCTTGTTGTGGCGGGGTTGTAAAGGATTAAAGCTATTGGGGTTTGTATATATTTATGCAGAAGGCAACTGTTTTGGTTGGCCTGTTTACTTATAATATCTCTTATTTCATGTTCATGTTTTATTTCTGATGTTGTATCACTAGGGTGCCCGGGGTAAGGCACGATCCGCGGGCGGGTTGGTGCGTGACATTTTCCTCTGGCTGGAAGCGTTTCGTCAAAAGCGACTCTTATCGGGTGTTGTGTACAAATTTGAAACTTGCCTAACAAGGCTCAAATTATTATCGTGCAGCCTCGCGTACATACTACAGAAATACGAGGGTATAACATTCTCCCCTCGCCGAAACATTCGTCGAATGTTCCTTCTCAAGCGGATAACGATAAAGTTCCTCTAACAAGTTGCCAGCGCCACAAGCGGCGAAATAACACTGCGCGCAATTACTTAAATCGAGGCCAGCGAGGAACCGCCGATGATGCAAAACAATACCAACTCGCTCTTGATCGAGACACTCCGCCGCACATTCGTTTCTCAAAATGATTTCTTCCATCTTTGGCAAGTTCACTTCCTTCCTTACTCGTCGTACTCTTCTCGAACACTCGAACTCTTCTAGTATCGTACCACACTTGATCGTAACCGTTTTGAAACCTTGGAGTCACCACCTCCGACTTGGTCATCTTACTAGCCTCGATCTTCCTTAAGGCCATTCCGGCCTTCGCGATCTACAGTCGAACATACCCACGAACTCATACGATGGTCAACTAAACTTGGGCCTAGCACCTCGTGACCCTACCACGGAGGAGGACCACGGTGACCCAGCTCCCGAAGCAGGCAGCGGGTTGGCGCAACAGGCTGACCCGACCCCAACGCGTCAAGCTCTTGTTCCCGATCGGAACAATCTTACCTCTACAGTCATGAAAGCTACCACTTCCATTTCACACTACCCGGGGACTTATCATACAATACATTCTAGGCATAAAATGCACTCAGACGAGGATCACTTGCAAAAACTTGTACTGAAGCGGCCTTACATCTAAGGTCTGTTGTAATATTCTAAGGTTAAATCATTTTCTCACCCTCAGCTTACCGCTTCTCACTAACGGGTTCTACATCACATTTTAGCACAAAGCTATCCGAACATAACACTAAACACGTCATCATGACCTCGATACATACTAAACTCTAGAGGTTAAGGATATACACGAAAATAGGTGATTCGGAGGGCCGCTAAAGCGGAACTTCCTGCGACCTCTCTGCGTGGCCGCCGGTGTATGAACATCTGCTGGCTATGGAAGGTGAAGAACCATGGCCCGATCCGTGGTCAGTGCTATCCTACCAGCGCTACCACAGTCGGACGGTTTCTCCCAAAATGGCCTGGCGTCCATGTAAAACAAACTCGGACTAGCGACACTCACGCTGTGGAGTCTACCATGATCCGCGAGGTAGGGGTGGCTTGGTGGTTAACACCGCTCTCCCAAAAATCTGAACCCTTAGAGCCACGACTGCTCCTGAAAACTCGGGCGCTACGAAGATTGTAGAGGACCACTCTGTCTTGGCGGAGCGCGCATAACTAGTCTGCTCTTGAGGCAGTGCGCCTCGAAAATCACCAAGGACCACTGCGGTTCGGCCCTCTTGGCGACTTTGGTCGTTCGTCGATTTCTCCGCTCCTTTGCCCCAGTGCATAAGCTGCATGCGGGCGATGTCCATGCCGGTGAAGAAGCTACAGAACAACTCTACGCTAGGTAATCGTGAGCCACCGTAACATGTCGGTGCACTCGATCCTCCGTACTAGCTACTAATGCGGGGGCGTCTGGGCGATGAGTCGAACTCCACATTGTACTCCGAACCGTCGCGGATTCGCGACACCAAAAATCGCCGGCGAGCCCTCGCCATACGTGGAGGCAAGAAATGTGCAAGAAATGCTCTTGCGAACTCGTCCCGAATAGGCGGAAGTGCATTCTCTCCCGGGACAACTCCGCGAATCAAACGATCGATTGCGGTATCACGCGGCCGATGCGAACCTAGGACGGCTCGGTCTCGATGCCTTGATCACTCTCGTGATCGGTATGCTGCCGGATGAACTCCTGCGGATCATCATCGGTCTCGACCCGTAAAACTCTGGCGGGTTACACCTCGGAAAATCCGTAGTCTCAGTATGCGCTCGGGGTGAACTACGGGTGCTCTGGGGCCCAGGCTGCTGCGTCGACCTATCCTCATGTCGGCCACGACCACGGCGATGGCGACCATCTCAGTACCCGTCTCATCTGCTCCGGTGTGGGGTGGAGGCTCAGTCTTGTAGTCTCGGCGACCCTGCTGCTGACTCTAAACTCTTTGGTCTTTGGCGGTGTCATAAAACTTCGTCGTCGAAGTACTATCTCAGTCTTGGCCAACTGCGCCCTCGTACTCCTCTGTATCCACTAGTAGCTCCTCGGTGCCTTGCCGTCTGGGCACAGGTTGCCTGCGCGGGCATGGCGGTAAAGGAAAGGAATACGTCGGAGGGTTCAACTTATCACCTGACTCTTGTCGCGACCGATTAGGGCGTGGTAGTTACTACCGGGCACCACTAGTGATACAACATCGAGTGTCAGTGGAACATAAAACAATACAAGACATATTATGAAATATGAAACAATAATCGAGAAAAACTTGCCTTTGGCATATATATAAATAACAACTTTTTCCAACATGAGCAGTTTTAATCCTTTTTACAAACCACACTTGTGATACTACGGACCTCACAGAAATGATCGACAACAATGGCGGGACGGGGCCGCCATACCACGAATGTAAACACCTGACAACGAGGGGACTATACGGCTGATAAGCCTCGGAGAAGCGGAGCTTTCCCATGTGAGCTGTGACCCTAGGCGAGGATCGATGGCGGTGTACCTTTACTGCGGCGTGAGCGGCCCAGAAGGAGGTCGATCTGCAGTGCAGAGTATGTGAAACTAAAAATCACGTAAATGAAATCATAATAGTCTATAAAGCGGGAGACATGTATGATAACCAAACTCTGATTCACGATAATAGCGATCGTATCAAGTCGGGGACTCGCGCCTCAGTCGTCGCTCGAATATAACAATGGGTCTCACGCCCTGGCGTCAATCATGCGTGGAATACCCGCCGCTGCCGGCGGTTTATGATATAACGACACGAGAACACGCATGAACACGGGTCCCACGTGCCATAATGCTGCGTGCGGGGGTAAATGCGAAGGCATAGCAGCTACTGCGCCGCGGTACCAACAAGGTCATGAAGCGTATCATAAGATCTGTCTGAAGCCACGTGATCAAAGCGACCACTTGCGCGATATCTAATGTGCGCGTCTAGCCTGGAACTTTCCGCGACTCGCGTAGGCCAATCAGATCGGCGCGTGAGGTATAACCCGCGTCGGTAGCTACTCCGGCGGCATCTGGACTCGCCGTCCGCGTAGCCTGAGGACGCGTGACCACGAGGCGCGTCTAACACGGAACTTCCGCGATTCGCGCCGGCCCTGGACGCGTGAGGTAGTCTCGAATCATAGGTCCGTCGACGCTGAGTCTACCCGCGTCGGAGGCGGCAACCGGAATCATCTCGAGATGAGTGATGTATAATACTATCATAACGACTTATCGTTAAACAACATAAGCCTGACAAAGGAAAAACCCCTTTACCTGAGCATCACGAAGATACTAACACGCGTAGCATCACAGCATGTTTACTTATCAAATCAACAGAAGGTATTACAAGGCTATCACAAACCAACCTGATCAAGTTATACACGCGGTACTTTACTATATCTTTAACAAGTTCGGGGTTTTATCCCCAAGTACTTCATCATTAACTCTTTAAAGATCGTTACTTTACAAAAGTCACCTGATACGGAGTATATGAAAATATAGTGATTATCTTTTGAAGTAAATCAAAACACTTCTCTTTGTAAAACTCAGTATGACATTATTTTCCAAGCGTCGAAGTTTGCCTAATTTCAAATGTTCATGTTTCTTATTTAGAAAGGTTTAAGTAGTTCGTAGTCTTATTCGTTTAAGAATATAATTCTCTTTTAAACTATCGAGAAACATAAGTCTTATATGTGAGTAGGATATTCTTGTTTACAACAATCTTATTCAATGACCATGATCTAGGAAATATCATTTTGTCGTCTTAGCTTACATGCGGATGGAAGTTTCTCTTGGTTTTAATAATACTTAATCTGTCAAAACATTTCCTTTTATTAGTAGCTGCGGTGGTTTGTCGATACACGTTACGATTTCCAAAATCGGTAAAACATTCTTAAGGCGTTATACCTAACTTTCCATAAAGCTAGTATAACTCTTAAGTTTTCAAAACAAATCAAGTATTACTTCTTCTCTCAAAATGATTCAAAACTCTTTTGAAATACTTGAGTTCTTTATTAACACATAACAAGCGATTTATAGTTCAAATCGATTACCTTTTAAAAACCACGTGTATTTTCTTACCAACGTAAAGCCGTTATAACCAACTTCCCATAAAGCGTTATAACCTTTATGTTTTACGCAATCAAATACATTTAGTACGTATGCGTCTACCGTACTACATAGTTCACACGTATCATGCTAGAAGAGATAGGAAGAGGTTCGCGTACCTCGCGGCGAGTATCGACTAATAGCAAGCGCTCAGTACTCCCAGTATCGGCTACTCCTAAAGCCAAGTAGAGCGCCACTGCGTAGTACTTGACCTATAAGGCCACAGGTGACTTATTAACATTAAGATCTTATCGTAGAACATTCTCAGAAAATTCGGCGACACCTCACGCATGGCGTAAATCTCCTCTCTCGGGCGGCTACGAAGCCAACGGGGGTTATACATCTAACGAGCGGGTACAATTCTACTCACGGTACTACTACCGAGTCTCTGCATGTCTGATTCGATTCGATTCTTGGGCTTAAGTCAAAAGACATTGCCAACTAACCACGTTGATTCTATATATAGTATACTTTAACTATATATTCTAACAACATGTAATTTCCAATTACAATAGAGGACAAGATATTTACCTCGATAAGCCCGTAATTATCCAAGTATAAAGTCGATCTGGGCAATCGTTTAGCTCGACTCGGCGCTCGACCGCTCTAAACCACGTAGAAGTTCTAACCAACACACCTGATACTCAGCGGATATGGAGATTTTCCTAGGGTTTCGGTTTTGTGGTGGGAAGTATAATAGTATTTAGGGCTTTTAGTATAGGTATAACCTTAGAATACTACAAGGTATCTGGCTAAGGTAATTTGGGCATTATATGATACTTTGAGAGTATTTCTACGCCTGAGGGGGTATTATCTGAAAGCAACTTGGCTGGGGTGCCCGGCACACTACTAGGAGGGGGTGTACCCCTCGGCGAAGCCTCTAGGAGGGAGGCCTCTTGGCGAACTTCACACTAAGGAGGAGAAGATTTAACACTTAGAAACATTTAGGAAAGGATGAAGAATTCATCAAAGGGAGAGGGTATTTATAGCCTGACGAGGCCAACCGATGGCGAGATTGAGCCAAGTGCTACACAAGTGTAGGGCGAGATATGCCCAAGTGCCTGCAGTCCTACTCGCCCAAAACCCTGCAAATATCTACCAAAATATCTACCACTTGACCTCACGATTCGTCCGTATGCGCGCTTGCCCGCTGATGAGAGGGTGCCAAGTGCAGCCTCTCGTTGGTCCAAAATGTTAGTCTCTCGGAAAAATCCATAAAAATAAGAAAAGACATAGCGAATTTTCCGCCATGAAGTTATGTAAAGCGTTTAGTCGAAGCGACTCTAGCAGGGTGTTGTGCACAAATGCCATTCGGCGAGCCACTAGGCGGGGTGACCGTGTCGCCCTCTGTTAACCCAAAATAAAACATCTTAGAAAATATCCTGATGGCCAAAATCTAGAAAACAAAGTGGGCCCACAAAGCGTAAATTTCTCAGTGGGCCCAGTGACCATTCAGAAAATAAAATTCCATAATTCTCTAATATTCGGAAGTCAGAATACCGTCACGGGAATCAATTCCCGTGCGAACCTTTTTCCTTCACAAAAGCGGAAACTTTTAGTGGAAAAATCGCCTCTTTCTTCGCTTTCGATCTTTACATGCATTATTCTCAAATGCGTGCGTCCTCGCATACATACCACGGAACTACGGGGTATAACATTCTTCCCCGCCGAAACATTCGTCGAATGTTCGCCTAAATCTCAAAGCGAGCGGCGTGCGGTATAGTCTTCCTTCTTATACTTACGAAACAATCTGCCACGGTGGCGCGAAATACCAGCGCAAAATACCTCGTCGAGTCACGAGGAAACACCTCTAACATCGCCACAAATAATACTACTTTTGTCACTTTGTCGCGAGCCTTGCTCGGCGACCCGACAAATGGTGCAGGGCTGCGTGCGATCTTTGAAGGCGTAAATGCGCTCAATTCTTACCATATTTACGATCTGCTTTAGTATCGAAACTTCGGGGTTACTATCTCTGAGGTCATCATTAGCGGGAACGATACGGATGGATCTTGATACTTTCCGAACATAACAATCTGAAAGGCGGGCGTCCTTCCTCACAAGTCGGACGGCAAATGCTAACATATAAGCGACTGGCCTATTCTTCCATGAACTCGCGAAGGCCCAAGTAACTCGGGCTAAGTTCATACATTTCCAAAACTCGTCACACCACATCAGGTGGTACTTTCAAGAAGACCGGCCGTCGGCACGAACTCTGGCGTCGTCGCCGATTATCATACGATTCCTCGAGTGCGGAACTTCTACAGACAAACACCATTATCCACGATCTGTGGAACAAAGTGAACGACTATCTGAACCACGCCAACATCAGACCAATCGGCCGGACTTACACTTCCGCCTGCAAGTCTCGTAGGCGACATCAGAACCTTTGAAATGGTAGCTCAAGCGCTCCTCCACGAGGAGACAACAATCCTCGCAACTACCCGCGAAATCCAGCGCTTGGCGGCGAATGCGGTCTGAGACTACGAGTTCTTAACACATGCTTGGTAAAACTTCCGGAAACAAAAGCAGTAGTAACACGGGCTCAACATGCGTCATAAGGTGAAGGTAGGCACCGTGCAGCCTTACAACCTTTACGATAAATCAACCTTGCCAAGTGAGCGGTCGACCGAAGAAACGCGATGGGCTGCCCCGTCGGCCCGACCACCGGTCGAGCGCGTCACGAACTTCGTCGTTGGTTAACTAAACTTGGGCCTAGCACCCTCGTGACCTACCACAAGGCGGGACCACAGCGGACCCGCGCCATACATGCGGCGGGTTGACCCATGGCGTGGCCTCGGCCGACCGGCAGCGCGCGATACTAGCTCCGTCGGAACAATCTCGCTAATCACGTTACGAAAACCTGGCGGTCTTCTTAGCTCGACCACCCTCTTCATTTCACACTGCCAGGGACTATCCCAAACGACTCGCGTGCACTATGCACTCTATAAAGTCAAACATAAACATCGTCTCTGCGAGATGGCCTTACCTCTAAGGTCTTTGCGTATAAAGCTCTAAGGCTCGCACTTTCTCTATCCTCCAAAATCTTACTCGGTTAACCCGCGTGATTTCTAATCACAACTAACACCTTTGCTATCGAACATAGCACTTAAGGTATACTCGCGAAAGTTCTGAAGGACGCTTGCTGCTGGCAGCCTCTTAGCATCGCTTGGTTAACCGTCGATCTCTACGTTTCTCGGCTGCTGCGCGTAAGCCGCGCGAGGCCATGCTCAAGCCAATGAAGAATTACTCTTGCCTGACCACTTTCTTAGGTAGTCGTCAAGACTCGTGAGTACATCGGTATAATCTCTGGTAGCCAAATCCATGGCTAATGCGAGTCGCCTCTTTGCGATCTACATTCTGTTCGATCGTGGGCGAAGGTTCAAATATCATGGCGCGATGAGCTGCCGTCGCGTGCTAAACTCATTTGGGGCTAGTAACGTCGCGAAATCCCGAATGAAGCACTACCTAGGTAATGATTGGGCTGTGCCCTCATGACCCTCGTATTCTACTCGCGGCTCCTCGTTTGCGCGCCTCACAGGCGGGTTGCCTGCAGCGGAGGCATAGCGGTGAGGAAAGAAATCGTTTAGAGGTCGACTTAAAACACGGCTCTGAGCGCGACCTCGAGTGAGAAGAATAGAAACCAATCCTAAATATCCTATAGCCTCACGATTATTGGCGTGGTGCACAACGCGATAATCAAGACTCTCTTGGATCTGATGCGTAGACAACTTTCAGGATTAAGCGCTCGATACCACTTTTGTCACGACGGATTCGGGCGTGGTAGTGCCTTACCGGGCACCTGGTGATCTGACATCAGTGTCAGCGGAACATAAAACAATACAAGACATATTATGAAATATGAAACAATAATCGAGAAAAACTTGCCTTCGGCGTATATATAAATAACAACTTTTTCCAACGTGAGCAGTTTTAATCCTTTTTACAAACCACACTTGTGCGGTACTCTGGACCTCAGAAATGATCGACAACAATGGCGGGACGGGGCCCCGCCATACCACGAATGTAAACACCTGACAACGGGGACTATACGGCTGATAAGCCTCGGAGAAGCGGAGCTTTCCATGTGGCTGTGACCACTAGGCGAGGATCGATGGCGGTGTACCTTTACTGCGGCATGAGCGCGGCCCGAAGGAGTCGATCTGGCAGTGCAGAGTATGTGAAACTAAAAATCGTAAATGAAATCATAATAGTCTATAAAGCGGGAGACATGTATGATAGCAAACTACGATTCCTGATAATAGCGATCGTATCAAGTCGGGGACTCGCGCCACCAAGTCGTCACTCGGAAATATAACAATGGGTCTCACGCCCGCATCAATCATGCGTGGAATACCTTCGCCAGCTGGCGATTTATGATATAACGACACGAGAACACCGCGAACACGGGTCCGCGTGCCATAATAACTGCGTCTGAGGGTAAATGCGAAGGCATAGCGGCTACTGCGCCCGGTACCAACAAGGTCGTAGCGTATCATAAGATCTGTCTGAGCCGCCACGTGATCAAAGCGACCACTTGCGCGATATCTAATGTGCGCGTCTAGCCACAGAACTTTCGCGACTCGCGTAGGCCAATCAGATCGGCCCGCGTGAGGTATAACCCGCGTCGGTGCTACTCCGGCGGCATCACGGACTCGCCGTCGCGTAGCCTGAGACGCGTGACCACGAGGGCGCGTCTAACACGGAACTTCGCGATTCGCGCCCACTGGACGCGTGAGGTAGTCTCGAATCATAGGTCCGTCGACCACTTTGAGTCTACCCGCGTCGGAGCGGCTTAACCGGAATCATCTCGAGATGAGTGATGTATAATACTATCATAACGACTTATCGTTAAACAACATAAGCCGACAAAGGAAAAACCCCTTTACACAAACATCACGAGATACTAACGCGTAGCATCACAGCATGTTTACTTATCAAATCAACAAGAAGGTATTACAAGGCTATCACAAACCAACACGATCAAGTTATACACGCGGTGCTTACTATATCTTTAACAAGTTCGGGTTTTATCCCAAAGTACTTCATACATTAACTCTTTAAAAGATCGTTACTTTCACAAAAGTCACCTGATACCGGAGTATATGAAAATATAGTGATTATCTTTTGAAGTAAATCAAAACACTTCTCTTTGTAAAACTCAAGTATGACATTATTTTCCAAGCGTCGAGTTTGCCTAATTTCAAATGTTCATGTTTCTTATTTAGAAAGGTTTAAGTAGTTCATAGTCTTATTCGTTTAAGAATATAATTCTCTTTTAAACTATCGAGAAACATAAGTCTTATATGTGAGTAGGATATTCTTGTTTACAACAATCTTATTCTGTGACCATGATCTAGGAAATATCATTTTGTCTAAATCTTAGCTTACATGCGGATGGAAGTTTCTCTGGTTTTAATAATACTTAATCTGTCAAAACATTTCCTTTTATTAGCAGCTGCGGTGGTTTGTCGATACGTTACGATTTCCAAAATCGGTAAAACATTCTTAAGGCGTTATACCTAACTTTCCATAAAGCTAGTATAACTCTTAAGTTTTCAAAACAAATCAAGTATTACTTCTACTCTCAAAATGATTCAAAACTCTTTTGAAATACTTGAAGTTCTTTATTAACACATAACAAGCGGTTATAGTTCAAATCGATTACCTTTTAAAAACCACGTGTATTTTCTTACCAACGTAAAGCCGTTATAACCAACTTCCCGTAAAGCGTTATAACACTTTATGTTTACGCAATCAAATACATTTAGTGCGTATGCGTCTAGTACTACATAGTTCACACGTATCATGCTAGAAGAGATAGGAAGAGGTTCGCGTACCTCGCGGCAGTATCGACTAATAGCAAGCGCTCAAGTACTCCCAGTATCGGCTACTCCTAAAGCCAAGTAGAGCGCGCCTGCGTGGTACTTGACCTATAAGGCCACAGTGACATTAACATTAAGATCTTATCGTAGAACATTCTGAGAAAATTGGCGGCACCTCCCACATGGCGGCGTAAATCTCCTCTCTCGGGGCGGCTACGAAGCCAACGAGGGGTTATACATCTTACGAGCGGGTACAATTCTACTCACGATACTACTACGAGTCTCTTTATGTCTGATTGATTCGATTCTTGGGCTTAAGTCAAAAGACATTGCCAACTAACCACGTTGATTCTATATATAGTATACTTTAACTATATATTCTAACATGTAATTTCCAATTACAATAGAGGACAAGATATTTACCTCGATAAGCCCGTAATTATCAGTATAAAGTCGATCTGGGCAATCGTTTAGCTCGACTCGGCGCTCGACCGCTCTAAACCACCGCCAGAAGTTCTAACCAACACACCTGATACTCCGGACTATGGAGATTTTCCTAGGGTTTCGGTTTGTATTGTGGGAAGTATAATAGTATTTAGGGCTTTTAGTATAGGTATAACCTTAGAATACTACAAGGTATCGGCTAAGGTAATTTGGGCATTATAACAATACTTTGAGAGTATTTCTACGCCTGAGGGGTATTATCTGACAGCAACTTGGCTGGGGTACCCACGGCCACTACTAGGAGGGGGTGTACCCTCGGCGAGACCTCTAGGAGAGGGAGGCCTCTTGGCGAACTCGACACTAAGGGAGGAGAAGATTTAACACTTAGAAACATTTAGGAAAGGATGAAGAATTCATCAAAGGGAGAGGGTATTTATAGCCTGACGAGGCGACGATGGCCAAGATTGAGCCAAGTGCTACACAAGTGTAGGGCGAGATATGCCCAGTGCCCACAGTCCTACTCGCCCAAAACCCTGCAAATATCTGCAAAATATCTGCCACTTGACCTCACGATTCGTCGTATGCGCGCGCTTGCCCGCTGATGAGAGGGTGCCAAGTGCGCCCTACCGTTGGTCCAAAATGTTAGTCTCTCGGAAAAATCCATAAAAATAAGAAAAGACATAGCGGAATTTTCCGCCCATGAAGTTATGTAAAGCGTTTAGTCGGCGACTCTAGCAGGGTGTTGTGCACAAATGCCATTCGGCGAAGCCACTGGCGGGGTGACCGTGTCACCCTCTGTTATTAAAATAAAACATCTTAGAAAATATCCTGATGGCCAAAATCTAGAAAACAAAGTGGGCCCAGCAAAAATCGTAAATTTCTCCGTGGGCCCAGCGTGACCATTCGAAAATAAAATTCCATAATTCTCTAATATTCGGAAGTCAGAATACCAAATCGGGAATCGATTCCCGTTAACGAACCTTTTTCCTTCAAAAGCGGAAACTTTTAGTGGAAAAATCGCCTCTTTCTTCGCTCCGATCTTTACAGCCGTATTCTCAAATGCGTGCGTCCTCGCATACATACCACGGAACTACGGGTATAACGGCTCTAAGGCACGATCTCGGAATGAGAAGAATGAAACCAATCTTAAATGTCCTATAGCCTCACGATTATAGATGTGGTGCCTGACAGCGATGTCAAGACTACTAGACACGATCTATAGACACTTTCAGGATTAAGCGCTCACGATACCACTTTGTCACGACCGAACCGGGCGTGGTGGTGCCTACCGGGCACCTAGTGATACAACATCGAGAAAATCAGCGGAAATAAAAACATGAACATGAATTAAGAGACAAAATAAATAAGCAGGCCAGCAAGCGATTGCCATCGTATATACATAAATACGACGATTTATCCTTTTTACAAACCACACCTTGTGATTATTCTGAGACCTCTAAGATTTACAACAACTATGGCGGGACGGGGCCGCCATACCACAGATGTACGGACCTACGGACTCGAGGGTAACATGCCAAAGATAAGCCTCGAAGAGCAGCTTCCAATCTGAAAGGTGATCTAAGCGGGGATCGGCGGCCGATGTACCTCTACTGCGGCATGAGCGGCCCCGAAGGAAGTCGATCTGGCAGGTACCAAGTATGTGAAGCGTAAATACTCTAAATGAAATCATAATAGTCTATAAGCGAGAGGCGGTATGATAGCAAACTACGAGTACGCATATGATTATATCAATTCGAGGTCTCGCGCGGCGACATCAATCACGCGTGGAGTACCTTCCGCCGGCATCGGCGATCTATGATATGATAACAACAAGATAGAAATCCAAATGGGAGCATACGTGCGCTACGCGTCGTGTCGGTATGTCGAAAGGAACAAATAAGACAACATTCCAAATGGAAGCATGCGATGCGCTCGCGCGTCGTGTTAGTAGGTCGAGGAAACAATAAGACAGCATTCCAAATGGAAGCATGCGTGCGCTACGCGTCGTGTCGGTATGTCCAAGGAAACAATAAGACAACAAGGCGGTAATCAAAGTGGAAGCATGCGTGCGGCTACGCATCGTGTCGATATGTCCAAAGTGATTAACAAAGTAACACTATCAGCGAGGAGCGTGCGAGTGGAATTTCTCGTCGCTGTAGGCGCGTCCAGTAAGTTCTCAACAAGTCAACCGACCCTCCAGAGAGCGGTAGTATAGAAACACAATTTTTGCACATGAGGCTATCGCGACAAGCGTAGGCAAGTTTCACAACATGAGCATAGGCGAGTTTCACATCGACAAGCATAGGCAAGTTTCACAACAAGCATAGGCAAGTTATACCTGACTCAAAGTACTTTCATTTTATGCCAAAGTCGGGTTTTAACCTAAAGTACTACGTCACGTTAAATTCCTTTTAAAGAGATCTAATCCTTTTATAAAAGTCACCCGATACGTAGTATAAAAATAGAGTGACTTATATCTTTTAAGTAAACCAAAACAACTTCCATACTTTCCTTTTTAAAACCAAATTAAAGCAACACCATGCCTTTTTTTTGACCAAAACACTTTTCTTTTTAAAGTCAAGTTACCACATTAAAACCAATGATAAAACCTTTCTTTTGTTTTCATAAGTCGTTATAACCAACTTCCCATAAAGTTGTTATACACCTTATGTTTTAAACCATTTTAAAACAACCTGATGCCTTTCTTTTTCCTAAAGTTCGGTTTGCCTAATTTCAATTACACAAGTCTCTTTTTTTGAAAAGTTCATAGTTGATGTCTTAATCTCTTTTAAAACAATTGAGTAACATATGCCTTAGGCGAGTAGGTTATTCTTGTTCATAATCAATCTTATTAGCGGCCGTGATCTAGAAATGTAATATCATTTTGTCTCATCTTAGCTTATGCGGATGGAGGTTTCTCTTGGTTTTAATAATACTTAATTATTCAATACATTTCCCTTTATTAGCTGCGGTGGTTTGTCGATACGTTCGATTTCGAAATCGATAAAACATTATTCCTTCCAAAAACCAAGTACTCATTACTCACGAATGAGGTTTCACACACATCCGTATTAAGTCAAGTCTCTTATCTTTTAAGAATAAGTCTCTTAACTTCTAAACCATTAAACCATTCTTTTTATCTCTCTTAGGCGTTACACCTAACCTTAAAAGTGGTATAACTTTTATGTTTTCAAACCAAGTATACACTTCTTTCAAAAGGTTTCTTAATCTTTTAGAATACTTGAGGGTTCTTTTACATCAAGTCGGTTATAAGTCAAATCGATTTATCTTTTAAAAACCATGGCATTTCTCGTTTACATGAAATTGTTATAACTTGACTTCCGTAAAGTAGTTATAACACTTTATGTTTAAAGACAATCAAATACATTTAACACGTATGCGTCTAGTACTACATAGTTATACACATATCATGCTAGAGCAGATAGGAAGAGGTTCACATACCTCGCGGCGATTATCGACTAATAGCAAAGCGCTCAAGTACCTCAGGCAGTCGTCTACACTCTAAGCCAGCGGATCACTCCTGCGTAGTACTTGACCTATAGAGGCCCTGGGCGCCTATTAACATCTTTAGATCTCGGCGTAGAATATTCTCTGAAAATTCGGCACCTCCCCACATGACGGCGTAATTCTCCTCTATATCGAGGCCCGAAGCGACGGGGGTTTATCGTATAACTTGGACGTGTACAATTCTACTTCACAATAATGCTATACAAATCTCTTTATGTCTGATCTAAGTAATTCTGATTCGATTCTCTTCTTAAAGTTCGGGCTTAAGTCGCGAGACATTCTGTAAGTATTATTCGGAGCTTAAGTCAAAAGACATTGCGCCTGACTATGTTCAATTCTATATATAGTATGCTTGACTATATATTCCAACAATATGTAATTTCCAATTACAATAGAAGGTCAAAGTGTTTACCTCGATAAGCCCAAAATTATCAGAGTTTAAATGTCGATCTGAGCGAGGTTTAGCTCCTACTCAGTGCGCTCAGGCCAGCTCGACCAACCCTTAGAAGTTCTAACCAACTTCATATATAACTTCAACTACGGGTGAAGATTTACTTAGGTTTTGTTTTTGTAGTGAGGAAGTATAATAGTATTTTACGGGCTTTTGTATAAGTGTAACCTTGGGAAAACTATAAGGTATTTGGGCGAGTATTTTGGCATTATAACAATACTTGGAGAGTATTTCTATACCACAAAAGGGGGTATTTATACGAGACAACTATGCTAGGAGGGTACCCGCGTGAAAACACCTGAGGAGGGGTGGCTCTCGGCGAGGGCTCTCAAAGGGAGGGGGTGTGGTGGGCCAGCTCGAGGAGAGGGAGTATTTTGAGACTTAGATAGATTGCTCAAGTTTTTGGATGAAGAAAGTCTTGACTAGAGGGTCTTTATAGGTCAGTGAAGGCGAACCAATGGCCAAGATGAAGACAAGTGTGGTGCAAGTGTAGGGCTAGATTTCAACCATGTGGACCTTATCCATCTACCACTGACTTGCACAAAATATCCTACCAACTAAAGTAGCCCAAAATCGTCCATTAAGCGCCCGCTCGAGGCGATGTGAGGTGACACTTGTCGCTCCGTTGATCCAAAATGTTCGTCTCTCGGAAAAATCCAAAAATTATAAATGACATAGCGGAATTTTCCTACAAAAATGGAAGCGTTTATCGAAAAATGACTCTTATCGGGTGTTGTGTACAAATTTCGAAACTTGCCTAACTTAAGGCTCAAATTATTATCGTGCATACTGCGTACATACTGCGGAAATACGGGTTATAACGAAATGTCACGACCGAATCTGGGCGTGGCGGTGCCTTACCGGGCACCTAGTGATCTGACATCAGTGTCAGTGAACATAAAACACATCATGAAACAAATGAAGTACAAAGCGATGTCTGAGAAAACTTGCCTTTCGGCATATATATAAATAACAACTCCTACAAATGAGCAGTTTAATCCTTTTTACAACCACGCGCAGCGATTACTCTGGACCTGCGAAATGATACGACATGATGGCGGGGCGGGGCCGCCGTATCACGAATGTAAATACCTCTGACGAGGTATACGGATAAGCCTCGGAGAAGCGGAGCTTTCCCAACAAGCATTTGTGACCCTAGGCGAGGATCAACGGCGGTGTACCTTTACTGCGGCATGAGCGGCCGAAGAGTCGATGCAACGGTACGAGTATGTGGCGAAAATAAATCACGTAAATGAAATCATAGTAGTCTATATAAAGCGGGAGACATGTATGATAACAAACTACGATTCCTGATAAATAGCGATCATGTCAAGTCGGGGACTCACGCCTCAAAGTTATCACAATAAAGCCGAAATGCGGGGCAAATGCGAAGGCATAGCCGACTACTAAGACCAGCGATACCAAAAATACCCTGGCGTATCGAGGTCTTTCTAGCGCGCGCATGTAATCGGCGGCCTTTCGCGCAATATCGATATGCGCGTCTTTCCTGGAACTCGCGACTCGCGTAGGTCACCGCAGACCGCGAGGTATTCCTCGAATCATGGTCCCGGACGCTTTGAGGTATACCGCGTCGAAGCGGCTAACCCTCGGTATCGCCTAGGCTCCGCGGCCGCATAGTCTCAAAAGGCCGCGTAGTCTCAGCGGACCGCGTAGGAATCCCGCGTCAGGCTAAACACCGGAATGATCAATCCACGGAGCTCTGCGCTCGCGTAGTCACGAATTTGCATAGGCCGTATAGACGCGTCAAGGGTGGCAAGCCACCGGTATAATAAGTCGAGGGGTATGTGATGCAATAACGATTACGGGCTTAACGTTTGACAGCGTAAGCACAACAAAGTGACCACCTTACACAATAATCACAAGATACTAACACGTAGCATCTAACATGCTTACTTATCAAATCAACAAGAAAGTATTACAAGGCTATCACAAACCAATACAATCAAGTTATTCACGAGGTACTTTCTACTAACAAGTTCGAATTTTATCCCCAAGTACTTCATACATTAAATCTTTAAAGATCGTTACTTCACAAAAACCACACAATACATGTAGTATATGAAAATAGAGTGATCATCTTTTAAAGTAAATCAATTACTTCTCTTTGTAAAATCAAGTAGCAACATTTTTTCCAATGTTCAAGTTTGCCTAATTTCCAATGTTCAAGTTTGCCTAATTTCCCGTGTTCAGTTTCTCATTTTAGAAAGGTTTAGTAGTTCATAGTCTTATTCATTTAAGAATATAATTCTCCTTTAAACAATCGAGAAACATAAGCCTTATAAGTGAGTAGGATATTCTTGTTTATAACAATCTTATTACAATGACCATGATCTAGGAATTATCATTTTGTCTCATCTTAGCTTATGCGGATGGAAGTTTCTCTTGGTTTTAATAATACTTAATTATTAAAAACATTTCCTTTTATTAAGCTATGATGGTTTGTCGATACACATTACGATTTCCAAAATCGGTAAAACATTCTTAAGCGTTATACCTAACTTTCCATAAGGCTAGTATAACTCTTAAGTTTTCTAAAAAATCAAGTATTACCTCTTCTTTCAAAATGATTCAAAAATCTTTTGAAATACTTCAAGTTCTTTATTAACACATAACAAGCGATTATAGTTCAAATCGATTACCTTTTAAAAACCACAAGTATTTTCTTACCAACATAAAGTATTATAACCAACTTCCCATAAAGCCGTTATAACACTTTATGTTTTAAACCAATCAAATACATTTAGCACGTATCGTCTCTGTACTACATAGTTCACACGTATCATGCTAGAAGAGATAGGAAGAGGTTCGCATACCTCGCGGCAGTATCGACTAATAGCAAAACACTCCAAGTACTTCAGTATGGCTACTCCTTTAAGCCAGTAGATCGCGCCACACGTAGTACTTGACCTATAAGGCCTGGCGCTCATTAACATTTAGATCCGCCGTAGAACATTCTGAAAAATTCGCGACCTCCCCACACATGGCGGCGTAAATCTCCTCCTCTATCGGGTAGGCTACGAAGCCAACGAGGTTATCGTTAATCGGGCGTGCACAATTCTACCTCACGAAAAAGCTACACAAGTCTCTATGTCTGATCTATGTAAATCTGATTCGATACTCTTCTTCGAAAATGTTTCTTATTATTGGGCTTAAGTCAAAAGACATTGCCGATAACAGCGTTGATTCTATATATAGTATACTTCAACTATATAGTCTAACAATCATGTAATCTCGAATTACAATAGAGGACAAGATATTTACCTCGATAAGCCCATAATTATCAGAGTTTAAATGTCGATCTGAGCAAGGTTTAGCTCTACTCGTGCGCTCAGGCCGCTCCAAACAACCCTTAGAAGTTCTAACCAACTTCTACTTATAACTTCAACTACGGGTGATGATTTACTTAGGGTTTCGGTTTGTGGTGAAGGGAAGTATAATAGTATTTACAGGCTTTGTAAAGGTATAACCTTAGAATACTACAAGGTATATGGCTAAGGTAATTTGGGCATTATAACAATACTTTTGAGTATTTCTAACAAGAGGGGCATTATACGAAACAACTAGGCTAGGGAGTACCCACGACCACACTACTAGGAGGGGAGGGCTCTCGGCGAGGGGAGGATGGTGTTGGGCGAGAACACTACTAAGAGAGGAGGATTTTTAAGAAGTCATCAAAGAGGGGTATTTATAGGTCTAGCAAAGGCCACGATGGCCAAGATCTTGCCAAGTGCAAGGCAAGTGTAGGGCGAATCTTGCCAAGTGCACCTTATCCATCTACCACAAAATATCCTACCAACCCCTTGACCAAACAATGGCCATTCGTCCACCCTTTACCTTCAAGCGTGCTCCAATGAGAGGGTGCCAAGTGGCGCCCTCTTGTTGGTCCAAAATGTTTAAATCTCTCGAAAAATCCACAAAAATTAAAAATGACATAGCCGGAATTTTCCCTACGAAAGCTGTGAAAACGTTTCGTCGAAAAACGACTCTAAACGGGTGTTGTGAACAAAATAATTTTCGGCCAAGCCAACTTTAAACTTCAAATTTTTCTACGTACGTCCTTACGTACATACTCTGAAAATACGGGGTATAACAAGAAACCTTTTTGAAAGAAGAGTAATACTTGGTTTTAAAAGCTTAAGAGTTATACTGGCTTTATGAGAAGTTAGGTATAACGACTTAAGAGAGATAAAAAGAATGGTTTATTGATTTTAGAAGTTAAGAGACTTGATCTTTAAAGATAAGAGACTTGACTTAATTGAATTAATATGAATTTTATTAAAAAGTGTGAAACCTCATTCGTGAGTAATGCGTACTTGGTTGTTAAAAGAGATAATGTTTTACTGATTTCAGAAATCAGAATAAGTATCGAACAAACCACAGCAGCGCTAATAAAGGGAAATGTATTGACTATTTAAGTATTATTAAAACCAGTAGAAACCTCCATCTGCATAGAAGCTAAGATGAGACAAAATGATATTACATTTCCTAGATCATGGTTGCTTTAATAAGATTGTTATAAACAAGAATAACCGACTCACATATAAGACATATGTTTCTCAAATTGTTTTAAAGGATAATTATATCATTAAGTGATTAAGACTATGAACTACGAAACCTTTCGAAAATGAGAAACTTGAGTATTTGAAATTAGGCAAACTTGAACGTTTGGAAAATAATGTTGTTACTTTATTTTACAAAGGGAAGTGTTTTGGTTTACTTAAAAAGATAGTCACTCTATTTTTATACTACGGGTGTTGTGTGACTTTTGTGAAAGAAACGGATCTTTTAAAGAGTTAATGTATGAAGTACTTTGGGGATAAAACCCGAACTTGTTAACATAAAGTAGAAAGTACCTGGTGTGAATAAACTTGATTGTGTTGGTTTGTGATAGCCTTGTAATACTTTCTTGTTGATTTGATAAATAAACATGTTAGGATGCTACGTGTGTTAGTATCTTGTGATGTTTGTGTAAAGGGGTTTCCCTTGATAGTGCTTATGTTGTTTAAACGATAAACTGTTATGTTAGTATTATATCACTCACCTTGACTTGATCCCGGGGGTTAAGCGCCTCCGTCTGAGGTAGACTCGGCGGGCTGTGTGACCTATGATTCGAGAATACCTCATGCGGGTCGGGGGCCTATGCGGAGCTACGAGAGTTCGAGGTTAGTGTGCGGGGTTATACCTCATGCGATGCATGTGGCGTGCAGTGCGGGTCGAGGACATTCTTGGGAGTAGCTACCCTCGATGCGAGAATACCTCATGCGGGCCATTGGGTGGCCTATGCGGAGTGCGGGAAGTTCGGGACTGAAGCGCGCACATTAGATCTGCGAGCGGTGACCGAACGATCATGTGGCGGTGCAGACAGATCTCATGATCTGATTTATGACCTTGTTGATGCTGTAGGTTTTAGTAGTCGGCTATGCCTTCGTACTTACCGTGCGGTTTTATTATGACACAGTGGGACCTGGTGTTCATGTGTATTCCTTGGTGCTTTTATATCATAGACTGCCGGCAGTGAGGAAGGTATTCCACGGGCACGATTGATGTTGTGGGCGTGAGACCCATAGTTATATTTGAGTGATGACTTTGAGGCATGAGTCACGACTTGACATGGCCTTATTTATTGTGAAGCGTAGTTTGGTTATCATACATGTCTCTGCTTTATATAGACTACTATGATTTCACTTACAGTATTTTGATTTCACATACTTGGTACTGTTATCTTGACCTCCCGGGGGTTGCGTTCATCTGCGGTAAGTACACGATTGTTGATCCTCGCTCGTAGGGTCGCGATTCGGCGTTTGGGAAGCTCCGTTTCTCGGAGGCTTATCGATGGTATAGTCCCTGTCGTTGTAGGTACTTACATTCGGGGTATGGCGGACTGTCCCGCCATTGTTGGTATATCATTCTTTGAGGTTTGTAATCTTGTTGTGGCGAGTTTGTAAAAGGGATGTATTCAAGTTTATGTTTATATATGCGAAAGGCAACTTTTATGAATAAAGCATTTCACACTTGGAGTGCTCGAGGTAAGGCACGATCACGGGCGGGTTAGTCGTGACAAAAAGTGGTATCGAAGCGATTAATCCTCGGAAAGTGTCTGAACCGTATCTAGTAAGTCTTGATTATCGGTGTGTTGTGCACCACACCAATATGTCGAGGCTATAGGAGATATAGCATTGGTTTCCATTCTTCTCACTCGAGATCGTGCCTTAGAGCTGTGTTATAAGTTGGACCCATCTAACGTATTTCTTTCCCTACCGATTATGCCTCGCGTAAAACCTCGGGCCCGAGAAGGGCAAGCGTAGGAGGCTGCGAGTAGAAACCAGAGGGTTACGAGGCAGGCCCAACCATCGCTGTGGTGGTGCTTCATTCGGGAGTTCTGCGGCGGCGCCGATCCAGCAGAGTCTAAGCGCGGCGGCGATTCCTGGCGGCAATGATATTTGAACCTTGATTCCGACTGTAGCGAAAGTATAGATTGCAAAGAGGCGATCTGTTACTAGCTAGAGTTAGCAACGAGTATATTATGTACCGATTTATCACGGGTCATGATGACTATCTAAAGAAAGGTTGTGCAAAGTAGCTCTTGATCGAGGCATGGATATTGCGCGTCAGAGCTTATGTGCAGCCTGCGAGGAGCGTAGAGATCGGCGGATTAACCAAGATCAGGCGAAGAGGCGGTCGGCGGGGTCCTTTGGTAACTTTGGCGAATCGCCTCGCGAGACTAGATATGCGCCTCCGCGATCGCAGTGGTCCTCGCGGGGTTCAGGACGTTCGGAGTATGCCGGAGTTGGTCAGAGCTCCAGGGCTTTTGATTCACAGCTATACGTAGGTTCCAGCCAGCCGGATTCAGTTTTCCCTCAGTATTCATAGTATGGCAGGCTTCATCCCGGGGAATGTCATCTTTTTGTTGGTGCTTGTTTTACCTGCGGCCGTCAGGGCCATGTGTCGAAAGGATGTCCTAGTAGGAGGGATGCAAGTAGGAGGACTCGACCTACGGATCGATTGCGGTCGGAGAGGAAATGGTGTTAGCCAGAGGAGGCCACCCCCACCTCGGTGTGGCCGTTGTGGTAAGTGTCATTGTGGGAAGTGTCGTACTTCTTTGACATCTTGTTATGCTTGCGGCCAGCAGGGACATTTTGCGAGGAATTGTCCAACCAGATGTGGCACGGATGTAGAGACTCATCCTTCAGGATCAGTGACCAGTTCATCACCTTTCCTAGCTATGCGCCCAACAGGGCAGGATTGATTAGAATGACAAAGGGGAGTGAAGTGGTAGATACAGGTATATCCTTAACCCTCTAGAGATTTGTATGTGTGATAAGATGAGTATATCTTAAGTGTTATGTTCAGATAGCATTGTGCAAATTGTGATTAGGAATCATGGTTAGTTGGAAGGGGTAAGATTGGGGATAGGAAAAGTGTGAGCCTTAGAGTTTTATACGTGGAGACCTTAGAGGCGAGGCCATCTTGAGTAAAAGATTTATTTTTATGTTTGACCCTTATCGGAGTGCATAATACACGTGAGATATGTTTGTGTGATAAGTCCCTGAGTGGTATGAAATGAAAGGGGGTAGTTGAGCTAATAATGACCACTAGGTTTTCGTAACTTGATTAGTGAGATTGTTAGGATCGGGAACAAGAGTTTCTTGCGATAGCGAAGTCGGGTTGAGGACCGTCATTTGGTCAACCCGCGACTTTGTAATGTGGTAAGTCGGTTCGAGTGGTCACGGTGGTGGTCATTATACCGTATTTCAGTATATGCGAGGGCGTCTGAAGGAAATTCGAACTTCAAGTAGGCTTGGCGATTTAATTTTGTGCCTGACACGGTTAGAGTCGTTTTTAGTGAAAGCGTTTTCCACGACTTCGTAGGGAATTTCGGCTATGTCATTTTTAATTTTTGCGGATTTTTAGAGGCGAAACATTTTGGACCAACAAGAGGCGCGGCAGCACCCTCCGATTGGTGGCGAAATCGTCCAACTTGGGCGAAATGGACAAGGTAAGGCACGTTTTTGTGCCTTGACAAAGTCAAGTAGGTAGGATATTTGTGTTTGGTAAATCCTGGCCTACACTTGCCTAACACGTGGATTGATCTTGGCCTTTGGTTGGCCGTCCTTGACTATAAATACCCTCTCCTTTGATGAATTCTTCATCCTTTCCACAAATCTTTAAGTGTTAAACTCTCCCCTCCTTGTTGTGTTTTCGTCCCCCCTTTGTGAGGCTTAGCAGAGCACCCTTCCCCATTGGCCGAGTACCCCACAGTGGGAGTAGGCGAGGTATCACCACTCACTCGGCAGGGTGCTAGCAAGTACCACTGCTAGTTGTTTTCATATAATACCCCTATTGTTAGAAATACTCTCAAAAGTATTGTTATAATGCCCAAATTACCTTAGTAGTATACCTTGTAGTATTCTAAGGTTATACTTATCTGAAAAGCCGAAATACTATTATACTTCCCTTGGTCACAAAACCGAAACCACAAGGAAATCTCCATAGTTAGTTGGAGTAATAAGTAGAAGTTGGTTAGAACTTCTAAGGGTTGTTTGGAGGCGGAGTCGGAGCGCACGGAGTAGGAGCTAAAACTTGCTCAGGATAGACATTTAAACTCGGATAATTATGGGCTTATCGAGATAAATATCTTGTCCCTCTATTGTAATTGGAAATTACATGATTGTTAGACTATATAGTTGAAGTATACTATATATTTAGAACTGATGTAGTTATCGGCAATGTCTTTTGACTTAAGCCTGAATTTAAAGAAGATTTCTGAACTGTAATTACTTAGGGTGTATTCTGATGACTTGTGAAGTAGTAGTGGAGTAGAATTGTACCGTTAGGGTTAGATGTATAACCCCGGTTGGCTTGGTGGCCGGCCTCGCTAGCGGAGGAGATTCTGTTGTTGCGGGGAGAGTCTTGCGAATTTTACGTAGAATGTTCTCGAAGGGATCTAAATGTTAATAAAGCGCCTTGTGGCCTTATAGGTTGAAGTACTACGTATGGCGCGATCTCGGCTAAGGAGTAGCCAGCGGTTTGAAGTACTTGGAGCGTTTTGCTATTAGTCGATACTCGTCGCGAGGTATGTGAACCTCTTCCTATCTCTTCTAGCATGATATGTGTGAACTATGTAGTGCGGTGAGCGTCACATGTGCTAAGCGTATTTGATTGGTTTAAAACATAAAGTGTTATAACGGCTTTATGGGAAGTTGGTTATATGACTTTATGTTGGTAAGAAAACACTTGTGGTCTTTAAAAGGTAAGCGATTTGAACTATAAGCGGCTTGTTATGTGTTAATAAAGAACTTGAAGTATTTCAAAGATTTTGAATCATTTAGAAAGAAGTAATACTTGATTTTGAAAAACTTAAGAGTTATACTAGCTTTATGGGAAGTTAGGTATAACGGCTTAAGAATGTTTCTTGATTTGAAATCGAATGTGTATCGACAAACCAACTGCAGCGTTAATAAAGAAATGTTTGACTAATTAAGTATTATTAAAACCGGTAGAAACTTCCATCTGCATAGAAGCTAAGATGAGACAAAATGATATTTCCTAGATCACAATTCTTTGTAATAAGATTGTTATAAACAAGAATATCCTACTCACATATAAGGCTTATGTTTCTCCATTTGTTTAAAGAGAATTATATTCTTAAATGAATAAGACTATGAACTCTGAAACCGTTCTAAAATAATAAACGTGAACATTTCAAATTCGGCAAACTTGGACGTTTCGAAAATACTGTTGTTACTTGATTATACAAAGGTAAGAGTTTTGGTTTTCTTAAAAGGACCGTCCCTCCATTTTATACTACGAATTATTGCGTGACTTATGTGAAAAGCAGATCTTTTAAAGATTTAATGTGTGAAGTACTTTGGGGATAGATACCCGAACTTGTTAGTAGAAAGTACCTTGTGTGAATAACTTGATTGTATTGGTTTGTGATAGCCTTGTAAAACTTTCTTGTTGATTTGATAAGTAAACATGTTAGGATGCCACGTGTGTTAGTATCTTGTGATGTTAGTGTAAAGGGGTTTTCCCTTCGACTGCGCTTAAAGTTGTTTGACTATCGGTAGTTATGTTGGTATTGTACCACTCGCCTTGACTTGTGTCGGAGGTTAAGCGCCCTCCGTCACGGGGTAGACTTCGGTGATGCAGGACCATGATTCGAGAATACCTCATGCGGGTCCAGGGGATCCATGCGGAACTACGGAGTTCCAGGTTAGTGTGCGGCCTTTATGGTCATGCGGTCTTTGTGGCCATGCGGACTGCGAGTCCAGGACGATGCCGGGGAGTAGCTACCCTCGATGCGGGGTTATACCTCATGCGGGCCTATGAGGTTGGCCTATGCGGAGCTGCGGAGAGTTCGGGGCTAGCAGCGCACATTTGATCTGCGAGCGAGTGACGGCTTTTATCATGTGATGATGCAGGCAGATATCATGACACGATTTATGACCTTGTTAGTGCGTAGGTGTTAGTAGTCGGCTATGCCTTCGTACTTACCCTGTACTGTTTTATTAGGACACAGGTGGGACCTGGTGTTCATGTGTACTCCTTGGTGCTTGTATATCATAAACTGCCGGCAGTGAGGAAGGTATTCCACGGGCACGATTGATGTTGTGGGCGTGAGACCCATTGTTAAAATTGAGTGATGACTTGAGGGCGTGAGTCACGACTTGACATATTGCTTATTTATAGTGGCTGTAGTTTGGTTATCATACATGTCTCTGCTTTGTATAGACTACTATGATTTCATTTCTGATGTTATTTTGATTTCACATACTTGGTACTGTTGTCTTGAACTCCTCAGAAGCGTTCATGCCGCGAGTAAAGGTACACGATCATTGATCCTCGCTCTTAGGGTCTGATTCGGCATTTGGGAAAGCTCGTTTCTCGGAGGCTTATCGATGGTATAGTCCTGTTGTTGTAGGTGTTTACATTCGGGGTATGGCGGGCCTGTCCGCCATTGTTGTCGTATCATTTCTTAGAAGTGCATGTAATCTTGTTGTGGGCGGGGTTTGTAAAAGGATTAAGCGTTCATGTTGAAAAAGTTGTTATTTACTTATATCAGAAAGGCAAGTTTTCTCAGTTATTGTTTCATATTTCATAATATGTCTTGTATCGTTTATGTTGTGATTACTCGATGTTGTATCACTAGGGTGCGGGGTAAGGCACGATCCACGGGCCGGAATCGGAGTCGTGACAAAAGTGGTATCGAGCGATTAATCCTCGGAAAGTGTCTATGAACCGTATCGATGAAGTCTTGATTATCGGTGTGTTGTGCACCACGCGATGTCGAGGAGGCTATAGGGTATTTAGGATTGGTTTCTATTCTTCTCACTCTGAGATCGTGCCTTAGAGGTGTGTTGTAAGTTGGACCCTCGGCGTATTTCTTTCACTTACCGTTATGCCTCGCGTAGATCCGGAGCCCGGGAGGGCAAAGCGAGGAGGCTGCGAGTAGAGTTGAGAGGTGGCGAGCACAGGCCCGATCATTACCTAGGGTAGTGCTTCGTTCGGGGGTTCTGCGGCGTCACTAGCCCGAGTTTAGCGTCGTGGCGATCCTGCTGCGGCCATGACATTTGAACCTTGATTCGCGGCCGAGCAGAGAATTTAGATTGCAGAAGCGACCGTGTTACTAGCTATAGATTTGGCTACGAGAGTATACCGATGTCTGCGAGTCTTGAGACTATCTAGAGAGGTTGTGCAAGAGTAATTCTTTAGTTAAGCTTGAGCATGGCACGTATGCGGGCTTATGCGCGTGGCCGAAAGCGTAGAGATCGGCGGGTTAACGAGGCGAGAAGAGGGCGAGCGGCGAGGTCGCTGGTAACTTTCGGCGAGTCACCTCGCGTGATTTGATTATGCACATCCACGGTCGCGAGTGGTCTTCCACGGATTCGGGACATTCGGGGTGTGCGAGGGTTGGTCGAGAACTCGGGGCTTAGGTTCACGGTGTAATGAGCGTCGTCGGGAATGTCGTCTTTTAGTTGGTACTTGTTGTACCTACGACCGTCAGGGTCTGATGTCGATAGAGTGTCCTTGTAGGAGGACTTATCCTTCAGGATCGGTGGGTAGTTTGTCACCTCCATTAGCTATGCGCCTGCAGGCGAGGTTTGATTAGAGCGACTTAAGGGAGTGGGCGGTGAATATAGATATATCCTTAACCTACAGAGATGCGTATGTGTGATAAGGTGAGTATACCTTAAGTGCTATGTTACGATAGCGGTGTGTTAGTTGTGATTAGAAATCTTGGTTGTTTAACCAAGTAGGATTTTGGGGATAGTGAAGGTGTGAGCCTTAGAGTTTTATACGTAGAGACCTTAGAGGTGAGGCCGTCTCGAGAAAGGTGTAGTGTTATGTTTGACCCTTATCGGAGTGCATAGTGCACGTGAGTTATGTTTGGGATAGGTCACAGTAGTGTGGAATGAAAGGGGGTAGTTGAGCTAAGAAGACCGCTAGGTTTTAGTAGCGTGTTTAGTGAGAGTTTTCCTTGTGGAGCTAGCGTTTCTTGGCGTTGCGGTCGGGTTGAGGCCGCGTTGCGGGTCAACCGCGGCATGTCAGTGGTGGGGTCGGTTGTGGTGGTCGCGCCTTGTGGTAGGGTCACGAGGGTGTTAGGCCCGTATTCGATTAACAGCGTCTGAGTTCGTGGATGCGTTCGGCCGGTGGTGGTCGATGGGCAGCCCATCGTGTTCTTCGTTCGGGACCGTTCTCGGCGAGAGGTTATGCGAGATGTTGCATCGAAAGGTTGTAAGGCTGCGGGTGCCTACGCCTTCACCTTGGCGACGAAGAGCCAGTGCGGCTGTTTTTGTTTACGGAAGTCTTACGAGCGGGGTTAAGAACTTCGGTGAGTCTCGAATCGCGTTCGCCACCGGGCGGTCGTGGATTTGAGGTAGTTGTGAGGATTGTTGTCTCTGTGGAGGCGTTTGAGCTACCATTTGGTGATCGGATGTCGCGCCTTATGAAGCCTTGCGGGCGGAAGTGTAAGTTCGGTCGATTGGTTCGATGTTGGCGGGGTTGGATAGTTGGTTCGAGCTTGTTCCGGCGGACGATGGATAGTGAAGCTTGTCTAGAAGAAGTTACGGCGGCTCGGAGGAATCGTGCGGATAATCGGCGGCACGCTTAGAGTTGAGTTGGTCGGTCTTCTTGAAGGTACCACCGGTTTGGGTGCGGCGAGTTTTGGAAAGCGAGAGGAACTTAGCGAGTTACTTTGGGCCTTTGTGAGTTCATGTGAAGGATAGGCGAGTTGCCTATATGTTAGCATTTGCCGTCAAGCGTAGGAAGCGGTGCGTCGGTCTTCGTATTGTGATGTTCGGGAAGTATCGAAGATCCGTCGAGTGTTTCGATTAATGATGACCACATTAGAGATAGTAACCCGAGTTTTGAATCTGGCCGTGTCGAGAATGTGGTAAGGATTCGAGTGTCACGACATCCTCGGGATCATGCGGCGGTACCATTTGTTGGGTCGTCGGAGCAAGGCTCGCGACAAAGTGACAAAGTGGTATCTCTGACGAGTAAAGAGAGAAGCGAGCATGTATGGCGAGCATAGATGTGATCATTTCTTTTGTGGAGAGAAGGTGCGAAGGAAGTATATTTTAGACCACGGAGAGGTGGTTGTGGTGATGTTAGAGTGTTTCCTCGTGGACTTGGATATAAGTATTTTGCAGATTGTTTACGTGGCCATGTGTGGCGAGTTTGTTCTCGTAAGTATAGTAGTGAAGACTATCTTGGCGCGTTTGTTTGAGACTTAGAAGGAACATTCGGGACGAATGTTTCTAAGGAGGAGAATGTTATACCGTATTTCCAGTATGCGCGAGGGCGTCTGAAGAAATTCGAACTTCAGTAGGCTTGGCGATTTAATTTTGTGCACAACACGGTTAGAGTCGTTTTTAGTGAAAGCGTTTTCCAGACTTTCGTAGGGAATTTCGGCTATGTCATTTTTAATTTTTGCGGATTTTTAGAGGCGAAACATTTTGGACCAACAAGAGGCGCCACTTGGCACCCTCGATTGGTGGCGAAATCGTCGGCTTGGGCGAAATGGACAAGGTAAGGCACGTTTTTGTGCCTTGACAAAGTCAAGGTAGGTAGGATATTTGTGTTTGGTAAATCCTAGCCTACACTTGCCTAACACATGGATTGATCTTGGCCTTTGGTTGGCCGTCCCTTGACTATAAATACCCTCTCCTTTGATGAATTCTTCATCCTTTCCACAAATCTTTAAGTGTTAAACTCTCCACTCCTTGTTGTGTTTCGTCCCCACTTTGTGAGGCTTAGCGAGAGCACCCTTCCCATGGCAGAGTACCCACAGTGGGGTAGGTGAGGGTATACACCACTCCTTGGGGTGCTAGCCAGTGGTACCCACTGCTAGTTGTTTTCATATAATACCCCTCTTGTTAGAAATACTCTCAAAGTATTGTTATAATGCCCAAATTACCTTAGCCAGTATACCTTGTAGTATTCTAAGGTTATCTTATCTGAAAAGCCGAAATACTATTATACTTCCCTTGATCACAAAACCGAAACCACAGAAATCTCCATAGTTAGTTGGAGTAATAAGTAGAAGTTGGTTAGAACTTCTAAGGGTTGTTTGGAGCGAATTCGGAGCGCCTGGAGTAGGAGCTAAACCTTGCTCGGGGCCAACATTTAAACTCGGATAATTATGGGCTTATCGAGGTAAATATCTTGTCCTCTATTGTAATTGGAAATTACATGATTGTTAGACTATATAGTTGAAGTATACTATATATTTAGAACTGAGCGTAGTTATCGGCAATGTCTTTTGACTTAAGCACGAATTTAAAGAAGATTCTTGGCTGTAATTACCAGAAATTTGTATTCTGATAGACTTGTGAAGTAGTCTGCAGTGGGTAGAATTGTGCAGTTAGGGTTAGATGTATAACCCCAGGTTGGCTTGGTGGCCGGCCTCGCTAGAGGAGGAGATTTCTGTTGTTGCGGGAGAGTCTTGCGAATTTTACGTAGAATGTTCTGAAGGGATCTAAATGTTAATAAGCGCCTTGTGGCCTTATAGGTTGAAGTACTACGTGTGGCGCGATCTCGGCTAAGGGTAGCCAGCGGTTTGAAGTACTTGGGCGTTTTGCTATTAGTCGATACTCGTCGCGGTATGTGAACCTCTTCCTATCTCTTCTAGCATGATATGTGTGAACTATGTAGTGCGATGAGCGTCACGTGTGCTAAGCGTATTTGATTGGTTTAAAACATAAAGTGTTATAACGGCTTTATGGGAAGTTGGTTATAACGACTTTATGTTGGTAAGAAAACAACGTGGTCTTTAAAAGGTGGCGATTTGAACTATAAGCGGCTTGTTATGTGTTAATAAAGAACTTGAAGTATTTCAAAAGATTTTGAATCATTTAGAAAGAAGAAGTAATACTTGATTTTGAAAAACTTAAGAGTTATACTAGCTTTATGGGAAGTTAGGTATAACGGCTTAAGAATGTTTCTTGATTTGAATCGAGAATGTGTATCGACAAACCAACTGCGGCGTTAATAAAAGGAAATGTTTGACTAATTAAGTATTATTAAAACCGAGAAACTTCCATCTGCATAGAAGCTAAGATGAGACAAAATGATATTTCCTAGATCACTATTGTTTGTAATAAGATTGTTATAAACAAGAATATCCTACTCACATATAAGGCTTATGTTTCTCATTGTTTAAAAGAGAATTATATTCTTAAATGAATAAGACTATGAACTACGAAACCTTTCTAAAATAAAAGCGTGAACATTTGAAATTAGGCAAACTTGGGCGTTTGGAAAATAATGTTGTTACTTGATTTTACAAAGGTAAGAGTTTTAGTTTTCTTAAAGGACCGTCACTCCATTTTATACTACGTATTGCGTGACTTATGTGAAAGAAACAGATCTTTTAAAGATTTAATGTGTGAAGTACTTTGGGGATAGATACGAACTTGTTAGTAGAAAGTACCTTGTGTGAATAACTTGATTGTATTGGTTTGTGATAGCCTTGTAAAACTTTCTTGTTGATTTGATAAGTAAACATGTTAGGATGCCACGTGTGTTAGTATCTTGTGATGTTAGTGTAAAGGGGTTTTCCATTATTTGCGCTTAAAGTTGTTTGACTATCGGTAGTTATGTTGGTATTGTACCACTCGCTTGACTTGTGTCAGGAGGTTAAGCGCCTCCGTCGCGGGGTAGACTCGGTGATGCAGGACCGTGATTGAGAATACCTCATGCGGGTCGGGGATCCATGCGGAACTACGGAGTTCGAGTTAGTGTGCGGCCTTTATGGTCAATGCGGTGCTTTGTGGCGTGCGGTGCGAGTCGGGGCGATGCGGGGAGTAGCTACCCTCGATGCGGGGTTATACCTCATGCGGGCCTATGAGGTTGGCCTATGCGGAGCTGCGGAGTGTTCGAGGGCTAAGCGCGCATTTGATCTGCGAGGCGAGTGACGGCTTTTATCATGTGGCGGTGCAAGCGGATATCATGACCTGATTTATGACCTTGTTGATGCGTAGGTGTTAGTAGTCGGCTATGCCTTACGTGCCACCTGTCTTGTTTTATTAGGACACAGGTGGGACACGGTGTTCGTATGTACTCCTTGGTGCTTGTATATCATAAAGCTGGCGGTGAGGAAGGTATTCCACGCACGATTGATGTTGTGGGCGTGAGACCCGTTGTTAAAATTGAGTGATGACTTGAGGCGTGAGTCACGACTTGACATATTTGCTTATTTATGGTGGCGTAGTTTGGTTATCATACATGTCTCTGCTTTGTATAGACTACTATGATTTCATTCTGATGTTATTTTGATTTCACATACTTGGTACTGTTGTCTTGACCTCCTCGGGCTGCGTTCATCTGCAGTAAAGGTACACGATCATTGATCCTCGCTCTTAGGGTCCTGATTCGGCATTTGGGAAAGCTCCGTTTCTCGGAGGCTTATCGGTGGTATAGTCCCTGTTGTTGTAGGTGTTTACATTCGGGGTTATGGCGGGGCCACTGTCCGCCATTGTTGTCGTATCATTTCTTAAGTGCGTAATCTTTGTTGTGGCGGGGTTTGTAAAAAGGATTAAACTGTTCATGTTGAAAAAGTTGTTATTTACTTATATGCCGAAAGGCAAGTTTTTCTCAGATTATTGTTTCATATTTCATAATATGTCTTGTATCGTTTTATGTTCCGCTGATTACTCTGATGTTGTATCACTAGGGTGCCCGGGGTAAGGCACCAGTCACGGGCCCGGAATCGGGTCGTGACAGTCACGAGGGTGTTAGGCCCAAGTTTAGTTAACCATCGTACGAGTTCGTGAGTGCGTTCGACCAGAAGTCGGGCCGATGAGGTCAGCCCATCTTATCTTTCAGTCAGGACCGTGTACTTGGCAGTGGGTTATGCGAGATGTTATTTATCGGGAAGATTGTAAGGCTACACGGGGTCCCTACTTTACTTATGACAGGCAGTGGAGCCCAGGTTACGGCTATTTCTTTTTCTGGAAGTTTTGCCAGGCAGGGTTAGGAACTCAGGTGAGTCTTCATATCGCATTCATCCTCGGGCCAGTGTTTGAATTTCAGGGGTAGCTGTGAGGATTGTTGCCTCCTGTTAATGGAGTGTTTTATAGCTACCATTTCAGTGTTCGGATATCGCCTTATGACGCCTTATAGGGGGCGGAAGTGTAAGTTGCCGGTCGATTGGTTCGATGTTGGCATGATTCAGATAGTTGGTTCATACTTGTTTCGGCAGGATGTGGATAGGGTGAAGCTTATCCAGAAGAGGTTATTGGCAGCTCAGAGTCAACAGAAGTCGTGCGGATAACCGACGACGCAGGTTGAGTTGGCGGTGGGTCTTCTTGAAGGTACCACCGGAAAGGGTGTGAGTTTTGGAAAGCGAAACTTAGCGAGGTACTTAGGCGTTTTGAGATCCTTTGGAGGATAGGCGGGTTACTATATGTTAGCTTTGTCGTCCGGCGTGGGAAGCGATCGTCCGGTCTTTCATGTTGTTATGTTGGAAAAGTATCGGAGATCCATCGAGTGTTCGATTAATGATGACCAAGTTGGAGGTAGTAACGAGATTTGGAAGCTAGGCGATAGAAATGTGGTAAGTTATGAGAAAGAGTTCGAGTGTACGAGAAAGGTACGACGAGTAAGGGAAGAAGCGAGCATGTGTTAAGAACATAGATGTGATCATTACTTTTGTGAAGTAAGGGTGCGAAGGCAGTATATTTTAGACCTCGGGTGGGAGCTTTTGTGATGTTAGAAGTGATTCCTCGTGGACTAGGATGTAAGTATTTGCGCGTGTGTTATTTTTGTGGCCATATGTGGCATTGGCAACTTGTTTAAGTTAAAAGGAACTTCATCGTTATCCATCTTGAGAAGGAACATTCGAGACGAATGTTTCTAAGGAGGGGAGAATGTTATACCCCGTATTTCTAGAGTATGTACGTGAGGACGTACGTACAAAAGTTTAAGCCTTAAGTTAGGCAAGGGACGAAATTTGTGCACAACCCCCGAAAAGAATTGTTTTTCGACGAAACGTTTTCCGGAACTTGCGTAGGGAAAATTGCGGTTGCGATATTAATAATTTTTGCGGATTTTTCCAAGAGATGAAATATTTTGGACCAACGAGAGGGCGACATGTGTCACCCTCAAGTTGGCGGTTTGTGGCCGATTGGGTGCACGTTTCTTGGCATGTTTTAAGGCCTAAACCATGGGTCAATATTTGTGAGTGATTTGTGGAGTAGGGATAGGGTGCACTTGTGCAAATCCACACCCTCCACTTGCCCTCCACTTGCCCTCATCTTGGCCCTTGAAAGCCCTATAAATACCCCCCCTTAGTTGAAGGATTTCTTCATCCCTCAAATGACTTCTAAGTCTTAAAAATCCCTCCCTCCCCTCTTCTTGTTTCTCTCGTCCAAGAGCACCCCTGCCCCTTTGAGAAGCCTTGGCCGAACCCCCCCCCCCCCCCCCACTTCCTAAGTGGTGCTAGCCGAAAGTACCCCCCCCCCTCTTGAGTGTTGTTCTCGTGAAACACCCACTTTTTGGTAGAAAAATACTCTCAGTATTATTACAATTCCAAAATACCTTAGCCTTATACCTTGTAGTATTCCAAAGTTACCTCTATACGTAGAGCGGAAATACTACCTTATGTCTTTTAGTCTCAAAACGAAACCCTAAGGAAAATCTTCATGGCCGGTTGAAGTATTAAGAAGAAGTTGCGTAGAACTTCTAAGGGTTGTTTGGAGCGGGTTGGAGCGTGAGTAGGAGCTAAGCGTTGCTCGGGATCGACATTAAATCTTGGATAATTTTGGGCTTATCGAGGTAAATATCTTGTCCCCTATTGTATTTAGAGTTTGCATCTTGTTGAAGTATAAGAATTAAGTATAAGTTATATCTGAGGAAGGTATATAAGAAGGGAATTGAACTGTACTTACATAGAATTGTATTCTGATAGACTTGTGTAGTTTGTGGGTAGGAAGTGCTGCCCAATTTTCCATAGAATCTTGTATCTAGATTTATTCTACAGAGTAGTCTAGACATTGATAGACTTATATAACCGTTATAGGTTGAAGTACTGCGAGTAGCGTATTCTACTCGAAGGGTGGAAAAAGGCTAGCGAGATTACTGATTACTTTGAAGCGTTTTGCTAATTGTCGGTAATCGTCGCGAGGTATGTGATTCTTCCTATCCTCTTGAGCATGATATTTTAAAAGAATATATATAGTACGGTAGACGTACGTGTGTTAACTGAACGTAGTTTTACTGCAATGTCTTTTGACTTAAGTCTAAATAATAAGAATCTTGAAGTATTTCAAAGAATTAAGAATCGTTTTTGAAAGAAGAGTACTACTTGGTTTTAAAAGCTTAAGAGTTATACTAGCTTTATGGGAAGTTAGGTATAACGACTTAAGAGTGATAAAAGGAACGGTTTACTTAACTGTTTTATGAAAGCCTTGTATGGATTTCGGAAATGAGAATAAGTATCGAACAAACCACTGCAGCGCTAATAAAGGGAAATGTATTGACTAATTAAGTATTATGAAAACCAGTAGAAACCTCCATCTGCATAGAAGCTAAGATGAGACAAAATGATATTACATTTCCTAGATCATGGCTGCTTTAATAAGATTGTTATGAACAAGTATAACCTACTCACACATAAGGCATATGTTTCTCAAACTGTTTTAAAAGAGAATTATATTATTAAGTGATTAAGACTATGAACTACGAAACTTTTCGAAATGAGAAACTTGAGCATTTGAAATTAGGCAAACTTGAACGTTTGGAAAAGAATTTTGTTACTTGATTTTACGAAGGGAAGTGTTTTGGTTTACTTAAAAAGATAGTCACTCTATTTTTATACTACGGGTATTGTGTGACTTTTGTGAAAGAAACGAATCTTTTAAAGAGTTAATGTATGAAGTACTTTGGGGATAAAAACCCGAACTTGTTAACATAAAGTAGAAAGTACCTTGTGTGAATAACTTGATTGTGTTGGTTTGTCATAGCCTTGTAATAATTTCTTGTTGATTTGATAAGTAACATGTTTAGGATGCTACGTGTGTTAGTATCTTGTGATGTTTGTGTAAAGGGGTTTCCCTTGATTGTGCTTATGTTGTTTAACGATAAGCCGTTATGATAGTATTGTACCACTCACCTCTTGACATGATCAGAGGGGTTAAGCGCCTCCGTCTGGGTATACCTCGTGCGATTTGGGACTATGATTCGAGAATACCTCATGCGGGTCCAGGGGACCTATGCGGAGCTACAAGAATTCCAGGTTAGTGTGCGGTCTTTATGGCCATGCGGTCTATGTGGCCATGCGGACCACGGGTCGGGGCGATGTCGGGAGTAGCTACCCTCGACGCGGGAATACCTCATGCGGGCTATGTGTGTGTGGCTATGCGGGTGCGGGATGTTCGAGGATTTGACGCGCATTGATGCGAGGCGAGTGGCGCCGATCATATGGCGCGGTCTAGAAAGACCTCGTGATACAGTTTTATGGCATTGTTGGTACTGTGGGTTTTAGTAGTCGGCTATGCCTTCGTACTTACCCCGTACGGTTTTATTATGACACAGGTGGGACCTGGTGTTCATGTGTATTCCTTGGTACTTTTATATCATAGACTGTCGGCAGTGAGGAAGGTATACCACGGGCATGATTGTTGTTGTGGGCGTGAGACCCATAGTTATATTTGAGTGATGACTTTGAGGGCATGAGTCCCTAACTTGACATGACTGCTTATTTATTGTGAACTGTAGTTTGGTTATCATACATGTCTCCTGCTTTATATAGACTACTATGATTTCACTTACAGTATTTTCAGTTTCACATACTTGGTACCTGTTGTACTGACCTCCTTCGGGGGGCTGCGTTCATGCCGCAGGTAGAGTACACGATTGTTGATCCTCGCTCATGGGTCACGATTCGGCGTTTGGAAGCTCCGTTTCTCGGAGGCTTATCGGTGGTATAGTCCTGTCGTTGTAGGTACTTACATTCAGGGTATGGCGGGCCCTGTCCGCCATTGTTGTTATATCATTCTTAGAGTTACGTAAATCTTGTTGTGGCGAGTTTGGAAAATGGGATATGCTTGTTCAAGTTTATGTTTATATATGCCGAAGGCAACTTTTATGAATAAACTGTTTCACACTTCATATTATTTCATGTCTTGTTTTATATTCCGCTGATTACTCTGATGTATGTCTACTTGGGTGCCCGGGGTAAGGCACCAGTCACGGGCCCGGGTTCGGGTCGTGACAATTTCACACCCCTAGCCTCAAAAAAAACCCCCTTGGCCGAGAGTGGGCAGATTTTCGGGACTGTTTTGGACAGATTTTTAGTCAATTTTGGAAGGGATTATCTACTAGAATATTAGGAGTTTTTGGGTGTTTCAAAAGCCTAAAATGAATTTCGTCGAGTCTAGTTTCCAACACAACAAACCTCTCGTCGATAGGACACTGGAGTAGAGAGTTATCAACGTTACAAGTTCAGCTGACGAAGCAGTGGCTAAAAATCTGGACAGTCACGTTTTTTGGACTATCTTGAGGTAATGAACCTTAACCTCTTTGTGAAGTTGATTATTATGTATATATGGATATTATACATATATTGGAAGTATATTATGGACTATAAGATGTAAAGAAAGATTTGGATCTTGTTAAGATGTTAAAAGGAGAATTGGTATATTATCCATTAAAATGGTAAAAATGTATCCATTACTTACTAAGAGGTTAACAACAAAGGAACTATAACTTATAATAAGATTGGAATATAAGTTGAAGGACTAATGAAGTAATTGGATAAGTAAAATTGTAAAAGTTGGCCAAGGACCCCAACTTAAGGACCGTATCTACTTTGGACCGTATTTACTTTGGACTATATTTACTTTGGACCTTCTTTACTTATTGTTATTATGAAGGAGAGATTGTTAATCGTGTTCCGTTTGGGCGTGTTATCCCCTTCTTTACTTATTGTTATTATGAAGGAGAGATTGTTAATCGCGTTCCGTTTGGGCGTGTTATCCCCTTCTTTACTTATTGTTATTATGAAGGAGAGATTGTTAATCGCGTTCCGTTTGGGCGTGTTATCCCCTTCCTTAGTTATTGTTGTTATGAAGAAGAGATTGTTAATCGCGTTCCGTTTGGGCGTGTTATCCCCTTCTTTAAATTTCGGTATTATTGCACCTTAATTAGTATGTTAATTACGGTTATCGGGCCTTGGAAAAGGTGGATAATTGAGTAGAAACGGGGGAGGTGCTGCCGAATTTTCCGTAGGATATGGAACCTTGTTTTTAGAAATATCCTACGAAGAGAACTAGAGGTTAATAGACGTTTCATGTCCATTATAGGTGGAAGTACTACGAGTAGCGTATTCTACTTGAAGGGTGGAAAAGGCTAGCAAGGTTATAGTACTTTGGAGCGTTTTGCTAATTGTCGATAATCGTCGCGAGGTATGTGAACCTCTTCCTATCTTTTCTAGCATGATATTTGTGAAATATATATATAGTACGGTAGACGTACGTGGTTAAAATGAATTTGGTTTATTTAAAACATAAAGTGTTATAATGGCTTTATGGGAAGTTAATTATAACAACTTTATGTAGGTAAAAGAATGGTTTATTAATTTTTTTAAAAAATAAGAGACTTGACTTATATTTGACTTTATTTGATATGTGAAGAACTTGAATTGTGTGGAAAGTTGTGAAACCTCATTCGTGAGTAATGAGTACTTGGTTTTGAATAATAATGTTATATTGATTGCGGAAATGAGAATAAATATCGAACAACCCACTGCAGCGTTAATAAAGGAAACTATATTGACAAATAATTAATATTATTAAAACAAGTAGAAACCTCCATCTGCATAGAAGCTAAGATAAGACAATTGTATTACATTTCCTAGATCATGGTTGCTTTAATAAGGTCATTAATAACATGTATTGATTTTTCTTAAATTCCAAAGTAAGGAACTTGTCTTCTAAAAGAAAAGAGACTTGAGAACTTGAAGTGTTTTGGTTTAAAAGAAAGGCATGGTTTTGTCTTAGGTTGGTTTAAAAAGAAGGTATGAAAATTGTTTTGGTTCACTTAAAAAGATAGTTACGCTATTTTGATACTACGGGTATCGTGTGACTTTTGTGAAAGAAATGGCTCTTTTTAAAGAGTTAAAGTATGTAGTACCTTGGGGTTAAAACCCGGATTTGTTGACATGAAATGAAAGTACCTTGTGTGAGTAACTTGCCTATGTTTTGTGATAGCCTTGTAATACTTTCTTGTTGGCTTGATAATGTGAACATGTTATGATGCTACGTGTGTTAGTGTCTTGTGACGTTGTGTAAGGGTTTTTTCTTATTGTGCTTATGTTGTTTAACGATAAGCCCGTTGTGCTGGTATTATATCACTTACCCCTCTTGACTTGTTATGATGCCGGGGGTTAAGCTGCCCCCCGATGTGAGGAATACCTCATGCGGGTCCATGGGACCTATGCGGAGCTGCGGGAGTTCCAGGATTGTGGTGCGAGGAATACCTCATGCGGTCTATGTGGCCATGCGGACTGCGGGAGTCGGGGCGATCTGGGGTTAGCGCCTGCGATGCGAGGAATACCTCATGCGGGCCTATATGTGGCCTATGCGGAACTGCGGGAGTTCCAGGATTAGACGTGCACAATGATACTGCGGGCGAGTGGCCCAGCTTCGATCATTTGGCGGCGTAGAAAGACCTTGTGATACAGTTTTATAGCATTGTTGGTACGGTGGGTTCTAGTAGTCGGCTATGCCTTCGTACTTACCCCGTACGGTTTTATTATGACACAGGTGGGACCTGGTGTTCATGTGTATTCCTTGGTGTTTTTTTATATCATGGACTACCGGCAGTGAGGAAGGAATTCCACGGGCATGATTTGTCACGACCCGACCTCGGGCCCGCGACTGGTGCCTTACCCCGGGCACCCTAGTGATACAACATCAGAGAAAAATCAGCGAAAATAAAAACTAAAACATGAGACAAGACATAAAGTATGAAACAGGCTAACCAAAACGGTCACCTTCCTGAATATATACATATATATATCAAACTGAACAGTTAAATCCTTTTACAAAACCCTGCCCACAACAGTACTACAAACCTCTAAGAATGTAACCATAACTATGGACAGGGGCCGCCCATACCACGAATGTACAAGTAACTACTGGCGGGGACTATACCAAAGATAAGCCTCGGAGAAAGCGGAGCTTCCCAAAAATCCGAGCGTGATCCTAGGCGAGGATCCACAACCGATGTACCCTACTGCGGCATGAGCGCGGCCGAGAAGGTCGATCTACAGTACCAAGTATGTGGCGAAAATCACGTAAATGAAATCATAGTAGTCTATATAAAATAGAGACATATATGATAACCAAACTACGATTACATAATATATGGCGATACGCGTCAAGTCGGGGACTCACGCCTCAAAGTCATTACTCAAATATAACTATGGGTCTCACGCCCACAACATCAATCATGCGTGGAATACCTTCCTCACCGCCGATCTATGATATAGCAACGCAACGAATACATGAACACGGGTCCCACGTGTCATAACAACCGTCTGAGGCAAATCTGAAGGCTAACTACCGGATACCAAAGCGCATCATTGGTAGCCGGGCAAGTCTGAAAGCCAACTACTAGATACCAAGGCCGTACTAACAATACTATGCAACCAAACCACGAAGGCGACACGGGCAAGTCTGGCCGACTACAGTGTACGAGCCATGTCACCGTGGCCGGGGGCAAATCTGAGGCTAACTACTGGTACGAGTAGTGTCACGAGACCGCCACTAAATCGAGCGGGGCAAGTGCGAAGGCTAACTACCAGTACCAAGGCCGAATCAGCCACGAGGCGGGGCAAGTCGAAGCCAACCACGGATACCAAGGCCGAATCGGTAAAACCTCGTGGAGAGCTAGTCCATGGAATAACGCTATCAACGAGGCGTGCGTGGAATCCTCCGTCACGCGATGCGTCCAAGTAAGATCATAACAAATCAACCGGCCCTCCATTGAGAGACGCGGTGCTATAAAAATACAATACTGGCACAACAAGGCTATCACACGCAAACATAGGCAAGTTACACACAACTCAAGGTACTTTTTAAACCAAGTGCCTTTCTTTTAAAACAACATCAAGTATACTCTTTAAAACTCAAATACTTACTCTTTTCAAAACAAGTAACCTATACTTAAATCAAGTTACCATTTTAAAACCAATGATAAAACCATTCTTTTGCTTTCATAAAGTCGTTATAACTAACTTCCCATAAAGCTGTTATAACACTTTATGTTTTAAACCAATTTAAGACAAAACCATGTCTCTCTTTTAAACCAAAAACTCTTCAATTCCTCAAGTCTCTTTTCTTTTAGAAATCAAGTTCATTTTAAAGACCAAATACTCATTACTCGCGAATGAGGTTTCACAACTTTCTACTCAATTCGAGTTCTTCATATATCATATCAAGTCAAATATAAGTCAAGTCCTTTATCTTTTAAAATCAGTAAACCAACTAAATTCACTTAGCACATGTACGTCTACCGTACTACATAGTTCAAAACAATCATGCTAGAAAATATAGGAAGAGGTTCACATACCTCGCGACGATTATCGACAACTAGCAAAATGCTCCAAGTACTACAACCTTGCTAGCCTTTTCCACCCTTCAAGTAGAATACGCTACTCGTAGTACTTCCATCTATACTGGCCATAAAAACGTCTATCAACTTCTAGATCTCTTCGTAGAATATTCTAAATACAAGATTCCTTATTCTACAGAAAATTCGGCACCTCCACCACACAAATCTCCTCTCAACTCCCGGTGCCAACAACTGGATTACACGTCTAACGGGGCGTGTACAACACAATAATACTACAAGTCTCGTAAATACGGTCCAATGTAAATCTGATTTAATTCTATCAATCTTCTATCCTTATATAATATACTCAAGTATAATTACTACAATATGTAATATCCAATTACAATAGGGGGACATAGATCATTACCTCGATAAGCCCAAAATTATCCAAGATTATATGTCGATCCTGAGCAACGTTTTGCTCCAAATCCTTACGCTCCAACCCGCTCCAAGCAACCCTTATAAGTTTCTAAACAACTTCTCTTAACACTTCAACCAAGCTTATGAAGATTTTCTAGGGTTTCATTTTGCGACTATTGGAATAAAGTAGCATTTCTGGGCTCCTAGTATTAAAACAACTTTGGAATACTACTAGGGATACTAGGCCAAGGTATTTGGGATTATACAACAATACACAAGGTATTTTCTACACAAGAGGGGGAGGGGGACGAAACAAGACTAAAGGGATGGAGTATTTGCTTTGGAAAGTTTTCAAGTGTGGGATGAATATTATGTCTTGCACTATGGCGTATTTATAGAAGAATCAAGGGCCAAGATCAATGTAAGTGTATGGTAAAGATTGGGCCATGTGTGTGTGGGTCCCACCACACCACATGGCCAACGAAAATTGGTGCCAAGTGCCATGGCCATTTCGGCCAAGGGGACAAGTGGCTAGCCACTTGTCCCACCAATTTCGGCCCACATGGCCACTCAAGGGGGGGTGACACGTGTCACCCTCTTACTCGTCCAAAATATTTCGTCTTCCGAAAATATCCAAAACACCGAAAATATCAAAAACAAAGTGGGCCCCACAAAACCGTAAATTTCTCCCGTGGGTCCCACGTGACCATTTCTGAAAATAAAATCCCAAAATTCTAATATAATCCGAGAAGTCCAAATACCAAATCTGGGAATCCAATTCCCATTAACGAACCTTTTTCCTTCACAAAAACCGGAAACTTTTCCGTCGAAAAAAATCACATCTTTCTTTCTTTCCAAAATTACTGTCGTATTCTCGTACGTACGTCCTCACATACATACCCTGGAACTACGGGGTATAACATTCTTCCCCCCTTAGAAAGATTCATCCCGAATGTTCCTTTTAAGTCTCCAAAACATACCTGCGCCGGTATAGTCTTCACTACTATACTTACCAAACCAAACCTGCCACCAATGGCCATAGTATAACATACACGCAACTCTCAATCCAAGCCAACGAGGAATCACCTCTAACGTGCATATAACAACACAAAACTTCCACCCATGGTCCAAAGGATACTTTCTTCCCCTCTTCACTTATAAAAAAAAGGACACTTCCATCATCTTAACACATCTTAGCCTCTTTTCTTACTCGTCGTATCTTTCTCGTACACTCGAAATCTTCCTACTATACGTACCACATTTCTGTCATTGCTTCAGTTTCCAAAATCTCGGGGTCACTATCTCTAACTTGGTCATCATACTAGCCTCAAATTCCTTTAAGGCCATTCCCGGTCTTCACGATTCGATTCTGGTCGAACATATCCACGAACTCGTACGATGGTTACCTAAACCTGGGCTTAGCACCCTCGTGACCCTACCACCTGGCGGGACCACCTCGAACTGACCCCACCCCAAACCGGGCTGCGGGTTGACCCGCGAATGGTCCTCAACTCGACCCATAATCGCACCAGACTCTTGTTCCCCGATCCGGAACAACCTTACCTATACAAGTCCTGAAAGCTACCACTCTCATCTTACACAACCCAAGGAATTATCCCACTAATACACCCCATGTATATAATGCTCTCCGACAAGGGTCACCCGCAAAGTCTTTTACCCAAGACGGCCTTACATCTAAGGTCTCAACTTGTAATATTCTAAGGTTCGCAATTTTCTCATCCCCAGACTTACCCTTTTCACTAACCAGACTTCTAAATCACCTTTTAACTCAAAGCTATCCGATCATAACACTTAACACATTATCATAACATCAATACATACTAGTCTCTAGAGGGTTAAGGATATACCTGTAAATAGGCGGTTCAAAGGACCGCTAAAACTGGGAACTTCCACCGCGACCTCTGCGTGGCTGCGTGCATGAACATCTGCCTAGCTATGGAAGGTGAAGAACCCGCAATCGATCTCGTAGTCTGTGCTAATCCACGATGCTACCCACCGGACGATCTCGCCAAATGGCCCTGTTGGCGCGAGAATAACAATCTCCCAAATTAGTACGACACTCTCCCTTATGAAGTTTTCCCTGGCGCCACATGAGACAAGGGTGACCTTATCCGTGAGCACTCACTCTCGAAAGTCAAACACAGGAGCCACGACTGCTCTCGAATATCGAACGCCCGAAAGGCAGAGGTCCACTCGACGGGAGGCGCATAATCGCTTTATTCTTGAGGCGGTCCGCCTCGAAAGTCGCCAAAGACCTCGCTGTTCGCCTCTTCTGCTGATCCCGGTCATTCCGTCGACCTCTCCGTTCCTCACACCCAAGTGCATAAGCCTGCATGCGGGCAACGTCCATGCCCGGCTGAAGAGCTACACCCGAGCAAGCCTCTGCCAAATAATCGTCTAGCCCTGTGACATAGCGGTGCACTCTGTCCTCCATACTAGCTACTAACGCGGGGATATACCGAGCCAATGAGTCGAACTCCACGTTGTACTCCCGAACCGTACGCCCACTCTGTCTCAGCATCAGAAATATGTCGGCCCGTGCCCTCCTCATCTGCGGAGGCAAGAAATGTGCAAGAAATGCCTCTGAGAACTCGTTCCATACGGCTGGAAGTGCATGCCCTCCCCGGGACAGCTCCCACGAATCAAACGATCATTGCGGTATCACGCGGCCGATGTGAACAAGACCACCGACTCGGTCTCGAAGCCTTGATCACTCTCGCGATCCAGAATCGCTTCGGATGAACTCTGCGGATCATCCTCGGCCTCGACGTAGAACTACGGCGGGCTTCGGCCGAGAAAGTCCGTAGCCTCAAACTATCCGCTCTCGGGTGAACCACGGGTGCTACTGGAACTGCTGCGTCCAGCCTATCCTCATGTCTGGCCACAATCCTAGCTAGCAATTGTGCCATCTCCCTGTAGCCCATCTCCTCTACTCCAGGCTGTGGGACTGGAGGCTCAGGTACTGTGGTCTCAGCAGCCACTGCTGCGGCTCTAAACTCTGTTGGGGCCGGTGGCGTCGCAAAACTCGTCGTCTGAAGCACTATCTCGGTCTTGACGGGCTGCGCCATTGTACTCCTCGTGTTCTGCGCGACTCCTCCTCGATGCCTTGCCGCCAGGCCCTGGTTGCCTTTCGCAGAGGCATGACTGGTACAAAAGAATTACGTCAGAGGGGTCCAACTTACAACAAAGCTCTAAGGCACGATCTCAGAGTGAGAAGAATAGAAACCAATCCTAAATATCCTGCAGCCTCCTGATTATAGGTGTGGTCTTTGTCACGACCGAACCGGGCGTGGTAGTGCCTTACCGGGCACCCTAGTGATACAACATCAGAGAAAATCAGCGGAAATAAAAACATGAACATGAACTAGAGATATGATAATAAAACAGGCCAACCCAACGATTTGCCTTGCTTGCATATATCTGAGAATCAAGCGATTCATCCTTTACAACCACGCCCAGCGATTACTACGGACCTCTAAGAAAGTGACAACAACTATGGCGGACAGGGCCTACCATACCACGAATGTACAAGAACCCCTGGACTGTGGGTAACATACCACAAGATAAGCCTCGGAAGCGGGGCTTCCTGTCTGGCGAACTTTGATCCTATGGCGAGGATCCACAACCGATGTACCTCTACTGCGGCATGAACGGCCACGAAGGAGTCGATAACAGTACCAAGTATGTGGCCCGAAAATCGTAAATGAAATCATAACGATCTATCTAAAAGCAGGAGACATGTATGATAACAAAACTACGATTCACAAATATAAAAGCGATCGTGTCAAGTCGGGGACTCACGCCTCAAAGTCATCCTCACGTACGTGGAACTCCTTCCTCACCGCCGGCGATCTAGGTATAAATCGTGTGGAATACGTGTCTCGGCCCATCCATGGGACTCGATAAAGAACCGGTGGAATACGTGTCTCGGCCCATCTCGTGGGACTCGATAAAGAATCGGTGGAATACGTGTCTTGGCCCATCTCATGGGACTCGATAAAGAATCAGGTGGAATACGTGTCTCGGCCTATCTCATGGGACTCGATAAAGAATCAGGTGGAATACGTGTCTCGGCCCATCTCATGGGACTCGATAAAGAATCACTCATAACAAATCAGCCGGCCCTCCATCGAGAGGCAGCGGTAGCGTAAATACAACACTTGCACAACAAAGGCTATCACCACAAGCATAGGCAAGTTCATCATACTCATGGACTTATATTTTATTACAACAAATCCGGGTTTTAACCCCAAAGTACTACATACATTAACACTTTTCAAAAGATCCGTTTCTTTCACAAAAAATCACACGATATCCGTAGTATGAAAATAGAGTGACTGTCTTTTTAAGTAAACCAAAACACTTCCCTTTGTAAAATCAAGTAACAACATTATTTTCCAAACGTTCAAGTTTGCCTAATTTCAAATGCTCAAGTCTCTTATTTTAGAAAGGTTTCATAACTCATAGTCTTAATCTCTTTTAAAACAATTGAGTAACATAAGTCTTATGTGTGAGCCGTTTATTCTTGTATATAACAATCTTATTCTGTGACCATGATCTAGGAAATGTAATACAATTTTGTCTTATCTTAGCTTCATGCGGATGGAGGTTTCTCGGTTTTAATAACAATTAGTCAATACATCTCCTTTATTAACGCTGCAATGGTTTGTTCGATACTTATTCTCATTTCCGAAATCAGTAACACATTATTCTTTAAAAGCCAAGTACTCATTACTCACGAATGAGGTTTCACAACTTTTTAACAAAATTCATAGTCCTTAACATTTCATAAAACGTCATTTATAAGTTAAGTCTCTTATCTTTCAAGACAACAACAAGTATTCTTTTAGAACCCAACGAACTTACTCTTTTCAAAACAAGTAACCTATACTTAAAATCAAGTTACTTCTCTTTTTCCGAAAACAAGTCGTTATAAGTCAAGTCTCTTATCTTTCAAGATCAAGTCTCTTAACTTCTAAAATCAATAAACCATTCTTTTACCTACATAACGTCGTTATAACTAACTTCCCATAAAGCTATTATAACACCCTATGTTTTGAACCAACCAAACTCATTTAGCACATGTACGTCTACCGTACTACATAGTTTACAAAACATCATGCTAGAAGGGATAGGAAGAGGTTCACATACCTCGCGACGATTACCGACAAATAGCAAAACGCTCGAAGTACTTCAACACGTCGGCTACTCCTTAAGCCACGTAGATCACGCCACACGTAGTACTCCACTCCTAAAATGGTCATAGTACTTCTATCAAACCTTTCTTACCATTGAAGACTTATACCAATAAAAAGCCCTCTAATTCTACGGAAATTTGGGCAGCATTTCCCCCGTTTTTACTCACTTTTCCATCTTTCTCCAAGGCCCGAATAACCGTAATATATACCATATATAAGGCGTAATAATTAAACAACATAAAGAAGGGGATTACACGCCCAAACGGTAACGCGGTTTACTATCACGCCTCCATAACAACAATAAGTAAAAGAAGGGGATTACGCGCCAACCGTGCGGTTTACTATCACGCCATAACAATACAATAATTAAAAGGGGATCACACGCCCAAGCTAACGCGATTGAAAAATCTTCCCCGCGAAATGTAAATACAGTCCAATGTAAATACAGTCCAAAGTAAATACGGTCCAAAGTAAATACAGTCCTTAAGTTGGGGTCCTTGGCCAACTTTGTCCATTTTACTTATCCAATTTACTCATTAGTCATCCAACTTATATTTCCATTCTTAATATAAGTTATAGTTACTTGTTAAATACTTCTTCACAAGTAAGGTACGTTTGATACGTTGAATACGTTTTTTTACCATTTTAATGACAAACGACCGATCCTTTCTTTTAACAAGTTAACAAGATCCAACTCTTCCAAATTTTACTCCATATATTATACTCCATAATATACTTATAATATATGTATAATGACCAATTCACAAAGAGGTTAAGATTTACTACCCCAAATAGCCCAAAATCTATCCAAGAACTTAATGTCGCTCCAAGCAAGTCTTAGCTCCAAATCTTTACGTTCCAATCCGCTACAAGCAACCCATAGAAGCTCCTAACCAACTTCTCTTCAAGATTCAACTCCAAAAAGTGAAGAACACTTAGGGTTTTTGTTCATGGAGCTCTCGGCCAAGGTGAAGTTTAGAGGTTAGGGGTGTGAAATCTTTTCCAACTTTTGGTACACAATCTTCCTAACACCTTAGGGAAGAACACTTAAGAGTTTAAGAATTGTTGGACAAATTTAGGTCAAGGAATGGCACCATGGCGAAACCATGAGAAGCGAGGAGAGAGCATTTGTTCAAGTCTTGAAATGGTTAAGTGTGGAAGTTTTCATCAACTAAGGGTGCATATATAGGACAACCAAGGGCTAGGATGAAGGCAAGTGTGTGGTTGAGATTGGGGACAAGTGTGTGTGGGTCCCACAAGCCACTTGTCCACACAAAAATATCTAGCAAGACTTGGCCACTTGTCTAGCATAATTCGGCCAAGAGCCACCTAGGGGGTGACACGTGTCGCCCTCTGCACAAATCAAAATATTTCATCTTCCGAAAATATCCATAAAGGCCAAAATCTCAAAAACAAAGTGGGCCCAAGCGTAAATTTCTCCGTGGCCCCACGTGACCAATTCCGGAAATAAAATTCCATAATTCTAATATAATTCAAGAAGCCCAAATACCAAATCTGGGAATCCAATTCCCATCAACGAACCTTTTTTCTTCACGAAATCCGGAAACTTTTCCGTCGAAAAATCACATCTTTCTTTCTTTCCAAAATTTCTGTCGTATTCTCGTACGCACGTCCTCACATACATACCCTGGAACTACGGGGTATAACATTCTTCCCCCCTTAGAAACATTCGTCCCGAATGTTCCTTCTAAGTCTCTAAACGTACTTGTGTCGGTATAGTCTCCACTACTATACTTTACAAAACCAATTATGCCACACATGGCCATAATATCACATACGCGCGAAACCCAAATCCAAACTAACGAGGAATCACCTCTAAGATGTAAAACAACACTAACTCTCACTCCTGGTCCAAAGGATACTCTCCTCGCACCTTCACTTCACAAAAATGATCACTTCCATCCTCTTAACACATGTTCGCTTCCTTTCTTACTTGTCGTACCTTCTCGAACACCCGAACTCTTTCCAGTATACGTACCACACTTCAGTCATCGCTTCAATTTCCAAAACCTTGGAGTCACTACCTCCAAACTTGGTCATCTCACTAGTTTCAATTCCCACAAAGGCCATCCCCGGCCCTCACGATCCGATTCTGGTCGAACGCATCCACGAACCCGTACGATGGTTACCTAAACCTGGGCCTAGCACCCTCGTGACCCTACCACCCGGAGGGACCACCTCGAACTGACCCCACCACATTCCGGGCTACGGGTTGACCCGCGAATGGTCCTCAACCCGACCCATAACCGCGCCAAAACTCTTGTTTCCCCCGATCCGGAGCAATCTCACTAATCAAGTCACGAAAACCTAGTGGTCTTCTTAGCTCAACTACCCTCTTATAATTCACACCACTCAGGGACTTATCACAAAATTTTACCCCTCGTATACTATGCACTCCGACAAAGGTCAATCGTAAACAAATCTTTTACTCAAGACGGCCTCTCATCTAAGGTCTCCACGTATAATATTCTAAGGTTCACACCTTCCATGACCCCGAACTTACCTCTTCAACTAGTCATGTTCTCTAAGTTACACTTAACACAATGCTATCCGTATAGCACTTCACACGTACCCACCATAACAACATAACCAAGCCTCTTAAGGGCTAAAGGTATCTCTGTAACTACTGCCTTATTTCTTCTTTGTCGCTCTAACCATAATCCTGCCCTGCAGGGCGCCTAGCTGTATAAGGCGATGAACCAGCCACCGATCCCGAAGGCTGAGTCTCTATATCTGTGCTACCTCTGGTCGGACAACCTCTCACCAAATGGCCTGCTGGTAGTAAGCATCTGTTGTCGGCGACGACACCACGAGGACCATCCTCAGCTCTCTATCCATAAAACTCTGGCAAATAGCAACTCAAGAAATCCCGAAATCTCAGACTACTGGATCTAGGGTGAATCACGGCAACCTTCGGAACCAGGCTCCGTCCGTCCTCATTCCCAGCCACCAGCCACACTAGTAACTGGGCCATCTCCTGAACTCATATCCTCGGCTCCAAGTCGTGGAACTGGAGGCTCAGGTATCGTGGCCTCCGTAGAAAATGTTGTCGCTCTAAACTCTGCTGGGGCTAGCGGCGTTATAAAACTCGTCGTCTGAAGTACTATCTCAGGTAATGACCACGCCCGTGCCCTCGCAACCCTCGGTGTTCAACTCGTAGCTCCCTCTGCTGCCTTGCCCATCTGGGCCCAGATTGCCTTTCGCAGAGGCATAACTGGTACAAATGAATACGTCCGAGGGAATCCAACTTATAACACAGCTCTAAGGCACGATCTCAGAATGAGAAGAATGGAAACCAATCCTAAATATCCTGTAGCCTCCTGATTATAGATGTGGTGCACAACACATCAATAATCAAGACCCTACTAGACACGGTCTGTAGACACTTTCCGAGGATTAACTGCTCTGATACCACTTTTGTCACGACCCGAACCGGGGCCCGTGACTGGTGTCTTACGCCGGGTACCCTAGTGAGACAACATCAGAGAAAATCAGCGGAAATAAAAACATGAACGATGAACAAGAGATATGATAATAAAACAGGCCAAATAACGGTTGCCTTCTGCATATATCTGACTGAGCGATTACATCGCTTACAACGCCACAGCGATACTACTGGACCTAAGAAAGTGACAACAACTATGACGGACGGGGCCCCGCCATACCACAGAATGTACAAGAACCTCTGGACTCGTGGTAACATACCACAAGATAAGCCTCGGAGAAACGGGGCTTCCAATCTGTTGGCGTGATCCATGGCGAGGATCCTGGCCGATGTACCTCTACTGCAGATGAACGCGGCCCAGAAGGAGGTCGATTACAACAGTACCAAGTATGTGGCGAAAATCAGTAAATGAAATCATAACGATCTATCTAAAAACAGGAGACATGTATGATAACAAAACTACGATTCACAAATATAAAAGCGATCATGTCAGTCGGGACTCACGCCTCAAAGTCATCCCTCACGTGGAACTCCTTCCTCACCGCGGCGATCTAGGTATAAATCGTGTGGAATACGTGTCTCGGCCCATCCCATGGGACTCGATAAAGAACCAGGTGGAATACGTGTCTCGGCCCATCTCATGGGACTCGATAAAGAATCAGGTGGAATACGTGTCTCGGCCCATCTCATGGGACTCGATAAAGAATCAGGTGGAATACGTGTCTCGGCCTATCTCATGAGACTCGATAAAGAATCAGGTGGAATACGTGTCTCGGCCCATCTCATGGGACTCGATAAAGAATCACTCATAACAAATCAGTGACCTCCATCGAGAGCGGTAGCGTAAATACAACACTTGCACAACAAAGGCTATCACCACAAGCATAGGCAAGTTCATCATACTCATGGACTTATATTTTATTACAACAAATCCGGGTTTTAACCCCAAAGTACTACATACATTAACTCTTTTCAAAAGATCCGTTTCTTTCACAAAAAATCACACGATATCCGTAGTATGAAAATAGAGTGACTGTCTTTTTAAGTAAACCAAAACACTCCCCTTTGTAAAATCAAGTAACAACATTATTTTCCAAACGTTCAAGTTTGCCTAATTTCAAATGTTCAAGTCTCTTATTTTATAAAGGTTTCATAACTCATAGTCTTAATCTCTTTTAAAACAATTGAGTAACATAAGTCTTATGTGTGAGTCGTTTATTCTTGTTTATAACAATCTTGTTACAACAGCCATGATCTAGGAAATGTAATACAATTTTGTCTTATCTTAGCTTCTATGCAGATGGAGGTTTCTACTGGTTTTAATAACAATTAGTCAATACATCTCATTTATTAACGCTGCATTGGTTTGTTCGATACTTATTCTCATTTCCGAAATCAGTAACACATTATTCTTTAAAAGCCAAGTACTCATTACTCACGAATGAGGTTTCACAACTTTTTAACAAAATTCATAGTCCTTAACATTTCATAAAACGTCATTTATAAGTTAAGTCTCTTATCTTTCAAGACAACAACAAGTATTCTTTTAGAACCCAACGAACTTACTCTTTTCAAAACAAGTAACCTATACTTAAAATCAAGTTACATCTCTTTTTTCGAAAACAAGTCGTTATAAGTCAAGTCTCTTATCTTTCAAGATCAAGTCTCTTAACTTCTAAAATCAATAAACCATTTTTTTACCTACATAACGTCGTTATAACTAACTTCCCATAAAGCTATTATAACACCCTATGTTTTGAACCAACCAAACTCATTTAGCACATGTACGTCTACCGTACTACATAGTTTACAAAACATCATGCTAGAAGGGATATGAAGAGGTTCACATACCTCGCGACGATTATCGACAAATAGCAAAACGCTCCAAGTACTTCAACCCGTCGGCTACTCCTTAAGCCAAGTAGATCACGCCACACGTAGTACTCCACTCCTAAAATGGTCATAGTACTTCTATCAAACCTTTCTTACCATTGAAGACTTATACCAATAAAAAGCCCTCTAATTCTACGGAAATTTGGGCAGCACTTCCCCCGTTTTTACTCACTTTTCCATCTTTCTCCAAGGCCCGAATAACCGTAATATATACCATATATAAGGCGTAATAATTAAACAACATAAAGAAGGGGATTACACGCCCAAACTGTAACGCGGTTTACTATCACGCCTCCATAACAACAATAAGTAAAAGAAGGGGATTACGCGGAACCGTGCGTGGTTTACTATCACGCCTTCATAACAATACAATAATTAAAAAGGGATCACACGCCCAAGCGGACGCGATTGAAAAATCTTCCCAATGAAATGTAAATACAGTCCAATGTAAATACAGTCCAAAGTAAATACGGTCCAAAGTAAATACAGTCCTTAAGTTGGGGTCCTTGGCCAACTTTGTCCATTTTACTTATCCAATTTACTCATTAGTCATCCAACTTATATTTCCATTCTTAATATAAGTTATAGTTACTTGTTAAATACTTCTTCACAAGTAAGGTACGTTTGATACGTTGAATACGTTTTTTTACCATTTTAATGGCAAATGACCAATCCTTTCTTTTAACAAGTTAACAAGATCCAACTCTTCCAAATTTTACTCCATATATTATATACTCCATAATATACTTATAATATATGTATAATGACCAATTCAAAAAGAGGTTAAGATTTACTACCTCAAATAGCCCAAAATCTATCCAAGAACTTAATGTTGCTCCAAGCAAGTCTTAGCTCCAAATATTTACATTCCAATCTGCTACAAGCAACCCATAGAAGCTCCTAACCAACTTCTCTTCAAGATTCAACTCCAAAAAGTGAAGAACACTTAGGGTTTTTGTTCATGGAGCTCTCGGCCAAGGTGAAGTTTAGAGGTTAGGGGTGTGAAATCTTTTCCAACTTTTGGTACACAATCTTCCTAACACCTTAGGGAAGAACACTTAAGAGTTTAAGAATTGTTGGACAAATTTAGGTCAAGGAATGGCACCATGGCCGAAACCACAAGGCAAGGGAGAGAGCATTTGTTCAAGTCTTGAAATGGTTAAGTGTGGAAGTTTTCATCAACTAAGGGTGCATATATAGGACAACCAAGGGCTAGGATGAAGGCAAGTGTGTGGTTGAGATTGGGGACAAGTGTGTGTGGGTCCCACAAGCCACTTGTCCACACAAAAATATCTAGCAAGACTTGGCCACTTGTCTAGCATAATTCGGCCAAGAGCCACCTAGGGGGTGACACGTGTCGCCCTCCTACTCGTCCAAAATATTTCATCTTCCGAAAATATCCATAAAGGCCAAAATCTCAAAAACAAAGTGGGCCCCACAAAACCGTAAATTTCTCCCGTGGGCCCCACGTGACCAATTCCGGAAATAAAATTCCATAATTCTAATATAATTCAAGAAGCCCAAATACCAAATCTGGGAATCCAATTCCCATCAACGAACCTTTTTTCTTCACGAAATCCGGAAACTTTTCCGTCGAAAAATCACATCTTTCTTTCTTTCCAAAATTTCTGTCGTATTCTCGTACGCACGTCCTCACAGAGAAGCAAGGTCCTTTAGTAACTTTTGAGGCGAGTCGCCTTACCAGCGGAGTAGATTATGCACATCCACCAGTGCAGCGAGGTCCTCCACGAATTTCAGGACGTTCGGGGTACGGAGGAGTTGGTCAGAGCTCCAGATCTTCCGGTTCACAGTGTGACAGACGTCATCCCGGGGAATGTCATCTTTTAGTTGGTACTTGTTGTACCTATGACCGTCCGGGTCTGATGTCGAAAGAGTGTCCTTGTAGGAGGACTTAGCCTTCAGGATCGATGGGTAGTCGTCACCTAGCCATGCGCCTACAGGCGAGTTTGATTAGAACGACTAAGGGGAGTGAAGCAGTAGATATAGATATATCCTTAACCCTCTAGAGATCTGTATATGTGATAAGGTGAGTATACCTTAAGTACTATGTTCTGATAGCAGTGTGTTAGTTGTGATTAGAAATCATGGTGGGTTAACCGAGTAAGATTTTGGGGGATAGAGAAGGTGTGAGCCTTAGAGTTTTATACGTAGAGACCTTAGAGGTAAGGCCATCTCGAGTAAAAGATGTATTGTTTATGTTTGACCCTTATAGGAGTGCATAGTGCATGTGAGTTATGTTGGTGGGATTAGTCCCTGAGTAGTGTGGAATGAAAGAGGGTAGTTGAGCTAAGAAGACCGCTAGGTTTTCGTAACGTGATTAGTGAGATTGTTCCGGTTCGGGGAGCTAGTATGATGCGCGTTGCCGGGTCGGGTTGAGGCCACGTTGCGGGTCAACCCGCGGCAGGTTTGGTGGTGGGGTCAGTTTGTGGCGGTCCCGCTTTGGGTTGGGGTTACGAGGGTGTTAGGCCGAGTTTAGTTAACCAACGTACGAATTCGTGGATGCATTCGACCAGTAGTCGGGCCGAGGAGGTCAGCCGTCTTGTCTTCTAGCAAAGACCGTTTACTCGGCAGAGGGTTATGCGAGATGTTATATCAGAAAAGTTGTAAGGCTGCACGGTGCCTACCTTCACCTTATGGCGCAGTGGAGCCAGTGCGGCTGTTTTGTTTCGGAAGTTTTACCAGCGGGGTTAAGAACTCGGTGAGTCTCGAGAATCACATTCGCCCTCGGGCCGTTGTTTGGATTTGAGGATAGTTGCGAGAATTGTTATCTCTGTTGGGAAGTGTTTTATAGATACCATTTCGTGTTGGATATCGCCTTGACGCCTTGTAGGCGGAAGTGTAAGTTGCGGTTGATTGGTTCGGCGTTGGCAAGATTCGATAGTTGGTTCAGCTTGTTCCAGCAGATCGTGGATAGAGTAAAGCTTGTCTAGAAGAGGTTACGGCAGCTCAGAAATCGTGCGGATAATCGGCGGCGCTTAGAGTTGAGTTGTGGTCGGTCTTCTTGAAAGTACCACCGGGGTGGGTGTGACGAGTTTTGGAATCTGAGAGGAACTTAGCCCGAGTTACTTTGGGTCTTTGAGTCCATGTGAAGAATAGGCGGGTTGCCTATATGTTAGCTTTTGCCGTCCGACTTAGGAGGCGGTATGTCGGTCTTCGTATTGTTATGATCGGAAAGTATCGGAGATCCATCAGTGTTCCCGATTAATGATGACCACGTTAGAGATAGTAACCCGAGTTTTGGAAAGCGGCGATTTCGAAATTTGGTAAGAGTTCGAGTGTACGACAACCTCAGGGATCGCATGTAGTCCGGTACCATTTGTTGGGTCGCCGGAGTGACACTAGAACCTCGCGGCAAAGTGACAAGAGTGGTATGCTTTATGATGTTAGAGGTGTTTCCTCGTGGACTTGGATATAAGTATTTTCTTGTGATTGTATGCGTGGCCATTGTGGCGAGGATTGTTTCGTAAGTATGGTAGTGAAGACTATCTTTGGCGCACGCTTGTTTTGAGACTTAGAAGGAACATTCGACGAATGTTTCTAAGGAGGAGAATGTTATACCGTATTTCCGGTATATGCGTGGGGCGTGCGTAGAAAATTTGAACTTGAGAATTAGGCTTGGCGAAATTTATTTGTTCACAACACGGTTAGAGTCGTTTTTAGTGAAACGTTTTCCACGACTTTCGTAGGGAATTTCGGCTATGTCTTTTTTAATTTTTGCGGATTTTTCGAGACACGAAACATTTTGGACCAACAAGAGGGCAACACTTGTCACCTCTCATTGGGACACCTTGTGATAAAGGGGTTGGCGAATGGCCATTGGTTGGTCAAGGTTGGTAGGATATTTTGGTGGTAGATGGATAAGGTGCACTTGGCAAGATCTTGGCCTACACTTGCTATGCACTTGGCTAGATCTTGGCCATTGGTTGGCCTTCACTTGACCTATAAATACCACCCCTTTGAAGACTAATTCATCCACAAAATTGCCTAAGTCTTGAAAGCTTCTTCCTTCCCTCTTAGTGTAGTGTCTTGGCGAGAGCCCTCTCTCCCCTTGGCCGAGAGTCCCCACAGTGGGGTAGGCCGAGGGGTAGACACCCCCCATCCTTGGGGTGCTAGCCGTGGGGTACCCCCCCTAGCCTAGTTGTTTTCGTATAATACCCCCCCTCTTGGTAGAAATACTCTCAAAAGTATTGTTATAATGCCCAAATTACCTTAGCCGTATACCTTGTAGTATTCTAAGGTTATACTTATCTGAAAAGCCCGTAAATACTATTATACTTCCTTCACCACAAAACCGAAACCCTAAGGAAAATCTCCATAGTTAGTTGGAGTATTAAGTAGAAGTTGGTTAGAACTTCTAAGGGTTGTTTGGAGCTGGTCTGAGCGCGAGTAGGAGCTAAACCTTGCTCAGGATCGACATTTAAACTCGGATAATTATGGGCTTATCGAGGTAAATATCTTGTCCCCCTATTGTAATTGGAAATTACATGTTGTTAGATTATATAGTTGAAGTATACTATATATAGTATCGAACGTTGTTATCGGCAATGTCTTTTGACTTAAGCACGAATAATAAGAAACCTTTTCGAAGAAATCTTGTTGTATTTTACATAGGGTGTATCAGATGAGACTTGTGTAGCTTTTCTGTGGAGTAGAATTGTACCCGTTCGGGTTAGATGTATAACCCCCCCCCCTGGTTGGCTTGGTAGCCGGCCTCGATAAAGGAGGAGATTTTATGCTGTTGCGGGGAGAGTCTTCTTGAATTTTACGTAGAATGTTCTACGAAGGGATCTAAATGTTAATAAGCGCCTTGTGGCCTTATAGGTTGAAGTACTACGTGTGGCGCGATCTACTTGGCTTAGGAGTAGCCGACGGTTGGAAGTACTTGGAGCGTTTTGCTATTAGTCGATACTCGTCGCGAGGTATGTGAACCTCTTCCTATCTCTTCTAGCATGATATGTGTGAACTATGTAGTACGGTGAGCGTCGTATGCTAAATGTATTTGATTTGTTTAAAACATAAAGTGTTATAACGGCTTTATGGGAAGTTGGTTATATGACTTTATGTTAGTAAGAAAATACTTGTGGTTTTAAAAGGTAAGCGATCTGAACTATAATCGGCTTGTTATGTGTTAATAAAGAACTTGAAGTATTTCAAAAGATTTTGAATCATTTGAAGAAGAAGTAATACTTGGTTTTGAAAACTTAAGAGTTATACTAGCTTTATGGGAAGTTAGGTAATAACGGCTTAAGAATGTTTCTTGATTTGGAAATCGAGAATGTGAATCGACAAACCACCTGCGGCGTTAATAAAAGGAAATGTTTTGTGATTTAGTATTATTAAAATCGGAGAAACTTCCATCTGCATAGAAGCTAAGATGAGACAAAATGATGTTTCCTAGATCATGGCTGCTGTAATAAGATTGCTATAAACAAGAATATCCTACTCACATATAAGACTTATGTTTCTCAGATAGTTTAAAGGAGAATTGTATTCTTAAATGAATAAGACTATGAACTACGAAACCTTTCTAAAATAAGAAACGTGAACATTTGAAATTAGGCAAACTTGGACGTTTGGATAATAATGTTGTTACTTGATTTTACAAAGATAAGTGTTTTGATTCACTTCAAAAGATAATCACTCTATTTTCATATACTACGGTTATTGTGTGACTTTTGTGAAAATGCGTATCTTTTAAAAAAGTTAATGTATGAAGTACTTTGGGGATAGAAACCGAACATGTTGACATATAGTAGAAAGTACCGTGTGTATAACTTGATTGTGTTGGTTTGTGATAGCCTTGTAATACCTTCGTGATGCTTTGATAAGTAATCATATTAGGATCACGTGTGTTAGTGATACGTGACGTTGGTGTAAAGGGTTTTCCGCGATTGTGCTTATGTTGTTTAAGCGATAAACCGTTATGTTGGTATTATACCACTCACCGTGTTTCCGGGGGTTAAGCTGCCCTCCGATGCGGGGTAGACTTCGAGTGATGCAGGACCATGATTCGAGAATACCTCATGCGGGTCACGAGGGCCTATCGCGAGCTACGAGAGTTCGTGTTAGTGTGCGTCCTTTATGGTCATGCGATGCATGTGGCCGTGCGATCGCGAGTCGGGGCGATCTTAGGGAGTAGCTACCCTCGATGCGGGTTATACCTCATGCGGGCCTATGAGGCGGCCTACGCGAGTGCGGGAGTTCGGGGCTAGACGCGCACATTTGATATTGCGAGCGGCGACGAGCTTTGATCATGTGACGTGCAGAGCGGATATCATGATACATTTATGACCTTGTTAGTCGTAGGTGTTAGTAGTCGGCTATGCCTTGTACTTACCGTCGCATTTTAATTGGACACAGTGGGACACATTTGTTCATATGTATTCCTTGGTGCTTTTCTATCATCGATTGCCGTGATGAGGAAGGTATTCGCGGGCATGATTGATGTTGTGGCGTGAGACCCATTGTTATATTGAGTGATGACTTGAGGCGTGACTCACGACTTGATATGACCGCTTATTTGTTGTGAATCGTAGTTTGGTTATCATACATGTCTCCCGCTTTATATAGACTACTATGATTTCATTTCTGATATTTTGATTTCACATACTCGGTACTGTTATCTTGACCTCCTTGAGTGCGTTCATCCGCAGTAAAGGTACACCGATCGTTGATCTCGCTCTTAGGGTCACGATTCAGCGTTTGGGAAAGCTCCGTTTCTCGGAGGCTTATCTTGGTATAGTCTCACTGTCGTTGTAGGTATTTACATTCGGGTATGGCGGGGCCCGTCCATATTGTTGTCATATCATTTCTTAGAGTGCAGTAATCTTGTTGTGGCGGGGTTTGTAAAAAGATTAAACTGTTCATTTGTAAGAGTTGTTATTTATATATATGCCGAAAAGGCAAGTTTTCCTCATTCTTGTTTTGTACTTCATTTGTTTCATGTATGTGTTTTATGTTCATGATTACTTTGATGTTGTATCACTAGGGTGCCCGGGTAAGGCACGATCCACGCCCAGTTCGGTCGTGACAAAAGTGGTATCAGCGATTAATCCTCGGAAAGTGTCTATGAACCGTATCCGATGAAGTCTTGATTATCGGTGTGTTGTGCACCACACCATAATCGTGAGGCTATAGGATATTTAGGATTGGTTTCTATTTCTTCTCACTCGAGATCGTGCCTTAGAAATGTGTTGTAAGTTGGACCTCTAACGTATTTCTTTCTCACCGCTATGCCTCGCGTAGGGCAACCCGCCCAAGAGGCAAAGCGGCGGAGCTGCGAGTAAGTCTGAGAGAGGGTTACGTGGGCACAGCCCAATTATCACCTTGGGTGGTGCTTCATTCGGGAGTTCTGCGGCGTCACTAGCCCCGTGAGTTTAGCACGCGGCAGCGATTCCTCTGCGACCATGATATTTGAACCTTGGTTCGCGGCCAGAGCAGAGAATATAGATTTCAAGGGCGACCACTGTTACTAACTATGGATTTGACTACGAGAGTATACCGATGTCCGCGAGTCTTGATGACTATCTAAGAGAGGTTGTGCAAGAGTAATTCTTGATTGGGCTTGAGCATGGCACGTATGCGGGCTTATGCGCGAGCCAAAAACATAGAGATCGACGGGTTAACGGGCGAGAAGAGGCGAGCAGCAAGGTCCTTTAGTAACTTTTGAGGCGAGTCGCCTCACCAGCGGATTTGATTATGCACATCCACCAGTGCAGCGAGGTCCTCCACGAATTTCAGGACGTTCGGGGTACGCAGGAGTTGGTCAGAGCTCCAGATCTTCCGGTTCACAGTGTGACAGACGTCATCCCGGGGAATGTCGTCTTTCAGTTGGTACTTGTTGTACCTATGACCGTCAGGGTCTGATGTCGAAAGAGTGTCCTTGTAGGAGGACTTAGCCTTCAGGATCGATGGGTAGTCGTCACCTTCCTTAGCTATGCGCCCTACGGGGCAGGTTTGATTAGAACGACTAAGAGGAGTGAAGCAGTAGATATAGATATATCCTTAACCTCAGAGATCTGTATATGTGATAAGGTGAGTATACCTTAAGTACTATGTTACGATAGCGTGTGTTAGTTGTGATTAGAAATCATGGTGGGTTAACCTAGTAAGATTTTGGGGTATATATAAGGTGTGAGCCTTAGAGTTTTATACGTAGAGACCTTAGAGTTAAGGCAATCTCGAGTAAAAGATGTATTGTTTATGTTTGACCTTATAGGAGTGCAAAGTGCACGTGAGTTATGTTGGTGGGATTAGTCCCTGAGTAGTGTGGAATGAAAGAGGGTAGTTGAGCTAAGAAGACCGCTAGGTTTTCGTAACGTGATTAGTGAGATTGTTCCGGTTCGGGGAGCTAGTATGATGCGCGTGGCCGGGTCGGGTTGAGGCCACGTTGCGGGTCAACCCGCGGCAGTTTTGGTGGGTCGGTTGTGGTGGTCCCGCTTTGGGTTGGTTACGAGGGTGTTAGGCGAGTTTAGTTAACCAACGCATTTAATTGTGGACGATTCGACCAAAGAGTCGGGCCGAGGAGGTCACCGCCTTGTCTTCTAGCAAAGACCGTTTACTCGCAGAGGTTATGCGAGATGATATATCGTGAAAAGTTGTAAGGTCGCACGGTGCCTACCTTCACCTTATGGCGCATGGAGCCAGTGGTACTGCTTTTTGTTTCGGAAGTTTTACCAAGCGGGTTAAGAACTCGGTGAGTCTCGGAATCACATTCGCCGCCGCCGGTGTTTGGATTTCGAGGATAGTTGAGAATTGTTATCTCCTGTTAGGGAAGTGTTTTATAGATACCATTTCGGTTCGGATATCGCCTTGTGACGCCTTGTAGGGCGGAAGTGTAAGTTGCCGGTTGATTGGTTCGACGTTGGCAAGATTCGATAGTTGGTTCAGCTTGTTCCACAGATCGTGGATAGAGTAAAGCTTGTCTAGAAGAGGTTCCGGCTCAGAGAAATCGTGCGGATAATCGCGACGACGCTTAGAGTTCAGTGCCGACGGTCTTCTTGAAAGTACCACCCCGGGTGTGACGAGTTTTGGAATACAGAGGAACTTAGCCCGAGTTACTTTGGGTCTTTGAGTCCATGTGAAGAATAGGCCAGTTGCCTATATGTTAGCTTTGCCGTCCGACTTAGGAGGCGATGTCCGCCTTTCGTATTGTTATGATCGGAAAGTATCGAGATCCATCCAGAGTGTTCCCGATTAATGATGACCACGTTAGAGATAGTAACCGAGTTTTGAACCAAGCGATGCTCGAAATGTGGTAAGAGTTCGAGTGTCACGACCTCGTGGATCGCATGTAGTCCGCACCATTTGTTGGGTCGCCGAGTGACACTAGAACCTCGCGGCAAAGTGACAAGAGTGGTATGCTTTATGATGTTAGGTGTTTCTCGTGGACTTGGATATAATTATTTTGCGCAGATTGTGTGCGTGGCCATTGTGGCGTGATTGTTTCGTAAGTATGGTAGTGAAGACTATCTTTGGCGCACGTTTGTTTTGAGACTTAGAAGAACATTCGACGAATGTTTCTAAGGCGAGGAGAATGTTATACCGTATTTCCAGTATGTACGTGGGGCGTGCGTAGAAAATTTGAACTTGAGAATTAGGCTTGGCGAAATTTATTTGTTCACAACACGGTTAGAGTCGTTTAGTAAACGTTTTCACTTTTCGTAGGGAATTTCCGCTATGTCTTTTTAATTTTTGCGGATTTTTCCGAGACACGAAACATTTTGGACCAACAAGAGGCGACACTTGTCACCTCTCATTGGGACACATTAGTGATAAGGGGTTGGCGAATGGCCATTGGTTGGTCGGGGTTGGTAGGATATTTTGGTGGTAGATGGATAAGGTGCACTTGCAAGATCTTGGCCCTACACTTGCTATGCACTTGGCTAGATCTTGGACATTGGTTGGCCTTCACTTGACCTATAAATACCCACCCCTTTGAAGACTAATTCATCCCCAAAATTGCCTAAGTCTTGAAAGCTTCTTCCTTCCCCTTAGTGTAGTGTCTTGGCCGAGAGCCCTCTCTCCCCTTGGCCGAGAGTCCCCACAGTGGGGTAGGCGAGGGTAGACACCCCCTCCTTGGGTGCTAGCCGTGGGTACCCCCAGCCTAGTTGTTTTCGTATAATACCCCTCTTGGTAGAAATACTCTCAAAAGTATTGTTATAATGCCCAAATTACCTTAGCAGATACCTTGTAGTATTCTAAGGTTATACTTATCTAAAAGCCCGAAATACTATTATACTTCCCTTCACTACAAAACCGAAACCCTAAGGAAAATCTCCATAGTTAGTTGGAGTATTAAGTAGAAGTTGGTTAGAACTTCTAAGGGTTGTTTGGAGCGGCCTGAGCGCACGAGTAGAGCTAAACCTTGCTCAGGATCGACATTTAAACTCGGATAATTATGGGCTTATCGAGGTAAATATCTTGTCCCCTATTGTAATTGGAAATTACATGTTGTTAGATTATATAGTTGAAGTATACTATATATAATCTTGAACATTGTATCGGCAATGTCTTTTGACTTAAGCTGAATAATAAGAAACCTTTTCGAAAGAAGAGTCTCGAATCGTATTTTACATAGGATCAGTATTCTGAGAGACTTGTGTAGCTTTTCATGGAGTAGAATTGTACCCGTTCGGGTTAGATGTATAACCCCCCCCTGGTTGGCTGGGTCGCCGGCGTCGATAAAGGTGGAGATTTTACGTCATGTGGGGAGGTCCGCTGAATTTTACGTAGAGAATGTTCTACGGCGGATCTAAATGTTAATAAGCGCCTTGTGGCCTTATAGGTTGAAGTACTACGTGTGGCGCGATCTACTTGGCTTAAGGAGTAGCCGACGGTTGGAAGTACTTGGAGCGTTTTGCTATTAGTCGATACTCGTCGCGAGGTATGTGAACCTCTTCCTATCTCTTCTAGCATGATATGTGTGAACTATGTAGTACGGTAGACGTACATGTGCTAAATGTATTTGATTGGTTTAAAACATAAAGTGTTATAACGGCTTTATGGGAAGTTGGTTATAACAGCTTTATGTTGGTAAGAAAATACTTGTGGTTTTTAAAAGGTAACTGATCTGAACTATAACTGGCTTGTTATGTGTTAATAAAGAACTTGAAGTATTTCAACAGATTTTTGAATCATTTCGAAAGAAGAAGTAATACTTGATTTTTGAAAACTTAAGAGTTATACTAGCTTTATGGGAAGTTAGGTAATAACGGCTTAAGAATGTTTCTTGATTTGGAAATCAGAATGTGTATCGACAAACCACTGCAGCGTTAATAAAAGGAAATGTTTTGACAGATTTAGTATTATATAAAATCAGTAGAAACTTCCATCTGCATAGAAGCTAAGATGAGACATAATGATGTTTCCTAGATCATGGCTGCTGTAATAAGATTGCTATAATCAAGAATATCCTACTCACATATAAGACTTATGTTTCTCAGATAGTTTAAAGGAGAATTGTATTCTTAAATGAATAAGACTATGAACTACGAAACCTTTCTAAAATAAGAAACGTGAACATTTGAAATTAGGCAAACTTGACGTTTGGATAATAATGTCATACTTGATTTTACAAAGATAAGTGTTTTGATTCACTTCAAAAGATAATCACTCTATTTTCATATACTACGGGTATTGTGTGACCTTTGTGAAAGTAACGTATCTTTTAAAAAAAGTTAATGTATGAAGTACTTTGGGGATAGAAACCCGAACATGTTGACATATAGTAGAAAGTACCTTGTGTGTATAACTTGATTGTGTTGGTTTGTGATAGCCTTGTAATACCTTCGTGATGCTTTGATAAGTAATCATATTAGGATGCTATGTGTGTTAGTATTCTGTGACGTTGGTGTAAAGGGGTTTTCCCTTGATTGTGCTTATGTTGTTTAAACGATAAACTGTTATGTTGGTATTATACCACTCACCGTGTTTCCGGGTTAAGCTGCCTCCGACGCGGTAGACTGGCGATGCAGGACCATGATTCGAGAATACCTCACGCGGGTCCCGGGGCCTGCGCGAGCTACGAGTTCCGTGTTAGTGCGCGCCTTTATGGTCATGCGGTTTATGTGGCCATGCGATCGCGAGTCGGGGCGATGCCGGAGTAGCTACCTCGATGCGGGTTATACCTCATGCGGGCCTATGAGGCGGCCTATGCGGAGCTGGAGTTCAGGCTAGACGCGCACATTTGATATTGCGGCGGCGATCTTTTGATCATGTGACGGCTGCATGGATATCATGATACATTTTATGACCTTGTTAGTACTGTGGTGTTAGTAGTCGGCTATGCCTTCGCATTACCCCGCATCGCTTTAATTGGACACGTGGGACACGTTGTTCATATGTATTCCTCGTGCTTTTCTATCATCGATCGGCGGTGAGGAAGGTATTCCGGGCATGATTGATGTTGTGGGCGTGAGACCCATTGTTATATCGAGTGATGACTTTGAGGGCGTGAGTCCCTGACTTGACATGACTGCTTATTTGTTGTGAACTGTAGTTTGGTTATCATACATGTCTCCTGCTTATATAGACTACTATGATTTCATTTACTGTATTTTCAGTTTCACATACCTGCACACAGTTATCGACCTCCTTCGGGCCGCTCATGCCGCAGGTAAAGGTACACCAGTCGTTGATCCTCGCTCTTAGGGTCACAGTTCAGCGTTGGGAAAGCTCCGTTTCTCCGGAGGCTTATCTTGGTATAGTCCCCTGTCGTTGTAGGTATTTACATTCAGGGGTATGGCGGGGCCCTGTCCCGCCATTGTTGTCATATCATTTCTTAGGTGCAGTAATCTGTAAGTGTGGTTTGTAAAAAGGATTAAACTGTTCATTTGTAAGAGTTGTTATTTATATATATGCGAAAGGCAAGTTTTCCTCAGACATCGCTTTGTACTTCATTTGTTTCATGTATGTGTTTTATGTTCCGCTGATTACTCTGATGTTGTATCACTAGGGTGCCCGGGGTAAGGCACCAGTCACGGGCCCAGGTTCTGGTCGTGACAATTACAAGGCTATCACAAACCAACACAATCAAGTTATTCACACAAGGTACTTTCTACTTTATGTTAACAATTTCGGGTTTTTATCCCCAAAGTACTTCATACATTAACTCTTTTAAAAGATCCGTTTCTTTCCCAAAAGTCACACAATACCCGTAGTATAAAAATAGAGTGACTATCATTTTAAGTAAACCAAAACACTTCCCTTTGTAAATCAAGTAACAACATTATTTTCCAAATGTTCAAGTTTGCCTAATTTCAAATGCTCATGTTTCTCATTTTCGAAAGGTTTCGTAGTTCATAGTTTTAATCACTTAATGATATAATTCTCCTTTAAAACAATTTGAGATACATATGCCTTATATGTGAGTAGGTTATTCTTGTTCATAATCAATCTTATTTAAGCAGCCATGATCTAGGAAATGTAATATCATTTTGTCTCATCTTAACTTCTATGCAGATGGAGGTTTCTACTGGTTTTAATAATACTTTATTAGTCAATACATTTCCCTTTATTAGCGCTGCTGTGGTTTGTTCGATACTTATTCTCATTTCAAATCAAGAAACATTATTCCTTTTACAAACCAAGTACTCATTACTCACGAATGAGGTTTCACACAAAAACTCATATTAATTTACTTAAGTCAAGTCTCTTATCTTTTAAGATCAAGTCTCTTAACTTCTAAAATTAATAAACCATTCTTTTTATCTCTTTTAAGTCGTTATACCTAACTTCCCATAAAGCTAGTATAACTCTTAAGCTTTTAAAACCAAGTATTACTCTTCTTTCAAAAAGGTTTCTTAATTCTTTTAAAATACTTCAAGATTCTTATTATTCAAGCTTAAGTCAAAAGACATTGCCGTACAACTACGTTCAGTTACCACACGTACGTCTACCGTACTATATATATAGTCTTTTAAAATATCATGCTCAAGAGGATAGGAAGGATCACATACCTCGCGACGATTATCGACTATTAGCAAAACGCTCCACGGCTATAACCCGGCTAACCTCGTCCACCTTTCAAGTAGTACATGCTACTCGCAGATCAATCAACCTATAAGGGTTATACAAGTCTATCAATGCCTAGACTACTCTTGTAGAATATTCTTCTGATGTGATTCGGTTCAAGTCTATTCGTAATATCCTTCTATTACAGCTTCAATTCTCTTCTATGAATCTTATATTCATTTATATACAACTACGTGATGTAATTTCCAATTACAATAGAAGGATAGGATTATTTACCTCGGTAAGCCCAAAATTATCCAAGTTTAATGTCGATCCTGAGCAACGTTTAGCTCCTACTCCGGGTGCTCCAACCCGCTCCAAACAACCCTTAGAAGTTCTACGAAACTTCTTCCTAATACTTCAACCAACTGTGAAGATTTTCCTTAGGGTTTCGTTTAGTGACTGAAGGGAAGTATAATGGTATTTCTGGGCTTTTAGTATAGGGGTAACCTTGGAATACTACAAGGTATTAGGCTAAGGTATTTTGGTATAGTAACAATACTTGGAGAGTATTTCTACCAAGAGGGGGGTAGTATTTTGCGAGAACAACTAGGCAAGGGGGGGGTGTACCCCTCGGCCAAGGGCCTTCTCAAAGGGGGAGGCTTGGACGAACCACTACACTAAGGGGGAGAGAACTTTCAAGACTTAGAAACTATTTTAGGATGAAGAAGTTCATCAACTAAGGGGGGGTATTTATAGGACAACCAAGGGCCAAGATCAAGCCAAGTGGTAGGCAAGTGTAGGGTGAGGATTTACCCATGTGTACCTTATCCATCTACCACACCAACTATCACAAATATCCTACCTAACCCAAGACCCCAATTCGTCCACTAGCCGCCCATCACAACGTCCAATGTGAGGGTGACACATGTCACCCTCCCGTTGGTCCAAAATGTTTCATCTCTCGGAAAAATCCGCAAAAATTAGAAATGACATAGCCGTAATTTTCCCTTCGCCAGACTTGTATAACAGTTCGTCGAAAAACGATTCTGTTCGGTACTTGTGAACAATAATTTTCGGTCCTAGCCTAACTTAAGGCTCAAACTTTTCTACGTACGTCCTCACGTACATACTCTGAAAAATACGGGGTATAACATTCTCCCCTCCTTAGAAACATTCGTCTCGAATGTTCCTTCTAAGTCTCAAACAAACATGCGCCAGAATAGTCTTCACTGCTATATTTACGAAAACAATCATGCCACACCTGGCCACAATACAACATGCGCAAATACTTACATCCAAGTCCACGAGGATTCACCTCTAACATCACAAAAACTCCCACCCAAGGGCTAAAAGATACTCCTTCGTGACCTTCACTTTACAAACGAAATGATCACTTCTATGTTCTTAACACATGCTCGCTTCTTCCCTTACTCGTCGTACCCTTCTCGTACACTCGAACTCTTTCTCATAACTTACCACATTTTTGTTACTGCATCAATTTCAAAAATCTCTGGGTTACTACCTCCAACTTGATCATCATTAACTGGGAATACTCTAGATGGATCTCCGATACTTTTCTGAACCTAACAACATGAAGGACCGGACATACTACCTCCTAAGTCGGACGGCAAAAGATAACATATAGGCAACCTGGCCTACTCTTCACATGATCTGAAAGGCCCAAAGTAACTCGGGCTAAGTTTCCTCTGTTTCCCAAACTCGTCACACCCTTTCCGGGGTGGTACCTTCAAGAAGACCCACCGTCCACCTGAACGCCAAGTGTCGTCGCCGATTATCCGCACGACTTCCGTTGACTCTGAGCTGCCGATAACCTCTCATGGATAGGCTTCACCCTATCCACATCCTGCCGAAACAAGTATGAACCAGCTATCTGAACTTTGCCAACATCGAACCAATCGACCGGCAACTTACACTACCGCCCCTACGAGGCTTCGTAAGGCGATATATGTACTGAAATGGTGGTTATAAAAACACTCCTTTAACCGGAGGCAACAATCCTTACAGCTACTCCTGAAATCCAAACACCGCCCGGCGCGAACGCGACATCGAGACTCACCAGTTCTCAACTCGCTGGTAAAACTTCCGAAACGAAATAGCCACAACACGGGCTTCACTGTCATAAGGTGAAAGTAGGCACCTCGCAGCCTTTACAACCTTCACGATAAATAACATCTCGCATAACTCTCTGCCGAGTAAACAGTCATGCCTGAAGGACAAGATGGGCTGACCTCATCGGTCCGATTACTGGTCGAACGCATCCACGAACTCGTACGCTGGTTTACTAAACTTGGGCCTAACACCTCGTGACCCTACCACCGGAGGACCACCCGAACTGACCCCACCATTAAACAGTCGCGGGTTGACCCGCAATCGTCCTCAACCCGACCACTATCGCGCAAAAACTCTTGTTCCCCGATCCGGAACGATCTCACTAATCAAGTCACGAAAACCTAGTGGTCTTCTTAGTTCAACTACCCTCTTTCATTCCACACTACTCAGGGACTTATTATACAACTATATCTCACGTGCACTATGCACTCCGATAAGGGTCAAACACATAAAAAAATACATCTTTTACTCGAGATGGCCTTACCTCTAAGGTCCCTACGTATAAAACTCTAAGGCTCACACTTTCTCTGCCCCCCAATCTTACCCGGTTAACTAACCATGATTTCTAATCACAATTAACACTTAAGATACGCTTATCTTATCACACCTACAATCTCTAGAGGGTTCAAGGATATACATGTATCTACCGCTTCACTTCCCCTTTGTCGTTCTAACCAATCCTGCCCCGTAGGGCGCATAGCTAGGGAAGGTGATTAACTAGCCACTGATCCTGAAGGCTGAGTCTCTACATCCGCGCCACCTCTAGTCGGACAATTCCTCGCAAAATGGCCCTGCTGGCCGTAAGTATAACAAGCTCCAACAAAAAGACCACATTCCCCGAGGTGACGTCTGCCACACTGCGAACATTGGGGAAAACCTTCGTATTCAGAAACCGAAGCCACGAGCTCGACCAACTCCAGATACTATGAACGCCACGAACCTCGGAGGACCACTGCTCGGGCGAGGCGCATATCGATCACGCCGAGGCGATTCGCCAAAGTTACCAAAGGACCACGCCGTCCGCCTCTTCTACTGATTTTGGTTAACCCGTTGATCCCTACGTTTCTCGGCCTGCTGCGCGCATAAGCCCGTACGCAGGCCATGCTCAAGCCTGACTGAAGAGCTACTATTGCACATCCTTTCTTTAGATAGTCATCAAGACCCGTGATATATCGCACTCTATATTCTCTGTTGCTAAAATCCTAGCTAGTAATGTGTCCATTCCTTTTAATCCATATTCTTTGTTCCTGGCCGTGGAATCAAGGTTCATACATCATGGCCGCAGAGAATCGCCGCCGGCTAAACTTCTGGCCGGGCGACGTCGCAGAACTCCCGAATGAAGCACCACCTCAGTGATGGTTGGGCTGTGCCTCGTAACCCTCTCAGTACTAACTCGCAGCCTCCGCCGCTTGCCCTTCTGGGGTTGCCGCTTTACGCGAGGCATAGCGGTAGGGAAAGAAATACGTTTGAGGGTCCAACTTATAACACTCTAAGGCACGATCTCAGAGTGGGAAGAATGGAAACCAATCCTAAATATCCTATAGCCTCACGATTATTAGTGCGCACAACACACCGATAATCAATACTCTACTAGATACTCTCAGACACTTTCCGAGGATTAATCGCTCGATACCACTTTTGTCACGACCAACCGGCCGTGATCGTGCCTTACCCGCACCCAAGTAGACATACATCGAGTAATCGTGGAATATAAAACAAGACATGACATAATATGAAATATGAAACAGCTTATCTGAGAAAACTTGCCTTTCGGCATAAATATATATAACAACTAGAATATTACATCCTTTTTATAACTCGCCACAACAGTGTTATGCACTTCTAAGAATGATATGACAACAATGGCGGGACAGGCCCCGCCATACCCACGAATGTAAGTACCTACAACGACAAGGGACTATACCATCGATAAGCCTCCAAGAAACGGAGTTTCCAAACGCCGAATCTGTGACCCAAGAGCGGGATCTACGATCGGTGTACTCTACCGCGGCATGAACGCAGCTCAAGGAGGTCGATAACAGTACCAAGTATGTAAAGCGTAGCATCAAGTAAAATCAAAGTATTGAAAACCATTTGCAAATACAACCAGTTCAACTGCACATAGTTCCACAACATGAACAAGAGCAAGGTAGATAAACTGTAACAGGTCTTTTCTAGGCCGCGAATGATCGAAGCAAGGCCAATCACCCATAGTATCATTATGCGTGCCTAATCCTGGACTTCCCGCAGCCGCATAGGTCACACCTTCGCATGAGGTATTCCTCGACGGGGTAGATAACCCCTGCATTCTCCTCGACTCCCACACCGCATAGTCTCGATAGACCGCGTAGTCACATGCATCGCATAGGGCATCCCCGACGGATATACACCGAATGATCAATCTCGAGCATACCGCTGCTCGCATAGTCACATAGACCGCATAGGCCATATAGACCCGCATCAAGGTGGCAAGCCCTGTATAACAAGTCGAGGGTATGTGATATAATAACATAACAAATTATCGTTAAACAACATAAGCACAACAAGGGAACCCCTTTACACAAACATCATCGATACTAACACACGTAGCATCCTAACATGTTTACTTATCAAATCAACAAGAAAGTATTACAAGGCTATCACAAACCAACACAATCAAGTTATTCACACAAGGTACTTTCTACTTTATGTTAACAATTTCGGGTTTTTATCCCCAAAGTACTTCATACATTAACTCTTTTAAAAGATCCGTTTCTTTCACAAAAGTCACACAATACCGTAGTATAAAAATAGAGTGACTATCCTTTTAAGTAAACCAAAACACTTCCTTTGTAAATCAAGTAACAACATTATTTTCCAAACGTTCAAGTTTGCCTAATTTCAAATGCTCAAGTTTCTCATTTTGAAAGGTTTCGTAGTTCATAGTTTTAATCACTTAATGATATAATTCTCCTTTAAAACAATTTGAGATACATATGCCTTATATGTGAGTAGGTTATTCTTGTTCATAATCAATCTTATTTAAGCAGCCATGATCTAGGAAATGTAATATCATTTTGTCTCATCTTAGCTTCATGCGGATGGAGGTTTCTACCGGTTTTAATAATACTTTATTAGTCAATACATTTCCCTTTATTAGCTATTTCGTGGTTTGTTCGATACTTATTCTCATTTCCGAAATCAGTAAAAACATTATTCCTTTTACAAACCAAGTACTCATTACTCACGAATGAGGTTTCACACAAAAACTCATATTAATTTACTTAAGTCAAGTCTCTTATCTTTTAAGATCAAGTCTCTTAACTTCTAAAATTAATAAACCATTCTTTTTATCTCTCTTAAGTCGTTATACCTAACTTCCCATAAAGCTAGTATAACTCTTAAGCTTTTAAAACCAAGTATTACTCTTCTTTCAAAAGGTTTCTTAATTCTTTTGAAATACTTCAAGATTCTTATTATTCGGTCTTAAGTCAAAAGACATTGCCGCACAACTACGTTCGGTTAACACGTACGCGTCACCGTACTATATATATATTCTTTTAAAATATCATGCTCAAGAGGATAGGAAGGATCACATACCGCGACGATTATCGACTATTAGCAAAGCGCTCCACGACTATAACCCGCTAGCCTCGCCCACCTTTCAAGTAGTACATGCTACTCGCAGATCAATCAACCTATAAGGGTTATACAAGTCTATCAATGCCTAGACTACTCTTGTAGAATATTCTTACGATGTGATTCCAGTTCAAGTCTATTCGAATATCCTTCATTACGATTCAATTCTCTTCTATGAATCTTATATTCATTTCTATACAACTACGATGTAATTTCCAATTACAATAGAAGGATATGATTATTTACCTCGGTAAGCCCAAAATTATCCAAGTTTAATGTCGATCCCGAGCAACGTTTAGCTCCTACTCCGGTGCTCCACCGCTCCAAACAACCCTTAGAAGTTCTCGAAACTTCTTCCTAATACTTGACCAAGCGTGAAGATTTTCCTTAGGGTTTCGTTTAGTGAAGGAAGTATAATGGTATTTACGGGCTTTTAGTATAGGGTAACCTTGGAATACTACAAGGTATTAGGCTAAGGTATTTTGGTATAGTAACAATACTTGGAGAGTATTTCTACCAAGAGGGGGGTAGTATTTTACGAGAACAACTAGGCAAGGTGGGGGGGTGTACCCCTCGGCCAAGGCCACTAGGAGGGGTGTACCACTGCGCGAGGGCCTACCGAAGGGAGGCTTGGACGAACCACTACACTAAGGGGGAGAGAACTTTCAAGACTTAGAAACTATTTTAGGATGAAGAAGTTCATCAACTAAGGGGGGGTATTTATAGGACAACCAAGGGCCAAGATCAAGCCAAGTGGTAGGCAAGTGTAGGGTGAGGATTTACCCATGTGTACCTTATCCATCTACCACACCAACTATCACAAATATCCTACCTAACCCAAGACCCCAATTCGTCCACTAGCCGCCCATCACAACGTCCAATGTGAGGGTGACACATGTCACCCTCCCGTTGGTCCAAAATGTTTCATCTCTTGTAAAAATCCGCAAAAATTAGAAATGACATAGCCGTAATTTTCCCTTCGCAAGTCTTGTAAAACGTTTCGTCGAAAAACAATAATTTTCGGTACTTGTGAACAATAATTTTCGGTCCTAGCCTAACTTAAGGCTCAAACTTTTCTACGTACGTCCTCACGTACATACTCTGGAAAATACGGGGTATAACACTTTTCAAAACAAGTCACAATACCTTTTAGAAATACAATTATAGGCTTCTAAATCATGTGACTTCTTTCTTTAAAACCTTAAGCAATTGGTACCTTGAAAGCAATTTGTCATTCTTTATTTCAAGTCATTTCTTTGCTTACATTACTGAAGAAAACCATTCTTTTAATCTTCCATAAAGTTGTTATAACCAACTTCCCATAAAGCCGTTATAACTCTTTATGTCTTAGACAATTTCATTCCTTTTATAACCAAGAGACTTATACTTTCAAATCGAATTACGTAGCTTTCAAAATACTTCAAGTCTCTTAACATTTTAGAAAACCAGTTTCTTAACTTTAGAATGGCAAGAAATCAATACTTTCCAAATCAAGTATTCTATGCTTTTAAATCAATTCATTTCTTCCTTTAAGAATCAAGTCCCATAACTTGAAAAATAAAGTCTCTTAACCTTTTAAGAATTTGAGGTTCATAGTCTTAAAACCTCATACGTAAATTCTTATAAATTAAGTAACATATACATTGGTGCGTTGTGAATAAGTTATACTTATTTATAACGATCTTAATCAAGTAGCCGTGATCTAGAAAATGTAATACAATTTTGTCTTATCTTAGCTTCTATGCAGATGGAGAATTCTACTAGTTTTAACTTAATTGATTGTCATTACATTTTCCTTTATTAACGCTGCAGTGGCTTGTTCGATAATTATTCTCATTTGTGTCGTAACTTAGCCAAGTCAACTTGGCTCCAAAATACCTCATAACGACTCTTACCAAAATCCCTCATAAAACTTGGTAAGAACTTAGGATAACTTAGACATAACCCTTACGTAGAGTAAATCAACATACATACCTCTTAACTTCTAAGAGTAGAAGGGATCATGAAATAATACCACATGTATATTCCATACATAGAATCATGTCAAAAGAAGGAAGAGGTTCACATACCTCGCGACGATTATCGACAAATAGCAAAATGCTCCAAAGTACTTCAACCTTGATAGCTATTCCATCCTTCAAGTAGAACACGCTATACTTAGTACTTCCACCTATAATGGCCATAATACGTCCATTAACCTCTAGCTTCAAACGTAGAATATTCTAAGTGCAAAGTCACTAAATTCTCTGAGAAAATCGGACAAAGACTTCCTTTGTTTCTACATACTTTGCCACCTTTTTCAAGGCCGAATTCAATAACCAAACACGCCACATTCAAGGCTCAATACAACAACCAATCAAAGGGGATTACACTCCTTACAATACGTGTAAAATTCCGCCCCACAATTGACATTAAACTAGTCCACAATACAAATGCCAATTTCGGCCAAAAGGTGCAACAACTTATCAACCTTTCCAATCCTTTTCAATCCAAGTTCTTAGGTCTAACATGTTATATAGTCATAAACAACTTAACAATTATAATTCCTTCTTTATATAACATGTGACGACTTAAACTAATAATCCAATTGAATTGAAATCTCAAGGGCTAAACATACTAGTTTTCGGATTAGAGTTGTAATAGCCAATACACTTATCAACTTCATAATATAAATCTCATACTTGCTAATATCCATAGCTACAATAATAAGTAATCTTAATTACTAAAACGACAAGAATTATACCTTTACAAGCCCTTATAATTTCCAAGATTCAAAGTCGCTCCTTAGCAATTCTTAGCTCCTTTCCTTTATGCTCCAATCCGCTATTTGAAGCCTTTAGAAGCTCACAACCAACTTCTCTTCCATTTCTAATCAAAACCTATGAAAATGCCTTAGGTTTTCGCCTTGCGACTAACGTGAAAACGCCGTTTTTACGAAATCTTTCTATTGAGATATCCTTACAATACCCTTAGGGACCTTGGGTTAAAGTCTTGTGGCTAATGGATCAAAACTACAAAAATTTTGTGTGGGAAACACACCAAACCCGTGAGCTCCCTCTTGAGAACAAAATGTGTAAAGCACTTGGATCATACACAAGTGGAGGGTCAAGATATTCACATATGGGTGGCTAGGATGAAAAGCACTTGGATCATACACAAGTGGCAAGTTGACCTTGGTCAATAATATCATGCTAGCAAGACTAATCTTCTTCAATGGTCAATGAACATTTTAACCTTGCAAATTTCGTCCAACACCATGTGGGGGGTGCCACGTGTCGCCCTCCCATTCGCCCATAAAATTCCGTAACCCTCGTGGGCCCCCAAAACATAAAATTCCTCGGGTGGGCCCCACGTGACCAAATCCGTAAAAATAAATTTCCATAATGATAATAAGTTCCATACTTCTTCATTTAATGCATTTTGAGAATCCAATTCTCCTCAACGAACATTTCTACTTTCCGACGTTCGGAAGATTTTCCGTCAGAAAAGCAATTCTTCCTTTCGTACCCTTTTCAAGTCTTGAGTTCCTTACGTACATTCTCTTAAACATAACCTAGTCTTACGGGGTGTAACATTCTTCCCCCCTTAGAAACATTCGTCCTCGAATGTTCTTTCGGAGTCCAATCTAATTAGAGCGCGACATTGTCTCCCTTTACTACACCCTTCATACAACATATGCCACTCATGGCCATATAACAATACTTATACTAAAATTTCAACCTTGGCACTCACGAAGCCAACTAGCCCATACTCATAATGACCTCAAAGTCTGTCATAATCCTCTCTACTAGGTCTACTAGGGTCTGACGACTGTATCATCACCGGGAAAATATCATATTCCCGCTCAGCTACCACCCCACATACTCACGGGTGTAGTTACCTCGAAAGGTTCTTATGGATTCAGGCTCTACTCCTTTACACCTGGTTGCTATATTTCTTACTGGTCGTACTCTTTCCGTACTTCCAACTCATACTAGCATACATACATAACTTCCATACCGATTCTGGCCTCTAATCTTTGGAGTCACTCTATAAAACAATATAAGGCCATTTCCGGCTTTCACGACCTGGTTCCGGTGGAACGCGTCCACGAACCCGTAAAACAATTAACTAGACTTGGGCCTTGCACCCTCGTGACCCTGACACGTAGCGGAACTACTACCAACTGATCCCACTCCATTTCAGGCTATGGGGCGACCCGCAATAGGTCCTCACCCCATCCCACCGTCGCACTTAACTCTTATTCTTGGTCTATAATAAATCTTTCTGCAGAAGACCTTGCATCTAAGGTCTCTGGTCATCAATATTCTTAGGCTCGCAATTTCCATGCTCCAAGCCTACCTTACGATCCCCGATGCGGTACAAAAACTTCTCATAATACCATAATCGTGTCGTCTTGATCACAACAACCATTACTTACTCTATACGGACCTCATCCGTACAATTATCTTAAGCCTACCACGTAGCTTAATATATTAACATGGTATTCCATTAAGTTTCTTAACATGACTTCTTAAGGGTTCACTGCCCTATCAGACAGCTCATCCTTTCCCAATTATCTCAAAATAAAACATAAGACCTTGGCGAGAATTCATTAACTGTTCCATACCTTCCCGGTATCTAGTTAGTCTTTACCAACTCTTGGTAATCTAAAATCATTCTAGGCAACACGCGTCTGACCATCATACATAACTCCGTATAGTTGTATGTCATAATACCAACTATACTATAATCATTACCAACCTGGATACGCAATCCACATAGTCCTTCATGGGTCACTGCTGCCTTTCTCGTAGCTACAATCAACATAACTCGTTAGGGAGAGACGACCCTAACAACACAGCTCTAGCGCACGATCTCAGAGTGAGAAGAATGGAAACCAAATCCTAAATGTCATGCAGCCTCCTGATTATAGATGTGGTGCACAACACACCGATAATCAAGACTCTACTAGACATGGTCTGTAGACACTTTCTGAGGACTAACTGCTCTGATACCACTTTTGTCACGACCCGACCCCGGGCCGCGACTGGTGCCCTACCTGGGCACCCTTCTGATCATACAACATAATAAACTGCGGAAGATAAATAACACTTTTTTTTTAAACCAAGGCCAAGCCGATAAGGCCGCCATAACATAACATTTCCCGAAAGGGGCTACACTGTTTAACAATGTAAGAAAAACAACTCTAGCCAGTCCAGCCCACAGATGAATACAGATCTCTAAGATTTGAACAAATACTATGACGGGACAAGGCCCCGCCGTACCCCTGAATATACATAGCCATGACAACTCCGGAACATTGGAGCCATCTCAAAATGCTGAACCAGGATCCTAAGCTCGCGGATCCACAACTGTGTACCTAAACCTGCGGACATGAACGCGGCCCAAGGATCGATTAACAGTGCGAATATGGAACTGAAAATAAGGTATAGTAAACAAATCATAACTGTACAAAAGAATGACAGGGGAAAGTATAAAAAGGGTACATACCAGATCCTACCGTGTCATTACCATCTCATGAACTTAATCGTACCTTATTATCTTTTGTCATTTTTCAATAAAAGTTATAGTCACTTTCTTACGTACATACTTAGGAAAAATCGTCAAGTTAATTACCATATAACTTACTTATCTGTCATGACCCGAACCCGGGCCCGTGACTGGTGCCTTACCCCGGGCACCCAAGTAGACATACATCAGAGTAATCAGCGGAATATAAAACATGACATGAAATAATATGAAGTGTAAAACAGTTTATCTGAGAAAACATGCCTTACGGCATATATATATAACTTGAATCCGAACAGTTACATCCCTATTACAAACTCGCCACAACAAGATTACATGCACTCTAAGAATGATATGACAACAATGGCGACGGGTCTCGCCATACCCCGAATGTAAGTACTACAACGACAGGACTATACGAAAGATAAGCCTCCGAGAAACGGAGCTTCCCAAACGCCGAATCGATCCTAAGAGTGAGGATCGACGATCGGTGTACCTACCTGCGCATGAACGCAGCCGGAGGAGGTCGATAACAGTACCAAGTATGTGAAATCGAAAATATCAGAATGAAATCATAGTAGTCTATATAAAGCAGAGACATGTATGATAGACAAACTACGATTCACAATAAATAGCGATCATGTCAAGTCGAGACTCACGCTCAAAGTCATCACTCAAATACAACTATGGGTCTCACGCCCACAACATCAATCATGCCCGTGGAATACCTTCCTCACCGCCGATCCTATGATATAAAAGCACCAAGGAATACACATGAACACCGTGTCTCACTGTGTCATAATAAAACTGCACGGGTAAGTACGAAGGCATAGCCGACTACTAAAACCTACGATCGACAAGGTCATAAATCGTATCATGAGATCTGTCTAGACCGCCACATGATCAAAGCCGCCACTACCCGCAGATCTAATGTGTGCGTCTAGTCCCGAACTTCCCGCGACCCGCATAGGCCACTCACATAGGCCCGCATGAGGTATTCCCCGCATCGAGGGTAGCTACTCCCCGACATCGTCCTGGACTCGCAGTCCTCATGGCCACATAGACCGCATGAGGTATATCCCCGCACACTAACCTGGAACTCTCGTAGCTCCGCATAGGTCACACTGACCCGCAAGAGGTATCCTCGAATCATATGTCACACAGACCCGCATGAGGTATACCCCGCATCGGAGGGCAACTTAACCCCGAGATCATGTCAAGAGGTGAGTGATATAATACTAACATAACGACCACCGTTAAACAACATAAGCACAACAAGTGGAAACCCTTCACAAACATCACAAGACACTAACACACGTAGCATCCTAACATGTTTACTTATCAAATCAACAAGAAAGTATTACAAGGCTATCACAAACCAACACAATCAAGTTATTCACACAAGGTACTCTCTACTTTATGTTAGCAAGTTAGGGTTTTTATCCCCAAAGTACTTCATACATTAACTCTTTAAAAGATCCGTTTCTTTCACAAAAGTCACACAATACCCGTAGTATAAAAATAGAGTGACTATCTTTTTAAGTAAACCAAAACACTTCCCTTTGTAAAATCAAGTAACAACATTATTTTCCAAACGTTCAAGTTTTCCTAATTTCAAATGCTCAAGTTTCTCATTTTCGAAAGGTTTCGTAGTTCATAGTCTTAATCACTTAATAATATAATTCTCTTTTAAAACCATTTGAGAAACATATGCCTTATATGTGAGTAGGTTATTCTTGTTCATAACAATCTTATTAAAGCAGCCATGATCTAGGAAATGTAATATCATTTTGTCTCATCTTAGCTTCTACGGAGGTTTCTACCGGTTTTAATAATACTTAATTAGTCAATACATTTCCCTTTATTAACGCTGCAGTGGTTCGTTCGATACTTATTCTGATTTCCGAAATCAGTAAAACATTACCCCTTTTAAAAACCAAGTACTCATTACTTACGAATGAGGTTTCACACCTTTTTAACAAAATTCATATTACACCTTCCCATAAAGCTAGTATAACTCTTAAGCTTTAAAAACCAAGCATTACTCTTCTTTCAAAAAGGTTTCTTAATTCTCTTGAAATACTTCAAGATTCTTTTTATTCAGGCTTAAGTCAAAAGACATTGCCGTAAAACTACGTTCAGTTAACACACGTACGTCTACCGTACTAAATATATTCCTTTTAAAATATCATGCTCAAGAGGATAGGAAGAATCACATACCTCGCGACGATTATCGACTATTAGCAAATAGCTCCAAAGTACTGAAATCCGGCTAGCCTTTTCCACCCTTCGAGTAGAATATGCTACTCGCAGTACTTCAACCTATAACGGTTATACAAGTCTATCAATGTCTAGACTACTCGGTAGAATAAATCTAGATACAAGATTCTACGGAAAATTGGGCAGCACTTCCCTACCCGTCAAACTTCACAAGTCTACTGTAAATACAGTCCTATGTAAGTACAGTTCAATTCCCTTCCTATATACCTTTCTTGTATAAAACTTATACTTAATTCTTATACTTCAACAGTATGTAAACTCTAATTACAATAGGGGGACAGGATATTTACCTCGATAAGCCCATAATTATTCAAGTTTAAATGTCGATCCTGAGCAAGGTTTAGCTCCTACTCCGTGCACTCCAACCCGCTCCAAACAACCCTTAGAAGTTCTACGCAACTTCTTCTTACTACTTCAACCAAGTATGAAGATTTTCCTTAGGGTTTCGTTTTGTATCAAGGGAAGTATAATAGTATTTACGGGCTTTTAGTATAGGTGTAACCTTGGAATACTACAAGGTATTTGGGCAAGGTATTTTGGAATAATAATGATTGGAGAATACTTTTCTACCAAGGGTGTATTTACGAAAACAACTCGAGGAAGTGGGGTACTTTCTAGCACCATTTAGGAAGGGAGGGTATTTCTGCCAAGGCCTCACAAGGGGAGTTTTGGCTAGCACAACTAGGAAGGGGAAGGGATTGCAAGACTTAGAATGATTTAAGGGATGAAGATTTATGAAAGGGGTATTTTGGAGGGGGGATTGGCAGAAATCAATGGCAAAGATCAAGCTTGTGGTAGGGTAGTTAGGGTTGCAATTTGCACACCAGCCATCTACCTCATCTCTCCTCAACTTGACCCCTGGTTTTGGTTTCAAAAAAAAAAAACAACAAAAAAAACGCACCCGACTTGACTTCGGCTCAGAGGGTGACAGTGTCCGCCTCCTCGTTGGTCCAAAATATTTCATCTCTCGGAAAAATCCGTAAAAATTATAAATGACATAGCCGTAATTTTCCTTTCGAAAAGTCCGGAAAACGTTTCGTCGGAAAACGATTCTTTTCGCTAGTTGTGCCCAAAATTTTCGGTCCTTGCCTAACTTAAGGCTTAAACTTTTATGCGTACACCCTCACGTACATACTCTGAAAAAATACGGGGTATAACATTCTCCCCTCCTTAGAAACATTCGTCCCGAATGTTCCTTCTAAGTCTCAAAACATACATGCGCCAGTATAGTCTTCACTACTATGCTTCCGAAAAACAATCATGCCACACCTGGCCATAAAATAACACACGCGCAAATACTTAATTCAAGTCCACGAGGAATTACCTCTAACATTACAAAAACTCCCACCCAAGGGCTAAAAGATACTCCATTCGCACATTCACTTTACAAAAGAAATGATCACATCTATGTTCTTAACACATGCTCGCTTCTTCCTTACTGTCGCACTTTCTCGTACACTCGAACTCTTTCTCATAACTTATCACATTTCTGTTACTGCTTCTGTTTCCAAAATCTCTGGGTTACTACCTCCAACTTGATCATCATTAACTGGGAACACTCTGGATGGATCTCCGATACTTTTCCGAACATAACAACATGAAAGACCGGACGTACTGCCTCCTAAGTCGGACGGCAATGCTAACCTATAGGCAACTTGGCCTATTTTCCAAATGATCTGAAAAGGCCCAAAGTAACTCGGGATAAGTTTCCTCTGTTTTCCAAAACTCGTCACACCCTTTCCGGTGGTACCTTGAAGACCCACCGTCAACTCGAGCTCTGTTGTCGTCGCCGATTATCCGCACGACTCCTGTTGACTCTGAGCTGCCAATAATCTCTTCTGGATAAGCTTCACCCTATCCACATCCTGCCGAAACAAGTATGAACCAACTATCTTAAACCTTGCCAACATCGAACCAATCGACCGGCAACTTACACTTCCGCCCCTACCAGGCTTCATAAGCGACATTCGAATACTGAAATGGTAGCTATTAAAACACTCCCTCAACATGAGGCAACCATCCTCACAGCTACCCCTGAAATCCAAACAATGGCCCGAGGGCGAATGCGATACTGAGACTCACCTGAGTTCCTAACCCTGCCTGGTAAAACTTCCAAAAAAAGAAATAGCTGTAACCTGGGCTCCACTGCCTGACATAAGGTTAAAGTAGACACCTCGTGCATGTCACGACCCGACCCCGGGCCCGTGACTGGTGCCCTACCTGGGCACCCTTACAGGTAAACATCAGAGATAATCAGCGGAACATACATGAAACTTATAAAATAAAACAACAGAAATAAACAACAGGTCAGCCGATAGGGCTACCTTCCTGGACATATATATATAACCAAGAATGCTTTCATTTCTTTACAAGCACCCACACATGTGACTACTGCACCTCTAAGAGTTTTAACATAACAATCGTATGGACAGTGGCCCGCCATATCCTGAATAATACATGAATCTTCTACCTCGTGGAAAACTGCATTGCGGATAAGCCTCCGAGCAAATGGAGCTTTTTCCCAAAATCAAACGAGATCCTAAGAGCAAGGATCACCAACACAGGTACCTAAAACTTCATGGCATTTAACGCAGCCCCGAGGAAGGGGTCGATAACAAAAATTTAATATGGAATGTAATATAACGTCTAAGAAACAAATCATAATCAGACAAAAGAATGACAGTGGACAAGTATAAAAGTACATACGGATCTGTAGTGTCATTACCACTTATGAACTTAATCGTACCTTATTATCTTTTCCCATTTTCAATAAAAGTTATAGTCACACTCTTATGTACATGATTAGGGAAAATCATTAAGTTCATTACCATAAAACTTACTTATCTTTCATAACACAAATCCGGCCCTTTTATGGAGGGACGCATATACTACCCGGCCCAATCCAGGACGCGATCAAGTCACACAAAATAGCAAAGTGTGGCCGTGGAATCCCCCATCACTGCCGACAGCTATAAGTGTAAAATATAACCATGTGACGCGCCCGTGGCATCCCACCTCACTGTCGGCGTTCACATACACAATACATATATATATCTCCTGCCCGTGGAATCCCACATCACTGTCGACAGCTATACGTGTAAAATATAAACATGGGTCTCATGCCCATAACATCAATCAAGCAGGTGGTATAACGTCTTGGGGGTTACCCTTCATTTATACTATTACCCTGGAGCAGGTGGTATAGCGTCTTGGGGGTTTACCCCTCACTGATACTCTTACCCTGGAGAAAGTGGTAAAGTAGGTGGTATAGCGTCTTGGGGGTTTACCCCTCACTTATACTCTTACCCTGGAGAAAGTGGTACAACGTCTTGGGGCTTGCCCCTCATTTATACTCTTACCCTATCTCAACCGACCATCAAACAAGACATAAGCACTACCATGTCTTTTATAAAAATCCGGGAATTTAACCCAAGTACTACAAATAACGGAAGCATACCCGTGGAATCCCACATCACTATCGGTACGTCCAAGTAACTTACGACAAGACAGCCGACCCTCCAACCGAGAGTCGCGACAACGTAATAAAACATAATACTTGCACTCAAAGGCTATCACCAGCACATATAGGTTAATTCTCAATTAACCAAGCCAAAGTACTTATCAAGGCACACATAGAAAAATTCTCATTTAACAAGCCAAAGTACTTATCAAGGCACAAATAGAATAATTCTCATTTAACAAGCCAAAGTACTTATCAAGGCGCACAAATAGAATAATTCTCATTTAACAAGCCAAAGTACTTATCAAGGCGCACAAATAGAATAATTCTCATTTAACAAGCCAAAGTACTTATCAAGGCGCACAAATAGAATAATTCTCATTTAACAAGCCAAAGTAATTATCAAGGCACAAATAGAATAATTCTCATTTAACAAGCCAAAGTACTTATCAAGGCGCACAAATAGAATAATTCTCATTTAACAAGCCAAAGTACTTATCAAGGCGCACAAATAGAATAATTCTCATTTAACAAGCCAAAGTACTTATCAAGGCGCACTTAGACAAATTCTCAATTTATCAAGCCAAAGTACTAATCAAGGCACACTTAGACAAATTCTCAATTTATCAAGCCAAAGTACTAATCAAGGCACACTTAGACAAATTCTCAATTTATCAAGCCAAAGTACTACGTACGTACATTCTTTTCAAAAGACTCCTTTCCAAATAAAACTTCCCCGATACTAACAACCGTAGTATCAAGTCCTATCCGCCTTTCAAGACAAGTCACAATACCTTTTTAGAAATACAATTACCGGCTTCTAAATCAAGTGACTTCTTTATTAAAAACCTTAAGCAATTGGTACCTTTAAAACAATTTGCCCTTCCTTAATACAAGTTATTTCTTTGATTACTTCCTTAGAGAAAACCATTCTCTTAACCTTCCATAAAGCCGTTATAACCAACTTCCCATAAAGCCGTTATAACCCTTTATGGTTTAGACCAACACGTTCCTTTTATAACCAAGAGACTTCTACTTTTTGAAACCAAGTATTATATACTTTCAAATCAATTCTCATAACTTTCAAAAATACAATTAGTCTCGTAACCTTTAGAAAACAAGTGACTCCTTTTATTATAAAACCTTAGGCAATTGATGCCTTAAAAACAAGTTGCCTTTTCACTAAAATCAAGTCATTTATCTTTCCATAAAGCAAATATAACTAACTTCCCATAAAGCCGTTATATTCACTTTATACCTTAGCCAAAAACAATTTCCTATCCAAGGGACTTATATGTTTAAAACGGAACAAGTATCACATACTTTAAAACTCTTCAAGTCCCTTAACTTTAATAAAACTTAAGACATCCTTTATACTTTCAAAGAAGTGAGTTAATCTCCTAACTCACCCGACTTGGCTATTCATAAAACTAGTAAAGGATATCAAGGTGTCAGACGCTCACCGTACTACATACGTGCAACTAGTCATGCTCAAAGATAGGAAAAGTCCTACATAGAGTAGATCACACAACTACCTCTTAACTTCTAAGAGTAACAGGAAACATGAAATGATACCACATGTATATTCCATACATAGAATCATGCCAAAGGAATGAAGAGGTTCACATACCTCGCGACGATTATCGATAAGTAGCAAAATGCTCCAAAGTACTCCAACCTTGATAGCTATTCCACTTTCCAAGTAGGATACGCTATACCTAGTACTTCAACCTATAATGGTCACAATATGTTCATTAACCTCTTACTTCGAATGTAGAATATTCTAAGTGCTAAGTCGCTAATTTCTACGGAAAATCGGACAACACCTCCTTTGATTCTACTAACTTTGCCACCTTTTTCAAGGCCGAATACAATAACCAACCACGCCACATTTAAGGCCCAATTAATGAAATCAACAATAGGGGATTACACGCCTACTAGACGTGTAAAATTCCGCCCCACAAACGATATCAAATTAATACAACTTACTAGGCCAATTCGGCTAACTTGAAGTACTACAACATCAATTCTTATCCAATTTCCAATTCAATCCAAGTTATTAGCCTAACATGATATCAAGTCGCAAACGATTAAAACTACTATAATCTTCAAGTAATTAACATGCGACGATTTTAGTAAACGACCAAATTTGTAATCCAACTCAACATGGCTCACATTACATTTCGGATTTCCAAGGCTAAAATTGATCCATAATCATTATAACTTCAACACATATACTTCATGCTAGCAACAAGTAAAGCTAACAACAATATAAATAATCTTGTAACACTTTCAAAGAACAAGATTATACCTCAACGATTCTTAATCCAATCTTCAAAACCGAAGTCGCTCCTTAGCAACTTAGAGCCTCTTCAAGACACTCCAATCCACTACTTGAGACCCTTAGAACCATACCAACAACTTTCCTTCAAACTTCCAATCCAAAACCTAGAAAGCAACTAAGTTTTCACTTTGCGACTAATACGAAAACTCTCTTTTTTCGGGATTTTTCTATTGAGATACACTTACATAACACTCATGAACCTTGGTTTAAAATGTGGAGCTTAAAGGACAAGAAACGAAAATTTTTGCTCTTCACAATGCCTTGAACCCGAGAGCTCTCTTGCTCTTCCTTCAATTTTTTGTGAAAAATAAGGCTAAGTGTTAAGCTTGTCTTGCACTACTAGTATTATAAAGTGTAATGGAGGGTCATGATATAAACAAATGGGTGGTTTGGATGAGCTCTTAATTAAATATCAAGCTAATGTGGACCCATTGACTTAGTCAATATTGTCAAGCTACTACTTGCAAGACTTGTCTTGCTAACCAAGGTCCAATGACCCTCTTGCCCTTGCAAGATTTCGTCCAAGGCATCATCTAAGGGGGGTGACACGTGTCGCCCTCCCATTCGTCACAATAATACGTTTCCCGAAAATTTCATAATTCCGATAAATTCTTACAAGTCTCAAATCTTAACACTTGTGAGTTCTTACGTACGTTCTTAAAACATATCCTGTAACTACGGGGTGTAACATTCTTCCCCCCTTAGAAACATTCGTCCCCGAATGTTCTTTCGGAGTCAATCTTTATAATTTGCGACATATTTTCCATTCACAACCCCGACATACCAATAATGCCACACATGGCCCTAATACCTCGCACACGCATACCCGTCCATTATAAGCCCAAAAGAGGTTATCTTTTCGTACTTCCAACTCCTTCTAACATACATACATAACTTCCATACCAATTCTGGCCTCTAATCTTTGGAGTCACTCTATAAGATAATATACGACCATTTCCGGCTTTCACGACCTGGTTCCGGTGGAACGCATCCACGAACCCGTAAAACAATTAACTAGACTTGGGCCTTGCACCCTCGTGACCCTGTCACGTAGCGGAACTACTACCAACTGATCCCACTCCAATCCAGGCCATGGGGAGACCCGTAACAGGTCCTCAACCCGACTCAGCGTCGCACTTAACTCTTATCCTTGGTCTGACTTAAAATCTTATTGCCAGAGAAAGCCTTATATACCTAAGGTCTCGGCAGTAATCAATATTCTTAGGCTCGCAATTTCCATGCTCCAAGCCTACCTTACGATCCTCAAGAACGGGTACAAAAACTTCTCTTAAAACCATAACCATGTTGTCTCGATCACAACAACCGTTACTTACTCTATACGGACCTCATCCGTACAATTCTCTTAAGCCTACTACGCAGCTTAATCTATTAACGTGACATTCCGTTAGGTTCCTTAACATGGCTTCTTAAGGGTTCACTACCCTATCAGACAGCTCATCCTTTCCCAATTATCTCAAAATAAAACACAAAACCTTGTCGAGAATTCATTAACTATTCCATACCTTCCCGGTATCTAGTTAGTCTTTACCAATCACGAAATCTAAAATCATTCCGCAACACGCGTCGACTTCATACATAACTCCGTATAGATGTATGTCACAATACCAACTATACTATAATCATTACCAACCTGGATACGCAATCCACATAGTCATTCCTGGGTCACTGCTGTCCTTCTCGTAGCTGCAATCAACATAACTCGTTAGGGATGGACGACCCTAACAACACAGCTCTATCGCACGATCTCAGAGTGAGAAGAATGGAAACCAATCCTAAATGTCCTGCAGCCTCCTGATTATAGATGTGGTGCACAACACACCGATAATCAAGACTACTAGCCACGATGCGTAGACACTTTCAGAGGACTAACCGTTTACGATACCACTTTTGTCACGACCGACCGGGCAGTGGATGGTGCCTACACAGGCACTTACGAGTAAACATCAGAGATAATCAGCGGAACATACATGAAACTTATAAAATAAAATAACAGAAATAAACAACAGGTTAGCCGATAGGGCTACCTTCCTGGACATATATATATAACCGAAGCAGTTGCCTCATTTCTTTACAAAAAGACCCACAATATGTGACTACAGACCTCTAAGAGTTTTAACATAACAACTGTGGCGGGACAGGGCCCCGCCATACCCCTGAATAATACATGAATCTTCTACCTCAGGGAAAACCGTACCAAGGGATAAGCCTCCGGAGCAAATGGAGCTTTTTCCCAAAAACTGAACCGAGATCCTAAGAGCAAGGATCACCAACCTGGGTACCTAAAACCTGCGGGCATGAACCCGACCCAGGAAGAGGGTCGATAACAACAATGCGAATATGGAGCAGAATATAACGTCTGATAAACAAATCATAACTGTACAAAAGAATGACAGGGACAAGTATAAAAAGTACATACCAGATCCTGCCGTGTCATTACCACTTATGAACTTAATCGTACCTTATTATTTTTTCTCATTTTCAATAAAAGTTATAGTCACACTCTTATGTACATGATTAGGGAAAATCATTAAGTTCATTACCATAAAACTTACTTATCTTTCATAACACAAATCCGACCCTTTTATGGAGGGACGCATATACTACCCGGCCCAATCCAGGACGCGATCAAGTCACACAAAATAGCAAAGTGTGGCCGTGGAATCCCAATCACCGCCGGACTATAAGTGTAAAATATAACCGTGTGGCGCGTGGCATCCCACCTCACCGGCGTTCACATACACAATACATATATATCTCCCGCGTGGAATCCCATCACTTTCGGCGACTATACGTGTAAAATATAAACATGGGTCTCATGCCCATAACATCAATCAGCGGGTGGTATAACGTCTTGGGGTTACCGCCATTTATACTCTTACCCTGGAGCAGGTGGTATAGCGTCTTGGGGGTTTACCCCTCACTGATACTCTTACCCTGGAGAAAGTGGTAAAGTAGGTGGTATAGCGTCTTGGGGGTTTACCCCTCACTTATACTCTTACCCTGGAGAAAGTGGTACAACGTCTTGGGGCTTGCCCCTCATTTATACTCTTACCCTATCTCAACCGACCATCAAACAAGACATAAGCACTACCATGTCTTTTATAAAAATCCGGGAATTTAACCCAAGTACTACAAATAACGGAAGCATACCCGTGGAATCCCACATCACTGTCGGTACGTCCAAGTAACTTACGACAAGACAGCCGACCCTCCAACCGAGAGTCGCGGCAACGTAATAAAACATAATACTTGCACTCAAAGGCTATCACCAGCACATATAGGTTAATTCTCAATTAACCAAGCCAAAGTACTTATCAAGGCACACATAGAAAAATTCTCATTTCACAAGCCAAAGTACTTATCAAGGCACAAATAGAATAATTCTCATTTAACAAGCCAAAGTACTTATCAAGGCGCACAAATAGAATAATTCTCATTTAACAAGCCAAAGTACTTATCAAGGCACAAATAGAATAATTCTCATTTAACAAGCCAAAGTACTTATCAAGGCGCACAAATAGAATAATTCTCATTTAACAAGCCAAAGTACTTATCAAGGCGCACAAATAGAATAATTCTCATTTAACAAGCCAAAGTACTTATCAAGGCGCACTTAGACAAATTCTCAATTTATCAAGCCAAAGTACTAATCAAGGCACACTTAGACAAATTCTCAACTTATCAAGCCAAAGTACTAATCAAGGCACACTTAGACAAATTCTCAATTTATCAAGCCAAAGTACTAATCAAGGCACACTTAGACAAATTCTCAATTTATCAAGCCAAAGTACTACATAACGATATCTTTTCAAAAGACTCTTCCAAATAAAACTTCCCGATACTAACAACCGTAGTATCAAGTCCTATCCGCCTTCAAGACAAGTCACAATACCTTTTAGAAATACAATTCTGCTACAAATCAAGTGACTTCTTTATTAAAAACCTTAAGCAATTGCTACCTTTAAAACAATTTGCCCTTCCTTAATACAAGTTATTTCTTTGATTACTTCCTTAGAGAAAACCATTCTCTTAACCTTCCATAAAGCCGTTATAACCAACTTCCCATAAAGCCGTTATAACCCTTTATGGTTTAGACCAACACGTTCCTTTTATAACCAAGAGACTTCTACTTTTTGAAACCAAGTATTATATACTTTAAAATCAATTCTCATAACTTTCAAAAATACAATTAGTCTCTTAACCTTTAGAAAACAAGTGACTCATTTTATTATAAAACCTTAGGCAATTGATGCCTTAAAAACAAGTTGCCTTTTCACTAAAATCAAGTCATTTATCTTTCCATAAAGCAAATATAACTAACTTCCCATAAAGCCGTTATATTCACTTTATACCTTAGCCAAAAACAATTTCCTATCCAAGGGACTTATATGTTTAAAACGGAACAAGTATCACATACTTTAAAACTCTTCAAGTCCCTTAACTTTAATAAAACTTAAGACATCCTTTATACTTTCAAAGAAGTGAGTTAATCTCCTAACTCACCCGACTTGGATATTCATAAAACTAGTAAAGGATATCAAGGTGTTGTACGTCTACCGTACTACATACGTGCAACTAGTCATGCTCAAAGATAGGAAAAGTCCTACATAGAGTAGATCACACAACTACCTCTTAACTTCTAAGAGTAACAGGAAACATGAAATGATACCACAGGTATATTCCATACATAGAATCATGCCAAAGGAATGAAGAGGTTCACATACCTCGCGACGAGTATCGATAAGTAGCAAAATGCTCCAAAGTACTCCAACCTTGATAGCAATTCCACTTTCCAAGTAGGATACGCTATACCTAGTACTTCAACCTATAATGGTCACAATATGTTCATTAACCTCTTACTTCGAATGTAGAATATCCTAAGTGCTAAGTCGCTAATTCCTACGGAAAATCGGACAGCACCTCCTTTGTTTCTACTAACTTTGCCACCTTTTTCAAGGCCGAATACAATAACCAACCACGCCACATTTAAGGCCCAATCAATGAAATCAACAATAGGGGATTACACGCCTACTAGACGTGTAAAATTCCGCCCCACAAACGATATCAAATTAATACAACTTACTAGGCCAATTCGGCTAACTTGAAGTACTACAACATCAATTCTTATCCAATTTCCAATTCAATCCAAGTTATTAGCCTAACATGATATCAAGTCGCAAACGATTAAAACTACTATAATCTTCAAGTAATTAACATGCGGCGATTTTAGTAAACGACCAAATTTGTAATCCAACTCAACATGGCTCACATTACATTTCGGATTTCCAAGGCTAAAATCGATCCATAATCATTATAACTTCAACACATATACTTCATGCTAGCAACAAGTAAAGCTAACAACAATATAAATAATCTTGTAACACTTTCAAAGAACAAGATTATACCTCAACGATTCTTAATCCAATCTTCAAAACCGAAGTCGCTCCTTAGCAACTTAGAGCCTCTTCAAGACACTCCAATCCGCTACTTGAGACCCTTAGAACCATACCAACAACTTTCCTTCAAACTTCCAATCCAAAACCTAGAAAGCAACTAAGTTTTCACTTTGCGACTAATACGAAAACTCTTTTTTGGGATTTTTCTATTGAGATACACTTACATAACACTCATGAACCTTGGTTTAAAATGTGGAGCTTAAAGGACAAGAAACGAAAATTTTTGCTCTTCACAATGCCTTGAACCCGAGAGCTCTCTTGCTCTCCTTTCAATTTTTGTGAAAAATAAGGCTAAGTGTTAAGCTTGTCTTGCACTACTAGTATTATAAAGTGTAATGGAGGGTCATGATATAAACAAATGGGTGGTTTGGATGAGCTCTTAATTAAATATCAAGCTAATGTGGACCCATTGACTTAGTCAATATTGTCAAACTCTACTTGCAAGACTTGTCTTGCTAACTAAGGTCGATGACCCTCTTGCCCTTGCAAGATTTTGTCCAAGGCATCATCTAAGGGGGTGACACGTGTCGCCTCCCATTCGAAATAATACGTTTCCCGAAAATTTCATAATTCCGATAAATTCTTACAAGTCTCAAATCTTAACACTTGTGAGTTCTTACGTACGTTCTTAAAACATATCCTGTAACTACGGGGTGTAACAGTACAGCCTTACAACCTTCCTGATATAACATCTCGCAACCTCTGCGAAAAGCGGTCTGGCGAGAGACAAGATGGGTCGACCTCATCGGCGGGCATCGGTCGAACGCATCCACGAACTCGTACGATGGTTAACTAAAATTGGGCCTAGCGCCCTTGTGACCCTACCACCTGGCGGGACCACCTCGAACTGACCCCACCACAATACAGGCCGCGGGTTGACCCGCGATCGGTCCTTAACCCGACCCGCTATCGCGTCAAACACTTCTTCCCCGATCCGGAACAATCTCACAATCAAGTTACGAAAACCTAGTGGTCTTCTTAGCTCAACTACCCTCTTTCATTCCACACTACTCAGGGACTTATCACACAAATATATCTTACGTGCACTATGCACTCCGATAAGGGTCAAACATAAAAATACATCTTTTACTCGAGATGGCCTTACCTCTAAGGTCTCCACGTATAAAACTCTAAGGCTCACACTTTTCTTATCCCCAATCTTACCCTGTTAACTAACCATGATTTCTAATCACACAATGTTATCTGAACATAACACTTAAGATATACTTATCTTATCACACGTACTAATCTCTAGAGGGTTAAGGATAAACTCAGATCTCCGCTTCACTCCCTTTGTCGTTCAATCAATCCCCTTTGTTGGGCGCATAACTAGGAAGGTGATGAACTAGCCACCGATCACGAAGGTGAGTCTCTACATCCGCGCCACCTGCGGTCGGACAATTTCATAAAATGGCCTCGGCCGCAAGCATAACAAGCTGTCGAAGAAGTACGACATTCCCCACAATGACATCTACCATAATAGCCATACCGAGGTGGGGGTGGCCTCTTCTGGCTAACACCCCTTCCTCTCCGAGCCACTGAATCTGCAACTGATCTGGTAGGCTGAGTCCTCCTACTTGCATCCCTTCTACTAGGACATCTTTTCGACACATGGCCCTGACGGTCGCAGGTAAAACAAGCACCATCAACAAGACGACATTCCCCGGGATGACGCCTGCCACACTGTGAACACTGAGGAAAAACTGAACTCGGCTGGCTAGAACCTACGTGTATTTGTGAACCAGAAGCCCTGGAGCTCTGACCAACTCCGGCATACTCTGAACGTCCTGAACCCTGTGGAGGACCACTCTGCACTGGTGGAGGTGCATATCTAATCTGCTGCTGAGGCGGTTCGCCGTGAAAGTTACCAAAGGACCTTGCTGTTCTGGCCCTCTTCTGCTGATCTTGGTTAACCCGTCGATCCCTACGTTTCTCGGCCTGCTGCGCATAAGCCCATACGTGCCATGCTCAAGCTCGATCGAAGAGCTACTCTTGCACAACCTCTCTTAGATAGTCATCAAGACCGTGATAAATCGGTACATAAAATACTCTCGTTGCTAAATTCCTAGCTAGTAACAAGGCGTCTCTTTGCAATCCATACTACGCTCACGGTCGTGGGCGAAGGTTCAAATATTATGGCGCGATAGCATTGCCGCGTGTGCTGAACTCTCTGGGCTGGTGACGTCGCAGAACTCCCCGAATGAAGCACCACCTCAGGTGATGATTGGGCCTGTGCCCTCGTAACCCTCTGTACTCTTCTTGCAGCTCCCTCGGCTGCCTTGCCCTTCTGGGCCCGGGTTGCCTTACGCAGAGGCATAACGGTAATGGAAAGAAATACGTTAGAGGGGTCCAACTTATAACACAGCTCTAAGGCACGATCTCAGAATGAGAAGAATGGAAACCAATCCTAAATATCCTATAGCCTCCTGATTATTGGTGTGGTGCACAACACACCGATAATTAAGACTCTACTAGATACGGTCTGTAGACACTTTTCGAGGATTAATCGCTCGATACCACTTTTGTCACGACCGAACCGGGCGTGATGGTGCCTTACCCCGGGCACCCAAGTAGACATACATCAGAGTAATCAGCGGAATATAAAACATGACATGAAATAATATGAAGTGTAAAACAGTTTATCTGAAAAAACTTGCCTTACGGCATATATATATAACTTGAATCCAAACAGTTACATCCCTATTACAAACTCGCCACAAAGATTACTATGGACTCTAAGAATGATATGACAACAATGGCGGGACAGGGCCCCGCCATACCCCTGAATGTAAGTACCTACAACGACAGGGGACTATACCAAAGATAAGCCTCCGGAGAAACGGAGCTTCCCAAACGCTGAACTGATCCTAAGAGCGAGGATCGACGACTGGTGTACCTCTACCTGCGGCATGACGCGGCCGAAGGAGGTCGATACAACAGTACCAAGTATGTGGCCGAAAATCAGTAAATGAAATCATAGTAGTCTATATAAAGCAGGAGACATGTATGATAACCAAACTACAGTTCACAATAAATAAGCAGTCATGTCAAGTCAGGGACTCACGCCCTCAAAGTCATCACTCAAATACAACTATGGGTCTCACGCCCACAACATCAATCATGCCCGTGGAATACCTTCCTCACTGCCGGCAGTCTATGATATAAAAGCACCAAGGAATACACATGAACACCAGGTCTCACCTGTGTCATAATAAAACCGTACGGGGTAAGTACGAAGGCATAGCCGACTACTAAGACCCACAGTACCAATAATGCCATAAACTGTATCACGAGGTCATTCTAGACCGCACCACATGATCGAAGCTGGCCACTCGCCCGCAGTATCTAATGTGCGCGTCTAGTCCTGGAACTTCCCGCAGCTCCGCATAGGCCACTCACATAGGCCCGCATGAGGTATTCCCCGCATCGAGGGTAGCTACTCCCCGGCATCGTCCTGGACTCGCAGTCCGCATGGCCACATAGACCGCATGAGGTATATCCCCGCACACTAACCTGGAACTCTCGTAGCTCCGCATAGGTCACACAGACCCGCATGAGGTATTCTCGAATCATAGGTCACACAGACCCGCATGAGGTATACCCCGCATCGGAGGGCAGCTTAACCCCCGGTATCATGTCAAGAGGTGAGTGATATAATACTAACATAACGGCTTACCGTTAAACAACATAAGCACAACAAGGGAAACCCCTTTTCACAAACATCACAAGACACTAACACACGTAGCATCCTAACATGTTTACTTATCAAATCAACAAGAAAGTATTACAAGGCTATCACAAACCAACACAATCAAGTTATTCACACAAGGTACTCTCTACTTTATGTTAGCAAGTTAGGGTTTTTATCCCCAAAGTACTTCATACATTAACTCTTTAAAAGATCCGTTTCTTTCACAAAAGTCACACAATACCCGTAGTATAAAAATAGAGTGACTATCTTTTTAAGTAAACCAAAACACTTCCCTTTGTAAAATCAAGTAACAACATTATTTTCCAAACGTTCAAGTTTGCCTAATTTCAAATGCTCAAGTTTGTCATTTTCGAAAGGTTTCGTAGTTCATAGTCTTAATCACTTAATAATATAATTCTCTTTTAAAACCATTTGAGAAACATATGCCTTATATGTGAGTAGGTTATTCTTGTTCATAACAATCTTATTAAAGCAGCCATGATCTAGGAAATGTAATATCATTTTGTCTCATCTTAGCTTCTATGCAGATGGAGGTTTCTACCGGTTTTAATAATACTTAATTAGTCAATACATTTCCCTTTATTAACGCTGCAGTGGTTCGTTCGATACTTATTCTGATTTCCGAAATCAGTAAAACATTACCCCTTTTAAAAACCAAGTACTCATTACTTACGAATGAGGTTTCACACATTTTTAACAAAATTCATATTAATTAAGTCAAGTCTCTTATCTATTAAGATCAAGTCTCTTAACTTCTAAAATCAATAAACCATTCTTTTTATCGCTCTTAAGCCGTTATACCTAACTTCCCATAAAGCTAGTATAACTCTTAAGCTTTAAAAACCAAGCATTACTCTTCTTTCAAAAAGGTTTCTTAATTCTCTTGAAATACTTCAAGATTCTTTTTATTCAGGCTTAAGTCAAAAGACATTGTCGTAAAACTACGTTCAGTTAACACACGTATGTCTACCGTACTAAATATATTCCTTTTAAAATATCATGCTCAAGAGGATAGGAAGAATCACTGCTACTCGCAGTACTTCAACCTATAACGGTTATACAAGTCTATCAATGTCTAGACTACTCGGTAGAATAAATCTAGATACAAGATTCTACGGAAAATTGGGCAGCACTTCCCTACCCGTCAAACTTCACAAGTCTACTGTAAATACAGTCCTATGTAAGTACAGTTCAATTCCCTTCTTATATACCTTCCTTGTATAAAACTTATACTTAATTCTTATACTTTAACAATATGTAAACTCTAATTACAATAGGGGGACAAGATATTTACCTCGATAAGCCCATAATTATCCAAGTTTAAATGTCGATCCTGAGCAAGGTTTAGCTCCTACTCCGTGCACTCCAACCCGCTCCAAACAACCCTTAGAAGTTCTACGCACCTTCTTCTTACTACTTCAACCAAGTATGAAGATTTTCCTTAGGGTTTCGTTTTGTGACTGAAGGGAAGTATAATAGTATTTATGGGCTTTTAGTATAGGTGTAACCTTGGAATACTACAAGGTATTTGGGCCAAGGTATTTTGGAATTGTAACAATACTTGGAGAATACTTTTCTACCAAGGAGGGGGGTGTATTCTGAAAACAACTCAAGGAAAGGGGTGTACTTTCTAGCACCATTTAGGAAGGGAGGGTATTTCTCGGCAAGGCCTCGAGAAAGGGGAGGGTTTCGGCTAGCACAACTAGGAAGGGAAGGGATTTCAAGACTTAGAAATGATTTAAGGGATGAAGAAAACCTTCAAGTTAGGGGGGTATTTATAGGGAAATCAATGGCCAAGATCAAGCCAAGTGGTAGGCAAGTGTAGGGTCAAGATTTGCACAAGTGCACCCTAGCCATCTACTCCTCAAATCACTCCAAACTTTGACCCATGGTTTAGGCCTCAAAACATGGCAAAAAACGTGCACCATTCGGCCAACTTGACCGCCCACTAGAGGGTGACAAGTGTCGCCCTCTCGTTGGTCCAAAATATTTCATCTCTCGGAAAAATCCGTAAAAATTATAAATGACATAGCCGTAATTTTCCCTTCGCAAAGTCCGGAAAACGTTTCGTCGGAAAACGATTCTTTTCGCTAGTTGTGCCCAAAATTTTCGGTCCTGGCCTAACTTAAGGCTTAAACTTTTATGCGTACGCCCTCACGTACATACTCTGGAAAAATACGGGGTATAGCATTATCTTTCATAACATAATCCGGCCCTTTATAGAGGGACGCATATACTACCTGGCCCAATCTGGGACGCGATCAAGTCACACAAATATCAAAGCGTGCCCGTGGAATTCCTTCCTCACTGCCGGCAGTCTATGACATAAATCATACTCATGTGACACGCCTGTGGCATCCTACCTCACTGTCGGCGTACACATATACAATACATATATATATACCTCCTGCCCGTGGAATCCTCCATCACTACCGGCAGCCGTAGGTGTAACATACAACCAGGTGACACGCCCGTGGCATCCTACCTCACTGTCAGCGTACACGTATACAATACATATATATATACCTCCTGCCCGTGGAATCCTCCATCACTGCCGGCAGCCGTAGGTGTAACATACAACCAGGTGACACGCCCGTGGCATCCTACCTCATTTGTCGTCTGGCGTATACAATATATATATATATATATATATATATATATATATATATATATATAACACGCGCATGCCCGAAATCCTCATCGTATAAGCATGGCCATAACGTGCCCTCGACATCCTCATCGTAGGTGCGGTCTTCATGGGAGCTATCCCATGGAATAAGAATATAACATGCCCCTAATCCTCATCGGGTACATGTCTTCGTGGAGCTAGCCCATGGGGTAATAGTCGTACATAGCATGGTCCCATGCCCCGGAATCCCTCATCGTATAAGCATGGCCATGGGTAATAAAACAAATCCGGGAATCTAACCCGCCTCCTGGTCACATGCCCCGGAATCCCACATCGTATAAGCATGTCCAAGGATCAATCATAATGGAAGCATACGTGGAATCACATCACCGCTTGCACGCCCAAGTAGACTTACAACAAGACAGTCGGCCCTCCAACTTAGAGTCACGACAACGTAAACATATAATACTTGCACTCAAAGCTATCACAAGAAAACATAGGCAAGTTCATTAAACCTTTAGACTTCCATTTTTATAAACTCACGGCACTTTCGTTTCACACATAAAAATCCGGGAATTTAACCCAAAGTACTACGCACCTCTACTCCTTTAAAATGACTTTTTTTCAAATAAAACTTCCAAGATACTAATAACCGTAGTATCAAGTCATATATACTTTTCAAAACAAGTCACAATACCTTTTAGAAATACAATTATAGGTTTCTAAATCACGTGACTTCGTTCTTTAAAACCTTAAGCAATTGGTACCTATAAAGCAATTTGTCATTCTTTATTTCAAGTCATTTCTTAGCTTACATTACTAAAGAAAACCATTCTTTTAATCTTCCATAAAGTTGTTATAACCAACTTCCCATAAAGCCGTTATAACTCTTTATGTCTTAGACAATTTCATTCCTTTTATAACCAAGAGACTTATACTTTCAAATCGAATTACGTAGCTTTCAAAATACTTCAAGTCTCTTAACTTTTTAGAAAACCAGTTTCTTAACTTTAGAATGGCAAGAAATCAATACTTTCCAAATCAAGTATTCTATGCTTTTAAATCAATTCATTTCTTCCTTTAAGAATCAAGTCCCATAACTTGAAAAATAAAGTCTCTTAACCTTTTAAGAATTTGAGGTTCATAGTCTTAAAACCTCATACGTAAATTCTTATAAATTAAGTAACATATACCTTGGTGCGTTGTGAATAAGTTATACTTATTTATAACGATCTTAATCAAGTAGCCGTGATCTAGAAAATGTAATACAATTTTGTCTTATCTTATCTTCTATGCAGATGGAGAATTCTACTTGTTTTAACTTAATAGATTGTCATTACATTTTCCTTTATTAACACTGCAGTGGCTTGTTCGATAATTATTCTCATTTGTGCCGTAACATAGCCAAGTCAACTTGGCTCCAAAATACCTCCTAACGACTCTTACCAAAATCCCCCATAAGACTTGGTAAGAACTTAGGATAACTTAGACATAACCCTTACGTAGAGTAAATCAACATACATACCTCTTAACTTCTAAGAGTAGAAGGGATCATGAAATAATACCACATGTATATTCCATATATAGAATCATGTCAAAAGAAGGAAGAGGTTCACATACCTCGCGACGATTATCGACAAATAGCAAAATGCTCCAAAGTACGTCAACCTTGATAGCTATTCCATCCTTCAAGTAGAACACGCTATACTTAGTACTTCCACCTATAATGGCCATAATACGTCCATTAACCTCTAGCTTCAAACGTAGAATATTCTAAGTGCAAAGTCACTAAATTCTACGGAAAATCGGACAGCACTTCCTTTGATTCTACATACTTTGCCACCTTTTTCAAGGCCGAATTCAATAACCAAACACGCCATATTTAAGGCTTAATACAACAACCAATCAAAGGGGATTACACTCCTTACAATACGTGTAAAATTTTGCCCCATAATTGACATTAAACTAGTCCACAATACAAATGCCAATTTCGGCCAAAAGGTGCAACAACTTATCAACCTTTCCAATCCTTTTCAATCCAAGTTCTTAGGTCTAACATGTTATATAGTCATAAACTGTCACGACCCGACCCCGGGGCCGCGACTGGTGCCCTACCTGGGCACCCCGTTTAGGTATACATCAGAGAATAGCAGCGGAACATACACAACATAAACACATGTGTAAACAAAAAAACATCACAGTAGCTGGATAAGGCGCCTTCCATAATATAAACAAAATCAAAGTACAATCTATAACTCAGTTCTTCTGACCACATATGTGAATACAGACCTCTAGGAATAACAACTGTGGCGGGACAGGGCCCCGCCATACCCCTGAATGTACATAAATCTACAACATCAGGGAAAGACTGTACCAAAAGAGACAAGCCTCCGGAGAAATGGAGCTTCTGACGTCTGATAAGTGATCCTAAGTATGAGGATCCACCACCTGCTTACCCTTTCCTGCGGCATGAACGCAGCCCCCGAGGAAGGGGTCGATTACCTGATATGTACTAAGTATGTAAAGCGGAAAGTGCGTAATTACAACATAAGTTTAAAACAAAGCCGGAGACATGTATGATAACAAAATTACAGTACACAGTGCCTTACTAACAATGAGAGTAAATCAAGGTAATACGTACAACATCACAATAGGAGACTCCCGATCATATCATGGGTAGCGAACCCATAGAAGCAGGTGGTATAACGTCTTGGGGTTTTTCCTCATTTATACTCTTACCCTGAAGCAGGTGGTATAACGTCTTGGGGGTTTTCCCCTCATTTATACTCTTACCACGGAGAAGGTAATAAAGCGGTGGTATAACGTCTTGGGGTGTACCACCATTTATACTCTTATCACGGAGAAGGTGGTATAGCGTCTTGGGGTTTGCCTCACTTATACTATTACCCTATCTCAACCGGTCATTACAATAAATAAGCAAGTTAGAAATCCCACAACTTCTTATTAGTCTTATTCATCTACACTCTCATTTTAGTTCACTTAAGGCACTAATATGTTATAATAAATCCGGGAGTTTAACCCAAAGTACTACGTACTTCCAATCTTTTAGAAATGACTCATTTCCATATAGAACTTCCAAGTTACTATAAACCGTAGTATCAAGTCAAAATTACTTTTCAAGACCGATACAATACCTTTAAAAATAAAGTTAGGTTTCTAAATCAAGTGACTCCTTTTTATTATAAAACCTTAGGCAATTTATGCCTTAAAAATCAAATTGCCTTTTCATTAAAATTAAGTCATTTATCTTTCCATAAAGCAAATATAACCAACTCCCCATAAAGTCGTTACATTCGCTTTATACCTTAGCCATATACAATTTCCTATCCAAGGGACTTATACGTTTAAAACGGAACAAGTATCACATACTTTAAAACTCTTCAAGTCCCTTAACTTTAATAAAACATTAGACATCCTTAATACTTTCAAAGAAGTGAGTTAATCTCCTAACTCACCCAACTTGGCTATTCATAAAACTAGTAAAGGATATCAAGGTCTTGTACGTCTACCGTACTATATACGTACAACTAGTCATGCTCAAAAGATAGGAAAAGTTCTACATACCTCGTCGGGTCAAACCACTTGCCAAGTACAAAGTCCCGCCCGTAGTATGTCAACCTATAATATTCACAATACGTCTATTAAAGCCTTACTTCAAACGTAGAATATTATAAGTGTCAAGTCGCTAAATTCTACGAAAAATCGGACAACGCCTCCTTTGTTTCTACTCACTTTGCCACCTTTTTCAAGGCCGAATACAATAACCAAACATGCCACATTTAAGGCCCAATCAATGCAATCAACAATAGGGGATTACACGCCTACTAGACGTGTAAAATTCTGCCCCACAAGAGAAATCAAATTGATACAACTTACTAAGCCAATTCGGCTAACTTGAATTACTACAACATCAATTCTTATCCGATTTCCATTTCAATCCAAGTTGTTAGCATAACATGGTACCAAGTCGCAATTGATTATAACTACTATAATCTTCAAGTAAGTAACATGCGACGATTTCTAATAAACGACCAATTAGTAATCCAACTTCAAGTGGCTTGTATAACATTTCAGATTTAAGCTACAAGCAATCCATAATACTTATAAACTTCAACCTATCAACTTCATGATAGCAACAAGTAAAGCTAACAACAACAATAAATATTCTTGTAATACTTACAAGGGACAAGATTATACCTTAACGAATCTTAATCCAACTCCAAAACCGAAGTCTCTCCTTAGCAACTTAGAGCCTCTTCAAGACGCTTCAATCCACTAGTTGAGACCCTTAGAACAACACCAACAAACTTCCTTCAAACTTCCAAACAAAACCTAGAAAGCAACTAGGTTTTCGTTTTGCGACTAACCCGAAAACTATATTTTTCCGAGATGTTTCTATTGAGACATTCTTACAATATACTCAAGAACCTTGGTTTAAAGTGTGGGGCTTAAAGAACAAGGAACAAAAAAATTTCTTTTTCTTTGGACATGAACCCGAGAGCAATGCTCTTGTTCTTTCAAATTTTTGTGAAAATTTAGCTAAGTGTTTAAGCTTGTCTAGCACTACTAGTATTAAATAGTGCTATGGAGGGTGAAGATATAAACAAATGTGAGGCTTGGATGTAGTCTTAGCAAATATCAAGCCTTTGTGGGTCCTTTGACTTAGTCAAGATTATCAAGCTTACAAGTTGCAAGACTTGTCTTGCTAACAAAGGTCCAATGACCCTCTTGCCCTTGCACAAATCGTCCAAGGCATCATTAAGGGGGGGTGACACGTGTCGCCCTCCCATTCGTCATAATAATACGTTTTCCGACAAATTCATAATTCCGATAAATTTTACAAGTTTCAAATCTTAACACTTGTGAGTTCTTACGTACGTTCCTTAAAATATGTCCTGTAAATACGGGGTGTAACATTCTTCCCCCCTTAGAAACATTCGTCCCCGAATGTTCTTTCGGAGTCAAACTTATAATTAGCGACATAGTTTCCTTACACAACCCCGACATACCAATACTACCACACATGGCCACATAAATAGCATTTACACAAAACAAATGCTTCAATTAAAACTTGACAAGTAAGGGAAAACGAATTACCTGAAGGTCTAGGGAATAAGTGAGGATACTTCCTCAACATGTCCTCCTCCGCTTCCCAAGTCATCTCCTCTCGGTTATCATTCCTCCACAAGACTTTGACGGAAGCCACATCCTTGGCCCGCAGTCGCTTGACCTGGCGATCGAGTATCGCTATGGGACTCTCCTCATACGATAAGCCCTCTGCCACCTGGACCTCACTAGTAGGGAAAACTCTCGCTGGATCACCGATAAACTTCCGCAACATAGAAACATGGAAGACCGGATGTACCGCCTCTAACTCTGATGGCAGATCCAACTCATAGGAAACCTTGCCTACTCGACGGACGATCTGGTAGGGCCCAATGTACCTTGGGCTGAGTTTCCCCTTCTTACCGAATCTCATCACACCCTTCATGGGTGACACCTTCAAGAAGACCCAATCGTCTACCTGAAACTCCAAATGCCGACGCCAATTATCCGTGTTATACCCCGTATTTCGGTATATGCGTGGGGCGCACGTGAAAAATTTGAACTTGTGATTTAGGCTTGGCCGAATTCTTTTTGTTCACAACACCCGATTAGAGTCGTTTTTCGACGAAACGTTTCCACAGCTTTCGTAGGGGAATTTCTGGCTATGTCATTTTTAATTTTTGCGGATTTTTCCGAGAGACGAAACATTTTGAACCAACAAGAGGGCGACACTTGTCACCCTCTCATTGGAACACCTTGGGCGGTAAAGGGGGTTGGCCGAATGGACATTGTTTGGTCAAGGGGTTGGTAGGATATTTTGGTGGTAGATGGATAAGGTGCACTTGGAAAGATCTTGGCCATTGGTTGGCCTTCACTTGACCTATAAATACCCACCCCTTTGAAGACTAATTCATCCACAAAATTGCCTAAGTCTTGAAAGCTCTCCTTCTCCCTCCCCTTGTGTTGAGTTCGGTGAGGCCTCCCTTGTGGTAGAGCACCCCCTCTAGGGGTGCTAGCCGAGTGTACCCCTAGCCTAGTTGTCTTCGTATAATACCCCCCCTCTTGTTAGAAATACTCTCAAAAGTATTGTTATAATGCCCAAATTACCTTAGCCATATACCTTGTAGTATTCTAAGGTTATACCTTTACAAAAAGCCCAGAAATACTATTATACTTCCCTTCAGTCACAAAACCGAAACCCTAAGGAAAATCTCCATAGTTAGTTGGAGTATTAAGTAGAAGTTGGTTAGAACTTCTAAGGGTTGTTTGGAGCGGGTCGGAGCGCACGGAGTAGGAGCTAAACCTTGCTCAGGATCGACATTTAAACTCGGATAATTATGGGCTTATCGAGGTAAATATCTTGTCCCCCTATTGTAATTGGAAATTACATGTTGTTAGATTATATAGTTGAAGTATACTATATATAGTACTGAACGTTGTTATCGGCAATGTCTTTTGACTTAAGCTGAATAATAAGAAACCTTTTGAAAGAAGAAATCGAATTGTATTTACATAGGATTGTATCAGATAAAGAGACTTGAGTAACTTTTACGTGAGGTAGAATTGTGCACGTCGGATTAAGCGTATAACCCCCTGGTTGGCTTGGTAGCCGGGCCCTTTAGAGGAGGAGATTTACGCTGTTGGGGGAGAGTCTGCGAATTTTCGTAGAATGTTCTCTGAAGGGATCTAAATGTTAATAAGCGCCTTGTGGCCTTATAGGTTGAAGTACTACATGTGGCGCGATCTACTTGGCTTAAAGGAGTAGCCGACAGTTGGAAGTACTTGGAGCGTTTTGCTATTAGTCGATAATCGTCGCGAGGTATGTGAACCTCTTCCTATCTCTTCTAGCATGATATGTGTGAACTATGTAGTACGGTGAGCGATACATGTGCTAAATGTATTTGATTGGTTTAAAACATAAAGTGTTATAACGGCTTTATGGGAAGTTGGTTATAACAGCTTTATGTTGGTAAGAAAATACTTGTGGTTTTTAAAAGGTAACTGGTTTGAACTATAACTGGCTTGTTATGTGTTAATAAAGAACTTGAAGTATTTCAAAAGATTTTTGAATCATTTCGAAAGAAGAAGTAATACTTGGTTTTTGAAAACTTAAGAGTTATACTAGCTTTATGGGAAGTTAGGTAATAACGGCTTAAGAATGTTTTACTGATTTTGGAAATCAGAATGTGTATCGACAAACCACTGCAGCGTTAATAAAAGGAAATGTTTTGACAGATTAAGTATTATTAAAACCAGTAGAAACTTCCATCTGCATAGAAGCTAAGATGAGACAAAATGATATTTCCTAGATCATGGCTGCTGTAATAAGATTGTTATAAACAAGAATATCCTACTCACATATAAGACTTATGTTTCTCAGATAGTTTAAAGGAGAATTATATTCTTAAATGAATAAGACTATGAACTACAAAACCTTTCTAAAAAAGGCAAACTTGAACATTGGAAACTAGGCAAACTTGAACATTGGAAATTAGGCAAACTTGAACATTGGAAAAGAATGTGGCTACTTGATTTTACAAAGAGAAGTAATTGAGTTACTCTAAAAAGATAATCACTCTATTTTCATATACTACAGGTATTGTGTGGTTTTGTGAAGTAACGATCTTTTAAAGATTTAATGTATGAAGTACTTTGGGGATAGGTACCCGAACTTGTTAGTAGAAAGTACCTTGTGTGAATAACTTGATTGTATTGGTTTGTGATAACCTTGTAATACTTTCTTGTTGATTTGATAAGTAAGCATGTTAGGATGCTACGTGTGTTAGTATCGTGTGATTATTGTGTAAGGGGGTCACTCGTGTTGTGCTTACGTTGTCAAGCGTTAAGCCCGTTATCTTGTTATTGTATCACATACCCTGACTTATTATACCGAGGGCTTGCCACCCTTGATGCGGTCTATACGGCTATGCACGATCCTTGTGACTATGCGGAGTCGCGGTAGCTCAGGATTGATCATTCGGGTGTTTAGCCCGATGCGGGGATTCCTATGCGGTCTGTTGAGACTATGCGGTCTTTGAGACTATGCGGGCTGCGGGAGCCTGGCGGATACCGAGGTTAGCCGCCGACGCGGGGTATACCTCGGTGATGCAGGACCATGATTCGAGGAATACCTCGTGCGGGTGCGTGGGTGACCTATGCGAGCTGCGAGAGTTCGAGGATAGACGCGCACATTGATATTGCGGGCGAGTGGCCAGCTTCGATCATGTGGTGCGGTCTAGAAAGACCTCGGGATACAGTTTGTGGTATTTTTGGTACTGTGGGTCTTAGTAGTCGGCTATGCCTTCGTACTTGCCGTGCGGTTTTTATTGTGATAACTTTGAGGCGTGAGTCACGACTTGACATGATCGCTTATTTATTGTGAATCGTAGTTTGGTTATCATACATGTCTCTGCTTTATATAGACTACTATGATTTCATTTCTGATTTATTTTGATTTCACATACTTGGTACTGTTATCGACCTCGCCCGGGGGCTGCGTTCATGCCGCGGTGAAGGTACACGATCGTTGATCCTCGCTCTTAGGGTCACAATTCAGCGTTTGGGAAAGCTCCGTTTCTCCGGAGGCTTATCTTGGTATAGTCCCCTGTCGTTGTAGGTATTTACATTCAGGGGTATGGCGGGGCCCTGTCCCGCCATTGTTGTCGTATCATTTCTTAGAGGTCTGTAGTACTGTTGTGGGCAGGGTTGTAAAAAGGATTAAACTGTTCATTTGTAGGAGTTGTTATTTATATATATGCCGAAAGGCAAGTTTTCCTCAGATTACTGTTTTGTACTTCATTTGTTTCATGTATGTGTTTTAAGTTCCGCTGATTACTCTGATGTTGTATCACTAGGGTGCCCGGGGTAAGGCACCAGTCACGGGCCCATATTCGGGTCGTGACAAAGTGGTATCAGAGCAGTTAATCCTCGGAAAGTGTCTACAGACCGTATCGATGAAGTCTTGATTATCGGTGTGTTGTGCACCACACCAATAATCGTGAGGCTATAGGATATTAAGGATTGGTTTCTATTCTTCTCACTCGAGATCGTGCCTTAGAGTGTGTTGTAAGTTGGACCTCTAACGTATTTCTTTCCTTACTGCTATGCCTCCGCGTAGGCAACCCGCCCGGGAGGCAAGCGGCGAGCCGCGAGTAGAGTCTGAGAGGTTACGTGGGCACAGCCCAATTATCACCTTGGGTGGTGCTTCATTCGGGAGTTCTGCGACGCCACTACCCGTGCAGAGTTTAGCACGGCGGCAGTTCCTCTGCGGCCATGATATTTGAACCTTCGCCCACGACCGGAACAGAGAATATAGATTTCAAGGAGGCGACCATTACTAACTATGGATTTGACTACGGAGAGTATACCGATGCATCGCGAGTCTTGATGAATATCAACGGAAGGTTGTGCAAAAGTAAGTTCTTGATTAGGCTTGAGCATGGCACGTATGCGGGCTTATGCGCGGCCGAAAACGTAGAGATCGGCGGGTTAACGAAGGGCGGCGAGAAGAGGCGAGCGGCAAGGCCGCTGGTAACTTTCGAGGCGAGTCGCCTCGCCAATCAGATTATGCGCATCCACGGTGCGAAAGGTCCTCCACGGGGTTCGGGACGCTCGGGGTATGCAGAGTTGGTCGAGCTCGAGCTTCGGTTCCACGATCCTGCGAAGGTTCCGGCCATCCGGATTCAGTTTTCTCGGTGTTCGCGGTGTAGCGCCATCTCGAGGAATGTCGTCTTTAGTTGGTACTTGTTGTACCTATGACCGTCAGGGTCTGATGTCGAAAGAGTGTCCTTGCGGGAGGACTTAGCCTTCAGGATCGGTGGGTAGTTCGTCATCTTCCTAGCTATCGCCTACGAGGCGAGTTTGATTAAACGACTAAGGGAGTGAAGAGATTCAGTATATCTTTAACCTCTGTGGTTTAGTATGTGTGATAAGGTGAGTATACCTTAAGTGTTATATTCGATAGCATTGTGTAAATGGTGATTAGAAATCTTGGTTAGTTAACCAAGTAAGATTTGGGGGATAGAGAAAGTGTGAGCCTTAGAGTGTTATACGTAGAGACCTTAGAGGTAAGGCCATCTCGAGTAAAAGATGTATTGTTTATGTTTGACCCTTATAGGAGTGCATAGTGCACGTGAGTTATGTTTGTGGGATTAGTCCCTGAGTAGTGTGGAATGAAAGAGGGTAGTTGAGCTAAGAAGACCGCTAGGTTTTCGTAACGTGATTAGTGAGAGTTTTCCTTCAGGGAGCTAGCGTTTTGCGCGTTGCCGGGTCGGGTTGAGGCCACGTTGCGGGTCAACCCGCGGCATGTTTGGTGGTGGTCGGTTGTGGCGGTCCGCCTTGTGGTAGGTCACGAGGGTGTTAGGCGAGTTTAGTTAACCAACGACGATTTCATGGACGATTCGACCGATGGTTGGGCGAGGTCACCGTGTTGTCTTAGCAAAGACCGTTTACTCGGCAGAGGGTTATGCGTGATGATATATCAGAAAGGTTGTAAGGCTGCACGAGGTGCCTACCTTCACCTTATGTCAGACAGTGGAGCCCAGGTTGCGGCTGTTTCTTTTCTGGAGGTTTTACCAGGCAAGGTTAGGAACTCAAGTAAGTCTCAGAATCACATTCGCCTCGGGCCAGTGTTTGGATTTCAGGGATAGTTGCGAGAATTGTTGTCTCCTGTTGAAGGAGTGTTTAAGCTACCATTTCAGTGTTCGGATGTCGCCTTATGAAGCCTTGTAGGGGCGGATGTGTGAGTCGCCGGTCGATTGGTTCGATGTTGGCAGGATTGGATAATTGGTTCAGCTTGTTCCACAGATCGTGGATAGAGTAAAGCTTGTCTAGAAGAGGTTCGCGGCTCGGAGAAATCGTGCGGATAATCGGCACGACGCTAGAGTTCGAGTTGACGGTCGGTCTTCTTGAAAGTACCACCGGGTTGGGTGTGACGAGTTTTGGAATACTGAGAGGAACTTAGCGAGTTACTTTGGGCCTTTGAGTTCATGTGAAGAATAGGCGGAGTTGCCTATATGTTAGCATTTGCCGTCCGACTTAGGAAGCGGCCGTCGATCTTCGTGTTATGTTCGAGAAGGAAATCGGAGATCCATCGAGTATTCAGCTAATGATGACCAAGTTGAAGATGATAACCCGAGTTTTGGATCTCAAGCGAGATCGTAAATGTGGTAAGAGTTCGAATGTACGACATCTTGATGATCGTGACGCAGCCGGTACCATTTGTTGGGTCGCCGAGTGACACTAGAACCTCGCGGCAAAGTGACAAAAGTGGTATGCTTTATGATGTTAGAGGTGCTTCCCGTGGACTTGGATGTAAGCATTTTGCGCGATTGTTTGGTGGCCATGTGTGATGTTTGTCCTCGTAAGTATAGTAGTGAAGACTATACTGGCGCGCGTTTGTTTTGAGACTTAGAAGGAACATTCGGAACGAATGTTTCTAAGGAGGGGAGAATGTTATACCCCGTATTTCCAGTATGCGTGGGGCGTGCGTAGAAAAATTTGAACTTGTGATTTAGGCTTGGCGAATTCTTTTGTTCACAACACGATTAGAGTCGTTTTTCGAAAGCGTTTCCACGACTTTCGTAGGGAATTTCGGCTATGTCATTTTTAATTTTGTGGATTTCTCAGAGAGACGAAACATTTTGGATCAACAAGAGGCGACACTTGTCACCTCTCATTGGAACACCTTGGGCGGTAAAGGGGGGTTGGCCGAATGGCCATTGTTTGGTCAAGGGGTTGGTAGGATATTTTGGTGGTAGATGGATAAGGTGCACTTGGCAAGATCTTGGCCATTGGTTGGCCTTCACTTGACCTATAAATACCCACCCCTTTGAAGACTAATTCATCCACAAAATTGTCTAAGTCTTGAAAGCTCTCCTTCTCCCTCCCCTTGTGTTGAGTTCGGCAGGGCCTCCCTCATGGCGAGAGCACCCCCCCCTCTAGGGGTGCTAGCCGAGAGTGTACCCCCCCTAGCCTAGTTGTCTTCGTATAATACCCCCCCTCTTGTTAGAAATACTCTCAAAAGTATTGTTATAATGCCCAAATTACCTTAGCCATATACCTTGTAGTATTCTAAGGTTATACCTTTACAAAAGCCCAGAAATACTATTATACTTCCCTTCAGTCACAAAACCGAAACCCTAAGGAAAATCTCCATAGTTAGTTGGAGTATTAAGTAGAAGTTGGTTAGAACTTCTAAGGGTTGTTTGGAGCTGGTCAAGCGCGGAGTAGGAGCTAAACCTTGCTCAGGATCGACATTTAAACTCGGATAATGATGGGCTTATCGAGGTACTTATCTGGTCCCCCTATTGTAATGGGTAATTACATGTTGTTAGATTATATCGTTGAAGTATACGATATATAGTGCTGAACGTTTTTATCGGCAATGTCTTTTGACTTAAGCTGAATAATAAGAAACCTTTCGAAGAAAATCTTGGCGTATTTACATAGGGCGTATTACATGAGACTTGTGTAACTTTTACGTGAGGTAGAATTGTGCACGTCCGGATTAACGTATAACCCCGGTTGGCTTGGTAGCGGCCAGTTAGAGGAGATTTACGCTGTTGCGGGGAGGTCTGCCGAATTTTCGTAGAATGTTCTACGGGATCTAAATGTTAATAAGCGCGCGTGGCCTTATAGGTTGAAGTACTACGTGTGGCGCGATCTACTTGGCTTAAAGGAGTAGCCGACGGTTGGAAGTACTTGAGCGTTTTGCTATTAGTCGATAATCGCCGCGAGGTATGTGAACCTCTTCCTATCTCTTCTAGCATGATATGTGTGAACTATGTAGTACGGTAGACGATACGTGTGCTAAATGTATTTGATTGGTTTAAAACATAAAGTGTTATAACGGCTTTATGGGAAGTTGGTTATAACGACTTTATGTTGGTAAGAAAATACTTGTGGTTTTAAAAGGTAATCGGTTTGAACTATAAGCGGCTTGTTATGTGTTAATAAAGAACTTGAAGTATTTCAAAAGATTTTTGAATCATTTCGAAAGAAGAAGTAATACTTGGTTTTTGAAAACTTAAGAGTTATACTAGCTTTATGGGAAGTTAGGTAATAACGGCTTAAGAATGTTTTACTGATTTTGGAAATCAGAATGTGTATCGACAAACCACTGCAGCGTTAATAAAAGGAAATGTTTTGACAGATTAAGTATTATTAAAACCAGTAGAAACTTTCATCTGCATAGAAGCTAAGATGAGACAAAATGATATTTCCTAGATCATGGCTGCTGTAATAAGATTGTTATAAACAAGAATATCCTACTCACATATAAGACTTATGTTTCTCAGATAGTTTAAAGGAGAATTATATTCTTAAATGAATAAGACTATGAACTACAAAACCTTTCTAAAAAAGGCAAACTTGAACATTGGAAACTAGGCAAACTTGAACATTGGAAATTAGGCAAACTTGAACATTGGAAAAGAACGTGGCTACTTGATTTTACAAAGAGAAGTAATTGAGTTACTCTAAAAAGATAATCACTCTATTTTCATATACTACAGGTATTGTGTGGTTTTTGTGAAGTAACGTATCTTTTAAAGATTTAATGTATGAAGTACTTTGGGGATAGGTACCCGAACTTGTTAGTAGAAAGTACCTTGTGTGAATAACTTGATTGTATTGGTTTGTGATAACCTTGTAATACTTTCTTGTTGATTTGATAAGTAAGCATGTTAGGATGCTACGTGTGTTAGTATCTTGTGATTATTGTGTAAGGGGGTCACTCTTGTTGTGCTTACGTTGTCAAACGTTAAGCCCGTCTTACTGTTATTGTATCACATACCCCCATGACTTATTATACCGAGGGCTTTCCACCCTTGATGCGGGTCTATCGGCTATGCATCCTTGTGACTACGCGAGCGCGGTAGCTCGGGATTGATCATTCGGGTGTTTAGCCCGACGCGGGGATTCCTATGCGGTCCGTTGAGACTATGCGGTCTTTGAGACTATGCGGCTGCGGGAGCCTAGGCGGATACCGAGGGTTAGCGCCGACGCGGGGTATACCTCGGTGATGCAGGACCATGATTCGAGGAATACCTCATGCGGTGCGTGGGTGACCTATGCGAGTCTGCGAGAGTTCCAGGATAGACGCGCATTGATATTGCGGCGAGTGGCGGCTTCGATCATGTGGTGCGGTCTAGAAAGACCTCGGGATACGATTTGTGGTATTTTTGATCGTGGGTCTTAGTAGTCGGCTATGCCTTCGCACTTGCCCCGCACGGTTTTATTGTGATAACTTTGAGGCGTGAGTCACGACTTGACATGATCGCTATTTATTGTGAATCGTAGTTTGGTTATCATACATGTCTCTCGCTTTATATAGACTACTATGATTTCATTTACTGATTTATTTTGATTTCACATACTTGGTACCTATTATCGACCTCGCCCGGGGCTGCGTTCATGCCGCAGGTGAAGGTACACCAGTCGTTGATCCTCGCTCTTAGGGTCACAGTTCAGCGTTTGGGAAAGCTCCGTTTCTCCGGAGGCTTATCTTGGTATAGTCCCCTGTCGTTGTAGGTATTTACATTCAGGGGTATGGCGGGGCCCTGTCCCGCCATTGTTGTCGTATCATTTCTTAGAGGTCTGTAGTACTGTTGTGGGCAGGGTTATAAAAAGGATTAAACTGTTCATTTGTAGGAGTTGTTATTTATATATATGCCGAAAGGCAAGTTTTCCTCAGATTACTGTTTTGTACTTCATTTGTTTCATGTATGTGTTTTAAGTTCCGCTGATTACTCTGATGTTGTATCACGAGGGTGCCCGGGGTAAGGCACCAGTCACGGGCCCATATTCGGGTCGTGACAATCCGCATATGATTTCTTCCGACTATGAGCTGCTAACAGTCTCTCCTGGATAAGCTTCACCTTATCCACAGCCTGATGAACCAAGTCTGGGCCAACTAACTGCACCTCGCCCACGTCGAACCAACCAATCGGCGACCTGCATTTCCGCCCATATAAAGCCTCGTATGGCGCCATCTGTATACTGGAATGGTAGCTGTTGTTATAAGCAAACTCTACAAGAAGCAAATGATCCTCCTAGCTACCCCTGAAATCAATCACGCAGCTCGCGGATATCCTCGTGTTCGGATAGTACGCTCGCCGCCGTCTACCGAGGATGAAATCTTTGTCGAGACTCATGTGTCCCTAAACCCTTCTGGAAAGACCTCCAGAAGTTAGCCGTAAACTGGGCTCCCCTATCAGATATAATCTACACTGGGACACCGTGCAGCCTCACAATCTCTCTGATGTACAATCTGGCATAGTCCTCAGCCGAAAACGTCGTCCTGACTGGAAGGAAATGGGTTGATTTCGTCAGCCTATCAACAATAACCCAAATGGAATCGTACTTCCTCTGAGTACGAGGTAACCCTGTAACAAAGTCCATGTTGATCACCTCCCACTTCCAAGTCGGAATCTCAATAGCCTACAATAATCCACTGGGCCTCTGGTGCTCGACCTTGACCTGCTGGCAATTAGGACACTGTGCAACAAACCCTGCCACGTCCCTCTTCAGGCCATCCCACCAATACAAACATTTGAGGTCATGGTACATCTTGGTCGACCCCAGATGAATAGAATAACGAGCACCGTGCCTCCCGAATATCTTTGTGAAGTCGACCACATCGGGAACACACAACAAGCCCTCAAATCTCAGCACCCCATCAGGTGATACCCCGAAAAGACTCTTCTCCTCCCGAAGAGCTGCATCTCGATACCGTACTAACACTGGGTCCTCAAACTGTCGCCTTTTCACCTCATCAACGATGGAAGACTCGGCAACCTCACGAACCAGTACCCCACTATCGTCGGTATCGATCAATCGAACCCCAAGGCTCGCTAACTGGTGGATCTGGTGGACCATGTCCTGTCTCTCTGCCGTACCCACGGCGGGCTCCCCATCGATCTATGACTCAAGGCATCAAGAATTACGTTGGCCTTCCCGATGGTATAGAATATCAACATCATAATCTTTCAAAGACTCTAACCACCGCCTCCGCCGCAAGTTCAGCTCCTCTCGCTCGAAGATATACTGGAGGCTCTTGTGGTCTGTATAAATATCCACATGAACCCCATACAAATAATGTCTCCAAATCTTCAAGGCATGAATAACTGCGGCCAACTCTAAGTCATGGGTAGGGTAATTCCTCTCTCATGCTTCCAGAATCGCCGGAAGCATAGGCTATAACCTTGCCGTCTGCATCAAAACACACCTAGCCCGATACCGAGGCATCACAATAGATCACGTGCGTCTAACCTCGGGAAGAGTAAGAACTGGAGCCGTAGTCAACCTTTCCTTCAAAGAATCGGAAACCCTTCCGTAAGCCTCATCGCTGGAACTTGGCTGCCTTCTGAGTCAGCCTAGTCAACGGTGCTGAAATCGAAGCAAACTGTTCCACAAACCTACGATAATAACCCACCAGTCCCAAGAAACTGCGCACCTCGGTCGGAGTAGTAGGTCTCGGCCAAGACTTGACTGCCTCAATCTTTGTCGTATCCACGCGAACACCATCAGCCCCAATAATATGCCCCAGGAATGCCACTGAGGCCAACCAAAACTCACACTTGGAGAACTTGGCGAATAATTGCCGGCTCCGGAGAACCGCAAGTACCGTCTTCAAGTGATCTGCATGCTCCTGCTCTGTCCGCGAATACACCAGGATGTCATCAATGAATACAATCATAAATGTATCCAAAAATGACTTGAACACCCGGTTCATCAAATCCATAAATACCGCTGGAGCGTTGGTCAAACCGAAAGACATAACCCTGAACTCATAGTGCCCATACCGGGTCCTGAATGCAGTCTTTGGGATGTCTGCCTCTCGAACTCGTAACTGATGATAACCAGACCGCAGGTCTATCTTTGAGAAACACCTCGCATCCTGCAACTGGTCAAACAAATCATCAATCCTGGGGAGGGGGTACCTATTCTTAATGGTTACCTTATTCAGTTGCCTGTAATCAACACACATACGCAGCGTCCCATCCTTCTTCTTCACAAACAAAACCGGCGCTCCCAGGGAGATACACTAGGCCTGATAAAGCCTTTCTCCAGCAAATCTTTCAGCTGGTCCTTCAGCTCCCTCAACTCAGCAGGTGCCATCCTGTATGGCGGAATGGAAATTAGTCGAGTGTCTGGCAACGTGTCAATACAAAACTCAATCTCCCTCGGGAGGATACCCAAGATCATCCGGGAACACATCCGAAACTCCCTAACCATCGGCATCATCGATCAAGAACGGCACCTCGGCCTGTATCAAATACCCGAACCAGATGATAGATGTACCCTTTCTACACCATCTTCCTAGCCTTGGGGTAAGAAATAAACCTACCCCTCGGCGACGCTGTGTTGCCCTTCCACTCGATAACTGGCTCGCTAGGAAACTGGAACTGAACTAACCTATCCCTACAGTCAACGTTGGCATAACAAGAAGCCAACCAGTCCATACCCATAATGACATCAAAATCCGTCATCTCCAACTCTATCAAGTCT